>JAQQTO010000045.1:3297500-4497500 GCA_029884595.1 Ormosia semicastrata
TCGAAGTCTCACTCAATCAGGGGGCTCGAAGATATCGCTCCTGTTATGTAGGAGTGACAAATCCCATCTAAGTCACTCATATCCCTTTGCATGATTCGTGATATGTCCAATTACTAACTTTATAATCCATTTGTTACAGATGACATTTGATAACATTAAAACACATAACTCCTCATGTAGGAATCATAGTAATTTTAGGTCAAAGGACCACATACACAATTGTCACTATGAGAATCGCTTATGACACTCACGTAATGATCCATGTAGCGTTCTCATGGTGGGTCAATCCAGTACATCATTACTCTAATATGTACCCATGTGAAGACTTGATATCTCATATCCATGACCCGTGATATGTGGTCATTAGTCTACGCACATATAGTCTCAATGTATTATTGTTGTCCTAATTAACAATAATACTTGATTAGGGACATTTAAGAATAGTATTTTGATTTTATCTAATAGGATCTCACGATCAAGTCATCCACTTGATATCTTATGGCATCAAATTTACTATTCTAAGGACTTTATTATATTAATCATAAATAACAAAATAAATAAAATGCCTCATGTATTAAAATAGCATAATATAATGTATATAAGTACTGTCAAAATATATCAGCCTGTAGGGCATACACCAACACATGACAGATTCTGATGGTTCACATGCCAGGTTGGTTCACTAACCGTGGTCCAGATCACGGTCTAGAATAGTTGTCCCTAACTTAGCACTTAGATAGGATAGTTAAGTGTCAATGTATCTAAATGTGATAGGAGCATATGACATGCATTGGACAAAGGGATCCAAGTCAGAGTTAACACCGAATCTCATAATGTTTTCCAAAGGGCCGAGGCCCGTGATACATTATAATATGCTCCTGAGTTAATGAGTAAGGTCGGGATCGGTATGGGATCGCTCTGCTCACGTCATTGACTCTTTTATCTGGGGTATGTCATAGGTTGACCCCATATGTAGTTCACGAGTCTTTGTTATCCTTTTTTGCAGCCTTTATTCTATAATTTGTGGCAATCTGAATTTACTTGGGAACTATCGCTTTGACTATTGAGAATTAAAAACTCTTTTTTAAAAAGGGTAGTAGTTTCAAGTTATTTCCCAACTGCCCGCTATTCTCGTGGCCAATCACAGAGAGGGAGCATTAAAACATGACCTCAAATGTGCAATCAGTTTACCTTCTCAGGAGCCAATCAGAATGCTTCATTCCTCTTATAAATAGGGAATGTTCGCGTTGAGACTGCCACTATTTTTGTTCTCTGGTTTTGTTGAGAGTGATATTTTTCTTGAGGATGACCTTTCTTTCATTTCCTGTGAACATGTGGAGGGTCTAGCCCCCTTCTGAGGCCATTTTCTTATTCTTTCCAAAATTCTTTAAGGTGTTCCCTTCATTGCTATTGGATTTTTCGGTGGAGGCCTTTCTTTCTCGGCATAACGGCTTGGAGAGGACCAAGTAACTGCCCTACGCGACTGGGTCAACATGCATCCTGACGGCAGAAGCCTTTCTCTCTCAGTGTACGCAGGAGCGTGCATCCTTCTTTCTTTTGCAGGGTGGATCCATAGTTTTGACCTTAGTTCTTGTGAGGCACGGAGATGCTCTGCACTCTGTCCTTCTCCTTTCCTGACTGTTGTGGAAGCACTTAGTCACTCCAGAGTATAGTTGGATATGCAGGAGGGCGGAACAATCTCTTGGAGCAACTTGTGGTAAAATATTCTCAAGTTGGCCAACCAGGGGAAAGATGGGTGCTGTTGTCTAGAAGAACCATGGAGGTGGTCATAGTTAGTGGTCATCGTCATCGTCATCATCACTATCTTTGTCTGGCTTCTTTTCTTGCTCTCTCCAGTGGGCAATCTTGACTTAGTAGTTTATGTACTCTTTTTGTTAGGGCTGATGATGTATGGAATATGAATGAATAAAATTCTTTTTTTGAATCTTGTATCTTTTATTTTCCATTTTCATTTTCTGCTTTCTTTTCCTTTTTTCCGGGATGAGTTCAATGTTCATCAAATAGAAATATAGTTAGCTTTGTCGTGTTGCCCTAAACTTGGTTCTTGGCTAATATAGCGAAGTAGCAACATAAGTCTCAATACCCCAGGTGACGAGATTCGTGCTTGACTGGAAGCAATGGTCCTAATTGCCTATAGGGTTAAGAGCCTTAATGTGAAGGTGTTTACGACCAAGTCATTCGACATTCGTGGAAGCGCCATAGTTCGAATAAGGTCCACAAATCAATTGACCATAAGTGGATATTCAGGGCTGTAGCCAGGGTCTGTAGAAAAAAATCCAGACTCAACTGCTGGGCTTGAGTGAAGTTTAGTTTTTTGTGCAATCGTCCTTTCAATTGTTGTGACAGCTGTGGAACCCATGTGGTGTATTCTAACTAGGTAGACGTGGTTAGGGTTCTGCGCTCCATGATGAGGGACTTTTTGAAATTCGAAGTGTTAAGACAAAATTTCCTTATAACCATTTTGCCTCTATAAATAGGGATTAAAGCGCCTCTTCCCCATTTTCACTATTTCTGATTACTTTCAAGCAACCAAAGACGATTTCCAGCGATCATGAGAGCCAGAGAAGTGTGCTTTGCAATGGTTTGCAATGATTTTCCTTCAGTTTCACTTCCTTTCATCACCTATTTCCTTCACTTTTTCAAGGTATATTGCCTTCTACCCTCTATTTTTGCTATTTTCCCCACCTTTAAGATAGATGGTTTCTGCCTTAGGTATTTCCTTTCTTTTTCTAGTGAAGTGAGTAAGGATACTTGTATTTCTAAGTTCATCCTGTGGTTTCGCTCTGTGGAGCACCCTCTCTGTCGTGCCATATGCGGCGGAAGTGTCCAACTGAGGCTTAGACTTTTGAGGGCATGGAGGCCTTAGTTTTGGAGAGGTAGGGTGGCTGTGGATATGGACTACCACTGTTTCCCTTCATAGTTCACCTCTCCATGTCTGAATCTATAGACTAATTTTCTTGATTCTGACAATATTTACTAGCCTCTATGCGTGTTTCTAAGAGTTCCATGGCAAGAAGAAGAGCAGTGGCACAGAGCAGACTGGTTGTTGAGGGACCTCTGGTGCTTGCCCCCAAGAGGACCGTTTACCCCTGGGTAGGGGACAACGTCTGGAATAAAGAGTCTGTATTATGGGTTATGGAGAAGCTTGATGAGCTCAAGGAGTATTTGAAGTTTACAAATGATGGCTTAGGGGACCATCAATATCAAATTCTGGCACCGAAGGAGAATGAGAGAGTGTGTTTAGCTAGGAAGCGGGCACATACTTCATGTTTTTTTACGAGGATCTTTTCATCCGGCAGGGACTTTGGATTCCTTTCACCGAATTTCATATAGCGGTCCTCCGTACCTTCAATGTGGCTCCGTCCCAACTTCACCCCAATAATTAGAGAAATATTCTTGCCTTCGAGAGATTCTACCGAGTAGTCAGGCTGCGGTACTCTGAGAAGGCATTCTTCTATCTCTTCACCAGGTAGTGCCCCCAAGAAGAAAGGGTATTCTAAAAGAACTAGCTCATCCAGTCACGGTCTGGATAGAAAGTGTTCAAAGTCTTCCAAGATAGCTTTAAGGACTTCAAAAAGAAGTTCTTCAAGTTGATGGCGGTGCCAAACACTCATCCATTTTTTCTGGATGCCGAAGGGGAGCCGGTATTCCATTTGTACTAGACAAGCCAAACATAGAGCACCCCCCTTAGGTTGATTGAAAAGGATATGCACGATCTTGACCAAGATGACACTGAGTGCATCGAGTTCATAAACCTATGGGCTCGAGAAATTGGGTTGATTCCATGCAAGGATCTTCTGGAAATCCTTGATGATAAAATTGCTGGGGTTATACTAGTAGGTCAGGCTATAGTATGTAGTCCATTTTTACCATTCGCTTTCATTACTTTCTTTTTGGTTGTTTCACATTTGTTTGCTTTTCATGATTTGTTGCAGAAAGTATGACATCTGGGTCAGCTATTGGTGCCCTACAAGCTTTTAGGGCAAGAAAAGAGGGGGTCGGACCTTCCAACGCTCCCGCACGCATCGCCCTGTCTTCTACTGCCCATGATCCCATTGTAGAGATAATTCTTGATTAGCTAGATTCTCATGCACAACCTCTTTAGAGGAGGAAAACAAAAGCGGTCGAGGGGACTACAATAGAAGCTCACGGGAATAGTGTAGCAATGGAGAAAGGCGGAGAGGAAAAGGAAGATCCAATGCCATTGATCACAGCGCACACGAACTGATCGCCCCACATGTGATTATGTATTAATTTAGGTGATATTATCACAAGTGAACAGATCGAACAAGTAATAAAGAGTGAGTATAATATCGTTCCCAGGAGGAATTAGTTTACCAAGTACCACTTCTCTAATATTAATACTATCTAGGAAACCAATAATTAAGAGTGATTCAAAATAATTAAAGATATAAAAATATAAAAGACAAAAACACACAAAAATGCACGAAATTAAGAAGGAAAAGATAGAACAAAGCACACGAATACAAAACACATTAAGGATGTAAACACACGAAATTAAAACACTTGGGATCTGACTTCACGTAATTCAACAATCTATCATAGACAACAGAATAGCTTTGGGATCTTCATTCTAATTAATTTCTTGTCATTCAATTGATAGGGAGAATCCCTTAATTAATCAAAACCCAATTCCTTGGCAAGTTAATTCTCTTTAATTATCAAAGCCTACTCAATTCCTTGATCTAAACCCTAACTCTTAAAGGCACGACCTTCACTCTATGGATTCTCATGAAAAATACCACATTTCTCCTACACAACCTATAACTTCTATTCCTAGATGATTATAAATCATGACACTTATTATTTATAATCTAAGTCATATGTAAACTTTTCGATTTTACACACATCTCACTATATCAATTTATTAGTGGCTAATTCATAAAAACATTAAGAACCATAATAAGCACTCAAATTGAATAGAAAAGAAATAAATTAAAAATCCAACCTTAATACATGTTGATTGAATCAAGTAACATCTTCACTCTAGAAACACACGAATTTAGCTACTCATGACAAAAGAGAAGAAGAGATAGGAAGAGGAAAGAGAATTTATCATGATAGAATCGTAGAGAAGAAACCAAAGCGTCTTTAATGGTGATTCGATCTCCAACTCCATGAGAGCTCTATGATATATCCTCCTCCTCTCCTATATCTCGTCCGTTCGCTGTCTTTGAGCCTCCAAAACTCTATATTTTTCATGTATTTTCTGAACCAAAAAAGAAAGCTCCTTTGTAAAACTCATTTTTCCCATTTTATAGAAAAGCTTATAGCTTTTCTTATCTAACTTACACAATTTTTCTCACCCTCCATATGGTCGAATCTACCCTTGATCTCAACAGATAAGTTGTAGGATTTTCTGTTAGATTTTTAATGCCACAAATGGTGCATCGATCTAATTTCTGTAACCCAAGATATGACTCAATTACTGAGGAATGGTCAAGATGCTGCAAGAATCTAAATTTTGTTCCAAATCAAATCTCTTTTGAGAATCCTTATCCAATTTCCAATCTAAGATTTTGCATCTAATTAGAACTCTAATTAGAATTTAAGAATAGGATAAGAATCTTTCAAATATTTATCTTTAGGAATTTCTTTTTTTTTACGCAAAATCTAATGATTTATTCTAAAAATTCAAATATGACTAGGTAAAGAGATAATTATTTAAAAATATAGTAAAATAAATAAAAGTAGACAAAAACTAAATAAAAATAAATTAAAAATTCTAATAAATAAACCCAAAAGATGAGTGTCTTTTAAACTCATCAAATACTCCCAAACTTAAATATTACTTTTCCCCATGCAATGAAAAAGAGTGAAACTAAGTGTAAAACTCATTTTTTTAAGATGAATGCAAATGCAAAGGTTCTAAAAAAAATTTCAACTCCAAAAAGCAATTTAATGCTTGAATGATCAATGACTCTCTCGTGTATCCATGCCCTACTCAAGTATATATCAATGACCAAGATAAATTTTTATCAAAAAGGTTTCACAAAACTCAAAGCTCTCTTGACAATCACTCATTTACTCAATGACTCCTATTCATCTCCCCATATTACTAGGCAATAATGCTACAAAATTCTTCATGAGTTCAAGTCTATCTCAAGCTAAGATCTTTTATTTCTTCTTTTCTCTCTTGTGAAGTTTGGTACAAAAATGTTTGAGTTTACGGTTCACCACCGACCCTTATTCATAATTTGGAATTTGAGAGGGGAACAAAAATCAAACATAGCGTGTGTCCGAGTTTACGGCTCACCCATGGATTTTGTAAGCTTTTCCTTTTTTCCATTAATTTTTATCACCCCCAAACTTATACTTTTTTATCACTTGGGTGGTGAAAACTCCTTAATTTAACATTTTAATTTTCTTAACTTAGAACTTATTAGAACCAGCTTCAAAAAGAGTAGAAGAATTGTCTAAGATTAGGGGAGAATCCTATAAAACCATATCATAAACAATGATAATTTCAAGAGCTAATAATTCAACAAAACAAGCTTTTCAATTCAAATTCACTCAATTGACAAATATATACCAAGAGGACATGAATAAAATTAAGAATTTTATTTTACATTCACACTTATCAAAGCTTTACTAAAAAATATTCATTAATGCACTTTGTAATTTGCATCAAATTTTAAAAAGAATAGGTTTATTTCTTTTTTTCTTTTTTAAATTTTTTTTATTGGACGACACTATATACATCTCCCTGTAAAGACTCCAAACTCAGGAAGACACTTAAGCTGACTCAAATTAAAAAAAGAGAAGCAAAACGAACATAAAAAATTACAGACATATAAATGAATGCAACCTCACCCGAAACTTAAAAGTTGACATTGTCCCCAATGTCACAGATAAAGAACATACCTCAAGATATTTAGTTGAAACAAATCAAGCACAATAGGAGGTGGAAAGAATTATCTCAAACAATCCATCAAGTTCATTATTAGCAAATGCAAATAAATGAGTTCACAAAATAATAAATTAAATACAGCCCAAATATAGCAATTTACCAACAAATTGAAACATCAACAATCATTATTTAGCAAGTGACATCAGTACCACTTACTTTCAATATATCAAGTCTTAAATTCCGTTATTAGATTGCCAAGCAATTAGGCTTCATCTTTCAATCATTCACCTAAAACCTAAGATCATGCGAATATATGATCCAACATATCACAAGCATTAAGTACACTAAGAATGAATTAAGATCTCAGTCAAATAAGTACTAGACAAATCAATTTCTAATTGCATAACAATCATAATTATCATGCCACCTTTTTCAATCCATAATAGGGATCACTAGAATCTATAGAAGTTGGGTGGTGGAAAAAATTAACAAACTCTTTTTGGGGTGTACCAGGCCGTGATTCACATTGCCTAAGATCTTTTTTAATGTAAAAATAGAAAAATGAAAAATAAAATTAAAAAGAAAAGGAAAAATTTTGGTGAACCCCTAAACTTAAAATCAAAGCATGGTATATATTAAACTGTATTGAAAAACAAGACACGAACAAATCAAAACAACACAAAGCATTTCAAATTTGAATCCTAATCTAAAAATATAAATACGAAAATACAGAAAAATAAATTCATCAATTAGTTTACGAATTTTATTTTGCCATTGCTTCTTGCTTCTTTTTAGCTCACTTTTGTTTTGTCTTATTGTCCTTTCAATCTCTAGATCAAATAGTAGTGAACTAGGGTCACTTATAGCTCGCATAAAATGAAACACCACTAATGATTAGAAATAGAAATTAACAATTAAAGAAAAAGTAACAAAACAAAAACAAAAATAAAACCTAGAGTAGTACTCTTCCTAGATACTAATGATATTGATAAAAGCCTAATTCCTTAGCAACGACGCCAAAAACTTGATCGTCCCGTGTGTAATTATGTATTAATTTAGGCGATATTACCACAAGTGCACAGATCGAACAAGTAATAAAGAGTGAGTAAAATATCGTTCCCACGAGGAATTAGTTTACCAAGTGCCACTTCTTTAATATTAATACTATCTAGGCAACCAATAATTAAGAGTGACTTAAAACAATTAAAGACACAAAAATATAAAAGATAAAAGCACACAAGAAAGCACGAAATTAAGAAGGAAAAGATAGAACAAAGTACACAAATGCAAAATATATTAAGGATGTAAACACATGAAATTAAAACATTTGGAATCTGACTTCATTTAAATCAACAATTTATCATAGACAATAGAGTAGCTTTGGGATCTTCATTCTAATTAATTTCTAGTCATTCAGCTGATGGAAAAAATCTCTTAATTAATTAAAACTCAATTCCTTGGCGAGCTAATTCTCTTTAATTATCAAATCCTAGTCAATTCCCTGATCTAAACCCTAACTCTTAAAGGCATGACCTTCACTCTATGGATTCTCATGAAAAATACCATATTTCTCCCACATAAACTAGAAATGTTATTCCTAAATGATTATAAATCATGACACTTATTATTTATGATCTAAGTCATATGTAAACCTTTCGATTCTATACACATTTCACTATATCAATTTATGAGTGGCCAATTCATAAAAGTATTAAGAATTAACCATAATAACCACTTAAATTGAATAGAAAGAAATAAATTAAAAATCCAATCTTAATACATGTTGATTGAATTAAGTTACATCTTCACCCTAAAAATACAAGAATTTAGCTACTCATGAAAAAAGAGAAAAAGAGATAGGAAGAGGAGGTAGAATTCATCATGATAGAACCATAGAGAAAAAACCAAAGCGCCTTCAATGACGATTCAATCTTCTACTCTATGAGAGCTCCATGACGCTCCTCCTCCTCTTATAAGGCTCGTCCCCTCGCTTCCTTTGAGCCTCCAAAAATCTACATTTTTCATGTATTTTTTGAACAAAAAAAGAGAGCTCCTTTGTTAAACTTATTTTTCCCTTTTTATAGAAAAGCTGACAGCTTTTTGTATCTAATTTGCATGATTTTTCTCACCCTCCAGATGACCAAGTCTGCCCTTGTTCTCAAACACTTCAACCTAACATCAATTTGGCCTTGGAAGGATTGAACCCTGAAATGATAATCCAGGGTGGATGTCTGGTGATGACAATGAAGGCAGATCAAGCGGTTGTCGGGATCCCTTCTGCTGAGCCTTTAGTTGGTGTATTTGATAAGACAATAGGTGATGATGAGGCATCGATGAGTTCGGATTCGCGGACTCTAGAAGAAGATGAGACCAACGCTTGACTTGCCTTCTCCCTTTTCCTTTTATTTATTTATTTTTTGTATTCCTTTGCCCCATACATGGGGCATTTTTTTTGTAAAGACAAATACCCCAGTCATCGGGGTATATTTAATTTGTCTCCTTAGTATTTATTATTCGGTGTCGTATGCATTTCTTTTCCATGGTCCCTACTGGGTCTAATGCCCATTATAAATCTGCATTGGTAACCACTTAGGGACTTAGGAAGATTTCAACTGAGTTAAAGCCTTGGTCCGGGGTCCAATGCCCAAAACATTTGAGCAATTGGAATTTCACTTAGGACTTAGGCAAAATTTAAGGTGATCCATAATCGGGGTCTTTAGCGTTTATGGTCAAATTTAGAAAATTTCTTGGCACTTAGGAGTTTTCAACTTCAAAGTCGATTTAACACAAGACATTCATGGTAGGTACCTAATGGCGGACCATAAGTTTTGTAACCCGTGTTGCCAAATAATTATAACTATATAATGGTTATAGCCAAGTATTGAGGATTTGGGTATGGACCCAAAACTCGTGGCCAAAACACTCAAGTGGGTTTTGTGGGTTATTCCTCTTAACCTAGAATCTAAGAGACCTCAGATCTTACGAGGAACGGGCTCTAGACATTTTCAAGGTGTTCTTCAGTTTGAGGGTCTTTGAATTGTTAAAAGAAACTCCAGATCCCATAAAGAACGAACTCAGTAGACATTCCCAAGACACATTGTGGCTTGAGGGTCCGTTGAGACTTAAGTGTAAGAAGATGTATGAAAATTTCATTTTATTGACTGAATGAAGGATTAAAGTCTTTACAAACTATATGCTCACACAATTGGGGCAGATCAAACAAAGTAAACTAAAAGACTAGTCTTTAAATGACACTTAGTTATAGTACTTTCTAAGTTTGTCTGCATTCTAATAATTTTTTATTGGCTCACCTATTAATGTCTCCAAGGTGTAAGCTCCCTTGCCAGTGCTGATCACAATGTGGTAGGGGCCTTTCTAATTGGGGGCTAACTTCCCTTGGGAGGCATTCCTACCTCTAATGTATACTCTCTGGAGTACTAAGTCCCCTGTCTGGAACTCCATTAGGACAACCTTCAAAGTATAACGAGGCATTGTCTTTTGTTTAATGGCGGCATCGCGTACATGAGTAATGACCCTTCTTTCCTCCAGGAGATTTAAGTCTTCCCTGATCAATTTGGGGTTACTGTTTAGTGAAAACTATAGATGACGCCAGCTTGGTTCCCCTATCTCCACCGGGATCATAACCTCACACCCATAAGTGAGTTTAAAGGGAGTTTCACCTATTGTAGAGTGAGGCATAGTCCGGTAGGCCTAGTGGACATAGTCAAGTTATTTTGCCCAGTTTCCTTTAGCCTTATCCAACCTTCTTCTGATTCCTCAAACAATGACCCAGTTGGCGGCTTCAACTTATCCGTTTGTCTTGGGATTCTCAATGGAACTGCAATGGTGCTTGATTTTTAAACTAGCAAGCATCTCTTCAAAATTCTTATCTTTGAATTGTGTGTTGTTGTTCATCGTAATGGACTCTGAAATCCCAAACCTAGTGATGATGTAATGCTAGGTGAACTTTTGGATCCGGGCAGAGGTGATCCTAACTAGGGGCTCTACCTTGATCCATTTAGTTAAATAGTCCACAACCACCAATAAGTTCTTCAGTTGACCAGGTGCTTGAGGGAACAAGCCTAAGATATCTATACCCCATCTGTAGAATGACCCAGGTATAGATGTTGTGGATAATTCCTCTAGGGGAGCCTGATAGTGATCCGAGTGGCACTAACATTTGTCACACACTTGGACATGTGCAAGGGAGTCGGCCTCCATTGTTGGCCAATAATATCTAGCCTTGAGTGCCTTTAGAGGCAAGCTTTTGCCCCCTAAGTAGTGTCCACAGCTCCCCTTATGGACCTTTTCCAGTACATATTCTGCTTGTTTTGGTGTGAGGTATTTGAGGAGAGGGGAGGGGAAATCATGTTGGTATAACTTTCCATCATAAATGGTGTACTTGATTGTGACTCTGATCAGTTTGGAGGCTTCCTTTAAGCCATCGGGCCTGGCTCCGGACTGTAGATACTTTATGATCGAGGTGATCCAAGTATGCTCTTCTCCCTCCACCTAGAAAATAGTTGCATCAGTGATGGAGGGTTGAGAGAGGGTTTATTGGATCATAGACCAGTTATTTGTCGGGTTCTTTATGCTGACTAGTTTGGACAGGAGGGTCACCCTAGAGTTTTGCTCCCTGGGAATGTGCTCTATCTTGGCATCCTAGAAGTTCTTAAGGAGTTCTTGGACTTTGGATAGATATCTTTGAAGGAGGGATTCCTTAGCTTAGTAATCACCTCGAATCTGGGAGGTCATAAGTTAGGAGTCATTGAAAAATATGATCTTAGCCGCTCCCATGTCCTTGGCCTTTGCCATTCCGGTAATACATACTTCGCACTCAGCTTGATTGTTCGAGGTTGGGAATTTGAAATTCAAGGAGTTTTCCATTGTTAGCCCTTCAGAGTTTTCTAAAATCACCTTGGCACCACTTCCCTTAGGGTTCGAGGATCCATCAACGAATATAGTCCAAGAAATTCCTTCAGGGTCGCGGGGGTCTGATGTGAGTTCTGCCAAAAAGTCAGAGAGTGTCTGAGCCTTGGTTGCTAGCCAAGGCTCATACGTGATTCCGAATTCAAAAAGCTCGATGGACTAAGAAATCATTCTTCCTGTTAAGTCGACTTTGTGCAGTACCTGGCAAATTGGTTAGTCTATCTTCACCACCACAGGATGGCACTAAAAGTATTGCCTGAGTTTGCTGGAGGTGGTGATAAGTGCGATGGCACTAAAACTTTTTGGCCTTTTAAAAACTTGCTCACAAAGTAGACCGGCTTCTACCCTTCTACTATCTCTTGGATTAGAATCGAATTTATAGCCTCTCGTTTACTGAAAGGTATAAGTACAATGTCTCATTGGGTTCTAGTCTTGCTAGTATAGGGGGCGTAGACAGAAATTTCTTTAATGAGGAAAAGGCATCCTCACACTCCGGGGTCTACTCAAAATCCTTCCCCTTTTTGAGCAACTTTAGCAAGGAAACGTATGAGGGCAACAATCCAGCCATTTAACTAATGCACTTCCTTGATATTTTGTGGGCTATGCATATCAAAAACCACTTGACATTTACTTGGGTTTGCCTCAATCCTGTGGTAAGTTAGTATGAAGCCCAAGAACTTGCCTACTTGGACTCTAAAAGCGCATTTTTTCGGATTAAGTATCATGTCATGCTTTTGGAGTTGTGCAAATACTTCTTCAATGTTCGCAATATGTGATCCGTCCTGCGAGGTCTTTACTATCATGTCATCAATGTAGGCCTCCTACATCTTTCTCACTTGGTATTCAAAGACCTTGTTCATCATTCTTTGGTAGATTGCTCCTACATTTTTTAAACTAAAATGCATAACCCTGTAGCAGTAGCTCTCCTTGTTAGTGATGAAGACGGTCTTCTCCTCATCCCTAAGATACATTAAGATCTGATTGTACTCAAAGTACGAGTCCATGAAAGACAGTAAACAGAATCTAGAGGAGCTATCAACCAATTTATCTACATTAAGAAGTGAGTACGGATCTTTAGCACATGCCTTATTGAAGTCTATGTTGTCCACATACATTCTCCACTTCCCATTTGACTTCTTCACCAGGACCACATTAGATAGCTATATGGTGTAGGATATTTCTCCAATGAAGCTGACACTGAGCAGCTCCTTAACCTGCTTTTCATTATCCTGTTGTCTTTCTAGGCTAACTTTTCTTTTCTTCTAGGAGACTGGCCTCGCAGCCTCCCTAATAGATAGGCGACGACAGATGAAGGCTGGGTCAAGCTTAGACATATCAAAGGATGTCCAGGTAAAGAGATCTTTATTTTTATTCAAGAGCTCAATCAATTGGTGCCTCTCTCCTTCTTCCAAACTCGCTATAATCTTAGTGACATGATCTAGCTAGACACCAAGTTGAAGTGGCTGTAGTTCACCCTCTGGCTGGGGTTTGGTACCCCAGATTTCTCCTTATACATTTAACTTGGTCATAAGGATGTTAACCTAATCTAGAGCTAGGCTAGATGTAGCAGTTTTTACTTTCTTAGGGACTCTGCAAATCTTGAGGATCTCATTATCTGGTCGCCCTTGACCGTGACAATCTCGTCATTTTTGCTGAGGAATTTCATGGTTAAGTGGGTAGTAGACACCACGGCACCAAGGACATTCAAAGCAAGACATCCTAAGATGATATTATATGCTGAAGGGCAATCTATGACTAGAAACCTGACCTTGACAGTCCTGAAGAGTTTAGTGCTCTCTAGGGTTAGGTGAGTCTCAAAATATCCTACTGGGTGATCTTCTTACCAGTGAATCTAGTGAGCTCTCCATCATAGGGAGTCAGCCCTGAGTGTGGAACTTCCAATTTTCGGTACAAGTCCATGAATATAAAGTCTGCTAAGCTTCCTTGATCAACAAAGATGCACTGGACTTTAGCATTAGAGATTATTCCTGAGATAACCAACGAGTCGTCATGATCCGGAATAATGTCTCCATAATCTTCATCTAAAATGGTAATGGGGGTGCTTTCCTAACTCCGTCTCGCGACTTGGGTGTGGAGTGGGAGACTCTCAACACTGCCATCCTTAGAGATTTTTTGCGGGAACCATTGCATGAACTACCACCGGTGAACCCACCAGTGATAATGTTGATGGCTGGGCATGGTGGTTGTTGTTGTCATCAGATGGAGCGTCTTGGTTTCAACCCTACCGGTTATTAGTATCATGACGAGGTGAACTATTGGATCTTCTCCTAGGACTTTAGGTCCTCCTCTAGCACGGAGATGGACTTTGTTGAGGACTGTGTCTCCTTTCCCTCCATCCTCTATGACATCCATTACTTTGGACATGGCTGATATACTGATCCAACCGTCCAGCCTTGATTAGGGACTCGATAGCATCACAAAGTTGATAACAGTCTTCTATTTCATGGCTGTAGCTTTTGTGCCATGAACAATATTTTGTGTGATCCTTTTGTGCATGCTTCTTCAATGGGGGCGGTATCTTTATATTCCGAAACTCGGTTTGAAGCACTTCCCTCAAAATTATTTCTCGTGGAGTGTTTAGGGGAGTGTAATTTGAGTACTTAAGCTGGGGCTGATCATTTTTGGAGGAGTTCCAGTGCTGGGAGGAATTCTAGTTGCCTTTATGGTGGGAAGACTCACTCTTTTCCGAGCTCCTCTTAGCCTTGGTAGCCTCCTCCAAGTTAATATATTTCTAGGATTGTGCTCGAAATTATTCCATACTCTCAGGCTTCTTTTTCACCAAAGATTGGAAGAACTGAGAGTCAGTCCAGAGGCCGCTCTTGATGTAATGGAGAATAATCTTCTCATCAAGGTTCTTCAAATTGATGCAAGCCGCATTGAATCTTTTAAGGTATTCGTGAAGGGACTCGTCACGCCCTTGGCAAATCTCGGAAAGAGACTCCATAAACCTGGGTTGCTCCTTGCTAGTAGTGTACTATAGCAAGAAACGCTATCTGAGGTCTAGCCTGTTGGTGACAGATTTCGTGGTAGGGTCATGACCATCTGAAGGCACTCTTCTTTAAGGAAAGGGGAAAGGCGCGACATAGTAACTAAAAGGATCCCCTATGAAAGCACACAGATTGGACGTAAATGTCTATGTGTTTCTGGGGGTCCACAGTCCCGTCATAGAGCTCCACATTGGCGGGAAATTTAAAATTTCTTGAGACTTTGTATTCCAAGAGTTAGGCAGAGAAGAGTTGCTCCTAATAGCCAAGGTCTGGGTTGTTATTAATAACATTGGACAGAGGTTTGGTGCGGTCATCACCTGCGCTCCACCTTCCGTCATCATGGTGGTGTCCGGACTGGGCCCCTACATGGATCACTCTATATTTTCCAATCTTCGATGTTGTTCTATCGCCGTTTGTCGTTGCACCAAGTCCAGAAGATGCTTTCTAGATATTTCAGGTTGGATTATGCCCTCTGGACGAGATACACAATCTTTTGCATCGTCGTTCCTGGGTCCCAGATGTTAGTGCTTTGGGATTCTGGGGCCTTGAATGTTAGAGTTGGCTCCTTGCATGCAGATTCCAAGTATTTCCCTCACAGGAACCCTACACGATGGGTAAGGGCTCTTGTTAGGAAGTGAAGTTTCATGCCCATCGTGTAAAGGCTCTGCGTTGGGTGTCTGGTTTCTTGCGGCGGAGGTTTCATTGACTTGTGGTGGAACAGGGTGGGGAGGACCCTGCGCCGCTGGTTTTCGCCTTTAGCCTGAAGAGGTTTGCACAGCGTCTTCTCTCCTCGAGTTTTGTCTCGTGTTCACCATGGTTGAGTGAGAATATAAGTTTATGGTGCCCCACATACGGCGCCAATGTTCAGTAGTAGATACTGAGATGTACTTGAGGTAGGCACGTTCTGGTAGTTTCCTCCTTGCGCAATAGCAGCAAAGTGTATTGAACCAGGGGATTGGTACCTGCAAAGGGACTCCAATGCTCAAGTCAGGTTATACACAGTTAGGGTTATGTTATAAGTAATAAGTTACGTGTAGAAGGTGATTGAGCTTGATATTTATAAAGTGCAATTAGAATTTGATCTCCCTTAATTGTAGTAGGAAATCCCTATAAGATTAAAACATTAATACTGCAATTATGAGCAGTTTTAGGCAGTTATGAGCGCTATAATTTCGTAAGATCATAATTGACAGTTATGGATATTTTGAGATTTATCCTCTACACAAATCTCGTGATCATGAAGCATTTACCAAATGCCGCAGTCTAATATACGTGGTACCGAGATCTTAACAGTGTCCAGTGCATAGCTGAGATGTTCATGGCGAATTCCAGTAGTACATGTACTGAGTTGGTCCACTAACCGTGGTCCGGATCACGGTCCAAAACAAGATGATTATATGAGAAAACTAATGGAATTAGACCTATTAGCTTTTTTCCTTAAAATTGATTCAATTCAATCAATGAACACCCCTAACGTTAAGAGACGGGACATTTTCACCTAAATATCATTCTCCCCTCACTCAATTTTTCAAACAATACATGCAGTTCACTATCACCACTACATTACACACTGATGCACCTACAACCCCACCATTGCAAGGTTGCACGAAGAAATACTTGCAAAAATTTGATGTATTTAAATTAGGTGTACAAGGCTAATAAATTATTGATATATTATTAATTAATAGATAATTAATATAATTAATTAATGATAATCTATTATAATTAATAATATATCTATAATTTATTTGTCTAATGCACCCAATTTGAATGCATCATTTTATGTAAGAATCTTGTTGCTGTACGTACCAACGTTGGCACCACAGCACACTTTCGCACATGGACAAAGCTGTTATATTTTGGAGAGATTGTTGTGTAATCTAGGAGTACTATACTCGTTTCAATAAAAAATATTATTATGTGGATTGTTTAACATACAAGCTGTAGGATTAAATTAATTTAAAATATTATTTAATAAATTTTACTGTATATCTTGGCACCATTATCCACTGTTTCACAACACAAACACATGCACGATGACACACACACCCAACAGAGTTCACACACTTGAACTTGATTTGTATAAATAATTAGGGGAGAGGAGTAAAGGAGGAAGAAGAAAAAGATTGAGATAAATATATAGAGAGCGTGAAAATATGAGAGAATAGAAAAAAGAAAGACACTCCTGTTGAGAAAAAGGTATAACTTCTGATCGTTTGTTCATCTGTTACAAAATGTTTCCAGAAAACCAAAAAACAAAAAAAAAAAAACAAAACAAAACCCACAAACACGAAAACACTCTTATCTCACACTACAACACTCATAGCCTCATCCTCTCCTGGAACATCCTCCATCTCAAGACAAAACAAAAATCTCATCCTAGAAGACCATCACGCATCATATATCCAAAATGGAAAAAAGAAAAGAAAAGAAAAGAAAAGAAAAGCAATCCAACACCTCCACCTTAACCCAAAAACCTCCTCTTCCTGCAAAAAACGCACCACGTTGAAATAGACACATAAACACCTTCCGCACTGTCTCTCCAACGCATACAAATTAAACCTCTTGAACATGCCCAAGCAGACTCTTCATGAAAACAACACGCACCTCAAATGGCTAAATCACCATGACCAAAACCCCTTTCCAATTCATCCATTACACACCCTTTCCCACAAAAACTCAGATAAGCCATCAGTAACAAAGCCCCAAGATCCAGCAACGCTCACCACTTACACTGAGATTCACAAACAAAAATTTCAACCATGGCTACCCTAATCTCCCCAAATTGTTAATTTTTTATTAGTATCATACAGAATTTATATTCTATATACAAAAGATCAAGAACATGAACAATGATCTTGAGAGTTCATAGTTTTCATATTCATATCATTATGTCAAGATGTATTAACATTTATTTATGATGAGAATTTGTGCTTTAATTTGCAGAATTTGTAGAAAAATAGAAACTGCTTTCTATCTCTTATCCTTCCTTTTTTATGTTCTATTTTTTGATGAAAAATCATGAGACATAAACTTTTATAGATAGAGAGAGGACATGTTTCTTTGTAACTTTTCTGTTCAATAAAAAAACTGCTTCCATCAAGCAGTGAAGAGGTTTAGAAACCTTCTCCCAACTGTCATTAACCAAAATTACCATTTAGCCCTATATTTTTTTTTATTAAATCACATACATTTGTCACACACATATGAGACATTTCTTACATTTTCCCGCTTGACTCATGTGACAAAGTATCATTTCATGATTTAATAAAATATCAATCATAATGCTCATAAACAAGGCTAAATGTTTCATACAATTGTTGCATCATAAGTCATAGTTAAGAATAAGAACTAATAAGAGTCATGACAATTGTATATCATTAAATCGATATAGTTTCTTTTATGTACTAATATATTAGCTTTCTTCCTAGCATGACACTTTAATGGGAAGTACACAATATGTCTAACAATAATGACTTTATCAAAGACAAATCATGTTTTTGATATTATCATTCATACATATACACAAAAGTTTGAAAACAGAAAAATTGAGAAATCTATACATTAATAAGCTCATAGTGTCAAATATACATTAAAACAATAAATAAAAATAATGTTTAACATTCATTAGTAAACATAATGCCCTTACTTTTAACATGACCAGTAAATGTTTTGGGCGATAATCATTTTGTCAAGGAGTAAGCAATCATAAGATCAATGCTAATATGCTCTATCGAGACTCTATGTTTCTAAACTTCTTCTTTAACAACAAAGTATTTCAATTCCATATGTTTAGTACCTTTGAAATACTTGCCGTTTTTAGAAAAGAAGACAATTGCGGAATTATCATAGTAAATTTTCAGTGACCTGACAATATTGTCGACTACTTCAAGTCTTGAAATAAAATTCCATAGTCATTTATCCTAAACCATTGCCTCAAAACATACCACAAATTCAGCTTTCATAGTGGATGCATCAATGACAAACTACTTTGCACTTTTCCATGAGATAGCTCCTCCAACTAAAAGATACAAATAACCAAAAGTGAATTTTATTGTATCCACACAATCAGAAAATCTGAACCTAAATGTCCAATCACTTCAAGATGATCAAACCTCCTATAAGTAAGCATGTAATCCTTCATTTCTTGCAGATATCTCAGAACTTTCTTTGCAGCTTTCCAATGATCTAAACTAGGATTACTTAGGTATCTTCCTAACATTCCAACTGTAAAGTTAATATTTGGTGGGGTACATGTCTGAGCATACATTAAACTCCAACAACAGATGCATATGGAATTGCTTCCATTTGTTTTCATTCCATATCATTCTTTGGACATTGCATGAGACTGAATTTGCCTCCTTTCTGAATTAGAATCGAAGATGCTGAGCACTTTTCCATTCTAAATCTCCCTAAAAATTTATTTACATATGTTTTCAGAGACAAACCCAACAATCCTTGTGATATATTATGGAATATCTCTATCCAATTCACATAGGTTGCCTCATTTATATCTTTCATTTCAAAGTTATTAGAGAAAAACTTCTTAGTCCCACTTAATAGACCAAGATCATTAGTTATAAGTAAGATGTCATTAACATATAGAACTAGAAAGATAAACTTACTCCCACTGACCTTCAGATATATACACTGATCAACAATGTTTTCCTTAAATCCAAAGGATACAATATAATCATTGAACTTGAGAGACCATTGTTGGGAAGCTTGTTTAAGTCTGTATATTGACTTCTTAAGTTTACACACCATATGCTATTTTCCTTTTTCTATGAACCCCATTGGTTGGTCCATATAAACCTTTTCCTCTAAATTCCTATTTAAAAAAGTAGTTTTCACATCCATTTGGTGTAACTTTAGATCATAATTGTAACGTCCCGCTCTAAATTTTTTTCTATAGTTACAATTATTTCTCTAATATCTTTTCTAAACAATTTAAGATAATTCACCAGACATACAATTGTTGTTAATATCAGTTTGGCTTATAATATTTTACATTTAGAGGGTAAAACCCTTCAAGAGTCACAACAAGAATTTTACAAATTAGCTACAAAAAAATCAGTAGCTAAATTTATTAGCTACAGATTAGCTACAGATTGGTCTGTAGTCTAAATCTCGTAACTAATTAGCTACCAAAAATTTTTGTAGCTAATCCGCAACTAATTTTTAAATTTTTGTAGCTAATCCGTAGCTAATTTTCGTTTAGAGTTTCCTTCATTTTTGTAGGTAATTAGCTATGAAAAATTTTGTAGCAATTTCGTAGTTAATCTGTAGCTGATTTTAACAATTTGTAGTAATTCCGTAGCTATTTCCTAGCTATTATGTTGCAAAATTCGTAGCAATTCTGTAGCTAATCCGTAGCTAATTATCCCTAGCAATTCCATAGGTATTTCCTAGCTATTATGTTGCTAAATCCGTAGCAATACCGTAGCTATTCCCTAGTAATTATCCATAGCAATTATAATAATAATTGATATATTTTAAAATTATACCTATATAAATATTTCAATCCAAACAGAAAAACCTAGCAAATAAGTTGTACAAAGCAACAAAATATAATAATTGCATTACTAAGATCAAAACATGTTCTACAAAGAAATGATAACTAATCAATAAGTCTAAATTAATACAAGTAGTTCTAAACAAATTAGCTCTATCATCAACAAACACAACTAATCTATCCAAGTTAACCCTATGATCATCAACTTCATGATCATCCCCAACTGCATCGCTTTGTGATGGTGTCTGTGGCACACCACTTCTTGCTTGGGAGCCAATAATCTCATGGAGGATGGGCACCAGCTGCGTCTGGACAAAGGAAGCCATCACTTCACTAACAGCTTCCTTTATGGATTGTGTCAGAACAGTGCAGGAGGAACCACTAACCTGTGAGGATGAACAAGAGCTAGATCTATGAATGCAAATGTCTAAACTGTGACTCATGCCATGGACTGGTATAAGTAACTTGGACTTTGACCACTCTTATCTATGACAAAAAAAGGGGGAAGGGGTAATTATAACTAATATATAATATATGAAGATAGAACAAAAGAGTGAACAAAGAGATGTGAAATATAGGTTAGTGAAACCTTTAGATTTTACTAATTAAAACTTTAATTAATCCTAATTTTTTTTGAAGAAAACCAACCTATAGCTAACTAGCTAACTTGATAGAATCTGCGATCTCTAAATTTGATTAGTCCTAGCTATATATATTTGAAAAATTCACTAGCTAAGTCACTGTAGATTATTAATAATGAAACAATAATGATAGTATTCAACTATTAATGTCATAGATGACAATTTCATGTAGCAATCAATTTACTGAAATGTTTTGATAATCACAATGTGGGTGCAGAACAGGAACTACATTCTCTGGGCCATAGTAGTATCAGAATATATTAAGGATGATTAGCTTATTTACCCATTATTGGGCAAGAGATTTAATAACCAATGTATTAATTTTTTAGTGGGCACTCTACATTAAGCAAAATGTTTTCTGGTATCATTGAATTTTAGTTATTTAAATAGATATTTCGCATAGATGTAGCAATAAACCAAATTGTACTATAGCCCAAGTTGTATGCAAAAATTAGCAAAACATACATTTGATAAGAATCAGACAAATTACTTTACGTTGTGGTGATTAAGGGAATAAAGTAGCTTCATCAATTACATTACCTTTCTAAAAGATCTGCAGGTACTATTGAAGTTTCAAGTCCATCCATTTCTTCCCAAGAACCTCATAGCATTCTCTCCCTTGAACTCTTCGACTCTTGACGATTTCTGACACAGGACACTTCATAGGGATCTGTGATATGATATATTATACATGATATAAGAGGGATATACATCCTGGTTAAAAAATAAGGAGCCTACATATACTACTCTAGTTCACCAATATGATAATACTAAAGGTATTATTGAAACTATATAGATGACAAATTTATCCCAGTTTATAATACTGAATGTGATAGAAGGTTATGACTATAAATCAATGATAAAATTTTTTAGGTAATGCACTGTATGTTTGTTTAAATCAAAATAATGCAAAGCTAAAAATAATGCACTGTATGATTAAATACATGTATGTTTTCTCATTAAACATAGGTTGCATTTTTACCCTTTGGTTAAAAAATATCAACTGAGAACAAGCATGCTACAAAAAGAGTTATGAGCAATAGCTGAAAACCCATAACGTAATTAAAGACTGGAGAGAAACTAACATCAAAATCATGTTAAGTCCAACAAATTGATTAGTTGACTCACTATTCCATCCCTATGGTTTTCCTGATAACCGTTTTGGGACAACTCTCGACAAGTATATTTCAACTCTGCAAATCATAAATCATTAGGTATATAAAAAATTTACTAATATGATAATCAGAAGACATTACTAAAATGTGAAGCAATAACGGCCATGGTAAGTCTATACATTCCTGAGGAAGCTTTTGGTTTATCAATATCAGCTGCATCAAGAACCTTGAGGGCATCCCACACCTGTTAATTAGATAAGCATTTTAGATCTATAGATTTCAAATACCATACAGAACTAAAAAATTTGTACAAGATTTAAATCAGCATGTATATTTAAAACCAGGAATGACCTCTTGGTAGGACAAGGAATGATGTGGGACAATGATGTTGGTCAATTTTTTCTTGAGTGCTTCACCTCTTAAATGCTTCACAGGCATAGTAATCGCTAATATCCTTATAGGCATAAGTAAAGGGAGCTTGATAGTCAAAGGTTGCAACAATGAGATTGAGAGATAGCAAGACCACCGAATTCTCAAGTTATTTCTCGCCTTATAATTGATTCAAAACAAATGGATGAAATCAAAGAATTCAGAAATCAAATTAATTTGTGTTAAGTACAAAGGTACAAACTTTCTATCTTAAATGGGAATCATCTTGTTAGTTGTTATAGAAACCATTTGGGGATGAGAGAGAGAGAAAGAGGGGAACCTTGTCAGGTGGAGAAGACGCCAACCGTCCCATGAATGCTTTGCGTTCCTCGACTGAAGGAGGGGGCAACTGCGGGACATTAAGGACGATATCGATGCAGAGATTACCCTGCGTGGCAATGTCAACGTGTTTGGCTCTGACGCTCCTCAACCTGCAATCAGGCACGGTAATAGAATCGGGCGAGGAAGAGATTGGTTTGGGGACAACGATTTCGAGGCCATTTTAGGCGAAAACAGAGTGGTGGGGGCATTTGAGAAGGAAGATGCTCAACCTAGGTTTTGGGTGGGATTTGGAATGGAAGGAAAGTCCATAGGCATGGGAGGGAATTGGGGATTTGAGGGCTCTTGGTGGGAGAGGCATTCAATGAATAATGAGAAAGAAAGAAAGAGAAGGCATAGCTAATTATTTCTTTAGCTAATTTGTAGCTAAACCGTAGCTAATTTGTAGCTATTTGTTTGATAGAATTTTATTCAAAATTTAGCTATAAAAATTTAATCTGTAACTAATCAGTAGCTAATTAGCTACGGATTAGCTACCAAAATTTTTCGTAACTAAATTTGGTAGCTAAATTATAAAATTTTTGTAGCGAGTTAGTAGTTAATACATGCATCACATAAGTATGAGTAGCACATCTAAAGTAAGTTAGCACCTACAGCATTAGGCTCATTGAGGCCTTTACATGATGCTAAAAAAACATGAAAAGCCTATGAAATGCTACTTTTATACATATATTAACTTACAAATGCTACTACTACTCATAAAAAGGTAGGATGGGCAGGAAAAAGGTCTCCAATAGTGAATGAAAACAATAGCCTCCCAGGTCAGACATATAAACCTGCTCGACTCGAAGATCAATCATGAACTTCACGGTGGGCATTTTTTGAAATATTATGCAAAATTTTGTGAGATGAAACTCAATAGGAATAAGCAAAACCATTTCTAAGCTTTTGAACTAATGATATTTCAAATCACATGTACGAAAAACATTTTTACCATTCTTTTTCATTTTTCTTTCTAAAAGAATCCATAATTCTTTAACTTCATGGTAAACACTTAACAATACTTGTAAAATTTTCATAAAACATTTATGATATTAATTTTAGCAATAATTTTCTCCTTAGCCCATTATTATGGTTCTCAACAAAATGTGCATATTTTAAAACTTTTTAATCAAGGGAATTTTCAGTCAATATTTCTAATCAAGGTCTAATTATGGCCATAATAATCATTTCTAATGCACAATGATTTTTAGCATCAATGGACAACCTGTCAAATTTTACTCCATAAAATACTAATATATCTATAATTTTATAAGTCTCATTATTCAAATTTTAACATTATTAAAGGACAGGAAACAACTTCAAATCATCATCTCTGGGGCTTACTATAAGCACTTTCATATCACTTTATACTTCAACTAGTGAATTGAGTCATATCATAAGCTTTCCTTTTAGTCCCTCATAGAGTAAAGTACTTTATTTTCACAAATCTAGATGTTGCTATTCGAATAGTCTCTGTTGCTATACGAAGAACAATAAGTTTTTATTGACTTTAAGTGCTGCTATTCGAATAATTATTATTGCTATTCAAATAGCCATTACGTTTTCTCATTTTTGGGTGAAGCTATTCGAATAGCCATCTTTGCTATTCACATTTGTTTTCCTTCAATTCTGAGTGTCTATTCGAATAACCATATTGCTATTTGAATAGAAATTGGTTTTCTTCAGCTCTGCATAAACCTGCACCCATGAAAGATAAGAAAATTTTCAATAAAACCATAAAGAGGTTGAGATCGAAATCTAAACAGAAGAGTGACATAAAATCAGAAATAATAAGAAACCCTACAACAACTTTGAAAGGGTTAGAAATTCAAAGAAGTAAATGGATAAAATCAAAGATAAAACCAGAATTAAAATTAGTAGAAAGAAAGAAAAAAAAAGAATGGGTTTTCACCCTTCCTATCTTTTTGCAGGAATATGAATTGGGTGAAAATAGGGAAGTTAGTTTCTGGTTGTGCAGTGAGGAATGGGAGAAGGAAGTTTTCGATTGAGTTGTAAAAAAATTGAGTTGTGGGAGCACTTTGGTGTTTTCTATTGGGTAGGCATTTATGATGAGGAAGAGGAGGTGTGAGGGGTATTCATAGAGCCAAATTATTGCTCTTCCTGACGTGAGTGAGTGTCATTGGTGGTTTGTTGTCACAAGGGAAAACATTCTCCCCCAAAAATCTTGTAGTCAAATTTTCAAGTCTTCCCTCGAAGCACTTGACGTGCTTAGAGAAGTGGCTTATTCAATAAGCCTTTTGTTTTTGCCCAAACCATTTATTGACACTTGTTCTTCATATGTCATCGTGCTTAACTCACCATGCTTATCTCACTAAGTTGTTTCTTATTTTTGTAATCATGACTTTGTTAATCATTTTTTTTATCTTAGCATTTCGAGAGTCTTCCTAAATCATTTCAACATGCTTAATCACCAAGTTATCTTGATTTTTTTTCTTAGTAATCATTTCATTTGGAGATCCCATTTCCTTTTCCTTATTATTATTATTATTATTATTATTATTATTATTATTATTTTGAGGGATATTACATTCTTCCCCTCTTAAAAAATTTTGTCCTCAAAATTTCTACTTAGTACCTACTAAAAGAGTTCTGAGTATTTTTGCTTAAAATCTTCTTTTGCTTCACCCGTAGCATATTTTATATCTTATCCTTGTCACAAAACTTTGATCATAGGAATATTTCTATTTCTCAATTGTTTGTAAATTATATCCACTATTTGTATGGGTTGTACCTCATATGTCAAATTATCATTTAACTGTATAGATTCTATCTCTATGATGTGTGAAGAATCAGAACAATATTTTCGGAGTTGGGACACATGGAACACATTATGAAGGTTTGACATATTAAGAGGTAAATTAATTTGATAAGTAACGATACCGACTCTTTTCAGGATTTGGAAAGGTCCAATATATCTAGGACTCAGTTTCTTTGTTGTCAAAGATCTACCAATTCCAGTTGATGGGGTAACTCGTAGGAATACGTGTTCTCCTTCCTAGAATTCTAATGGTTTTCTTCTTTTGTTTGCATAACTCTTTTTTTTGCTTTGAGTTGCTAACATCCTATCCCTAATTAGTTTTATTTGTTCTGAAGTATATTGTACCAAATCAAGCCCTAATAAATTTCTTCTCCTATCTTAAACCAACATAAAAGAGATCGACATATTCTTCCATACAATGCTTCATATGGTGCCATACCAATATTGGAATGATGACTGTTATTGTATGGAAATTCTATCAATGGCAGGTAGGTATCCCAATTTCCCTTGAAATCCAAAACATAAGCCCTAAGCATATCCTCTAAATTTTGAATTGTTCTTTTAGTTTGACCATCAGTTTGGGAATGGTAAGTAGTACTAAAAGATAACTTTGTCCCAAAAATTGTTTGTAATGATACCCAAAACCTAGAGGTAAATCTTGGGTCCTTATAAAAAACTATGGTATTTGATACCCCATGAAGTCTCACAATCTCTTTAATGTACAATTGGGCTAACTTATTTAATGGACAATTAATCCTAATAGGTAGAAAATAAGAAAACTTAGTCATCTATCTATAATTACCCATATAGCATTATGTCCTAAATTAGTTCTTGGTATTCCCACAACAAAATCTATGGAAACACTATCTCATTTTCATTTGGGGATTTCTAAAGGTTGCAACAAACTTGTGGGTTTTTTATGTTCTATTTTAATTTTCTGACACGTTAGACACTGTGACACATACCTAGCTATCTCAGATTTCATTCCAGACCACCAAAATTGATTTTTAAGATCTTGATACATTTTATTAATTCCTAAATGAATTGTATCTTACTCTTGTAAGCTTATTCTAGAATTTCTTTCTTTAAATTTAAATTATTAGGTACGGACAATTTATCTCTATACATGACTACTTCATTATTCATTAATTTAAAATCTGGATGTTTTCCCTTAGGTATCCCTTCTATAAGAGCTTGCAAAAATTGATATTCTCTTTGTGCTTCTTTGATTTTTGCTTTCAGATCACAAGTAACCTGTAAAGAAATTAAACATATTCTATTTGGTTCAAGGATCACTAAAAGATTTAAATCCTTAAACTTTTCTATCAAATCAATTTCTTAAACCATCATGTATGACAAATGGAGGGATTTTCTACTTAAAGCATCAGCTACAACATTTACTTTTCCTGGGTGATACTTAATTTTCATATCATAATCCTTAAGAAATTCAATCCACCTTTTTTGCCTCATGTTTAGTTTTTTTTATCAAAAAGATATTTTAAACTCTTATGATCAGTGTACACCTTAAATTTTATCCCATACAAATAATGTCTCTAAATTTTTAAAGCAAAAACTACTACTGTTAATTCCAAATCATATGTTGGGTAATTTTCTTCAAGTGGTCTAAGTTGTCTAGAGGCACAGGCTACTACTTTCCCCTCTTGCATTAACACACATCCTAATCTCCTTTTTGAGGCATCACTATAAACTACAAAATGTCCTAAAGAATTAGGGATTACTAAAATGAGGGTAATAAAGAATCTTTTCTTAAATTCTTGAAAACTTTCCTCACAGTCTTTTGTCCGCACAAAAGGAGTCTTTTTTCTGGTCAACCTAGTTAATGACATAGCTATATGAGAAAATCATTTTATGAACCTACGATAGTATCCAGCTAAGCCCAAGAAACTCTTTATTTTAGTTATTGTCTTTGCTTGCTCCCAATGCATGACTGCTTCCACTTTACTCGGATCTATTGCAAATCTTTTTTGGTTTACAACATGTCCTAGAAATTTAATTTCTCTCATCCAAAATTCATATTTTTCCAATTTTTTCATATAATTGTTTTTTTTTTCAAAGACACTATTCTCAAATGATTTGCATGTTCCTCTTCTATTTTTGAATAAATCAGAATATCAGCAATGAAAACTACCACAAATTTATCCAAATATGATCTAAACACCCTATTAATATAATCCATAAATGCAATAGGTGCATTAGTTAAACCAAACGGTATCACCAAATATTCATAATACGCATATCTAGTCCTAAAAGCTATTTTAGGAATATCTTCTAATTTTACCCTAATATGATGGTATTCTGACCTTAAATCTATTTTTTGAAAAAATTGAGGCTCCCCGTACTTAATATAACAAATCATTTGTTCTAGGGAGTGGATATTTATTATTAATGGTCACCTTGTTTAGTTGTCTATAATCTATACACAATCTAAGATTACCACCCCTCTTTTTCACTAAAAGCACTAGAGCTCCCCTAGGTGATACACTAGGCCTTATAAATTATTTTCCCAATAACTCCTCAATTTGCTTTTTAAGTTTACTTAGTTCTATAGGGGACATTCTATAAGATGTGATAGAAATGGGACCTACACTTGACATTAAGTCAATGAAAAATTCAATTTGTCTTTCTAGAGGCAAGTTGGATATATCTAAAGGGAAAACTTTAGGATAGTCTTTGACTACAAGGATGGTGTTCAAATCCAGCTCACTCATTGTTTCAGAAGAAAGAAGGAAAATGTATCCTTGAACTTCTTCTGTTATACCCCTATTAACTTGAATGGTAGATAAAAAGATATACTGGAATTTTTCTTTGTTAGAGTTTAAGGGAAAAGAAACAAATTTATCAAGGCAGTTTAGTATCACATGGTTAGAGGACAACCAATCTATTCCCAGGATAATATCAAACTTTTGCAAAGGCATGAAAATTAAATTTGCAACAAAAGATTTATTTTCAACAAGAATAAGACAATTTAGGCATGCATGAGAGGTTTGGACTTGATTTCCAATAGGAGTGGTTACTAAAAAATTATAAGACAATTCAGTCACAGGTAATTCTAGATTTTTCACATAATCTTTAGATATAAAGGAGTGTGTGGCTCCTAAATCATATAATACAATTAAAAGAGTATTTTTTATGAGTCATTAACCTTGTATTAGATTTGGAGATTGACCTACTCTGTGACTATTAAGAGCAAGGACCCTTCCCGGAACTTGTGGCTTTGTAGGAGGATTTCCTTTTTTGCCGAATCTGCAATCCCTTGATACATGTCTAGGCTTTCCACAAGTGTAGCATACACGTTGTCCAAACATGCAATGTTTGTTTCCATGTGACTTTCCACACTTTTGAGCAATTTTCTTCAGGATGGATCTATTTTCCTTATTTATATTTGGCCTAAACTTGTTATTTTTGAATCTTTTTCTATCATTTTCTCGCCTACGCTTAAGCTGGAATTATTTTACCTTCTTACTTCATATTCTAGAAGATCCCTCTGTAATTCTACACTTATTAATCAGTGTAGAGTATTGTCTAATTTCCAGCTTACTTATTTCTTTTTTAATTTCTGGTCTCAATCCAGATTCTAACTCTGCAACCTTTTATTCTTCATTGCGATGAAGCTGAAGATAAGAGGAGAATTTTGTCAACTCTTCAAATTTTGCTACATATTGTCTGACCGTCATAGTCCTTTGTTGCAAATGTAGGAACTCCACTTCTTTCTCTTTTCGAACACTAGCAGGAAAATACTTATCCAGAAAGGCAGTTTGGAAAACTTCCTAGGTAACAGGTGCATCTAGGGTCTCTAAGAGTCTTCTGGTTCTACGCCACCAGTGTTCTACCTCTCCAGATAGCATATACATAACAAAAGTTTCTCTTTAGGTGTCAGTACACCCTAGAATAGTAAAAATCTTTTCTAGCTCTACGAGCCAATTTTCTACGATAACTGGGTCATATTCCCTTTTAGAAGTTAACGGATTAGCTTTTTGAAATTCAGATAGTCCTTGAAATTTTGGATTTATCACAGGAATGCCATGTTTCGAACATTTATTTTCTTGCATATGTTGAAGAAATTGATTAGTTGCAGTTGTCTGTTCTCTTTTGCAGCCGTAATTTTTGCCAGCATGTCCGTCATCCTATCTACCCTATCTTTAGGGTTAGGATTATTCCACCTGCGTGACATTTTTTCCTGCAATATCTTACTTATTAGTATTTTATTATAATGCAATAATGGCTCCCAAACTACATTGCCTAGGTAACTGTTCTGATACTAAAATGTAACATCTTGCACTATTTTTTTTATAATTATAATTATTTCTCTAATATCATTTCTAAACAATTTAAGATAATTCATCATACATATAACTGTTGTTAATATAAGTTTGGTTTATAATATTTTACATTAACAGAGGGTAGAACCCTTCAAGAGTTAGTAGTTAATACCTGTATCACATAAGTATGAGTAGCACCAACAGTAAAAAAAATTAGGCTCATCTAGGCCTTTACATGGTGCTAAAAAAATCATAAAGAGCCTATGAAGTGCTACTTTTAATTTACAAATGCTACTACTACTCATCAAAAAACAGGATGGTCAAGCAAAGGTCTCCAATAGTGAATGAACACACATAGTTCCCCAGGTCAGGCATATAAACCTGCTCGACTCAATGATCAATCATGAACCTCAAGGTAGGCATTTTCTGAAATACCATGCAAAATTTTGTGAAATGAAACTTGGTATGAAAGAGCAAAAACATTTATGAGTTTTTGAACTAATGATATTTTAGTTGTGACATGTATGAAAAACATTTTTACCATTCTTTTTCTTTTTTATTTCTAAAAAAATTCATAATTCTTTAACTTCATGGTAAATACTAAACAATACTTGTAAAATTTTCATAAAACTTATAATATTAATTTCAGTAATAATTTTCTCCTCATCCCACTATTATGGTTCTTAACCAAATGTGCATATTTCAAAACTTTCTAATCAAGGGAATTTTCCTTTAATATTTATAATCAAGGGTATTACCCTTAATCTTTTTAATCATGGTCATAATAATCTTTTCTAATGCACATTGATTATTAGCTTCAATGGGACAACCTCTCAAATTTTACTTCATTACTAATGTGTCTATAATTTTATAATTCTCGTTATTCAAAGTTTAACATTATTAAAGGATAGGAAACAACTTCAAATCATCATCTCTAGGGCTTATTATAAGGACTTTCATATCACTTTATACTTCAACTAGTGAAATAAGTCATACCATAAGTTTTCCTTTTGGTCTCTCACAGAGAAAAGTACTCTATTTTCACAAATCTAGATGTTGCTATTCAAATAGCCTCTATTGTTATTCCAATAATAACACATTTTTAATAACTTTAAGTGCTGCTATTCAAATATTTATTATTGCTGTTCGAATAGCCATTACGTTTTCTCAATTTTAGGTGAAGCTATTCGAATAGCTACTTTTGCTATTCAAATAGATATTTGTTTTCCTTCAATTCTGAGTGCTTCTATTCAAATAGCTATATTGCTACTCAAATAGAAACTAGTTTCCTTCAGCAGCTATGAAAACCTGCACCCATGAAAGATAAGAAAATTTTCAATAAAACCATAAAGAGGTTGAGATCAAAATCAAAACAGAAGAGTGACATAAAATTAGAAACAATAAGAAACCCTGCAACAACTTTGAATAGGTCATAAATTTGAAGAAATAAATGGAATAAATAGAAGATGAAACCATAATTAAGATTAGTAGAAAGAAAGAAAAAAAGAATGGGTTTTCACCCTTCCTACCTTTCTGCAGGAATGTGACTCAGGTGAAAAGGGAGAAGTTAGTTTCTGGTTGTGCTGTGAGGAATGGGAGAAAGAAGTTTTCGATTGAGTGGAAAAAAATTGAATTACGTGGGAACTTTGGTGTTTTCTGTTGGGTAGGCATTTCTGATGAGGAAAAGGAGGGGTGAGGGGTATTTATAGAGCCAAATTGTTGCTCTTCTTGACGTGAGTGAGTGTCATTGGTGGTTTGTTGTCACAAGAGAAACATTCTCCCCAAAAAATCTCCTGGTCAGATTTTCAAGTCTTCCCCTGAAGCACTTGGCATGCTTAGAGAAGTGACTTATTCAATAAGCCTTTTGTTTGTTCCCAAACCATTTGTTGACACTTGTTCTTCATATGTCATCGTGCTTAACTCACTGTGCTTATCTCACTAAGTTGATTTTTATCTTTGTAACATGACTTTGCTAATCAAATTTTTTTATCTTAGCATTTCAAGAGTCTTCCCAAAGCATTTCAATGTGCTTAATCACTAAATTATCTTGATATTTTTTTTATCTTAGTAATCATTTCATTTGGAGATATCATCTCCTTACTATTATTATTATTTATTATTATTATTATTATTATTTTGAGGGATGTTACAATAATGAGCCACCAGTGCCATGATAATTCTGAGACAATCTTTCTTAAAGATCGGTGAAAAAGTCTCCTTATAGTCAATATCATCTTTTTGAGTAAACCCTTTTGCAACTAACCTGACCTTGTAACATTCTAAGTTACCATGAGAGTCACGTTTAGTCTTAAAGATCCATTTGTAACCAACTCTTTTACAACCTTTTGATAACTTAACATGGTCCCAAAACCTCATTATGTTTTATAAATTTCAACTCATCTTTCATGGCATCTAACCATTTATCAGCATTATCATTATTCATGGCTTATGAAGACGTAATTGGGTCATTTTCTATTCCTAAGTCAACTTCAGACTCTAGTAGATATACCACATAATCATCAGAAATAGCTGATCTCCTTACTCTTTGAGATCTTCGTAATGCTATTTGTTGTGATTCTTATATAATAGGTTCATTTTCTATAACTTCATCTTGAGTAATGAGATCATTTATTTGTTGTTCTTCATGATTATTAATCAGTTCAATAACTTGAGGAACAATAACTTTATTAGAGACATAAGTTAAAAGAACCTGCACTCTCAATTCTTGAATCTCCACTTTACGTGGTATTTCACTCCCACTAACTTCACCATTCTCAATTAACCTAGCATTCCTAGTTTCAATAATCCTTGTAGTATGGTTAGGACAATAAAATCTATACCTTTTTGATTTTCCTGAATAACCAATGAAAAAAACCACTAATTGTTCTTGCATCCAATTTCTTTTCTTGTGGATTGCGATATCTAATTTCTGCCTGGCAACCCCAAACATGCAAGTGCAGTAGGTTTCTTTCCAGTCCACAACTCAAAAGAAGTCTTTGGAACTGCCTTAATAGGAAGTCTATTTAATAAATACATGGCAGTCTTTAAAGAATAAGCCCCCAATGAAATGGGTAAAGAGGAATTACTTAACATACTTCTAACCATATCTAACAAGGTTCTATTTTGCCTTTCTAATACACCATTTTGTTGTGGAGTACCTGACATTGTGTATTGAGCAAATATGCCACGTTTCTCAAAGAATTTAGCAAATGGCCTTAGGTATTGTCCACTTTCATCATATCTTCCATAATACTCACAACCTCTATCACACTTGACAATTTTCACTTTTCTGTCTAATTGCCTCTCTACCTCATCAATGTAAACCTCTAAGGCATTGAAAACCTAAGATTTATCATGTAACAAATAAACATAGCCATAACATGAATAATCATCAATGAAGGTGATAAAGTATCTTTCTTTATTGAAAGAATTAACATCAAAAGATCCACAAATATCAATGTGTATAATTTTAAGGAGTTGAGTGCTTCTTGTAGCTTATTTCTTTGTGTTTTGTTTGTTTACTTTTAATACAATCCTCACATACATTCAAATGAGTAAAATCTAAATCCGGAATGATTTCATTCTTTACTAATCTTTCCATTCTTACTTTGGAAATATATCCCAAATGTTTGTGCCACAAGTAAGCAAAACATTTGTTGACTAGACCACGTTTACTACCAACATTATAATGCAAGGTTAAGAGCATTTCAACATAAAGAGTTTCAAGATTTAACTTGTATAATCCATCACATAACATACCGCTACCAATCATATAGTTATGTTTACACAAACTGAAACTACCACTACCAAATTTAAAAGAGTATCCATCTTTATTAAGTTTAGATAATGAAACTAAATTCCTAGATATATTAGGTACATAAAGAGTTTCAAATATATCCAAATGATGTCTAGTGTCAAGAATTAAACGATATGTCATAACAGCTTCCACTGGAACTCTCATTCTATTGCCTATAAAGACAAACTTTTCATTTGGTCTTGTGATTTAGGTTATAAGGAATCCCTGCATCATATTAGAAATATGAGTTGTACAAGCAGAATTAATCCACCAAGTATTATAAGAACTTAAGCTAAATTTGATTTGAAACATATATAAGCATTAGGCTTACCTTTCTTTTCAAACCAAGCCTTAAGTCTTGGACAATCTTTTTGGAAATGACCAGTATTTTTATGTAAATAGCATCTATTTTTATTCGATTCCCTCTTGTGGATTTGAGAAGAGGGGGTGTAACGTCCTAATACCTAATACTAATATCTCAGTATATCCGGGATATACAAGGATAAACAATATTAACCACGTTACTTCTAACTTAAGAACAACATTCAAAATTCATAATAACTATACATGTTATTACAAAGAGTCATAAGGGAAAGAAAAGATCACACACACACACACACACACACACACACACATATAACATTAGCCTCAAAAGGGCATAGTGTAATACATAAACCTTTACACAAATCAAAGCAAATATAATAAAATAAAAACTATTTATTTTATTCACTTCTTCTTCTTCCCCTTGGAAGAGTCTCGACCTGAATTTATCATGGAAAACAACAAACAATGTGAGAATTCAGAATTCTCAGTGGTATATACACATATATGGCATCATGATAACTCCAGCTACTTTAGGAAAAAGCAAGTTACTCATAAGCTTCTAGAAAGGTGACAAAAGCCAAAAAACTATTCGTTTCTCTTCCCAAGGAAGAGCGTTCAATTATTACATAATTAAACATTCACAATGAATAAACTTATTAACAGTAGATTATGATTGCAACCAGTTAAATGAGTCACTACTCGATACCAGTGGAACATTATCATATTCTCTCTATGTAACATTCACAAAGCAATCCATAATCTATTTACATAATTCCATCTCTCTATGATAAAATAATTGCCTATACAATTGTTATTGAAATGCAAATGCTTGTGCATGACCATGCCTAAAATATGCCCAAATATAATGATTATTAAATATGTTATGATAGTGTTAGTGCAATGTCATGAAACATGCATATTCTTAGGAACCCAATTCCCTTGTATTTTTCTGGGTAGGGAGGGAATATGTTACCTCCTTAACCTATAGGTAACCCCGGCCTTAAGAGCCTCTATGCTCTGAGAATTTAGGACTAGTCCCCAACACCGATTACCTACAATTCTATGACCAAATGATTGTGCACATTATATAAAGTTACAATATATAGGAATAACAAGTGTATGTAACTATGCAATGTTATATTAAAATCACATATACACGCCACATTAACTTATCAAAAACTCCATTTCAACTAGGTGAAGGAGCAAAGATTAGCAAACATGCAATTTCTGGCTCAACTTTATTACTCAAAGGAGCAAATCCACGTTTCAGTATACCGCCATAGCTCAACCCTAATAAATAAGGGAGCAAAACACTTATAGCGCACTTTTTAGACCAAAGCTAGTGTACAACCAAACCAAATGCATAGTTATATCTTTTCTCTAGTACATAAAGTGCACATCCATTATATAAGTCACTTCATCTAGTGAATTAAACAAAACCCTTCATATTGAACAATATGGAACATCATTCATTTAAAAAAAAAAAGTCCATAAAGCTATTATCAAGGTTTGGTAACCAAAAGTAACTCAAAACATTCATATTTTATAATAGATAATCGATTAGCACTATGCTATAATCGATTATCCTTGGCCAATTATGGCATTTTATAGTTCATAATCGATTACCTACTCAGGTTAATCGATTATGGCTCTTCTATGATATTATGTAAGAGCACAATAACCGGTTAGCCACTTTGACTAATTGATTATCATGGTAAAATGGCTCTCTGCTAAAACCCAATAATCGGTTAGCCACATCATATAAGGTTACAATACATAGGAATACCAAGTGTATGTAACTATGCAGTGTTATATTCAAATCACATATACACACTGCATTAACTTATTGCAAACTCCATTTCAACCAAGTGAAGGAACAAAGACTAGCAAACATACAATTTCTAGCTCAACTTTATTACTCAAAGGAGCAAATCCACGTTTCTAGTATACCGCCATAGCTTAACCCTAATAAATAAGGGAGTAAAACACTTATATCACACTTCTTAAACCAAAGCTAGTGTACAACCAAACCAAGTGCATAGTTATATCTTTTCTCAAGTACATAAAGTGCACATCCATTATATATATCACTTCATCTAGTGAATTAAACAAAACCCTTCATATTGAACAATATGGAACATCATTCATTTAAAACAATGGTCCACAAAGCTATTATCAAGGTTTGGTAACCAAAAGTAACTCAAAACTTTCATATTTTATACTAGATAATCGATTAGCACTATGCTATAATCGATTATCCTTAGCCAACTGTGGCATTTTATAAGTTCATAATCGATTACCTACTCAGGTTAATCAATTATGACTCCTCTACGATACTCTGGAATAGCACAGTAGCCGGTTAACCACTTTGGCTAATCGATTATCATGGTAAAATGGCTCTCTGCTAGAACCCAATAATCGTTAGCCATTTTGGCTAATCGATTATCTGGTTACTAAAGCCCTCTGCTAGTGACCAATAACCGATTATCCACATTAGTGTATGTTGCACCAGAAAATAGTGCATCACAATAGTAATTCTTCTAAACTTTCATCCTTTCCATTAACTTGTCATCAAAACTCAACTCACACACATATTCAAACTAATATGTAATTGGAAAAACAACAAGGATCAACTACAAGGATTTCTCAAACCAAACCAACAAAAACAAAATCAAGCCACAAACCCATAATTCCATTTTGATGTTTATAATGATTCCAAGCCAAACACATCTTATGAACTATAAACACATCATTTACCCAGTTTCTAAACTTCACAAATCCTATACTGAACCATAAACACCCACTCCAAAAAAGGAACCAAAAAGAGAACAAAAGTAAAAAAAAGAAACTAAGCAACCCCTACCTCAACTCCTAAAGGATGGTGATGAAGCTAAAGCCAAGCTTTACTATTTCCTTCTTTTCTTTTCTTTCCTCTTTCTTTCTTCCTCTTTCCTTTCTTTCTTTTTCTCTTCTTTCTCTGTTTCCTCAGCTGCTCCAACGTGAGAGTGAGAGAATGAAATGAGAATAAAGAAAAAGTGAGACAAGAAGGAGAAAGTCAAAGAAATAGTGGACGAGGCACACTACTAAAAATTAATTAAATAGTGACAAAAACAATCTATCACTAATAGCAATGGAAATTGTCACGGATTTCATTAGTTGGATTTAGTGATGAATTAATTCCGTCACTCAATTATCCGTGACAAATTTCATCGCTAAATTACTTTATTTGTTGAAAAATAAGTGTTTTATTTAATGAAATGTATAGCAACAAAACTTTTTGTCGCTAAGTTCTTTATATATAAACAAATGAAAGTTTTATTATTAAAAATCCCAAGGCAGGAATTGAAGCTGGTACTTGTGGTAAAACAAACACTCCACTTACCACTAAGCTATGCTTGGTTGTGATGCTCATATTTGCATGTTTTATGCTTTTATAATTAAACTAATACTTTGATATATCTCCCCATTTTTCCATTCCCTCTCATTCTCGATCTGTCCTAAATTAACTAATACTTGTTCTTTGCCCCTCTTCCCTTTCTTTCTTCCCCATTCACTGCGTGAAGCCTAGCCCTATATCTTATTCTCTCTCTATCTCCCCATTCTCTCTTCATTCCTATCCCACTACTCCAACACCGTCGATGACTGTTCTCGCCATCGCCTACCATTGCTCCAACTCCAGCTCCATTGCGCCTCCATCACGTCCTTGCAGAAGCACATCGTTGTCGCCACCAAGCATTTGTAGCCACCATTGTCCGTGTAACACCATATGAAGGGCATTATATTTCAGACTAACTCTTTTTAATTCTTTACCTAAGCTATAAGATATTTGATATTATTATAATACAGATTTCAAAATTTCCTTTTCGCGTATAATATAAACTTACTCAATTTTAGAAACACAAGACATAAAAACTGAATAATATACCTCTCATGTATCTTTGTGAACACCTAATTTTGACCAGGGTTACAATAAAAAATAAAAAACAAAAAATAAAAAAAAAAAAAAAAAAAACAAAAAACAAAAAAAAGTCACTCTCACATTTGTTCCCCACTCCATTCATATTCACATTCTCACACACCCCACTTCACTCATTCACGTAGCACTAACACAAAGACTATTTTCTTCTCATTTTTTATTTTATTCCAACCACCCTCACTACCATACAAAGACCACACTCACGTTCCCACTAATTCCCACTTACTCCACTTTCACGTTCCCACTAATGCACCTACTCCCTCACTAATTCACCCATTCCATTATCCATAATCACCTACTCCATCATCAAATCTCCACTCTTAGAATCATCACCTCCACCCATTTCACTATAAAAGCCCACCCTCTTTCATCAAAAAAGGAGACTCCGAGAATGTTGCACCTCCATCATTTCCCACTCATTTTCCCTTCACTACCAACCATACGTTCAACCCATAACAACAACTCCCAACTGTGACCCATTTTTGGCCTTCACCTTCATCACCTTGCTCCACTCTCATCATCAACTTACTACCTTGCTTGCTAGAAGGGGAGACCTCACTAAGACGGCACCTTCAACCACCCTTCAACCATCTCTACCATCTTCTTCCTCATCCCTCCATCATTTACGTGAACCACCTTCAGACTTCCACCTGAAAACCGAAGCCTCAATAGCCTTGACCTTCAACCTCCACCTTCAAACTCCATCATCCATCTTCACCCCTTGCAACCCGTGACCAAACTGTGAACACCCATCCTCTCCCTACTCCATCCTTCATCTCCATCATCTCTCTTCACAACCCAACTTAACTCCCATCTCAATACCACCTTCCAACAGAGACCCTCCAAACCATGAAATACCATTATTCTTCACCCCTCTAAGTTGTGAGAAGCACTTTGGATGTCTCCCACGTTCATCTTTTCTGAATAGCCACCGAGTTGACTCACCCAAGCCACCATAGCCATCCTTCACACAACCACTAATAAACAACACTTCATCCAAACCCACACTTCATCACAGCAGCATCCTTCACCTCCCAACCATCTCCAACGTCCACCATACCACCTTCTCCACCTTCAACTCATACTCACCAACTCACCTCCAACACTACCATGAAACCACCGTCTTCACGCCAGTCACCGTGAAGTGAGCTGCAACTACCATCACCCAAACTCACTGATGCGTGAAATCTGCAAGTGTACGATTTCGTCGTCAAGTAATAAAAGATCGAATCCACAGGGACTGAGTCTATGAATACCAATTAATTAATTAACTCAATTAAATTAAACAAAAGAGAGTGTGATTGTTTATTAAGAATAATGTAGTAACAAAACAATTAAATAAAAATCAAGAAGATAGAATTTAGAATAAAAACAGCAAGTTATCAAGAAATGGGTTTTCAGATTCAAGAAAGCTTCCAAGATTGGGATACCACAATGATACAAGATAAATCCTAATTGACAACCCTTTTATTAAATCTGAAATTCAATTGAAGGTGAATTACCCTAAATTAGTTAATGTTCTTTCTCAAGATACAAGATTTGTGCCCAATTAAACCAATTCCTACTCTCGTGGTAATTGAATTTAAATTGAACCCATTACGCTTTGTGGTAATTCATTGAATCCTCGAAAGGCTAAAACTACTCTCGTGATTTAGACCTTAAGTTCAATTCTTATGGTTCCAATACTTAGGTTCACCTCTCAGTACGTCCCTAAATGCCTATGAGATGCAAATAAGTGGCCAGCAAATTCACATGAATAAAAGCAATAAGGATTGAATCAATGAACAATCAAGATTAATAAAAGGGGAAACAACGTCAATTAATCATTATCAATGTATCAAAGGGCATTGCCCAATCCTAGAAACAAAAGAAAATACTCAGACATAGAGAAGAAGAGACAAGAAATCAAACTTAAAAACATCCCAAACCCGTAACAATGGAAGAAGAAAGGAGAAAGATCAAGAACCCAAGCCTCCTTTGTGCCTCCTTTCGAACTAGACTAGAACTCAATTGGAACGCCCTCATTGTATTCAGAACCCCTATTTATAAGCTTAGGGTTTTTATGGGCTAAAAGCCCCCAAAAGAAATAAAAACAGAAAACTAAAATCTGTTGCGCGCCCCGAACCACGGCCGTGGTTGGTTCTGAGATGAAAATTCTTGTGCTGGCTCTCAACCACGGCCGTGGTGGCCACCACGGCCAGGCCGTGGTTGAGTCTGCTTCAAATTTCTTTAATTTCCTGGTTCCCACGAACCATGGCCGTGGTAGAGACCACGGGCAGGCCGTGGTTCCCTCTGGAATGGCCTTTTTGCACCTTTATTGCTATCCATTAAGCTCCAACTTCAATCATACAAACTTTTCATCCATTCCAAGGCCAATTTAGCACCAATCCTGCACAAGAACACCAAAAACACCGCAGTTATCCGAACTAAGGGAAAAATAAACTAAAAGGGAAACTAAAATGCCTAAAATGCCTAAGAATGCATGCAAAAGAAGAACAAAACATGATGTTATTTCACACACATCAAATCCCCCCATGCTTAAGACTTTGTTTGTCCTCAAGGAAAAAATTAAAGTTAAACCAAGAAGTGGGATTAAAAGAAAATAATAAATAAGGAACCCGAGAAAACAATATCCAAGCAATAGGCTAAGACAAACAAAGAATCTGAGAGGTAATCAAAATCAAGTCCAATTAGAGGTTAAGTTCTCAGAAATCATGCATCCTCACTGATTGAATTAAGTTCACTCTACTAACCACACTTAAAGTGTTTAAGGGTGGAAACCATACGCTCAAAATTCTTCAAAGAAAATGCACTTCCATATGCTTGATAAGAAACCAGATTTCCACTAATAATCAGCATGCATGTAAGAATCAAAAGGTCTTTCAAGGGTTGTAATGGGGCCATGGGAATAATGTTAGGTAAGGTAGAGAAAGGAAGGTATACACAAAGGGCTCATCAAATTTTTCAATAAGCACAAGAAATCTAATAGAACATCAATGGAGCAAAGACAATTTTTCAATCTAAAACATAACTCCACATTTCAAAGAATTTTCTTCCTTACTTTTCCTTCTCCTCTTTCTCCTCTTTTTCAAGCTTTCATCTCATTATGTTTCTTTTATTATTATTATTTTTTTTTTGAGAAAGAGGAAGCGCACATACATATAATTCCCAACACAACTTTTAAACAACTTTCAAGCCCAATTCGCTCCATTTAATATTCTAAATGATAACCAACAATGTTTCAGCATAGGTATCAAGAAAACAAGTATGCAGTAGGCTCAAAATGGGCAACTAGAGGATGAAAGTGTAACAATTTCAAAAGGCCAGAAAAATACCTAAAATGCCTTAATCACATTCAAGCATGCAACCAAAAATTTCGCCTCAAAATGGTTTCAAATCAAGTTCTAGAGCACATGATCAATGAGGAATATCACTCAACACAAAGAATGGGAACAATGTATCATATAATGCATAAGTCCCATATAAGCTCAAAACTCACATTTAGAGGTTTAAAAATTCAATGAGAAGCACAAATTCAGAGAACATTATGCTAATTATCAACTATCAAAAGATTACCTCTACTATCAATTAAAACAATGCCTGTTGCCAACTACATGAATCAACAAATTGGGTTCCAAATCAATACTATCTCAAAATCCTCAAAAGAGAGGGGCACAAGTTCAACCAAAAACCTAAGAGATATGATGGTGTAAAAATGCAACATGAAAATGCAATGCAAAATAAAATATGAGAATGCAGGAAACTAATGAGAATGAAAATAAGAAAATGAAAATGAAAATACCCCCCAAGCTTAGAACTTACATTGTCCCCAATGTAAAAATCTATAACAAGAGAAGGGAGAAAAGAAAAGAACTCACTGCGGTGGTGGAAAATCTTCTGGTGTTCAATCCATGGCCATGGAATTTTCCATGGGTTTGGTGTGGAACTTTCTGATCTCTCTCTTCTTCTAAATATGACTTCAAGAAGGGTCAAACCTAGACAAAATCCAAAAGACAAACATCAAAACAACAATTTAACAAACAAAATTAAAAGAAAAAGATGAAATAAAACAGAAAAATAAGATAACATGGGTTGCCTCCCAAGAAGCGCTTGTTTAAAGTCATTAGCTTGACTTTGGTCAGGTTTCTGTGCTCAGGTGACATCTACGGAGTAGTGCTCAGTCCCCACTCCTTCAAAGTATTTCATTCTCTGGCCATTTATCATGAAAGGTTTATGGCCTTCTTTCTTCACCTCAAGCACACCGTAGGATAAAACTCGAACAATCTCATATGGTCTTGACCATTTTGACCATAACTTATTAGGACAGAAATGTAGAAGCGAGTTATTAAGAAGAACTTTATCCCCGATGTTAAATTTACGCTTCTCGACACACTTATCACTCTGCTTCTTAGGTCCTTCCTTGCAGGGCATAGCATCAGTCACTGATTCTTGCATACCTGAAAGCACAACACTATCCACAACATTAGTAGCATCTATGCGATTACATGAATTTGAGGAATTAGAATTATTTTCAGATTTAAAAACATCAAAAACTACTTCCTTGTCATTTAATCGCAAAGTCAATTTCCCTTCGTGGACATCAATGATCGCCCTTCCAGTGGCAAGGAATGGACGCCCAAGTATGATCGGCATTATAGCATCAACTTCCATGTCAAGCACAACAAAATCCACCGGCATGTAAAACTTACCAACCTTAATGGGAACATCCTCCAAGATACCTATGGGGTACTTGACAGACCGATCCGCCAATTGAAGTGAGATTGTTGTGGGTTTCATCACCCACTTCCAACTTCTTACACACAAGAAAGGGCATAAGACTAACACTAGCCCCCAAGTCACACAAAGCTTTATCAAAACTGGTATTCCCAATCAAGCAAGGAATAGAGAAGCTGCCAGGATCTTTGAGTTTAGGAGGTAACTTATTTTGGATTAAAGCGCTACACTCCTCAGTTAATGCTACGGTCTCATACTCCTCTAGCTTTCTCTTATTAGACAAAATGTCCTTAAGAAATTTAGCATAGGTAGGCATTTGTTGCAATGCCTCAGTGAAGGGTACATTAATGTACAACTTCTTAAGGACCTCAAGAAACTTCCCAAACTGCTTATCTAGCTTGGCCTTGGCCAATCTTTGAGGAAGGCACAGGGGTTGGTAAGGTTCAGGGGGTACATACTTAGGCACTTTCTCATTGGTCTCTTTTTCTTCTAAGGGTTGTGTCCTAGTTATTTCTTTTTCTTCATTCCCCTCATCTTTGTCACACTTCCCTTTACCCTTGGAATCTTCTAATTTCTTTCCACTTCTTAAACTCACAGCCTTACAATGTTTATGAGGATTTATTTCAGGCTGTCCTGGAAATTTCCCGTGTGGTCTATGTGAAGAGCTAGCTTGTTGGGCTATTTGAGTTTCTAACATCTTATTATGAATAGCTAAATTATCAACCTTAGATGTCAAATCCTTAATAGCCTTACTAACAACTTGACCATGGTGCCTAAACTCTTCATTTTCTTTGGTTTGACTCTCTACAAAATTTTCAAGGAGAGTTTCGAGTTTAGACTTTTGTACCTGGGGGAATCTAGAAGAGGGTTGAGCACTACCTTGGCCAGCTTGATATTGATTGTTCCGATAGGAGAAGTTGGGATAAGACCTCCAACTGGGATTATAAGTCTGTGAATATGGATCATTGCGCACCTTCGGTGGAATATCATAGAAATTGTGACATGATTCCACTTGCTCCACAGAAGTGCCTTGTGAGGAACCATTTTCAGCTTGGCAGTCCGCACTCATATGTCCCTGTACTCCACAAATCTCACAAAAAATGTTAGCAGCACTTATGGCATTAGCACTAGCTTTTTCAAGCTTATCAAAACGTTTATTCAATGAGTCAAACTTAGCCATAATTAAACTAACACCATCTACCTCAAACTTACCTTCCGAGAGCTTTCTCGGGTTGTTACCTCTTTCACTGGCCCATTGGTGATGGTTTGAGGCTACACTCTCTATTATCTCATAGGCCTCTGTCAGCCTTCTGTTCATCAAAGCTCCACCAGCTGCGGAGTCAAGAGACACCTTCGAAGAATATTCTAATCCATTGTAGAAGGTGTGAACAATCAACCACTTCTCTAACCCGTGGTGTGGGCAGGCTTCCAGCAAAGCCTTATATCTATCCCAAGCTTCTGACAATGACTCTCCATCTTTCTGAACGAAGCTTGTGATTTGGGTCCTTAGGTGAGCAGTCTTGGAAGGTGGAAAGAATTTGTCCAAAAAGACTTGCTCCAATTGATTCCATGTGGTTAATGTATCAGTGGGTACCGATTTCAACCAAGCTTTAGCCTTGTCCCTTAATGATAATGGAAACAACCGGAGGCGAATGGCATCAACTGAGGCACCTTCAATTTTTAGAGTCTCACAGAATTCTAAGAACATCTCCACATGATCATTTGGGTTCTCCGATGATAAACCTCCAAATTGGTTTTGCCTTATCATAGAAAGTAAGGCAGGAGGTATGGTGAAGTGCCTGGCTTCAATGTCTGGCCGAGTAATTCCAGATCGCAAACCCCGAGCATTAGGGGCTGCATACTCCTTTAAAGGTTTGTTATCCTCAGCTGCTGCCATGACAAGTGTTGGTTCAGATATTTCTCTCACTCTTTGCCTTCGTTATCTTCTCGTTCTATGAAAAGTTCTTTCAATTTCAGAATCAGCTTCAATAAAAGTCCCGAAATGTCTAGTACTTTGCATAAACCAGAGAAATTACTTGCAGAGAGTCAAAGAGAAAACAAGAACGTAATAATATGGTAAAAAGAAAAAAAGGTTTAAAATAATTAAATTAAAAATTAAACTGATATTCAAGAAAACACAATCCCCGGCAACGGCGCCAAAAACTTAATGCGTGAAATCCGCAAGTGTATGGTTTCGTCGTCAAGTAACAAAAAGATCGAATCCACAGGGACTGAGTCTATGAATACCAATTAATTAATTAACTCAATTAAATTAAACAAAAGAGAGTGTGATTGTTTATTAAGAATAATGTAGTAACAAAACAATTAAATAAAAATCAAGAAGATAGAATTTAGAATAAAAACAGTAAGTTATCAAGAAAGGGGTTTTCAGATTCAAGAAAGCTTCCAAGATTGGGATACCACAATGATACAAGATAAATCCTAATTAACAACCTTTTTATTAAATCTAAAATTCAATTGAAGGTGAATTACCCTAAATTAGTTACTGTTCTTTCTCAAGATACAAGATCCGTGCCCAATTAAACCAATTCCTACTCTCGTGGTAATTGAATTTAAATTGAACCCATTACGCTTTGTGGTAATTCATTGAATCCTCGAAAGGCTAAAACTACTCTCGTGATTTAGACCTTAAGTTCAATTCTTATGATTCCAACACTTAGGTTCACCTCTCAGTACGTCCCTAAATGCCTATGAGATGCAAATAAGTGGCCAGCAAATTCACATGAATAAAAGCAATAAGGATTGAATCAATGAACAATCAAGATTAATAAAAGGGGAAACAACGTCAATTAATCATTATCAATGTATCAAAGGGCATTGCCCAATCCTAGAAACAAAAGAAAATACTCAGACATAGAGAAGAAGAGACAAGAAATCAAACTTAAAAACATCCCAAACCCGTAACAATGGAAGAAGAAAGGAGAAAGATCAAGAACTCAAGTCTCCTTTGTGCCTCATTTCGAACTAGACTAGAACTCAATTGGAACCCCCTCATTGTATTTAGAACCCCTATTTATAAGCTTAGGGTTTTTATGGGCTAAAAGCCCCCAAAAGAAATAAAAACAGAAAACTAAAATCTGCTGCGCGCCCCGAACCACGGCCGTGGTGGCCACCACGGCCAGGCCGTGGTTGGTTCTGAGATGAAAATTCTTGTGCTGGCTCTCAACCACGGCCGTGGTGGCCACCACGGCCAGGCCGTGGTAGAGTCTGCTTCAAATTTCTTCAATTTCCTGGTTCCCACGAACCATGGCCGTGGTAGAGACCACGGGCAGGCCGTGGTTCCATCTGGAATGGCCTTTCTGCACCTTTATTGCTATCCATTAAGCTCCAACTTCAATCATACAAACTTTCCATCCATTCCAAGGCCAATTTAGCACTAATCCTGCACAAGAACACCAAAAACACCGCAGTTATCCGAACTAAGGGAAAAATAAACTAAAAGGGAAACTAAAATGCCTAAAATGCCTAAGAATGCATACAAAAGAAGAACAAAACATGATGTTGTTTCACACACATCACTCACTCAGCAGCAGCGCTGCTAGTACCAGGTTCACACCATGGCCTAGGTCCTCACCATGCAGCAGCTTCATGAACGGTAGCCGCAAACTGCACTACAAACCACCGCGGACTGCACTGCTTCACCCCTTCCAACTAAGTTCTACTCGGATTCCATAAGCTCGACACTGCCTTTCTACGAGTTCCACTGCGTCGCGCCCCCGTTGTCCACCTTCAACCTAAACAGGAATTCCCAGCTGCATCACCTCACCGTCGTTCACGCAGCACTGTGCGCCACAACTCGTGCCCTTCCCAGGTTGCACCGCCCAGCTGTCCGGACGAACCAGCTCAGGCTCAACCCACGCTGCCGTTGAGCCCTCGCCTGTTGCCGCTAGCCTCCGTTCCTGTATCGTAACCTTTTCTCTTCTGTTTCTTTCTCTGTTTGGTTTTTTTTTTCTCTTCTCTCGCTACTTTGAGTTTAAGTCGTTTTGGGATACCATTTTTTTTCTTTTCAGATTCTTTCAAGTAATAATAATAATAATAATAATAATAATAATAATAATAATAATAATAATAATAATAAAAGAAAAAATGTGACAAAAAATGGGATCTTGTTTGTTTTATTATTTTGGGCCAACCTTATCTTTATGTTTAATCTGGGCTTGAGTTATTAGCTTTCTAAAAGAGGAGAGTTTTGAAAATTGTAATTGAGCCTTTTGAAAAAAATAAAAATAAATAAATAAATAAATAAAACAAAAAAAAAAAAAAAATATAAAGCGGAAATGATAAATAAAAATAAAGAAACATAAAATAATTGAAATCTTTTTAAAATAATTAAAAACAGGATTATCTGAGTTGTGACAACTCGTTAATCCTGTAATTTTTATAATCATTTGAGTTGTGTGACAACTTGATGATTCAATGGGTGACGTCTCTAGCGTGACGCAGAGCTTCACCTATTCAATCCTTAATTTGATTAACAGAGTCGCGACGACTTGTTAATTCAATTTTTTGTTTCTTTTAAAAAATACAAAATAAAATAAACCAATTTTTTCTAGATAATTTTAAATAAAAAATTTTATAATAAATTTGATAATTAGTGGGTGACGTCTCTAGCGTGACGCGAGCTTCGCCTATTTAATTTTTAATTTGAATAACTGAGTCGTGACAGCTTGTTAATTCAAATTTTCAAAGTTTTTATAAAATCAACCAACTCTCAAGTATTTTCAAGAGAACTACGTGACTTTGAGTTCCTCATTGCACCCGAGGATACATAGGAGTAGAATTTCATTTCTGTCAAGCCAAAAAATGAAGTTTCATAATTTATTTGTTTATTTCATTTTTTACAAAAGGGGTAAAACAAATATTTTCAAGGATTATTAAGAATTTGCATAATTAATTTAAAGTACCGTCTTAGGACGGGTGTGTTAGGGGTGCTGTACGATTAAGTTTTCACCCTTCCCTACACATAACCGACTTTCGAATTCAATCTGGTTTCAAAGACTATTCTTCTTGAGTTTTCCAATTTTTCCTAATAAAAAATAAAATTGGTGGCGACTCCTAATTTAATATTAATTTTTATGAGTTACTATTTTTCACCGCAATTGTTACGGTCGCGACAGATGGCGACTTCTTTCGGGAAACTTGAGAGTCAAGCCTATAAAAATTGGTTTTGCAAAATTTTATGATCTTTATATGTTTGCTTTACCCTTTTTTTTTTTTTTTTCAATATTTTTTATGCTTTTTTATTTTATTGTTAATTATTTTATTATCTAAACCTTAGGGTAGAAAATTTTTGGAATTTGTTTTGTATCTGCTTTGTTTTGCAGGATGTGGGTAGTCTTTAGGATTGTAAAGGTTTGTACGCTCCCAGCACCCACTGCACCTACACATAAAGCACACACATTCGAGTGGGGCCCCATACCCGGGTCTGAGTGAAACCTAAGTTAAGTAGAGGTTGCGTAGTGGTAGCCATTTTGGATGTACTTCCTGTTTGGTTATCGTGAAAACCTCATCTAGAGTGCGTCTTTTTCATGAATGTCCCACACCTAGTGGTTTACCCACTATTTCATGGTCAACATTCTGAAATAAGACTTGGCTCTAGAGACCTCTAAAATAGAAGAGCTACCCTATAGAAGTTCTCACGAACCAGAAAGACTCTTACACCCCTAGGATAGAATTCCCAAGTTTAAGGCAACCTCATTAGGACACAAAGGGAGCGTACTTCTTCTTTCCTCATGCCATCCATTCTTGCATTAAAAAAATAAAACTTAGAAAAAAATACATTATCTTGTATTTCATGGCATTCCTAGCATTTTAAAAAAAAAATCATCTTGCATTTTTATGTCATTCTTAGCATTTTTTTATGTCTTGCATTTTCATGGCATTCCTAACATTCTTCAAAAGAAAAAAAACACCATCTTGTATTTTCATGGCATCTTTAGCATTTAAAAAAAAATCATGCATTTTCATTCCATGCATTTAAAAAATATATTTTCATTTCATTTTATGCATGACATTAATCTCATTCATTTCATTTCATTCCTTGTATGATGTTACCGTGTTCAGCAACCATTGCGCGACCAAAGAAAGAAGACACTAATCAAACCCGTGTTCATAACACAAGGGCTCGAACAAGGTTGCTTACAGTAATGGCAGCCGAGAACGAAGGTAGGAACCTAAGTTTGGAAGGAGATGAAGTAAAAGGAAGGGTGAATGAGGTGACAGAATCTCAAAGAAGAATTGAGGAAATGTTGTCAGCCATGAGGGAGACCCTCACTTTGATTAGGGCAGTTGGAGGTACAGGAGTAACCGGGGCACACTCGCACCCACTGAATACCATTTCTATGAGGACAAACCCTGGAGTCACTACTGAGGTACCTTATGTGGGAGGAACCTCAAACACGATTCCTATTGGAGAAGGATACCAATCATTGGAAGGTATTCGCAATAAGGTCCATGGTAATGCTGAGTTCACATGGGAACCACCACGTATGTCCATTCAGATGCCAACTGGATTTCCTGCCGATAATGGGCACACAACTGTTCAGAATAATAAGATGAAAGAAGAGTGGATGGAAAAGATGGAGGAGCAAATCAAGGCGATCAAAGGTCCTAGCACTTACGGTCCCCTTGGGATAGAAGAATTGTGCCCTACTGCTAACATCATCATCCCCAAGGATTTTAAAATCCCAGAATTTATCAAGTATGATGGGAGCACCAATCCCTTTTTATACCTAAAAACTTACATTACCAAAATGTCCATTTGGTCAAGGGATTGGAAGTTCCTCGTCAATTTCTTTCATGAAAGTTTGACTGGGCCTGCTTTGGAGTGGTGTATCCAACAGGACCTTTCGAAAATCTCCTCTTGGGATGACTAGGCAAATTTGTTTATGGGTCAGTATCGGTTTAATCTGGATACAGCCCCAACCTGGGAGCAGTTGGGAACATTACAGAAGAAAAATGAGGAGACATTCAAACAATATGCTCAGAGGTGGAGAGCTCTCGCACCTCAAGTGCAACCGCCTTTAACTTTGACAGAGATGTGCTCATACTTCTTGGGAACTTTAGGAGCTCCTTATATTGGGACAATGGCGGGCGCCGCTTATAGAGACTTTGCTGAATTAATTGCTGCCGGAGAGAGGATTGAAATTCTGGTAAAGGCTGGCAAATTGCCAATTGGCAATAATGAAGGTAATTTCAAGAAGGGATTTCCCACTAAGAGAAATGAGCCAGAAGTGAGCTATCTGCAAAATCAACAACCTTCACAACCCCGATATTCTCCATCCTACCCTGCCTATCGAGCACCCCCATATAACCCAAACATTTACCCTTCTGCACCGTCTCATCTACTTGGCCTAACCGCCCCTCCCACGAATGTACCTCAAACGCAGCCACTCCAAATTAGCAATGTTCTTGTACCTCAATCATACGCACCAACTCGCCCAACCAATACCCAATATCCACTTGCAGCTTCACAAAATTTTCCAAATCACCCACAGCCTCGACCAAACTTCCAAATTAAAGGTCGTTTTCGTCCCCAAGGCCTACCTCCTTTCCCAAGATTATCCATTTCGAATGCAGAGTTATTCCAAAGGCTCTATGATACCCATTTAATTTCGGGAAGTCCTGTGCGCCCCATGGAGTCACCATTCCCGAGTTGGCATAACCCAAATCTAACTTGTAAATTTCACATGGATGCTTTTGGGCATTCCATTGAAGACTGTGAAGCTTTTAAGACAGTAGTGAGGAAGTTAATTGCTTATTGGAAGCTTGATATCTAAGAGGAGGCTGGACCCGATATTGTCAACAACCCAATTCCTAATCATGGTGGAAGGAATGGGGTAAATGCTTAGAATAGTTGATCAAGGAAACCTCAGAAAGTTCAACTTAGTGGTGGTTCATAAACAATACCTTAGAGTCCTCCAACACTGGGGAATTTCTAAGCGACTGGTATTCTGATTTGTTTATCAAGTAGTTACCATGAAACGATGGTTTAATTGTATCAACCATATGCTTGTTCGATCAATAAAATCATTTGGATTTTGAACTTATGATAACTTTCTTGAAGCATTGATGTAATAAATTTGCATGGATTCAAGCATATCTTGTTTCTTTTCATTTTGATGGTTTTTTCTGGTCATTGATTTTTCTCTTACTTATTCAAAGCGTCTTCTTTGTGTTTGAACCTCATTGGACTCCAATTCCTGCTTTGATAGATGTCAGTAGTCATAAGGTCTATGTGTGCAAGTGTCATTTGAAAAAAAAAATGGAGCAAAAAAATAATCACTTGGTGTGCATTATCCTTTTTTGTCTCTGAATTAAAATTTTTGAAAATGAGCAATCAAGATTTGAAATGAAGATTGGCCATGTTTCTCTATCCTTCATAAGAATTCATCTTTTCATTATCTATCGATGTCCCTTTTTGAGCTTAAAAGTTTTCTTTAATAAACCCTAGACAAGGATCACCCCTATACTAGGGGATGACACAAAGCAAAGGTTGATTGTCATGGTGGCTATTTTGAATCATAATGGAAAAAGAAAAAAAGAAAAAGGAAGAAGAAAAAATGAAACAAAAAAGAGAAAGAAAAAAAAAAAGGAGATGAAATAAGTCATGACAAGGGCGAATAAAAAAAATAGAAAAAAAGAGAAAATGAAGAAGAAGTAAGAGAAAAGTGTGCTTGAAAAAACAAAGGCAATTGACAAAGTTTAACTTTGAACAAGGATCCTTGGTCCCATTCAACCCTTAAACACTTGTTTGAGCCTTATATCTTTCCTTTTATAACCCCTAGCCTTGGCCATGTTACAAGCCTCAAAAAGTCCATTCTGATCAATGAAGGATTGTTGTCATTTTCATTAACTTTAATTTTGAGACAAATGTTATGCTCATCTAAATATCTAGTTTGTTACTCCTTTTTTAAAAAAAGAAAAAAGAAAAAAAGAAAAAAAGAAAAAAAAAAGAGACTTACACCCAGGCAAGTTTCTACCCTGTTCGAACTGGTCCCACACTAGGGCATTCTTTCCCCTAGTTCAATTTAACTTACATTGGGACAAATCTTTTGGCCTCCAGGGCGAGTTTCTGCCCTATTCAGTCCTAAAATGAGGCAAATTCCTCATTGGTTCAATTTGACCTTACATTAAGGCAAGTTTTTACTTTGCTCAATTTGACCTACACTGGGGCAAAAAAAAAAATTATCCCACACTGGGGCAAAATTTTTATTGTTAAATGGCCTACACTGGGGCAATTTTGTTTGTAAATGACATATCCTGAGTCGAATTCATTTGATACCCTACGCGAGGGTAGATTTTTGTAGATACCTAAAAAAAAAACCTTTGGCTTTATTGTTATTCTACTTCTTGTGTCTTTATCCTTTGTAAATAATACCATTTCTGTAGTCAAACTTTCAAGAACAATCTGAAAGTTGTTCGCTTCTTCTCTGTTGTACTTTTTGAATTCATGGGTGTTTGTTACGTAATGCTTCAGGTAAGGTGAACATGAGTACAACACTATGATTTGACCATCTAATGATAATCTCCTGATGAACAATTCAGATCGAAGAGAACTTAGAATTCCTAGTTGATGGAAGAGGAGGTACCAGAAAAAAAAGAGCCCGTTAGTCTGAAAACCCGAAAGGGCGGTCTAAGCAAAAGTTAAGGTAAATAAATAGGCAAAATCTCAAAGACACTTGGCTTGAAACGCCTTGAAGGGTACACCAAACTGAGGCAATTATGAATTACGTTTGATCAGCTACACAGGGGTAATTTTATTTGCATTCAGTTGGCCATACTGAGGTAAATTTTTTGAAGGATTGAGGAGAAAATGTGTTGAAGGAAGTAGCAACACAGACAATGATTGAGTTATCAAGCAGTTGCAGGGAATCAACTAGATGAGGGACAAAATGAAATACTGGGGCAAAATTTTCTCTCAAGGAATCAGCCAAGTAAGGGTCCATCTCATTTCTCAAAAGAAGAGCTGAGAGATAAAAAATAATAAAAGAAAAAGAAGAGCTTTCCGGGACTCTGTTGCCCATTGTCTTTTAAATTTTGGGACTCTGTTGCCCATTGTCATTTAAATTTTGGGACTCTGTTGCCCATTGTCTTTTAAATTTAAGGGACTCTGTTGTCCATTGTCTTTTAAATTTTGGGACTCTGTTGCCCATTGTCATTTAAATTTTAGGACTCTGTTGCCTATTATCTTTTAAATTTTGGGACTCTGTTGCCCAATGTCATTTAAATTACGGGACTCAGTTGCCCATTGTCATTTAAATTCCAAGACTCTGTTGCCCATTGTCTTTTAAATTCCAGGACTCTGTTGCCCATTGTCATTTAAATTTTGGGACTCTGTTGCCCATTGTCATTTGAATTTTGGGACTCTGTTGCCCATTGTCTTTTAAATTCTGGGACTCTGTTGCCCATTGTCATTTAAATTTTGGGACTCTGTTGCCCATTGTCTTTTTAATTTTGGGACTCTGTTGCCCACTGTCTTTTAAATTTCGGGACTCTGTTGCCCATTGTCATTTGAATTTTGGAACTCTGTTGCCCACTGTCTTTTGAATTTTGGGACTCTGTTGCCCACTGTCATTTAAATTCTGGGACTCAGTTGCCCATTGTCATTTAAATTTTGGGACTCTGTTGCCCATTGTCATTTAAATTTTGGAACTCTGTTGCCCATTGTCTTTTAAATTTTGGGACTCTGTTGCCCACTGTCTTTTAAATTCTGGGACTTTGTTGCCCATTGTCATTTAAATTCTGGGACTCTGTTGCCCATTGTCTTTTTAATTTTGGGACTCTGTTGCCCACTGTCTTTTAAATTTCGGGACTCTGTTGCCCATTGTCATTTGAATTTTGGGACTCTGTTGCCCATTGTCATTTGAATTTTGGGACTCTGTTACCCACTGTCATTTAAATTCTGGGACTCAGTTGCCCATTGCCTTTTAAATTTCGGGACGCAGTTGCCCATTGTCATTTAAATTCTGGGACTTAGTTGCCCATTGTTTTTTTAAATTTCGGGACACAGTTGCCCATTGTCATTTAAATTCTGGGACTCAGTTGCCCATTATCTTTTACATTCCGGGACTCAGTTGTCCATTGTCTTTTAAATTCCAAGACTCAGTTGCCCATTGTCTTTTAAATTTCGGGACTCAGTTGCCCATTGTCTTTTAAATTTTGGGACGCAGTTGCCCACTGTCATTTAAATTTTGGGACGCAGTTGCCCATTGTCATTTAAATTCCAGGACACAATCGCCCATTGTCTTTTTAATTTCTGTTGAGCGCATCGGCTCCATACATTTTAATTTTCGTCAATTCTTTAAGCGCATCGGCTCTATGCATTCCATGCATTTTAAATTTCTGTCAATTTCTTTGAGCGCATCGGCTCTATGCATTCTATGCATTTTACTTTCTGTTGAACGTATTGGCTCCATGCATTTTAATTTTCTGTCAATTCTTTTGAGCGCATCGGCTCCATGCATTTTAATTTTCTGTCAATTTCTTTGAGCGCATCGGCTCTATGCATTCTATGCATTTTACTTTCTGTTGAGCACATCAGCTACATGCATTTTAAATTCTTTTGAGCGCATCAGCTCATTGCATTTTAACTTCCTATCATTGTTTTTGCTTTGTTTTGCATTTATCCTCTTCTGCATTGTCGGACAAAATTAGAGTTCATGTCTTTACTCGTCTCTTACGACGATAAAATGAAAAAACCACAGTTCTTCTTTTTATCTAATAAGAAACAAGTAAAGAGGGACAACTGTGAACACCTAATTTTGGCCAAGACTACAATAAAAAATAAAAAAAAAAAAAAAAAAAAAAAAAATAAAAAAAAACAAAAAACAAAAAAAAGTCACTCTCACATTTGTTCCCCACTCCATTCACATTCACATTCTCACACACCCCACTTCACTTATTCATGTAGCACTAACACAACACTCTTTTCTTCTCATTTTTATTTTATTCCAACCACCCTCACTACCATGCACGGCACCACACTCACGTTCCCACTAATTCCCACTTACTCCACTTTCACGTTCCCACTAATGCACCTACTCCCTCACTAATTCACCCACTCCATTATCCATAATCACCTACTCCATCATCAACTCTCCACTCTCAGAATCATCACCTCCAACCATTTCACTATAAAAGCCCACCCTCTTTCATCAAAAAAGGAGACTCCAGAATGTTGCACCTCCATCATTTCCCACCCATTTTCCCTTCACTACCAACCATACGTTCAACCCATAACAACAACTCCCAACTGTGACCCATTTTTGGCCTTCACCTTCATCACCTTGCTCCACTCTCATCATCAACTTACTACCTTGCTGCTAGAAGGGGAGACCTCACTTCCTGGCACCTTCAACCACCCTTCAACCATCTCTACCATCTTCTTCCTCATCCCTCCATCATTTACGTGAACCACCTTCAGACTTCCACCTGAAAACCGAAGCCTCAATAGCCTTGACCTTCAACCTCCACCTTCAAACTCCATCATCCATCTTCACCCCTTGCAACCCGTGACCAAACTGTGAACACCCATCCTCTCCCTACTCCATCCTTCATCTCCATCATCTCTCTTCACAACCCAACTTAACTCCCATCTCAATACCACCTTCCAACAGAGACCCTCCAAACCATGAAATACCATTATTCTTCACCCCTCTAAGTTGTGAGAAGCACTTTGGATGTCTCCCACGTTCATCTTTTCTGAATAGCCACTGAGTTGATTCACCCAAGCCACCATAGCCATCCTTCACACAATCACCATTAAACAACACTTCATCCAAACCCACACTTCATCATAATAGCATCCTTCACCTCCCGACCATCTCCAACGTCCACCATACCACCTTCTCCACCTTCAACTCATACTCACCAACTCACCTCCAACACTACCCCGAACCCACCGTCTTCACGCCGGTCACCGTGAAGTGAGCCTGCAACTACCATCACCCAAACTCACTCAAAGAACGACGGCGGCTGCTAGTACCGGGTTCACACCACGACCTAGGTCCCCACCATGCAGCAGCTGCATGAACGGTAGCCGCAAGCTGCACTACAAACCACCGCGGACTGCACTGCTCCACCCCTTCCAACCGAGACTCAGATTCCATAAGCTCAACACTGCCTTTCTACGAGTTCCACCGCATCGCGCCCCCGTTGTCCACCTTCAACCTAAACAGGAATTCCCAGCTGCATCACCTCACTGCCATTCACGCAGCACCGTGCGCCGTAGCTCGTGTCGTTCCCGGGTTGCACCGCCCAGCCGTCCGGACGAACCAGCTCAGGCTCAACCCACGCTGCCGTCGAGCCCTCGGCTGCTACGCCTTGACGAGGTGCGACCTCCGTTCTATATCGTAAACTTTTTCTCTTTTGCTTTCTTTCTTTGGTTTGGTTTTTTTTTTTCTCTTCTCTCGCTACTTTGAGTTTAAGTCGTTTTAGGATACCATTTTTTTTTGATTTCTTTGAAGTAGTAGTAGTAGTAATAATAATAATAATAATAATAATAATAATAATAATAATAATAATAATAATAATAATAATAATAATAATAATAATAATAATAAAAAGAAAAAATGTGACAAAAAATGGGATCTTGTTTGTTTTATTATTTTGAGCCAACCTTATCTTTATGTTTAATCTGGGCTTGAGTTATTAGCTTTCTAAAAGAGGAGAGTTTTGAAAATTGTAATTGAGCCTTTTGAAAAAAATAAAAATAAATAAATAAATAAACAAAAATAAAAATAAAAATGTATATATAAGCGGAAATGATAAATAAAAATAAAGAAACATAAAATAATTGAAATCTTTTTAAAATAATTAAAAGCGAGATTATCGAGTTGTGACAACTCGTTAATCCCTGTAATTTTATAATCATTTGAGTTGTGTGACAACTTGATGATTTAATGGGTGACGTCTCTAGCGTGTATTTGAGTTTCACCTATTCAATCCTTAATTTGATTAACAGTCGCGACGACTTGTTAATTCAATTTTTTCTTTCTTTTAAAAAATACAAAATAAAATAAACCAATTTTTTCTAGATAATTTTAAATAAAAAATTTTGTAATAAATTTGATAATTAGTGAGTGACGTCTCTAACGTAACGCGAGCTTCACCTATTCAATTTTTAATTTGAATAACTGAGTCGTAACGGCTTGTTAATTCAAATTTTCAAAGTTTTTATAAAATCAACCAACTCTCAAGTATTTTCAAGAGAACTACGTGACTTTGAGTTCCTCATTGCACCCGAGGATACGTAGGAGTAGAATTTCATTCCTGTCAAGCCAAAAAATGAAGTTTCATAATTTATTTGTTTATTTCATTTTTTACAAAAGGGGTAAAACAAATATTTTCAAGGATTATTAAGAATTTACATAATTAATTTAAGGTACCGTCTTAGGACGGGTGTGTTAGGGGTGCTGTGGGATTAAGTTTTCACCCTTCCCTACATATAACCGACTTCCGAATTGAATCTGGTTTCAAAGACTATTCTTCTTGGATTTTTCAATTTTTCCTAATAAAAAATAAAATTGGTGGCGACTCCTAATTTAATATTAATTTTTATGGGTTTCTATTTTTTACCGCGATTGTTACGGTCGCGACATGTACATAACATAGATTAGTAATAACTTAAATACATAAAACTTACGTACACCAAATAATATGTATAGCTACCATATAAAAACTGAACCTAACCCAAGTCCAAAAACTTGAAGAGTAGGGTCCTGAACTCGATTTTCCTTCAGATCCTCTTCGGGATCCCTAACGAACAAATTCCCCAATCGTGGCATGTCACTACAAATGGGAGTCCGAGCGGTCGACTCCTCGGAGTCTTCCCTAGGAGTATTATAACGATTACTCCATAACTCAATAATAGGCATAGAGAACTCCAAATAAACAGAAGCATTCACAGAAAACGTAGCAACCCCACACTGGGTCCTACTCCAAAGCAAAGTAACATCTCCAATATACTGAATGCGCCCCGTGTTCTAATGGATGTGCCTTGTTGTCCCCATGAAACTGTAAACTAACAAAACTCTGAAGATTCTACCTCGTCACCATCACAGTCTTCTTAAAACATAAATATAGAACAGAACAAATAGAACAATACAATAAAGAGGTGAGATCCCCTACATCAATACCATCATGGCAACAAAGAAACAATAATGACAATAATGTCGTTCATATACAGCAATGTCACAGAACAACAGGTATAATCATGTTATCAACTAACAGATAATTTAACAATATATATCACAATATATGAATACTGATTATACCACAAAAATAAGTATACTGACTATGCCATAACAATATTTACACTTACTATACACGTGCACAATGTGTATACTAACCATTCTTATGCACAATGCACCCATTTCCTACTCCATGGAGTTAAACACAATTTCAGAGAGAATGATCTAGAAGATATGTTTGTATATCAGCCGCCTAAGACCAAGTGCTATAATTTCTCAATTTGCATGTTATGGCATAATACAAGACATTCTACGCGAGATTGGGAATAGGAATAGTGTCCTGTCGAGATCGTCGGTGCATTTGCATCGGAAACCACAGCACAATAGCACTATTCAACTAGCCACCTGTGGAATTACCACACCCCGACTCCCCAAAGATCCATTATAGACCTTCACCACGCAATTCGCATCCGCACTAAGGTGTAATTCAATCTCCTAGGTAACAATAGCTTCAACAGACACCGTCTGACAAATAATGCATGATTAATGACTCAATGCATATCACAAGCCTCTACCGGCTACAACCAATCTGTTGCCCAAATGGCTTCTATACTCAAGAGGGGGGTGAATTGAATAGTTAAAAAATTCTTTTAAAAACTTTTCACAGACACTTTAAGGATAATTTCCGTTGAAGCTATTTATAAAGTGAAAAGATTGAACAAGGATGATGAAAAAGGTTTCACAAATTTAATAAGCCAAATGTTAATTTAAACGAATGTTTATGAAATTAAAGTGCAATAATAGAGAGAAGAGTTCAGAAAAAGTAAACACTAAGATTTATCCTGGTTCAGCCACCAACCACTTGTGACCTACATCTAGTCCTTGAGCATCCACCTGAGATTTTCTTCACTATCAATGCAAGCTTTCAACAGGTGCTTGCTACCGTTACAAACCTGAGCACTCTTCACACCTTGGGATACCTCACCCTTGTGTTTGAGCCTCGACAGCAAGGATGCCTCACCCTTACAAATTTTTTAAGGGATACCTTACCCTCGTTACAATCGAAAAAGGGAATATCAAAGACAGAAACTCTCTCAAAGAGTGTGTATTACAACTTGAAGCACTAATAAAATTCTCTCAAAATATTTCAAGAATTTCAAAAACAGAGCAAAATATGAAAAAGAAGTGAATCGCGGATTAAGAGCAATTGAAAGATGTTTTTCAGCTTTTGTTCTCTGTAAAGGATAACCTAGAAACATCTATTTATAGTGTTCCCAAGAAAGATACCCATTAGGGCAAATTAAGGTTATAATAAAAGCCTAAAAACTGACTGTTACGCACTTTCAGCCGCGATGTAATCGATTACATTGTTCTTGAACTCAGTTCTGGGTTTTCTGAGCTGATTGTAATCGATTACATAACTCATGTAATCGATTACATTTCAAAACTGGGAGGTTGCTCAATATACACTTCTTCTTGAATAAAACCATTTAAAAAAGCACTTTTGACATCTATTTAGTATAATTTGAAATCCATGATATATGCATATGCAAGTAACATTCTAATGGCCTCTAATCTAGCTACAGGTGCATATGTTTCTTCATAGTCTATGCCTTCTTCTTGATTATACCCTTTAGCTACAAGTCTAGCTTTATTTCTAGTTATTATGCTGGCTTCATCAAGCTTATTCCTAAAGACCTATTTGGTGCCTATAATTTAATGATCATTGGGCCTTAGAACCAGTTCCCAAACTTGATTTCTTTTAAATTGGTTTAGCTCCTCTTGCATGGCCAAGATCCAATGTTCATCATTAAAGGCCTCATTTATGTCTTTAGGCTCAATTTGTGAAACAAAAGCCATGTGGTTACATGTATTTCTAATTAAATTTCGAGTACTTACACCTTTGGATACATCACCTATCACTTAGTCAAGCGGATGGTATTTTGACATTCGCCACTCCTTGGGTAGGTCCATGACTTGTGAATTTACTTATGTTGAGGGGTCCTCTTGGCCTTCCTCTCACTTCCTCTCTTCTTTCTCTTTGTTGTCCAAGTGTGTTTTTGCCAAAATCTCAACTTTGCCGATTCCAAGAATCTTTCCTTTGTTATTATCTCCATAGGTTACGTGTCCATATGTCTTGGAAACAAGGAAAGAGAACTTGGATTCATCTTCGGTTATGTGCTTGGAGTAGCTACTATCATGATACCAATTTGAGCTGTTAGCCTTCAAGCATACCTACTGTGAACACCTAATTTTGTCCAGGGCATTTTGTGAAAAAAAAAAGAAAAAAAATAATCTTTCAACCCATTGGCCCATTAACCCCTAAACCAACCCATTAACCCGTAACCCATAAACCAACCCATTAACCCACAACCCTTAAGCACTTATCCTAAATAAACCTCATCAGTTATCCTCATACTTAAACTCATCATTTATCCTAAACAAACTTATCCTAAACTAACTATAATTCATCCTACCACCAACTTATCCTAACATAAACCCATCCTAACTCAAACTTATCCTAAACAAACTTATCCTAAACCTCCCATCACTTATCCTAAACAAACTCCTAATCACATTCTAACTCAAACATCTCACCTAATCCTCTCCTATAAAACACCTAACCCACACACAGAATACATCGAACATATAGAGAGAACCTATCTTGAGAAAAGAACATCCGACTCACGCACATATTCAGGCTATATTTACTATCTACTCACTTATGTTGCCTCCCCTTAGCAGCTCTGCCAAAGTTCTTTCACCACCTCCCATCACTTTCAGTTTACTTACCTTCACCTCTCACCTCATATTCACTTCCTGCTTCACTCACACCACCACTGTCAAGCTTTCATCTTCACCGTATAACCACAAACACCATTCCTGCCAAATAGCCCCTCACCATATTCTTCAGTCCAACTGTGAAACTCGTAGCCACACCGCCACCCAATCGAAAACCATTCCAATTCTCCACCTTCAACCGTAACCACCATAATAGCCTCCACCTTCACTCCCAACCTCCCATAATCTTATCATCTCCACCTAACAACACCATCAAGCTACCATAACCATTTTCCCTGCAAATCTCAAACCCAAGCCAACAAGAAACATACCAACTCCTAACCAAAAAAAAAAAAAAAAAACATCCCACCAACCGTCTAACCGGTTGACTCGCAACAACCAACCGTGACTGTGTTATGCCATCTCTTAGTCAATACGCCGGGCCGTCGCCTCCTATTCGCATCCCCCGGCCGCCGTCCATCGCGCCCGGGAACCGAGTCGGACCACCTCGCGCATCGGCTGGGGCCGCGCAGCCCCAGAATCCATCGCTGTCGAGCTCTGCCCGTGCATAGCCTCGTCGCCGATCACGAAACCACTTGCACCTCTGCTTCGCTCACCGCCGGTCATTGTTTGCTCCATTGGAGCTTCCTTGGTTAGCTCGCAACATAACGAGAAGAAGAAGCTAAAACCCCTTTTTCTTTGTCGAGCTGTGAGCATCTTCCTTTCTTTTTGATTTTTTTTTTTTTTTGTGTTTTGGGGTAAATGGGCTCATTGGGCTAAAAACAAAAAAAAAAAAATCTAACAAAAGATAAGTAAAAATGATAAGAACAAAAAAAAAAATATAAGAATATATAAAATACTTTACATTTTTTTTTAAAATAATGATGATGATAATAATAATAATAATAATAATAATAATAATAATAATAATAATAATAATAATAATAATAATATGAGTTACCTAAGTTAATGACTTGCTAACCCTTGCATTTTGTAAACATCGAGTTGTGAATGACTTGATGATTTACATTATTATTATTATTATTATTATTATTATTATTATTATTATTATTATTATTATTATTATTATTATTATTATTATTATTATTATATTTAAACTGTTATTTTGTTTTCAATTTATAAGTTAAATCGCTAATTGATAATTTTAAATAAAAGTTTTAGTAACAAAATTCGATAATCAGTGGGTGACGTCTCTAGCGCGACGCGAGCTTCACCTATTTAATCCTTAATTTGAATAACTGAGTCGCGACGGCTTGTTAATTCAAATTTTCAAAATTATTTTAATTAAAATCAACCAACCCACAATTATTTTCTAAAGAACTACGTGACTTTGAGTTCCTCATTGCACCTGAGGATACGTAGGAGCGGGATTCTTATTCCGTCAAGCCAAAATTTAATTTTTTATAATTTATTTGTCGATTTCATTATTTTATTTTTGTTTAGGGGTAAAATAAATATTTTCAATGATTATTAAGAATTTGCATAATTAATTTAAGGTACCGTCTTAAGACGAGTGTATTAGGGGTGCTGTGGGATTAAGTTTCCACCCTTCCCTACACATAACCGACTCCCGAATTCAATTTGGTTTTAAATACTATTCTTTTGGGTTTTCCAATTTTTCCTAATAAAAAATAAAATTAGTGGCGACTCCTAATTTTTTAATTTAAGTTGCTATTCCGTCGCGATTATTTCGGTCACGACAGATGGCGACTCCACTGGGGATGCTTGAGAGTCAAGCCTGTAAAAGTTAGTTATGCAAAATTTTTGGTGATCTTTATGTATTTGTTTTACCCTTTTTTCTTTCTTTTTTCTTTTATTATTTGATATATATTTTTTAGTATTAATTGTTGTACTATCTGAACCTTAGGGTAGAAAACTTTTAGAATTTGTTTTATATTTGCTTTGTTTTGCAGGATGTGGGTAGTCTTTAGGATTGTGAAAGTTTGTATGCTCCCAGCACCCACTGCGCCTACACGTAAAGCACACACATTCGAGTGGGGCCTTATACCTGGGTCTGAGTGAAGCCTAAGTTAAGTAGAGGTTGCGTAGTGGTAGCCATTTTGGATGTACTTCCTGTTTGGTTATCGCGAAAACCTCATCTAGAGTGCGCCTTTTTCATGAATGTCCCATACCTAGTGGTTTACCCACTATTTCGTGGTCAACATTCTGGAATAAGACTTGGCTCTAGAGACCTCTAAAATAGAAAAGCCACCCCATGGAAGTTTTCACCAACCAGAAAGGCTATTAGATCCTTAGGATAGAATTCCCAAGTTTAAGGCAACCCCATTAGGACACAAAGGGAGCACACCTTTCATTACCTTTAGATTTATCCATATCTTGTGAGTTGTTTAGTCTTTTAATGTGACAAACCATACTTGCATCCCTCTTAAAAATCTTTTTTTCCAAAAGGAGGAGATGAGTCATTATTAAAGGACCAACAACTCACTCACTCATTATTGCATCACAAGTCATCATTCTTCGCATCATGTTTTCTCCAAAAACCATGCATTGACAGTTCTTATGTGTTAAATCCAGGTTTGTTGAGGGACTGTTGAAACTAAGTGCCTAAGGATTAACAGTGAGTATCTTTGATTAATAATGGAACGTGTCATGGGATCAGATCACAATGAGGTCATTTTGAAAAAGACTTTGCGACTTAAGGCCAATGAAGTTGACACAGAAAGCCTATTGAGTTTGGGCCGAATGTTGAAGAAGACACAACGCCTGACCTTCATTACAAGATATAGGAAGATTCTGAATCTGTTAGAGGTTGATGTACAGGTAGAAGCTATTACCGTGCTAGCCCAATTCTACGACCCACCATTGCGTTGTTTCACGTTTCAAGATTGTCAGTTGGCCCCCACCTTAGAAGAGTTTGAGCAGATCTTGGGCTTACCCTTGGAAAAGGAAGAGCCATACCTCTATATAGGCCACCATGCATCCATGCCAACCATAACAGACATCTTGAAGATTCATGTGAAGGATCTGCAAAAAGCAAAGCAAAATAGGAAAAGAACAGAGGGATTCCCAAGGAAATACTTAGAAGAGCACATGCGCCACCTAGCCAGGGTTGAAGACTGGAATATCATTATGGATGTGTTAGCCCTCACTATTTATGGCAGCATCCTATTCCCGAGTAATGAAGACTTGATAGATTTTACAGCAATAGATGTGTTTCTCGCTCGAAGGAAGAATGCCGCTAATCCTGTCTTAGCCCTTCTTGCTGATGTTTATTATACTCTGAATTTCTGCCATGAAAAGAAGGGTAAGCGGATCTTATGTTGTCTACCGATGTTATTCATATGGCTCACAAGTCATATGTTCAAGAGGGGCTACGAGGATCCATGTCCCATTACAAGTCTCAAGATGCTCCAGTTGAAAACCAGGAATGGCCGCGAATGGGCCGCAGAATTGGCCAAACTTGAGGAAAAGAAAATTGTATAGTACCCACAGCGTAAAGAAGGGCAAACAGTGGTCTATCAGTGTGAAGGCTTTCCTAATGTTTCTCTCATGGGTACTCGGGGATGCATTAACTACAACCCTGCCCTGGCATTGCGACAACTAGGCTATCCCTTGATGGGGCCACCATCAGAATTGGAAACCGCTCCTTTTGTCTGTGATATGCAAATGGAGTGTACTGAGACACTTAGGAGAGTGCGAGATGCTTGGAAGAAAGTTATTAGAAAGAGTAAAGAGCTGGGAGTCAGAAGCTGCGGAGTTAAAGAAAGTTACAGGCAGTGGGTCAAGAACAGGGCGCAGGAAGTTAAGTTACCCTTTAAAATCCCAGTAACCTCTACAGTCAGTAAGTCTCTGCCTCCGACTTCGATAGAAGATGAAGAAATAAGAGAAAAGTTAGCTGAAGCCAACAAAGAAAAAAGAAAATTAGAGGCAAAGTTGGAAAAGGTTCACCAAGCATGTGCAGTTTTAAGGCGTGAAAATGCTGAGAAAAACGATGCTCTCGAAAAAGCAAACAAAAGGCAAAGGACAGAGCAAGATAGTATGTCAAAAATCAGAAAATATTTGGAAGCTGTAAATAAGGAACTAAGGCTCCGAGGGCAGGAAAGAGATAAGGCTCTGACAGAAAATCAACAACTCAAGGAGCTGCTCGTAATTGCCAAAGCAGCACAAAATAAGGCTCTTCAAAGAAGCGGATAGTATGAGGCAACAAGTGGAGGCAGTGTCAACCGACGGATATGAAGACATGATCGGAGAATTGAGAGGTTGCGCCTTTGCCAGAGGAAGATTGCGGGGTATGAAGCGACATTGCGACAGGGACGGGAGGACTTGCGAGAAAATGATAGATCATGCAAGACAACAAGACGAGGACATTAATGGATGGAAAGAAGAAGTCCATTTTTGGAGAGACCAATTCTCGAAGGTGGCATGCCTAGCCAACACGGTAATCGTGAGACATTCCATATTACTTAAAGGTGGCGGATAAGATGGTCGATCCTCTTAAGACTCGTGAGAGATCAATGACTTTATTGAATATTGCAAGAATCTTATTGGACAAATGAAACAGATGATCGGGGTGCGATCATTTGAGAAGGAGGAATTAGACTAGACAATGATGTATTTCAAGTAGAGTGGAAATGATGTATTCCTCTTAAATGATGTTGATGATTCTTTTTCAATTGAATAAAGTATGCCTTTTTGTTCTTGATCCTATGTTGCCTTTGAAGATCCACTACTTTTGAACGAGACATTCTAAGTAATGGTCATGACAAACTTTTGAGCGAGACGTTCTAAGAAAGCGATCATGACGAGCAAAGATTAAAGATACTCACTCAAATCCGCCCAGCACAAATTAACAATGGTCCTTTAACAAATCAATAATAATCAGGGTTGTTTTAATAAATTTTACTTTGATTGTTCACAGGAAATTTAAAACCATTGCGCGACTAAGGAAAGAAGACACCAATCAAACCCGTGTTCATAACACAAGGGCTCGAACAAGGTTGCTTGCAGCAATGGCGGCTGAGAACGAAGGTGGGAACCTAAGTTTGGAAGTAGATGAAGTGAAAGGAAGGGTGAATGAGGTGACATAATCTCAAAGAAGAATTGAGGAAATGTTGTCAGCCATGAGGGAGACCCTCACCTTGATGGGGGCAGTTGGAGGTACAGGAGTAACCGGGGTGCACTCGCACCCACTGAATACCACTTCTATGAGGACAAACCCTGGAGTCACTCTTCGAGGTACCTTATGTGGGAGGAACCTCAAACACTTTGCATCGTAGTGATTCCTATTGGAGAAGGATATCATTCATTAGAAGGTACTCGCAATGAGGTCCATGGTAATACTGAGTTCACGTGGGAACCGCCACATATGATGACAACTGGATTTCCTACCGGTACTGGACACGCAACTGTTCAAAATGATAAGATGAAAGAAGAGTGGATGGAAAAGATGGAAGATCAAATTAAGGTGATCAAGGGTCCTAGCACCTACGGTCCCCTTGGGATAGAAGAATTGTGCCCTACTGCTAACATCGTCATCCCCAATGATTTCAAAGTCCCAGAATTTATCAAGTATGATGGGAGCACTAATCCCTTTTTCCACCTAAAAACTTACATTACCAAAATGTCCATTTGGTCAAGGGATTGGAAGTTCCTCGTCAATTTCTTTCATGAAAGTTTGACTAGGCCTGCTTTGGAGTGGTGTATCCAACAAGACCTCTCAAAAATCTCCTCTTGGGATGACTAGGCGAATTTATTTATGGGTCAGTATCGGTTTAACCTGGATACAGCCCCAACCCGGGAGCAGTTGGGAACATTACAGAAGAATAGTGAGGAGACATTCAAACAATATGCCCAGAGGTGGAGAACTCTTGCAGCCCAAGTGCAACGGCCGTTAACTTTGACTGAGATGTACTCATATTTCTTGGGAACTTTAGGAGCTCCTTATATTGGGACAATGGTGGGCACTTCTTATAGAGAGTTTGCTGATTTAATTGCTGTTGGAGAAAGAATTGAAATTTTGGTAAAGGCTAGAAAATTGCCAGCTGGCAATAATGAGAGTAGTTTCAAGAAGGGATTCCCTCCTAAGAAAAAGGAGCCAGAAGTGAGTTACGTAAAGAATCTGCAGCCTTTACGACCCCAATATTTGCCATCCTACCCTACATACCGACTACCCCCATACAACCCAAACACTTACCCTTCCTATCAGACACCTGCACCGTCCCATCTACCTAGTCCAACCGCTCCTCCCGTAAATATACCTCAAACCCAGCCATTCCAAATCAACACTATCCAGGTGCCTCAATCATATGCACCAACTCGCCCAATCTATACTCAGTACCCACCTCGGGCTCCGCAAAATTTCCAAAACTACCCACAATCTCGACCAAACTTCTAAAATCAAGGCCGTTTCCGTACCCAAAACCTACCCCCTTTCCCAAAACTGTCCATCTCAAATGCAGATTTATTTCAAAGGCTGTTTGATGCTCACCTCATCTCAGGGAGCCCTGTACGTCCCCTACAACCACCATTTCCAGCATGGTACAACCCAAATTTAACTTGCAAGTACCATATGGATATCCCAGGGCACTCAATCAAAGACTGTGAGTCTTTCAAGATGGCGGTAAGAAAGCTTATTGCTTGTGGAAAATTGGATATTCAAGAAGAGGTTGGACCTAGTATTGTCAGCAATCCAATTCCTAATCACGGTGGAAGGAATGGGGTAAATACTTAGAATAGTTGATCAAGGAAACCTTAGAAAGTTCAACTTAATGGTGGTTCATAAACAATACCTTAGAGTCCTCCAACACTGGGGAATTTCTAAGCGACTGGTATTCTGATTTGTTTATCAAGTAGTTACCGTGAAACGATGGTTTAATTGTATCAACCCTATGCTTGTTCGATCAATAAAATCATTTGGGTTTTGAACTTATGATAACTTTCTTGAAGCATTAGTGTAATGAATTTGCATGGATATCTTATTTCCTTTCATTTTTATCACGTTGTCTTTCTTGACATTTATTCGCTTTCGTTTCTTCGAAGTGTTTTCCCTGAATTTGGATCCCATTGAACGCCAATTCTTGGCAATTCTCAGTTTGGTATATGTCAGTAAAGTTTGCGTCTGCAAGTGCCATTTGCAAAAAAGAAAAAAGGAGCAATGAAGTGATCATTTGGTGTGCACTATCTTTTTGTCTCAAAATTAAAGTTTGAAGATAAACAATCAATGATTTGGAAATGAAGATTGGCCATTTTCTCTACCTTTTACAAAATTTCATTATCTTTATCCCTTGCTACCCCTTTTGAGCTTGAAAATTTCTTCAATAAACCTTGGATAAGGATCACCCCTACACTAGGGGATAGTACAAGACAAAAGTTGACTGTCATGGTGACTATTTTAAAGAAGGGAGAAAATGTGAAAAGGGCAAGAAGTAAAAAATGGTGAAAAACGAAAAAAAAAAGGAGAAAAGGAAAAACAAGAAAGAGAAAAAGGAAAGAAAGAAGAAAGAAAATAAAATAAAATGGGAAGAAATGAAGAACAATAAAAGAAAAGTGTGTTTAAAAGCGCAAAAGCAGTTGACGAAGTTTAGTTTTGGCCAATGATCCTTAATCCCATTCAACCTCTAAACACTTGTTTGAGCCTTATATCTCTTCTTTCATAACCCCTAGCCTTGACCTCGTTACAAGCCTCAAAAAGTTCATTCTGATCAATGAAGGATTGTGGTCATTTTCATTAACTTTAATTTTGAGACAAATGTTATGCTCATCCAAGTATCTAATTTACTACTCCTAAAAAAAAAAAGGAAAAGAAGAGGAGGAGGTACTCGCCAGTCTTACATCGGGGTAAATCTTTTAGTCACTAGGGTGAGTTTTGTCCTATTCAATTCAGTCCTAAGCGGGGCAAATTTCTCTTCGATTCAATTTGGCCTTAAACTAGGACAAATGTCTACCCTGCTTTCGATTTGACTCTAAGCTGGGCAAATTTTCTTTTCTTGACCTACTGTCTGGGGTAAATCTTTTGGTCACTAGAGCGAGTTCTGTCCTATTCAATTCAATCTTAGACTGGGGCAAATTTCTCTTTGGTTCAATTTGACTTGATATAGATGTTTAGTAGAAGAAAATCCTTGGTCATAATGTCTAGTGAGCAACTAGAGAGGATCAAACCAATCCATATCAAGGCAACTCTTCTTTGAATCACATACCATCGTTTGTGTCTTATTCCATATGTACCCTTTTGTGTTGTCAAACTTCCAAAGTCAATCTGGAAGTTGTTCACTTAGTCAATTCTTGTTCTGTTGTATTTTTGAAATTCATGTCTATCTATTACGTAATGCTTCAGATAAGGTGAACATGAGTACAATATTATGATTTGACCATCCGATGGCAATCCCCTGATGAACAATTCAGACTGAAAATAATTTAGAAGTTCCAATTAAAAGGGAAATGATATCTCAAGGGATAATCTAAGAATAAGAGGTATCCGAGCAAAAAGGAAAATAGTCCTGAAAGGGCGCTTTAAGCAAGAGCTGGGGTAAATGAATAGGAAGATGACCTGAAGCCCCTTGAAAAGTTCACCAAACTGGGGCAAATTTTTTTTTTGAAGGATTAAAGAGAAGATATGAGTAATCAAGCAGTTGCAGGAAGTCAATTGGATGAGGGACAAAGTTATATACTAGAGTAAAATTTTCTCTCAAGGACTCAGCCAAGCAAGAGTCCATGACAAGAGATGATCATTTCATTTCTCAAAAGGAGAGTTGGGGATGGAAAACAAGGAAAGAGAAAGAAGGATGAGTAAGAAGAACCAAAGTTATCAGGTCCAACGGGTAAAAGCATGTGAACAAAGGTTTGATTGGTCAAAGCTTTCCAAAGTCGTTGCTGGATCAAATGATTAAAAGAAAGAAAAGAAAAAAAGAAAGAAAGAGGGAATAAATATAGAAGAAAAAGAGAGAAAAAGAGAGAGAAGAAAAAGAGATTTTAAGGCATTATCTAACTGTCATGAATGTTTCTATTGCAGCGCATCGGCTCCATGCATTTGCATTTTAAGTTTTTGAGCGCATCGGCTCCATGCATTTGCATTTTAAGTTTTTGAGTGCATCAGTTTCTTGCATTTGCATCGGCTCTTTGTCATTTAATTCCTGTCTTTTACTTTCGAGTGCATCGGCTTTCTGTCTTTTAATTTCTGTCTTTTACTTTTGAGCACATCGACTCCTGTCTTTTACTTTTTGAGCGCATCGGCTCCCTGTCTTTAATTCCTGTCTTTTACTTTTTGAGCGCATCGGCTCCCTGTCTTTTAATTCTTGTCCTTTACTTTTGAGCGCATCGGCTCCTGTCTTTTACTTTTTGAGCGCATCGGCTCTTGCCTTTTACTTTTTGAGCGCATCGGCTCCTGTCCTTTACTTTTGAGCGCATCAGCTCCTGTCTTTTACTTTTTGAGCACATCGGCTCCTGTCTTTTACTTTTTGAGCGCATCGGCTCCTTGTCTTTTAATTCGGCGCATCGCTCTGTCTTTAACTTTTGAGCGCATCGGCTCCTATCTTTTAATTTGTCTTTTACTTTTTGAGCGCATCGACTCTATCTTTTACTTTTTGAGCGCATCGGCTCCCTGTCTTTTATTTCCTGTCTTTACTTTCGAGCGCATCGGCTCCCTGTCTTTTAACTCCTGTCTTTTACTTTTGAGCGCATCGGCTCTTGTCTTTTACTTTTTGAGCGCATCGACTCTGTCTTTTAATTTCTGTCTTTTACTTTTGAGCGCATCGGCTCTTGTCTTTTACTTTTTGAGCGCATCGGCTCCCTGTCTTTTAATTCTTGTCCTTTACTTTTGAGCGCATCGGCTCCTGTCTTTACTTTTTGAGTGCATCGGCTCCCTATTTTTAATTCCTGTCTTTTACTTTTTGAGCGCATTGGCTCCCTGTCTTTTGCTTTTGAGCGCATCGGCTCCTGTCTTTTACTTTTTGAGCGCATCAACTCCCTGTCTTTTAATTCCTGTCCTTTACTTTTGAGCGCATCGGCTTCTGTCTCTTACTCTTGAGCGCATCGGCTCCTGTCTTTTTCTTTTGAGCGCATCGGCTCCCTGTCTTTTAATTCTTGTCTTTTACTTTTGAGCGTATCGGCTCCCTGTCTTCTAATTCCTATTTTTTACTTTTGAGCTCATCAGCTCCCTGTTTCTTCATTCCTGTCTTTTACTTTTTGAGCGCATCGGCTCCCTGTCTTTTATTTCTTGTCTTTTACTTTTGAGCGCATCGGCTCCCTGTCTTTTAATTCCTGTCCTTTACTTTTGAGCGCATCGGCTCTTGTCTTTTACTTTTTGAGCGCATCGGCTCCCTGTCTTTTAATTCTTGTCCTTTACTTTTGAGCGCATCGGCTCCCTGTCTTTTCATTCTTGTCTCTTACTTTTGAGCGCATCGGCTCTTGTCTTTTACTTTTGAGCGCATCAGCTCCCTGTTTCTTCATTCCTGTCTTTTACTTTTTGAGCGCATCGGCTCCCTGTCTTTTAATTCTTATTTTTTACTTTTGAGCGCGTCGGCTCCTATCTTTTACTTTTTGAGCTCATCGGCTCCCTGTCTTTTAATTCCTATCCTTTACTTTTGAGCACATCGGCTCCTGTCTTTTTACTCTTGAGCGCATCAGCTCCCTGTCTTTTAATTCCTGTCTTTTACTTTTGAGCGCATCGGCTCTTGTCTTTTACTTTTTGAGCGCATCGGCTCCCTGTCTTTTAATTCCTGTCTTTTACTTTTGAGCGCATCAGCTCCTGTCATTTACTTTTTGAGCGCATCGGCTCCCTATCTTTTAATTCTTGTCTTTTACTTTCGAGCGCATTGGCTCCTGTCTTTTACTTTTGAGTGCATCGGCTCCCTGTCTTTTAATTCCTGTCTTTTACTTTTGAGTGCATCGGCTCCTGTCTTTTAAGTTTATGTCATTGAGCGCATCGCTCTTTGTTTTGTTTCTTTTTGCTCCCGAACAAAATTCGAGTTCATGTCTTTACTCGTTCCTTACCATGATAAAATGAAAAACTACGGTTATTCTTTTTTATCTAGTAAGAAACAAGTAAAGAGGGGCAACTGTGAACACCCAATTTTGTCTGGGGCGTTTTGTGAAAAAAAAAAGAAAAAAATAATCTTTTAACCCATTGGCCCATTAACCCCTAAACCAACCCATTAACCCGTAACCCATAAACCAACCCATAATCCATGACCCATTAACCCACAACCCTTAAGCACTTATCCTAAATAAATATCATCAGTTATCCTCACACTTAAACTCATCACTTATCCTAAACAAATCTATCCTAAACTAACTATAACTCATCCTACCACCAACTTATCCTAACATAAACCCATCCTAACTCAAACTTATCCTAAACAAACTTATCCTAAACCTCCCATCACTTATCCTAAACAAACTCCTAATCACATTCTAACTCAAACACCTCAGCCTAATCCTTTCCTATAAAACACCTAACTCACACACAGAATACATCAGAACATATAGAGAGAACCTATACTGAGAAAAGAACATCCTGACTCATGCACATATCCAGGCCATATTTACTATCTACTCACTTACGTTGCCTCCACTTAGCAGCTCTGCCAAAGTTCTTTCACCACCTCCCATCACTCTCAGTTTACTTACCTTCACCTCTCACCTCATATTCACTTCTGCTTCACTCACACCACCACTGTCAAGCTTTCATCTTCACCGTATAACCACAAACACCATTCCTGCCAAACAGCCCCTCACCATCTTCTTCATTACAACCGTGAAACTCATAGCCACACCGCCACCCAATCGAAAACCATTCCAATTCTCCACCTTCAACCGTAACCACCATAATAGCCTCCACCTTCACTCCCAACCTCCCATAATCTTATCATCTCCACCTAACAACACCATCAAGCTACCATAACCATTTCCCCGCAAATCTCAAACCCAAGCCAACAAAAACATACCAACTCCTAACCAAAAAAAAAAAAAAAAACATCCCACCAACTGCCTAACCGAGTTGACTCAGCAACCAACCGTGACCAGTGTTCCACCGTCTCTTCGTCTGTACACCGGGCCGTCGCCTCCCTATTCGCATCCCAGCCGCCGTCCATCGCGCCCCAGAACCGAGTCAGACCACCTCGCTCGCCGCTGCAGGGCCGCGACAGAGCCCCGAATCCATCACTGTCAAGCTCTACCCGTGCATAGCCTCGTCGCCGTCACGAAACCGCTGCACCTCTGCTTCTGCTCACCGTCGGTCATCGTTTGCTCCATTGGAGCTTCCTTGGTTAGCTTTGCAACATAACAGAAGAAGAAGCTAAAACCCCCTTTTTTCTTTGTCTGAACCGTGAGCATCTTCCTTTCTTTTTGAATTTTTTTTTTTTTTGTATTTTGGGGTAAATGGGCTCATTGGGCTAAAAATAAATAAAAATCTAACAAAAGATAAGTAAAAATGATAAGAACAAAAAAAAAATATAAGAATATATAAAATAATTTAAATCTTTTTTAAAATAATGATGATGATAATAATAATAATAATAATAATAATAATAATAATAATAATAATAATAATAATAATATGGGTTACCTAAGTTGCGACAATGACTTGCTAACCCTTGCATTTTGTAAACATTTGAGTTGTGACAACTTGATGATTTACATTATTATTATTATTATTATATTATTTAAATTGTTATTTTGTTTTCAATTTATAAGTTAAATCGCTAATTGATAATTTTAAATAAAAGTTTTGGTAACAAAATTCGATAATCAGTGGGTGACGTCTCTAGCGCGACGCGAGCTTCACCTATTCATTCCTTAATTTGAATAACTGAGTCGCGGCGGCTTGTTAATTCGAATTTTCAAAATTATTTTAATTAAAATCAACCAACCCACAATTATTTTCTAAAGAACTACGTGACTTTGAGTTCCTCATTGCACTTGAGGATACATAGGAGCGGGACTCTTATTTCGTCAAGCCAAAATTTAATTTTTTATAATTTATTTGTCGATTTCATTATTTTATTTTTGTTTAGGGGTAAAATAAATATTTTCAATGATTATTAAGAATTTTCATAATTAATTTAAGGTACCGTCTTAAGACGGGTGTGTTAGGGGTGTTGTGGGATTAAGTTTCCACCATTCCCTACACATAACCGACTCCCGAATTCAATCTGGTTTCAAAGACTATTCTTTTGGGTTTTCCAATTTTTCTTAATAAAAAATAAAATTAGTGGCGACTCCTAATTTTTTAATTTAAGTTGCTATTCCACCGCGATTATTTCGGTCGCGACACCTACAACACAAATTTAGTTTTTAACTTTTGGTACCCAAATTTTTTTGGGTCCTTGTGTGTTAGCTTGTGACATTGTGCCTTTGGGAACCCAAACCATTTTAGTTCCCACTTTAGTGTTAATATTCTTTCTCACATTGCATGTTGATGCACTATGTCCTTTCTTTCCACAATGAAAATATTTAACGAAGGGGCTACTTGAGGTGCTTGCAGGAACAAAGAAATTTTTAAAAAGTTTCTATTTATTTTTGGGATTATATCCTAAACCCGCTTCTTGAAAGAAGCACATTTGTTTTTCAAGCAAGACATTTTTTAAATAATGATGATAATAATTATAATAATAATAATAATAATATGGGTTACCTAAGTTGCGACAGCTTGCTAACCATTGCATTTTGTAAACATCTGAGTTGTGACAGCTTGATGATTTACATTAGTATTATTATTATTATTATTATTATTGTTATTATTATTATTATTATTATTATTATTATATTTAAACCGTTATTTTTTTTTCAATTTATAAGTTAAATCGCTAATTGATAATTTTAAATAAAAGTTTTGGTAACAAAATTCGATAATCAGTGGGTGACGTCTCTACCACAAGTTGTTAGTCATGACAACCATTACCCAAGAGGGGGCGAATTGGGTAATTACAAATTTTAATACAACTTTGACAAATTATGCATTTTGAATAACTCAATTAATAAATGCAGCGGAATAAGTCTAATAAATATACAACTATTGAGAATTACTCAAATACAACTTGAGATATATGATGAACCAAGTGAATAAGCTAGATATCAAGTTGTAACAATCAAAACATAAATATATGCAATAGATAAATATATTTCACCAAATACTGAATTTAAAGAGTATAGGGAAGAGAGAATCAAACTCAAGAATTTATCCTGGTTCAGCCACCAATCACTTGTGGCCTACATCCAGTCCCCAAGCTTAACTTGATATTTTTTTCACTATCTCCTAGACTTCACGGGTGCTAGGAAAACCTTTTTGCATACAAGAGCACTCCTCATACCTTGGGATACCTCACCCTTGTGGTAGAGCCTCCAATTCTTCAAGCTTCACAGGTGCTTGATGACTTTTACAATTTTGAGCACTCAACACATTAGGATACCTCACCCTTTGTGCTTGAGCCTCAACTTTCAAGGGATGCCTCACCCTTTACAATTCTTGAGGGATACCTCACCCTCTTATAATGATTTCAAGATGAAGAGAAAGAATAGAAACTCTCACAAGAGTAGATATACAACTTGAAGAACAAAGTATGGATAAGAAAACTCTCTCAAGAATGAATAACACAAGTTGAAGCTCAATGGGTATAAAGGATTCATACTTTAAAGCTCAAAATATGATTTTTATGATTCAACTATCAATTCTAGTGTTCAAGAGGTGTATAAGCTTCATACAGCACTTATATATAGAGCCCAAGTGATAAAATAGCCATTGGTAGTGTTTTATAATGATTTTCTATGAAAACTAGCCGTTTATAGCCGTTAGAAACATTCCTGGGCACTTGGTAATCAATTACAAGCTTCATGTAATCGATTATAAGCTTTCTGGGCACTTTGTAATCGATTACACACTTCCTGTAATCGATTACACGGCTTTTGTCAATGTTGTAATCGATTACATGGCTTGTGTAATCGATTACAGCATTTTCTGGTTTTGAAAACTGACTTTAAAAGGTCATAACTTCTTCATTTCTTATCTGATTAAAGCAAATGACCACTCATTGGAAAGATCTTTGAGTCTATTTTCATATGAAAAAGTTTCAGAACAAAACTCAAAGTATTGTGAAAGATATGATAAAAATAGTAACCAAAGGCCATATTTTCAAAACTCCAACTTTAATTAGTCATAACTTTTTCGTTTCCTATCCGTTTAAAGCAAATGACCACTCATTGGAAAGATATTTGAGTCTATTTTCATATGAAATAAGTTTCAAAACAAAACTCAAAGTAATTTGAAAGTTATGATCAAAAGAGTAACTAAATATCAGTTTTACAAAACACAAACTTGACTAATTTTCACAGATTTGAAATACCACCAAGGCTAGCTTTCCAAAAACATTTTGTTGGGCATTTAAACATTTTAGAAACACTTATAAAGATGTTTAAAACTTGTTTGAACTTAGTGTGATTTCTTTTTACTTTTACACAAGATCTAAGTCCTATAAGCTATTCTTGAAGAACCTTGGGACTTAATCTTTGCACTTTCAATCCTTTGGCTTCTTGATGTAATCCAAGCTTCCAAAATTTTCTTCTCTTTATGTCTTGCACAAGCTTGGAACATCTTTATTATTTTCATCCTTCTTGAGTTGAGCATAATTGTGATCGTTTTACTTTCTTGTTGCAATGCTCACTCTTGGTACTTAGACTATCCTACAAAGTATTGCTCACTTAACCAAACATAGTTAGTCCAAATTCATAACTCAATATCTTCATATGCATGATTCATAAATGTATAACTCTAGTTAATCTAACATGCATACAAGACTTTCATAGACATATCCAATATTAATTCATTTATAACTCATATAAAATATTATTGGATATATTATATGATAAATGTTACATATATCTCATTGCATGATTATTAAGTGAAATATAACTAGATAAAGTACATAATCATGCATGATACACTATATCTCATTAAGCAAATTTATGTAACATGATCAACATTATTTTGTGATGCATTTGTCATTTATTAAGCACAACTATAAAGCATAAGCATAATTCTTTTTGTTTTGTATTTGTCATCATCAAAACTTAACATATTAAACCATTGGGGCAAACCTATTTCCACGCAAGTAAATCTTCCAAGAGTGTTTTTGAGTCTTCAATTTCTTTTTCAAGTGTTTGACATGATAAACAGGAAATAGATGTTGATGCATGTGAGGAGCATGTTATGTAAGAAGAGTTAGCATCAATTAATCCTAATGTTTCATTCTCAATTTTTAATTCTTCAATTTCTTTGTTTAAGATTCTAATTTTATTTTTCAAAGAAGAGATTATTTTCTTAGATGAAGAAACTAACTTTGGGAGCCTTAGAGATTCATCATGCAATTCTTTGAAAGCTTCTTGCAGTTCATCATAAGAGGGAGATAAATCAAGGTTAGAAGTTAACTCCATATTGCTTTCATTGTCTTCTTCTCCTCTAGCCATGAGACATAGGTTAGCTTCTTCATTATCTAAGCTATCCGTGGAATCTATGTTGTTGTCGTCCCATGCTATGTAGGCTCTCCTTCCTTTCTTCTCCTTGGAAGGTCTTTTTTCAAATTTCTCCACTTTCTTTTGATACACGGGACATTCCATCTTCATGTGTCCCAGTTTTCCGCATTCGTAGCATGTGAGTGTGGACGAGGTGCCTTCTCCTTTGTGATGAGTTTTCTTTGGCGGAAAAGGTTATCTTCTTTGATTTCTTTTCTTTCTGTGAAATTTTTCAAATTTCCTTACCAAGAGACTAAAGTTTTCTTCATTCAACTTGAAGTTCTCTGTGTTATCTCCTTCATCTTCATTATCATATCAATGATTGAGGAGGTGGCTTTAAGTACAATCCCCTTCTTTTTCTTATCATGTTCCTCACTTTGGTCAAGCCTATTGAGTTCTAATTTGTGCTCTTGAAGTTTCCCAAAGAAAGTGGCAAGAGTCATGGTTGCCAAGTTTCTTGATTCTGAAATAGCTGTGACCTTGGCTACCAAATCCTGCTCAAACATCTTAGAACTTTGTTAGTAAGATCCTCGTTAGAAAAAGTCTTACCAAATGATGCAAGATGATTTACAATGTGGGTAAAATGCTTTTGCATTTCTTGGATACTTTCTCCCTGATTCATTCTAAAAAGTTCATATTCGCAAGTTAAAGAATTGATTCTCGACCTCTTAACTTCACTAGTACCCTCATGGGTGACTTGTAAAGTGTCCCACATTTCTTTTACAGTTTTACAGTTTGAAATTCTAAAAAATTCATCATACCCCAAAGCAGTGGTAATAATGTTTTTGGCTCTTAAACTATATTGAACCTTTTTCTTGTCCTCATCAGTCCAATCACTTTTTGGTGTCTCAGTCTTTACACCATTGACCTCACTTGTGGGTACAAAAGCACCACTTTCGATAGCATCCCACACATCTAGATTAATAGCTTCAATGAAAATTTTCATTCTTTCTTTCCAATAGGCATAACCATCCCCATTGAAAAAGGGTGGTCAATTTATAGAAGACCCTTCTGAAAAGACATTTGAAGAAGCCATGTTCTCTTGAAGCTGCTAAGCTCTTTACACAAGAGCCTAGCTTTGATACCACTTGTTGCCCAAGTGGCTTCTATACTCAAGAGGGGGGTGAATTGAGTAGTTAAAAAATTCTTTTAAAAAACTTTTCACAGACACTTTAAGGATAATTTCCATTGAAGCTATTTATAAAGTGAAAAGATTGAACAAGGAAGATGAAAAAGGTTTCACAAATTTAATAAGTCAAACGTTGATTTAAACGAATGTTATGAAATTAAAGTGCAATAATAGAGAGAAGAGTTCAGAAAAAGCAAACACTGGGATTTATCCTGGTTCAGCCACCAACCACTTGTGACCTACATCCAGTCCTCGAGCATCCACCCGAGATTTTCTTCACTATCAATGCAAGCTTTCAACAGGTGCTTGCTACCGTTACAAACCTGAGCACTCTTCACACATTGGGATATCTCACCATTGTGTTTGAGCCTCGACAGCAGGGGTGCCTCACCCTTACAAATTTTTTGAGGGATACCTCATCGTCGTTACAATCAAAAAAGGGAATATCAAAGACAGAAACTCTCTCAAAGAGTGTGTCTTACAACTTGAAGCACTAATAAAGCTCTCTCAAAATATTTCAAGAATTTCAAAAACAAAGCAAAATATGAGAAAGAAGTGAATCTCGGATTAAGAGCAATTGAAAGACGTTTTTTAACTTTTGTTCTCTGTAAAAGGATGACCTAGAAACATCTATTTATAGTGTTCCCAAGAAAGATACCCGTTAGAGCAAATTAAGGTTATAATAAAAGCCCAAAAACTGATCGTTGTGCACTTTCAGCCGCGATGTAATCGATTACAAGAATGGTGTAATCAATTACATTGTTCTTGAACTTAGTTCTGGGTTTTCTGAGCTGATTGTAATTGATTACATAACTCATGTAATCGATTACCAAGTCTCTGGAAGTAATGTCATCGATTACATACCTCATATAATCGATTACCAAGCGCCTGGAAGCAGTGTAATCGATTACAAACCTCATGTAATCGATTACAAAGCTTCTGACTTTTAAGAAATGGTTTCCCGAATGTTTGTAATCGATTACCAAGAACTTGTAATCGATTACAAGCTCCCAAAGAAGCTGTAAGTTGATTACTAAGCCTAAGATAAACTTACAAACATCCTTGAACCCATTCCTAAGCCCAAATAAGCTTTGTAAACATTGAAATTTCAGAGCAACTTGGTTTGTTAAAAAAAAAGATTCTATTTTTCATAAAAACAAGATTTTCAAAAAAACTAATTAAAACAAACTCTATTTAGAAAGTCGTTGAGATAATTTGGAGAGCTTTTTACATTTACATTCTAAGTTCTAAAGACTATACCAACTTTGCTGCATTTAGACTTGGTCTTCGACTTGGCTTTGTTATCATCAAAAGATCGTACTATCTTCATGACATAAGCATTCACACAATCGCATAGTATTTTTATCGCATTTTCACAATCGCATAACAATTTTGTTACATTTTCAAATCGCGTAATATTTTTCTAACATTTTATCAATTGCGTAAAGATTTTAAAACGTTTTCTTAATCGCATAGCTAAAAATCACCATTTTCAAATCGCGTAAGAGTTTTTCTACATATTTTCAATCGCGTAAAACATTTTATCAATATTCTAAGCTCAATTTAAAACTTTTCTCATAGTTTATAAAAATTGGACATTAATTCTAACATTTTCTCACTAAACCTCCTTTAATTAATATTTTCAAATGTTTTTCACAAAAAATTATATTATTTAAATTAAATCAAGATATCTCATAAATCCTTCTTATTAAATAAAATACTTTATTTTCAAAATAGCATTCTAACTTTATTTCTATACTCAAGGACGAAAATCACTCTTTATTCATTACTCTAAATAAAAACATTCTTAAATAAAATATTTTAAATTCCATACCATCCTTAAAAATTATATCCGTTGATCTAGCCAAAAGTCATTACTCCTTAAATTATAAAATTGTGTTCATCTTCTTTTTTACTTGTAAATTCTTTAATCCTAATTTAGTCCCCAAATCATCTAAGTAATATTTTCTAACATTCTTTCCAACACTTTCATTATTCTAATTCTAAATAAAATTCTTTCCATTTAACTTATAAAAAATCATCTTAAATAAAATACTTTAAATCTTCAAATTACTTCTCAATCCTATTTCCACTATATTGGCCAAAATTCACCATTTTATTTAGTGATAAATATTTATTCATTTTCACTTTGTAAATCCTTAATTAAATTTTTTATCACTAATCACCTAGGTTAGCATTTAATAAACCATTTTTGCATAGGTCTACCCATTTGTGGGCATAAAGGTTGTGAGCCTCTTGGTCTTTGGAACCAAAAGTTCCTTTCCTCTTAATCACACTTTATAGCATACAACATAACTTTAAGTATCATAAACTTACTATATCAAGTTCATGCAAATATCGAAACAATAAAAATCACATAGAACAAATAAATACAAATCACACAATTACACAAATATGGTGAATAAATCCTCACATGGATTCATCACCTTCATACAAATTTTATGTCCCTCACCACCATAATAGGTTGATAAGATTAATCTCCCTCTTAGCTTAGATGTAGCCTCCTAGCTCTTTGTAGGACTCCTTGTGTCTAACTTTCACCACCAAGTTGCTCTTAAAAATCAAAGTAAACACAAACATATTAACATCTAAGGCTTGATCAAGGTAACCATAGATCAAGTATGGTCTTAGAACTCCGAAAATGAAACAAGAATTGAAAAATCAATAACTTCACCTTAGAACCCTAGGACTTAAGCTTGAAAAATAAGCTTGAAGATGGTTGAACTAGCTCTTGATCATAACACCAAAGTGTCTTAGAATTGTGTATAGGTTCAAGATATAAGGTTGATTTGAATTTTAAAAGATTGGAAGTGAATCTAAGGTGCTTGGCCGTGAGGCTTCCAAGAGAGAAAAGTGAGAGAGTTTTGTATTTTGGCTTCTAGGTTCTTGATAAAAAGATGAAAATGAACTAAGTGATAGCAAAACAAAACCTTTGGTCCTCCAAAAGACCTATGGCCGTGAGCTTTAGGAGAGAAAAATGAGAGAGTATTTTGTAATAGCTTTAGATATTTTGCTTCATGAAAAACTAAACAAGATAGACATAGAAGGAAGGAGTGATCAAATTGATCACTTAAGCTTCTCTAAGAGATCTTGGCCGTGAGCTTCATCAAGGGTGGAGATCAAGACTTCTCCTCCAAGCTTGTCATCCATTGGTGCATCATAATGAGTCATCATAGTGAGTCATTGGGTAGAAGGTTCTAGAATTGCAAGGTGGCTAAGTGAGTCACCCACCATTGTGTCACAAAGGAGTCATAAGGATGTCATGCAATGACTCACTAGGTGAGTCACCTATCTAGTCACAAGGTGAGTCACAAAAAGAAGATTTTAGGCTTATGACTAGGCTTCCTCTAAGATATTTACTGATTGGTTATTAACCAATGGACAAAAAATATTACTATTTATTATCCAATAGATAATACCATTACCCAATGGATAATAGCTTTATCCAATAGATATTAGAATGTAACAAAAACTCAGATAAAGAAAATTTTTGAAAACTGTTTCTGGTTTCAGGTTTAGTAAGTTCCTTTGGCCCCGTATTAACAGTCCAAAACTTTCTGGTCCAGAATTTTTTTTTATTTTTTCGGGCCCACCTCAAATACACATACAGTTCAAAATAATATCAAAATAATCAAAATAAATCAAATAATTCACAAAAATCACAAAAATTAGAAAAAACACTTATAACAAAGAAAGAAAGAAAAATCGGGATGTTACAATACTCCCCTTCTAAAAAGAATTTCGTCCCTGAAATTATCTTACTTTAGAACAACTGCGAATATTGCTCCTTCATTCAGTCTTCTAGTTCCCAAGTTGCATCTCCTGTTACATTATCCCAGATTACCTTTACCAAGGCAATTCTTTTCTTTTGAGTTATTTCACTCGCCTATCTTTAATCTTAACAGGAAGTGTCTCATAGATCAAGTTATCTTTCAATTGTACTATATCTAGTACTATAACATGGGCTAAATCAGGAATATATTTTCTCAATTGAAACACATGCAAAACATTCTGAAGGTTAGAAAGAAAAGTGGTAAAGCTATTTGGTAGGCTACCGAACCTATCTGACGAAGAATTCGATATGGTCCGATGAATTAAGGAGTGAACTTTCTGAATTCAAATCCAGAAATCTCAATTTCATGGAACAATAAAGTTTTATTGGAACAATATAACAAGATATGGTTAGAAATAACTAATCCATTCCTGAGATCATGTCTATTTGTGAAAGAGGTAAACAAATCAAATTGACCAAAAAGTTTCGCTCTCAAACAATAATAGGGTAGTTTAAACAAACTTGCATAGTAATAACAGGTTTAGTAATAAGAATGGCAATATTCAAGTCAAAAGGAAATGAAAACACAGACAAACCCAAATGGTTCACACAGTTATAGGCAACAAAAGAATGGGTCGCCTCTGAGTCAAACAGTACAATCAAAAGCTTACCTCCTATGACACAGTCACACTTGATAAGATCTTCAGATTGGGAGGCTTCAACTCCACTCATCGTGTAGACTCCCCTCCTACTTGAGGTCTTGTCACAGTACATCCTTTCGCAAACCAAAACACAGAGAAACACACAGCACAAACAAAACAACCTAACCACAAACCCAAAAGACTCGAACTTGGGCTTTGATACCAACTAATGTAACACGCTTTGAAAGACATTACATTTCAGATTAACTCTTTTTAATTCTTTACCCAAGCTATAAGATATTCGATATTATTTTAATACAGGTTTCAAAATTTCTTTTTCGTGGATAACATAAACTTAATGAATTTTAGAAACACAAGACATAAAAACTGAATAATATACATCTCATGTACATAACATAGATTAGCAACAACTTAAATACATAAAACTTACGTACACCAAATAATATGTATAACTACCATATAAAAACTGAACCTAACCCAAGTCCAAAAACTTGAAGAGTAGGGTCCTGAACCCAATCTTCCTCCAGATCCTCTTTGGGATCCCTAACGGACAAACTCCCTAGTCGAGGCATGTCACTACGGACGAGAGTCAGAGCAGCCGACTCCTCGGAGTCTTCCCTAGGAGTGTTATAACGATTGCTCCATAGCTCAATAATAGGCATAGAGAACTCCAAATAAACAGAAGTATTCATAGAAAATGTAGCAACCCCACGCTGGGTCCTACTCCAAAGTAAAGTAACATCTCCAATATACTGAATGTGCCCCATGTCCCAATGGATATGTCATGCTTCGTTGCCCTCATAAAACTGTAAACTAACAAAACTCTGAAGATTCTGCCTCACCGCCATCACAGTCTTTTAAAACATAAATATAAAACAGAACAATACAATAAAGAGGTGAGATCCCCTACATCAATATCATCATGGCAGCAAAGAAACAATAATGACAATAATGCCATTCATATACAGCAATATCACAGAACAACAGGTATAATCATGTTATCAACTAATAGATTATTTAACAATATATATCACAATATATGAATACTGATCATACCACAAAAATAAGTATACTGACTATACCACAACAATAGTTACACTTACTATGCACATGAACAATGTGTATACTGACCATTCTTGTGCACAATGCACCCATTTCCTACTCCATGGAGCTAAACACAAATTCATAGAGAATGATTCAGAAGATATGTCTGTATATCGGCCGCCTCAGACTAAATGCTATAATTTCTCAATGTGCACATTATGGCATTATACAAGACATTCTATGCCAGATTAGGAATAGGAATAATGTCTCGTTGAGATCGTCAGTGCATTTGCATCAGAAACCATGGCACAGTAGTGTTATTCAACTGGCCACCTGTGGAATTACTGCACCCCGACACCCCCAAGATCCATTATAAACCTTCATCACGCAATTTGCATCTGCACTAAGGTGTAATTCAATTTCCTAGGCAACAATAGCCTTGACAGACACCGTCTGACAAATAATGCATGATTAATGACTTAATGCACATCACAAGCCTCTACCGGCTACAACCAATCGCGTAGCATTTTTATCGCATTTTCACAATCGCGTAACACTTTTGTTACATTTTCAAACCGCGTAACATCTTTCCAACATTTTCTCAATTGCGTAAAGATTTTAAAACATTTTCTTAATCACTAGCTAAAAATTACCATTTTTAAATCGCATAAGAGTTTTCTACAAATTTTCAATCGCGTAAAACATTTTCTCAATATTCTAAGCTCAATTTAAAACTTTTCTCATAGTTTATAAAAATTGGACATCAATTCCACCATTTTCTCACTAAACCTCATTTAATTAATATTTCCAAATGTTTTTCACAAAAACTTATATTATTTAAATTAAATCAAGATATCTCATAAATCCTTCTTATTAAATAAAATACTTTATTTTCAAAACATCATTGTAACTTTATTTCCATACTCAAGGACGAAAATCACTCTTTATTCATTACTCTAAATAAAAACTTTCTTAAATAAAATATTTTAAATTCCATACCATCCTTAAAAATTATATCCGTTGATATAGCCAAAAGTTATTACTCCTTAAATTATAAAATTGTGTTCATCTTCTTTTTTACTTATAAATCCTTTAATCCTAATTTAGTCCCCAAATCATCTAAGTAATATTTTCTAACATTCTTTCCAAAACTTTTATTATTCTAATTCTAAATAAAATCATTTCCATTTAACTTATCGAAATCATCTTAAATAAAATAATTTAAAGTTATAAATTACTTCTCAATCCTATTTTCACTATATTGGCCGAAATTCACCATTTTATTTAGTGATAAATATTTGTTCATTTTCATTTTTATTTTTTAATTCCTTAATTAAATTTCTTATCACTAATCACCCACGTTAGCATTTAATAAACCATTTTTGCATAGGTTTACCCATTTGTGGGCATAGAGGCCGTGAGTCTCTTGGTCTTTGGAACCAAAAATTTCTTTCCTCTTAATCACAATTTATAGCATACAACATAACTTTAAGCATCATAAACCTACTATATCAAGTTCATACAAATATCAAAGCAATAAAAATCACATAGAACAAATAAATACAAATCACACAATTACACAAATATGGTGAATAAATCCTCACATGGATTCATCACCTTCATACAAATTTCGTGTCCCTCACCACCATAATTGGTTGATGAGGTTAATCTCCCTCTTACCTTAGATGTAGCCTCCTAGCTCCTTGTAAGACTCCTTGTGTCTAACTTTCACCACCAAATTGCTCTTAAAAATCAAAGTAAACACAAACATATTAACATCTAAGGCTTGATTAAGGTAACCATAGATCAAGTATGATCTTAGAACTCCAAAAATGAAACAAGAATTGAAAAATCAACAACTTTACCTTAGAACCCTAGGACTTAAGGTTGAAAAATAAGCTTGAAGATGGTTGAACTAGCTCTTGATCACAACACCAAAGTGTCTTAGAATTGTGTATAGGTTCAAGATATAAGGTTGATTTGAATTTTAGAAGATTGGAAGTGAACCTAAGGTGCTTGGCCGTGAGGCTTCCAAGAGAGAAAAGTGAGAGAGATTTGTATTTTGGCTTCTTGGTTCTTGATAAAAAGATGGAAATGAACTAAGTGATAGCAAAATTAAATCTTTAGTCCTCTAAAAGACCTATGGCTGTGAGCTTTGGGAGAGAAAAATGAGAGAGTATTTTGTGATAGCTTTAAATATTTTGCTTCATGAAAAATTAAACAAGATAGACATAGAAGGAAAGAGTGATCAAATCGATCACTTAAGCTTCTCCAAGCGATCTTGGCCGTGAGCTTTATCAAGGGTGGAGATCAAAACTTCTCCTCCAAACTTGTCATCCATTAGTGCATCATAATGAGTCATCATAGTGAGTCATAGGGTAGAAGGTTTTAGAATTGCAAGGTGCCCAAGTGAGTCACCCACCATTGTGTCACAAAGGAGTCATAAGGATGTCATGCAATGACTCACTAGGTGAGTCACCTATCTAGTCACAAGGTGAGTCACAAAAAAGAAGATTCTAGGCTTATGACTAAGCTTCCTCTAAGATATTTACTGATTAGTTATTTACTAATGGACAAAAGATACTGCTATTTATTATCCAATGGATAATAGCTTTATCCAATGGATATTAGAATGTAACAAAAACTCATATAAAGAAAATTTTTGAAAACTGTTTTCAGTTTTAGGTTTAGTAAGTTTCACTGGCCCCGCATTAACAGTCTAAAACTTTCTGGTTCATAAATTTTTTTATTTTTCGTGGCCAGCCTCAAACACATATACAGTCCAAAATAATATTAAAATAATCAAAATAAATCAAATAATTCACAAAAATCACAAAAATTAGAAAAACACTTATAACAAATAAAGAAAGAAAAATCGGGGTGTTACAGTCCGCGCCTCCACCCTATCGTCGTCCACATCGTTGGCCAAGACTTCAGCCACACCATTGGCTAGGTAAGGCTTTTGGAGAAATAAAATAGAAATGTACAAAAAAAGTTTTGCTTTGGATTGCATGGAAAGCTTTTAAGAAGGTTTGGGTTATATATAGAAAGAGATGTGTAAGTTGTACCAACATGGTTGATTATTGGTAATCTAATCTTTGATTTTTCTGAGATTGATTTTGTCTTTCTTTAACCTTTTTATCCCTTTCTTCCTATTTCGTAGATTGATTTTGTCTTGGTTGAAGTAGAATTTGATTTGTTGACAAGGCATAAGAAAAAATACAAGCTTAAGGAATTATTTTGATTAGTAAACATCTCTAGTAATAATTGTTTTTGAGGTATGTTTCATATTGAGAACTATGCTTTCATTTTAACTTAAAGGTTATAGATAGGTTCAGTTGACTAACAATAGTTTTAACTAAATTTTGTTATGACTTATGAGAGATACCGTAAGGTAAGAAGTTGAACTAACAACACTTGCACCACCCCACCAACTTACCTTGCATAACAGATTTGCATTATACAATTTCTACTATGAAAGCACAACATATAACATCTGCAAACTATGCCCAAAGCATATCAAAACCATTTACAAAGTGTTCCAACTCCTATTGATCCTAAAGTTTTTGTCATTAGCTTGATTCATTCAACCATGACTTCCTATAGTTTGTCCCTGAATTGCCCAAACCAGAGTTGCCTAAGGTCCTTGAATTGCCAAAGCCTGAGGTGCCTCAAGTCCATGAATTTCCTAAGCTTGAGTTGCCTCAAGTCCTTGAATTGCAAAGCATGAATTGCCAAAAGTCCTTGACTCTGGTGGTTTAAATCAACATGTTGTTGTGGTCCAAGTTGCCAAATTGAAGAGTTTTAAGGGTCAATATTTTTATTCTTAGTTCTATTCTTACATATTACTATTTGTGTGATATTTAGTTTTAAATTTTGTTGTCCTAATTGTTGATTTGTTCCTTTGATAGGTTTCCTCCTCTTCCTCTTCTACACTAACGGATGAGGCATGGTGTTTCACTACTGGCAATGGGAATAGGACTGAAACAACGGTGGTGGTGGAGAAGCCCCAATTAGGGGGTTACTTCCAAGTTTCAAGGGGCTATCCCACATCCTTTGGTGCCACCATTTGAGATGGTGGGGTCTATTTCTCCATTTACTCTCTCAATGCACTCTCCATTACTCTTTGTATGATCACTCTTTCTAATTTTCAGAACGCGAGTTCTTCATTTTTCTCTCTCATTATTATTATTTTGTGCATTAGAAACTATAAATGTTAGAATACATTGCATTAGAAACTATAAATGTTAGAATACATTGCAACAGCTTAAACTATTCACAGTTCATTGATGAGTAAATTTTTTATATACCTATTCTAAAAATTTCTGGTCAACTTTAGTGTTTTCCTAATTAGTTTTTTAAATTGACTTTTTCTTTTTTAATTATTGTGGGCCTTCGATTTCATCTTTAGATATTTGATTACTCCTTGGAAGTGACTAAGGTGGTTGTTGAGGTTTGCAATGTTGTTGCTACACGTGGTGATTGTCTTTCTGCTGGCAACTTGGAGAACCTGAAGAAATCAATTATGTAAGGAGTGAAAATAACATGATATTACAATTCTACTCATAATAACAGCTGTCTTTTTTTCCTTACATGATAGGTACCAAAGTTGTAGGAGCTTATCAAAGCAAAGATAGCTCTCTCCACTTTTTTTTTTCTTGTTGTTTTATCACGTTTCAATCCAATTACTTTGTAAAAGGTGTTTTTTCTCCCTTACATGATAGGTACTAGAGTTGTAGTTGCTTATCAAAGCAAGGTTAGTTCCCTCTTCTTCATATATGTTTTTATGTTGTGTTGGTATGTTTCAATCTAATTACTTTGTAAAGAAAGACTTATTGTATGTTCACATCGACATTAACTTAGATGGAGTTGACACCAATCCCATCTTCTCTGAAGCCACCACTAATATTTCCACAATCATTGGTAAACTTGAAAAGGTATGACATTCTCTCTTTTTCTGTCTAATGAATGTTTTTTCAACTAAAGCTTAAGAAATTTGGCCTCAAGCTGTGTAAGAATCATTATGAGGTTGATACAAATATTAATTATGGGTTTTGTTGTTTACCTATCGGTTGATTGCATTGTGCTTTTTGACAGAAGTGATTTGTATTATGTGATTGATATTTGATGAATTTGGATGCAACTCAGGTAATGGTTCAACTGTTTAGCTTTATCATGCTCTAGATTATTATTCTCAGCAAGTCCATTTCTAGCAAAGCTTAAGGAATCTGATTTACATGTAAAATTAGACACAACTTTAAATTTGATAGATTTTTTTATTGTTATGAATGTTCAGACGTACATGCTTTTGATTGCTATGCATTTTAGCAATTGCTCTCTTCCTCTTTCTGTGTTTCAATTTAGTTTAATAATGTTATCTAGAAATATGATAGTTACTAATTCTTATGCAATTTAGCATTAAAAAAAGGTTGTATTAACTTTTTTTGCACTAAAGAAACTTTTTAATGAAAAGCTTTTTTTTTTTAAAATTGATTATAAAATTGTGAAAATGAAATAAACTAATCCAAACTGCTGAAAAAGTTGGCCAAAGACAGCCAAGTTGGAAGGTAAAATGTAGTGTTTTAGTTCTGTTTGTGATTGTTAAAGGCATAAGAAATGAAATCACAAGAATAAAATAATGCGATCGAAAATTTAAGACACCATATTTCACATATTGTCATGATTGTATATAGGGTGTTTTTTTCCATGATAAGATACTTTAAAATAAGGAAAGTTCTATGAATGATGTTTAAGTAATTAAATGGAAGATAATAGATACCATGGATCTTTTTAGCTTTTTTCTCTCTATTCTTTTATCACTTGTGAAGGTGAAATGAGGGAAGGTAGTGTAATAAGAAATGGAGTACCTCTGTAGATTACACTTCTATATAGTTTTTATCTATCTAAATTTACAGCAACTTTGCATTTGTCTCCACATAATGGTGATGCTTAAATATGTGAAGGGACAAGAAGATACTGTGAACCTGAAGCAGTCATATATATGTTTCAAAGGAAGGTTAATATATTTATAGATGGGGACTGTTTTTGGTTCTTATGCATTAAAAGTGACTTTTCCTATTGGATTTAGGCCAAATGTTGGTTACCTTGAGAAACTTGAGAGGTGGTAGAATTTGGAGTTTTCTTCTACTTTTTTGAATAGAAGGAGTTTCCTTCTTCATGTTATACCAAAAATTTGATGCTTTTGTATTATCTGTTATTGATTTTATTTTGACTTTATTTCATAATTTTTTTTTGTAGCATATCTATCTACCTGGAAGCTACCAATACATATGTGTGGGGATACCCATTTTAATGTTATTTTGATTAATGTATTTGGTAGATGTAACCAAATGTTTGTATAAACTTATGGTAGCATACCTTTTTGTATAATTAGTTGAATGGTGAAGTAACTCTTGGACTTATATATTCTAATGATCCTTTGACATTGTTAGAAATCTTATGCTATAATGTTTTATATGCTACCCACATTAACAATTGATGTTAAGTGGTTTGGATGAAGCCTATCTATGATGTTGTTAGGCCTCTAGCAATTGCCCTTAGTTGAAAAATGATTAATGGTTTGGATGCAACCTATTCCCCAATTGACTTATACAAACAAGTATTCCAAACTAAGAGTTCTTAACTAACAATTTACTTAATCAATATTACAACCATGTAATCACACAATTGGTTTTTAAACTATGCCAGTGCTTTTGTATTAGCTTTAAATACTTATTAAGAAGCTAAACCATCTATTTTGTTGAGTGAATATCCATTATATTATTTGTGATATTAATACTTTCCATACTCATTGGACAATGTGGAGTTACCTATGCATTGCACGGGTACTCTAAATTTGGATTGTTGTATTTTTGTGTTGCATACATGTTTAAATTGTATAATTGGACTATTTAAAAATTAAAGAAAAATAATTTAAAAAATTTAGGTCATCAGCATCTGAAATATTTTCATCACTAAAAGGCATAGACTTATACTTCCATTTTAGCGACAAAATATTTTTCGTCGCTAAAACAATTGCTAAATAATAATATCTTAATGGGAAAACTTGAAAAAAAATTCTTGTACTATACATGTTGTACACTTTGGTCATGTTACTTTAGAAATGTGCAAAATAGACCTGTTACTTTGCGTTTTGTGTAGAGAACTACAAAATGATAACATACGTTAGTTTTTGAATGAAAATGTGCATGTGCAACGCACATGCACGTCTGAATTTTTGATTCACAAACGCAGTCTTCTTCTTTTTCCCACCCAAACCCTAGAACTCCATAAGACGTCTCTATTGCCACCAATCTAGTCTTAGATGACCACCACCAGCGTGACAAAACAACAATGAATCGTTCTCCCCTACAACCACCACTCCCCCATAATCGCCGCTCTTTCATTCTAATGAGTAGGATGGAGTTGACCCAAACACGACCCAGTCTCTTTGCTTTTGTGCTTGCATCGTGGGTTGATGGGGAATCATGCGGTCTTGGACAAATGACGGTTTCAGGTGGCATTGTTTGGTGGTGCACAATAGTGGAGATCTTGAGTTTGTGGGGCTTTGACAGTGGAGGGGAGTGGTTGATGGGTCTCTACTATGGGGTTTCAAGTTTCTGGGTGATGGGGCTGACTGTTATGGCTTGACGGCTGGTGGCTAGAAGGTGGTGAATGGTGGTTTGGTTTCACTGGCTTGGGTGGCTAAGCGACGAGATTTGTTGTCATGGTGGTACAAGGGTGTATGTTCTGGAGTTCTAGGGTTTGGGTGAAAGGAAGAAGAAGACCACATTTGGGGGTCAAAAATTCAAACATGGATGTGCATTGCAAATGCGCATTTCCATCTAAAAGCTAACGTCCATTACCATTTTGTAGTTCTCTGCACAAAACACAAAGTAACAGGTCTATTTTTCACAATTTTTAAGTAACATGACCAAAGTGTACACTGCGTATATACAATGGTTTTTTTTTTTTGAAGTTTTCCCTATTTTAATGATAAAGAAGCTTTGGTTATGGATTTTAGTGACAAAATTTTATTAACTAGCGGCGGAAAAATTTGTCACAATTAAGCGACGAAACTCTATTTTTGTTGCTAAGAAATTAACCACCAAGGATTATGCGACGGGAACTATTCCATGATAGATTCCTTCGCTAATCATTTTAGCGATGAAATTTTTTCATTGCTATTTAAGTAACTTTTAGTAATAGCGGTGGAATTGTTGGAGTGATAAGGTTAAGTTTAGATATTTTTCTAAAAACATTATATCTCTTAAGAATATTTTGATCTTACAAATCCAAGTTTCCTAACTTTCATATGTGTTATGAAAAATCCTAGAATTCATCTCAATCCTATTCTCATCATTGCTTTATTGTTCATACACCAAAAACTGTCACTTAAGTCCTATTACTCTTCCTAAAGTTAAATTAAACCTAAAGAAATAAACTAATAGGCTTACATGTATCTACCTTAACATGTACTTATTATAAAAAAATTCTCTATTCTTTATTTGATATCTTCACAAATTCTCATATTTTTTCAAGATATCTATCTATTTAATATGATCCTTAAACACTTACTCAGTGTTATTAAAAACAACTAACTCAGTTAATTCTCCAAAATTAACCACATCACACTTTATTTATTTGTGACCTAGAAATAAATTCTTCATATGTATTTTCCTCGTCTAAGCAATTTATGCTACTCTCTAAGTTATTAACAACTATTTTTCACATTCAATGTTATAGTAAAATAGCTCAACTAACTTAAAAAGGTTATCAAAGTTAGCAGGTAACTCTTACAAAAGTTACAAAACTTCTATAACCATGATTAAGACTAATTAGTTAGTGAGGAAGTACAAGAGGCCTCATTGATCTTTAGAGGTCCATTTAATTTCTGGTCATGTTTCCTACTAGCTTTCTTTCCATCTCCTTAACGGTTAACATAATTGATGGAGTGATTTTCTTAATTCTTAAGTCTGGTTTCCTCCTGAACTAGCATGTTGTGCAATTCATGCATATTTCATTTATTTTTCATAGTGTTATAGTTCATTTGGAAGGGACTATACTCAGACGATAATGAGTTCAAGATAAACCGTGCAAGGAAATTCTCATCCACATCTATTCTCAATGACTTAAGTCTTGCTACAATGTTTGTCATTTCAATGACTTGCTCATGCATAGTACAAGAACCATCAAATTTCATAGTGATTAAGGTACTCACCAGTGTCCTAATAGGAGACTTGTCAGTAGTTTGGGAGCGTTCTTCCACAAACTTCATAATTTCTTTAGCATTTTCAGTTTAAGGAAAAACTGACTTAATATTGCTAGCTATACTCATCGGCATGTATATCAGACTCAATATGTTTGACCTTTCCCAATTTTTATAATGAACCTTCTCTTGATCAATTCTTAAAATAGTAATAGCATATGGTTTCTCTACTCGAAGAGCCAAATCCAAATCCATTATCCCAAGGTAAAACTGGATTTGCTTATTCCATTCAGAGAAATTAAGTTCATTAAAAACTGGAATAGATGAGATATGCGAATGCATAGCAATAGGTACTGCAAGTAATAGAGATTTAAAAACATTAATGCTTTGAGTTCTATACTAACATACTACATAGATTCAGAAAAAAGACACTTCGTACAATGTATGTTGATGTTCACCTTTGGGCAACCCATCAATATACCATATTCAACATAATGATGCTAATAAAATTTACATAATTTAGCAATGATACATCCAGGTGAAACGTAAATATTCTTTAATAAAAATCACAAAATATTGATAATCTCCCATAGTGGGTGTAGGAGTTGGACCCCAAACATCAAAATGTACAAGATCAAAAGAGAAAACTGAAATGGAAGTACTTTTATTAAAAGATAAGGTATGTTGTTTAGCTATTTAACAAGATGTACAATGCAAAGATTCTTCTTTGACAAACCCTAAAACATCTTGAGAAATGAGAGGATATGGTTTACAAAGAGAATTGTGACTAAGACGTTGAAGCCATAACTGATGAGGAGAGGAAGTAAAAGTAGCACAAATAGTTGACACATGAGACTGAGGAACTTGGAGGGTAGTGAACTTAAATAATTGTCTAACTTTATGAGAATTCCCAATGATCTGCCCCCATTCGTGGATCTTGCACAGAATAATCAGCAGAAGAAAAAAGTAAGTATATTACTAAGGTCACATAATTGACTAACAGAGATGAAATTAAAGTTTAATTTCGAAGTAAGGTAAGTGTTTGATAGGGTAAGGGTAGGTAGGGAGATGGGGCCCTTATGGCTTACTTCCATAAGAGACCCATCAGTAGTATAAATAGAATGAATGGTATCTCTAGAAGAAATGGAAGAAAATGCTTGGGATGAGTAAGTCATATGATTACAGTGTGCAAAATCAAAATACCAACGATTATTACCTAGGATAGTTTCTAAGGCAGTAGGAGTGTTACCAAATTGAGAAAGGACTTGTATAAGAAGAGACTCAAGTTCAGTAGTGGAAAAAGAGACCTGGGAATCGGAGGCATCATTAGCAACTAAAGCTGCAAGCACAAGCTTGAAGGAGGAACTGGTACGAGGTTGAAAATTAATCTAATCAGACCTTTGTGGACGAGTAGAGTACTGTGGATAAGAAGGGCACTGCTCAATCAAATGTCCTGAGAATTTGTAGTATCTACATATCAGAAAGGGGCATGTAAGAGTAATATGACTCTTCTTCTTACAAGTGCGACACTCTATGGTGGGATATTCAGTAAAAGCATGACCAGGTTTACGGCAATGACTACAAAATTTGCTCCTCTAATGAATAATAGCAAAAGCCAAATTAGCCTTAGGTCGAAGAAGACCCAATCTAGTTTCTTCTGATTTCAGACGAGGAAGGGCATCCTTAAGTGTGGGCAAGGGATACTGATGTAGTAGTAAAGCTTAAATAGGCTCATAATCATTAGTGAGAGCCATCAAAAACTGGATGAGCATGGTGCTATCACGGTACTCCTAATATAACTTAGTATCACTTTTGGGTTTCAAGGTTGGCTCACACTGAATCAATTAATCTCATATAGCTTCCATCTGAGCCAAAAACTCATATACAACTTACCTGGGTTCTTGTTTCAGATTATTGAGTTCCTTCAGCATCTGATATTGATGAGACAAATCAAAAATTGTATATTGATTCTTGAGATGATCCCATACCTCTATGGCAAAGTCAAAGCGTGCAAATTGAAGATGAATGTTGGGAATAGAGGTGTTTTGGAACTAGGAGATAATATAATGATTTTTGTTATCTCAATCTTCTAATTCGTCATTAAACTTCTCATTAGTGTCACCTTCAGCTTTGCAGGGCAAGTAATATCACTTATAACATATCACCAAAGTCTTCGGCCTTTCAAAAAGCCACGCATGGCCTCAACCTAGTGGATGTAATTTGAACCATTAAGTAAAATTGGAATAGGCTGAGTAACATTAGTTTTTTCCATAGTAACAGAGAAGAACAATAGCAAAAAGTACACTTCTTGGGTTTAATTGATAGAAAAGAACCTAAAAAATGGAAAGATCTTATTGGAAAACCTTAAGAAGGGGTTTGGTGCCACGTCAACATCACATCAGCACAAAGGACATAGAGGAAGCTTACGTGGCGTCATTGTCTATGTCAGCAAATCCAGGTTGATGGTCGTAGGTCTCTGATCTGGTATCAGGCGCTTGAGTCACACGTGTAGAGGGAGTTGACAGCACATGACAGCTCGTGCGACAATGGAATGCTGTGAAATTTAACTAGCTGGTAGATCAGTGAATGGCAATTCCAACGGTGTCGGTGATGTCAAAAATGGAGGTCTGAGGAGCGGCGAACTAGGAACAACAGTGGTGAGAGAAATAGAGCGACGATGAACTAATAGATGAAGGGAACTGCGAATAATGGCCGTCTGGAACAGTTTCTGGACGGCGGTATGGAACGGGGTCTGAATGGAGTGGACATTGGTAGTCTGGAGCAGTGTCTGAATGAAGGTCTAGAGTAGAAGGATTAGACCGAGAGCCTAGACGCTCTGATACCAAGTTAGAAATAGAAACAAAAAGACAAATATTGATAAATTTGTGTATATTTCTGAATGACTGTATATAGGAGGATTAACCTCTATTTATACAAGAAGGCTATTGTACAGAAAAGAAAAATAATAAAGTATAATTATGTACTAAAATAATTACATTCATCCCTAAAATCAATCGTAATCAATCATAATCTTAATTATAATCAAGCACCCAAAAGTATCATAGTGAAATACCTATATCAAGTTCCTGAATGATTATGCTCAATTTTATTTAGTTTTTATTTTTTTGGAATAGAGTTCATATTTTTTTCTCAAAAAAGAATTCACTTTTATTCAATGTTTTATCTATTAGGTTCTCGTCAATTATTCAATTATTCATTTTCATTCTTTCTCGGGACAGATCTAGGAATCAACTAACGAGGGGTCTAAAATTAAAAAAGGCAATAATCAAAATATTTAAACAAAAATTTTACTATGTACAAGGCACAACAATTCTAGACAATTATACAATTACCATTTATCTTTAACTTATCTAGCTTCTTGCACCAATATCTAATGCATCAAAGTTGGTTTTTTACTTTTTCCTAATTTCCTCCAAAAAAACAAGAAGAATATTGATGAAATGTGAAAACTCTTTTACCTTTGCTGTGAAAATGTATTGAAGAAGCTTTTTCTGCTGGATACATTTTGGAGAAAGTTAAGCTTCATTTTGTGTCTTACTTTAAAACTTAGCACACTTTTTTTTTTATTCATAACTTGGTACACTTTTTATTTAAGGAAAAGATCACTTTCAATAATTGGATTAGCCTACATTTTTTATTTGAGTAAAAGATTATTTTCAATAATTGGATCAGCCCATAAATAAGCAAGCCTAATAACATCTTTGGAATTGTTTTAGTCACTTACTACATGAGTCAATACAAAGTAGAAGTAGAGTTTTTTTTTTTTTTTTACATGCTAATACTATATGTGCCATGAAAAAAAATATAAAAGCTAGGGAGACAGCAACATCTGCTTGCCCCCTTTAGATTCGTCGCTGTCTCTTTCCCTTCATTCCTTTCATTATTGTCCCTATTATCTAGCACACACTATATTAATTCCCAATGTTTTTAGTTTTTCAATTACTTTGTGGATTGTGCAAAAGTTACGACCAACAAGTATTGGGTTTGTCCTATTTGGTATATATCCTAGAAGGGTAGTGGAAACTGGTTTGTGTTATTAATTTTATTTAGAATGAAAAGATAAAATTTTGGTTCAAGTTGGATAATTATGGTTAACCGAATTGGATTTGGCAAATAACTAACCACACCGCTTTCTCACAAAATACTAGATTACTATAGAAACCAGTTCAAGTGGCTTAGTTATTTTTATTTCAATTTTATTTGGTTTTCTAGTTTACTATACTTTAGTTCTTTATTTGTTGTGTCCACCTTTTTGGGAATTTAAGCATGAGTGAAATGTGGAGTGAGAGTCAAGAATCTCACATTAGAAATGAAAGGACAAAGTGAGAACCACATAAGGTGGAAGGATCCATAGACATAATGTCTTAAGGTTTTGGATTGAGACATGATGTCAATTCTATTGGTGTGGTTTCCTTAATAAGTCCTTTGGATGCAAATCCCCTACAATTTGGACTTCCCATGATGGCCTAACAAGTTGTATAAATTAAGTCGATGGTTGAATACTCAAGAAAGGCTTCTGTGTGAGGGGCAGTGTTAAGGACTTACACTTGAGGGTGAGATTGTTAGGAATTTAAGTTTGAGTTATGACTTTCAAGTGAAGTTATGAGTGGAATATGGGGATGTGAGTGAAGATGTTCTTCATTGGAAAGAAATAAACAACGTGATGACCATATAAAGTGGAAGGACTCATGAACGCAATGCCTTAAGAGTATGGTTGAGACGTGTTCTTAGGTCCAATGGTGTGGTCTTCTCAGTAAGTCCATTGAAGTGAATCTCCTTGGTATTTCGAACTCCCCCTGACGACTCAACAAGTGATATCAGAGCCAATGGTTTGGTTGGAATAAGTATTGGATAAACAATGGCCATGTTGATGAATAGTGGTATGAGCAAGTGGTTTAGTCTGGTGACAAGCGATAACACATTAGTCAAGACATGACTTAGTGTGGTGAAGAGTAGTACGTTGGAGGAGATGTGGCTCTTGGAAAAGAAAGCTTGCAAGAGAGGGAACATTAAGGACTCCATATGAGGAGAGATTGTTCAAAATTCAAGTGTGAGTAAAATGCGAGATGTGAAGGAAGAAGTTTGACATTGGAAAGAAATAGACAAAATGAGGTCCATATAAAGTGGAAGGGGCCATGGATCTAATGCCTTAAGGTTTAGGATTGAGATATATTGTCAGGATCACTGATGTGGTTTCCTCGGTAAGTCCATTGGTTGTATATTTTATAGACGTTTTGAGCTCTCCTGATGGCCCAACACACTCCTACCACTAAGTCTTAGGTTTGTCATATTTGGTTTATATCCCAGAATGGTAGTGGAAAATGGTTTTGATTTCAAAATTTCCACCATTCTATTTTTCCATATCCCGTGTAAAGAAAATAGTTTAACTAGAAGGTTTTGTGGTTTCATTTAGTGTAAGTAAAATTTTTGAAAGTCCAAATGCTTGTTGTTTCAACTTTCTAAGCCTAAACTAGCCCCCTACAAAACAGAAAGAAGAAAACTTAAGATGATTTTGGACTGGTACTAAGCATGGTATATAATCGTATAGCATAATTACTGGAAAAGGATTTTAATGGAACCAATCAATCTTTGAGGAGCTTTCTAAGCTTTTTTTTTAGCGAGCAACTCACGAGTTGTCTCATGACTATTTTCTTCGTGCATTGTGTGTTGCAGTTGATCATTGAGAAACATTCTAGGATAGACCATCCTGAATTGGACAAGATGAAGTAGGTTCCAACTATATGGTTGACTTTACATTTTCTAACGGTAATACTTGTTCTGTCAAAATAATTCTCCTTCCGTTTTGAAATATCTATCGCTTTAGAAGAATAGTTTTGTTTCAACTTATTTGTTATTTTAGAATATCAAGAAAGTACTAATTATTTTTTTCTCAACTTGTGGTATCTCTACTAAATGGAATAAGAAAGAGCATTAATGGAATGATAATATTTTGATCAAATCAATAAAGGATAACTTAGTTAAATACAATTATATTTTCTTGTATTGAGGTTATTTAACAGTTTTCTTAATTCTTGCATAATTACCTTAAATGACAGATATTTTGAAATGGAAGGAGTAATTTGCATTAATATTCATCCACTGCAAAAAATTAAGCATGTAGCCATGATTTTTTAAGGTTATTTAACCGCTATTATTTATTGTGACTAAACAACTTACCAGGGTTCCACAGATTGACACCGTTTAAGGGGTCAAAAGGGGTCGAACAATGGTTGTGGCTTTTAACCAGCCGCTGAGATGTCCACGACTAAACATTATATGTTTATGATCAGTTATATTAGGACGTTTAACCGGAGTTAAAATGGTGGCTAAACACTACTGAATAATATTACCACATGTCATTTAGCTACAGTTGAATTTTTGTAACCGTTGATGGATGCCCTTTACTAAATAAGAAAATTTAGGCAGAGGACACCATTATAGTGCTCATGAAAATTTTATTTATAATTAGAAAGAAGTCAGTTTAGTTAATCGGTATGTCAACCAGCTTGTGGTCTCATGTATATTAAGGTACCTTAATATAGGTTCCAAGAGTTTGTTCCAATTATTGATTCGAGGAAAGTCAACATCTTGATTACTATATGCTAGTAAAATAAAGTTGCTGATTTTTGTGTGATAATTTTAATAAAGTTCATTTTTCAATATTTTAGATTTCTATTGTGAAATAAACCATTCTTTTGAGTGTTGGCTTCCTTTATCCTTTACTAGAGTATTTTTGTGGATCTCTGCATGTTCTTCATTTATTTTCGCATTTGTTTTCATAATTTGCACAAACTTTCACTTATTGTACTATCATATCTATTTATAATATATAAATTCAGAAGCGGGAGGCAGAGTGGCCATGTCTGATTTTTTCTAACTCTCATTTGAAGCCACATCATGTTCTCTCTGACTCTCTTGTTCATTTTCTCCCCAACTCTTCATTTTTAGACTTGTTAACATATTTTTATCATTCAAGGTTCTTCCTTTACAATCTACTAGTAAATATCTCGTGCATTACATGATGTTCTGAAGTAAATTCAGAGGGGTACCTGAAATAAGCTTATACGTGGTAGACCCTTCCGTAGTACAGCAGCAGAAGCGGTGGTGCGAGGGGGTGAATACCTACAAAAGGTACTTCGACGCTCAAGTTAGACTGTGCTCAATGGAGGTAGTCTGTATATTAGAAGTGATGCATACCTTTGAGACCTGACATGGCATATATAGGAGTGTCTTAGGATGAGTGCAATCTGTATTAAATGTAGTTATTTAGGATTAGAATCCATTAGGGATTGGGATCCCTTTTAACTAATTTTCCTATTTATGTGGGATATAATTAGTTTTCATATCCATCAAGGATACTTGAGAGATTTATTCCTAATAAATAGGTAAATATACTCATCAACATAGCATGTAGTAATATTTTGGTATTATTCTAGTGGGGCCGGGTTGCTCCTATACTGATAGTCCAAAATCCTGATCCAGAACAGTTGCCCCCAGCTTAGCGCTTAGATGAAACAACTAAGTGTCAAGGTACTCATGTTTAGTAGGAGCACACGGCACGCAGTGAACAAAGGGATCCAAGTCAGACTTAATTCCAGATCTCACAATGCTTTCGAAAGGGTCGAAGTCCGTGATATATCGTAGTATTCCTCCAGGGTTGACATGTAAGGCCGGGGTCCAAGTCAGATTGCTTTGTTTACATTATCATTCTCCCATCCGAGGTGTGTCATACATTGCCCCCATGTGTTCGGGGGGTCTCAACCATATATGGAGTGAATTCCTACCGGGGTGTCTATGACGGACTCCGGCCGGGTGTGTGTCAGATTGTCCTATGGGATATGATCCTAGATCACGGTTAGAACAGTTGGCGCCAGCTTGCCGCTTGGCTAATATAGTGAAGTAACAAGTCTCAATGACCTCGGGTGATGGAATCCATGCTTTACTTGAAGCCGTAATCTGTGCTTCTCTATTGGGTTATAAGCTTTAATCTGGAGGCGTTTGTGCCCTAGTCCAAACAGGGTCCATGCGTCAGTTGGTCATAAGTGGCTGGGTTTCACAAAATGAGTCAGAATTGTTGTCATGTTTACTTCTTTTTCTATGGTCTGTACTGGGTCCAACGCCCATTGTGTTGGTTTTCACAACCATTTTACGGACTTAGGAAATTGTTTCCTTATGAAAAAATCATGGTCTGTGATCCCACACCCATAATATCGAGTGCATGGCATTCCACTTGACTTAGGTAGAAATAACGCCCTAGTCCATGGTCCAATGCTTATCATAATCAAGGGTTTTGGAATTTTAAACTTAGGTAAAAATAACACCCTAATCCATAATCCAAGGCTCATAATATCGAGCATTCAGAATCTTTAGATTTAGGCAAATATAACACCTTAGCTAAGGGTTTAATGTCTAAGAAAATTTGGCACATATGATCTCTTCTGCCTTAGGTATAATTATCAATAAATCTTACCCGGGGTCCTTTACTATTCATAAGGATTTTTTGGGATCCTACCTGGCTTAGGTATAGGATAGAAACCTTTTCTGGGGTCCATTACCAATCGCTTTGGTATTCAGGATCCCTTGTGTCTTTGGTATAGAAACCTTTTTTGGAGTCCGTCACTAACTATTTGGGCATTTAAGATCCCTCTTAGGACTTAGGCATAAAAGAAATCATGTCTGGGGTCCGTCACCAACTATTTGAGTGTTTAGGATCCCTCAGACTTTGGTACAGTTTTAGGTGGTCCTTGCCAGGGTCTTTTATATTTACGGTTTAGTGCGCAAATTTTCCCAAGATTTAGAATTTTTCTACTACACAACTTGTTCAACGTAAGACAACTCTTGGTGGGCACTGTAATGGTTTATGCATGGATTTCACTATCTATGCTGCCAATAACCATGTGATGGTTTTAGCCAAGTGTCGAGGTTTTGCAACTCGCGACCAACCCGCTGAAAAGGGTTTGGTGGGTTGCCCTCTTAACCTGGAGCATAAGGAACTTCTTGATCCTATTGGTGGCTTCCTGTTTGATCGTCTAAGGTGCGGCTCATATGGGCACGGGTTAAGACCCTTGAATGTGCTACTTGCCCCCAGATGGCCATCATGTATAGCTGATCCTCTTCAGACCTTGTACCCCTCGGATCTCACTAAAGTGTGACAACCTTACGAGTTGTATTGGGCTAAAGTACCAGAGGACTCAAGATCTTCTGATGGAACAAGTAAACTTGCTTTGGGCTTTGTGAGAAGGTCATCCGTATTTGTTGTGTGAGATGATCTATTGTCTCTCAAGGCCAACTTTTCTTTTCTTTTAGGAGACCAGCCTTGCATCCCGTTTAATAGATAAATGATGACATATGAAATTGAGGTCTAGCCCAGACATATCCAAGGACGTCCAGGCAAAGAGGTCTTTGTTTTTCTGCAAGAGCTCCATAAGTTGGCGTCTCTCGTGCTCTTCAAGACTTACACTAATATTGGTGACTTGGTTAGGCTTGTCACCTAATTGGAGTGGAAGAAATTCTCCTTCTTACTGGGGTCTGGTGCCCCGAATTTCTTCTCTAACATCCAGCTCGGTCATAAAGGATGTTAACTTGATCCACAACCGGGATAGACGTACGTGCTCTTGCTTTCCAAGGAGTCTTTCAGATCTTGAGGCTCTTATTATAACAATTGCATACTGCGATCTGATCACCCTTAACCGTGACCACCTTATTATTCTTGTTAAGAAATTTCATGGCCAAGTAAGTAGTGGACGCTACAGCAGCAATACCATTTAGGTTAGGACACCCTAGGATAATATTGTAAGCGGACAGGCAATCCACGACCAAAAATTTGACTTTGACGGTTCTATAGACTTTGTTGTCTCTGAGGCTCAGGAATGTTTCAAAATAGCCCACGAGGTGATTTTCTCTCTAGAGAACACAGTGAGTTCACCCTCATAGGGGCATAAGGCGGACATGGAGAATTCTGACTTTTTGAAAGCGTCCATGAACATTATGTCTGCTGAGCTACCCTGGTCTACTAAAATACGTCAAACTTCAACGTTAGATATTATATCGGAGATGATGAGTGAAAGATATTGGTGAAAGATGACAATATCACCATAGTCCTTAGCGGTGAAAGATATGGTTCTTCCCTATCACCAGCACGGGGTCTACGCATAGAGCCAAAAATGCTCAATACCGTAGTTTGTAGTGCTTTCTTCCGGGAATTACTGGATGGACGTCCTCTTACAAATTTGCCAGAGATAGTACTGACTAACCAATCTATCCTGTTAGCCCTGTTCTGAATATCTCGATTCTGATCCTGCCGTTTTTCAGAGTCACAGCGCGTTGGAGTCCAAGATTTTCTGACAGGGCTGTGTGTCCTCCTCCTTTGTCGTGGGGTTGGACTTCGCCGGGGGCTACGACTATGACTACGTCTTTGCTCTCTCCGTCTTCCGGGGTTGTCATTGTTCCGAATTCATGCATTATACTTCTGAAGTCGTCCTTCCTTAATTAAGGACTCAATGACGTCTCGGGGCTAGTAACATTATTCTGTTTCGTGGTCGTAGCTTTTGTGCCACTTATAGTGCTTAGAGTGGTCCTTCACCTTTTTCAGATGGGTGACCTTTGGATATTTCTGAACTCAATTTGAAGCACCTTTTTGAGAATCTTTTCCCTTGGGGTGTTCAGAGCAATGTAGTTAGAATACTTAGGCCAGTGTGCTTCGCCTTTAGAGGAGCTTCGAGGCTGGTTAGAATTTCAGTTATGTTTCTAGTCAGTGGGCTCACTTTTTTCCAGAGTCTTTTTATCCTTGATAATCTCCTCTAAGTCGATGTATTTCTTTGAACGGACGTGGAATTCCATTCATAGTCTCTGGCTTCCTTTTTGCTAAAGACAGGAAGAATTCAGAATCAGTTCTAAGACCACTCTGGGCGTAGTGAAGGACTATTCTGTCATCGAAATTCTCCACGTTAGTGCATACCGCCATCAACCGCCTAATGTAATCACGAAGGGGCTCATCCCTTCCTTAGCGGAGCTTTGCTAGGGATTCAATAGATTTGGGTTGTTCCTTGCTGGTGGTGTATTGGAGCAGAAAACGTCGTTTAAGATCCGACCAGTCAACCATGGACCTTCGTGATAAGCCTAAAAATCATTTAAGGGCTCCCTTTTTCAGGGAAAGAGGAAAAGCATGGCATAGCAGCTCCATAGATCCTCCATGGAAGTAAAGGGATTGCTCGTAGGCATTTATATGCTCTTGGGGGTCCATGGTTCCATCATAAATCTCCAAGTTTGATGGGAATTTAAAATTTTTGGGAACGCGGTATTCCATAAGTTGATTAGAAAAAGGATGTTCCTGAAATCTGTGGTTTGGATTATTATTCCAAATATTGGTTACTGAAGCATCAGCATGTGCCCTTCTTTGATCATTTTCCGAGCTAAGACTTTGGTCACGACGGTGAGGCTTGGGTCAGTTTTCAAGCATAGCCCGCTGCATGCCTTCCAACCTCTGATATTGTTCGTTCAGCATAGCCATATACTGTTGTAGCATGTCCTGAAATTGGAGTTGAGATGCTTGGAACTGATTTGTGCGTTGAGAGTGAGACACACGATCACTAATTTCATTACATTCCCAAACGCTGATGAATTGGGATTTTATGCTCTTGAGCATTAGGGTTACCTCCTCATGCTTGGATTCCAAGTCTATCTCTCACTGAAATCATGCGTGATGGGTTAAGGCTTTCATCGAAAACCAAGGTGGTGAGCCCATCGCGTTGGTTTTCAGTATTAAGTGTCTGGTTTCTTGCAACGGAGGTTTCAGCAGTAGGTGGTGGGGCAGGAAGAGGAGGGCGTTAGGCGGTAGGGTCCTGGCTTTGATTGGTTGAGGCCTGCCCAGCGTCTCTCCTTGAGTTCTGTCTTGTGTTCACCATGATTGGAGTGGGATTGTAAGTTTCTCGATTCCCACAAACGGCGCCAATGTTCTAAAGTAAATTCAGATGAGTACCTGAAATAGGCTTGTATGTGGTGGACCCCTCCGTAGCACAGTAGTAGAATCAGTGGTGCGAGAGGGTGGGTATCTACAAAAAGCACTCCGACGCTCAAGTTAGAATGTGCTCAATGAAGATAGACTGTATATTAGAGGGGATGCATACCTTTGAGACCTGACATAACATATATAGGAGCGTCTTAGGCTGAGTGCAATCTGTATTAAATGCAGTTATTTAGGATTACAATCCATTAAGGATTGTAATCCTTTTTAACTAATTTTTCTATTTATGTGGGATATAATTAGTTTTCATATCCATCAAGGATACTTGAGAGATTTATTCCTAATAAATAAGTAGATATACTCATTAAAATAGTGTGTAATAATATCTAAATATTATTTAGGTAGGGTCGAGTTGCTCATATACTGATAGTCCAAAATCCTAATCCAGAACACACGAGATTTTTAAAATTTAAATAGAAATTTTAAAATTTAGATTAAGGAAGATGTTTAAAATTTAAAAAGATGCATAATATTTAGATTAAAAGAGACTTTTTTAAAGAAACGAAAAATATTTTCAATTTAAAATTAAAAATAGAAAAAGAGACATTTAGAATGACACGTGTCATTCTTTGAGAGAAAATACAATAATAAATTTAGCTAATCTCAAATAGATACATTCTAATTTAATATATAGGCGTGAATTAGTATGTAGGCGTCGATTGAGTAACCAATATTTGAGTATTTTCATTTGTTTTTACCATCACCTCTATTCCAAAATTGCTGATCAAAGCCAAATTTCAGTTCATCTTTGTCTCGGTCTCAATTAATGTCAAACAATAATGCACCACCATTTCAAGGGGTTAAATCCTATGTCTCATCTCTTTGTCCCCATCCCTCCCTTCAATCAAATCTTGTCAACTAAGATAAATATGACAACCCATCCATTCAACCCTATGTGAAAAATGTAACACCGTTTCTCTCTACACCACAACTAGTTTTACTTTTCTCCCATTCTTAGTAAAGAAAAATAACTACCGTACTATTTTTTTACACCACTTTTTATATTAGTTAACGATTTATAAATTTATAACTAATAATGTGTATTGTTTAGTTAAAAATAACCGATGTAAAAAGTAATGTAAAAAAATAATGTGAAAAAATAAGAACTCCTCAGTAAATAGCCTCTGCTGCCTCACCAATAGGCTAATTTGTACCTTGTGCTTATCTCAAAATTTGACCAATCAAAGTCATAATATCTTTGGCAAGTCAAGAACAGAGAGCAGCTTTGAATCTGCTAATGGTGTTATCTCTTGGCTTTGGCTTGAGAAGATAAATATTGTTATACTTTTGACCAATTGGGCTTCTCGGCTTCAAAGAATCATCGAAAGAGAAAGCAATGTTACCTTTTGGCTTTGGCTTTGTTGGTCATTGATGGAGCACAATGTTTACCTCTTGTGAAGGTTTTGATTTACCATAAGAAAGGGGCTTGAAGGAATGGAAAAACAAATGAAAAGAGCCTACAAGAAGAGAGGTCATACTGTAACTAATTGCACTTCCTTGGTCTATCGATACTGTAAAAAGCCAGGATGTTTGATCAGAGCATTGCCTTCCAAGCATGTGTTTGATACTACAATTGCCAATGATGCATCTTCTTCTGCTCCCTAGTTCTTTCTTTCCACCAGTGATCTTGAATCCATCCTCAAACAAGTTCTTCTCATTCTGATAACATCCCTACTGCCTTAGCAACTACACCAAGTAATAATCGTTGGTATATAGATTTTACTTACTGTAATTATATGATTTCTTCATCTTATGCCTTCCCTTCCGATCCTCTCCTCTAGAGATACCATTCACTTTATTCATATCGTTGATGGGTCTTTTATGGAAGTAAGTCAATCTCCCTACCTACCCTTACTTTATTAGATACTAATCTTATTCCCAAATTGAACTTTAATCTCATCATCTCTGTTAGACAACTATGTGACCTTGGTTATACTCTCACTTTCTCTTTTGTTAGTTATTCTGTACAAAATCCACAGACGAGGCAGATCATTGAGAATAGTCGTACAGTTGGTAGATTGTTTGAGTTCACTACTCTTCATGTTCCTGAATCTCCTGTGCCAACTTTTTGTGCTGCCTCCACTACCTTTCCTTTGCAGTTGTGGCATCAATGTCTTGGTCTCGGTTCCATTAGAAAATTGGTTCCCCTCATTTCTCACGGAATTCTAGGCTTTGTTAAGGAAGAATCTTTTCATGGTACTTAGTGTAAAACAGCTAAAACAACATGCTTTGTCTTTTAATAAAGTACTTCCATTTCTACTTCTTCCATTGATCTTGTGCATTTTGATGTTTGGGGCCAACTCCTACACTTAATATAGGAGGCTCTATTTTGTGATATTTATTAATGATTATTCTTGCTTCATTTAGATATATTTAATGATGAACTTCCACAAGTCTAAATTACTTTTGCTATTATGATTAAAATCCAATTCTGAAAATTGATCAAGGTTTTTTAGCGTAATAATGCTTCAGAATATAGTGATTCAAAACTTCTCATATTTCTTGCTAAACAGGGTACCCTTTATGAGTTTTCATGTCCTAGTACATCTCAGCAAAATGGTCATATTGAAATAAATCATTGTCATAGTCCAACGGTGCCGATAGTGTAAAAAATGAAGGTCTGGGGAGCGACGAACTAGAAACAATAGTGGTGAGAGATTTTGACGGCGATGGAAAATGGTGAGACTTATCCGAGAATGATTGGGTGGCAATGAGCGGAAGGATTGGATTGAGAACTTAGGCTCTCTAATACTAAGATAGAAATAGAAACAGAGAGAAAAAGATTGATAAAAATTAATAAAAATATTTAATTTCTAAACGGGTTATATACAGGAAGATTAACCTCTATTTATACAAGATGGCTGCTATACAAAAAAATATATATATAATTATGTACAGAATCAATTAAATCAAACAAGCTAGCCAATCAATCCTAAAATTAATTACCTAAAATTAATCACGCTAACAGGCCAATGTATTATCCACACTTTAAGCTCAAATGACTCTTGTGTGAGAGGGTGTGTTAGAGATAAAATAAAGCTATTCATATACCTTCACCTAATAATTTAAAATTTTGGGATAGTTAGTTCATGATAATTAGAGAAATTATTCTAATTGCATCATGATTTTATGCTTTTGATAGTGAATTTATTCCACATGCTTGTAATATGGTGGTGGATACTCTAGTAAATTATTCCAAAGCTAGGGATATGGAAATTTGCGTAGAAGACTCACCAAAATTTGTTGTTCATTTTTTTATCGATCGTCTGATGCAAGTGATTAATGTAAGTTATTTTTAAGCTTAAAAAAATTATTTGAGTTTGTTATCAAACTATTTTTATATTTAGTTGTATAAGAAAGGTATATAGAAAAAAAGAAAAAAATAATCAGACGCCATTTCTCTATATATTCATTTAAAAATAGAAGATTGTTGTCATATAGAAAGAAACTTGTATTAACCTAAAAGAAATAATACAACCTTTTTTGTTTTATCTAATTGAGCAATTGTACCATATAAATATGCTTGTAAACTTACAAAATATGTGTATATTAGGGTACACTCGTATCAAACATCAAGCATAACAATTTGATATCAGTTCTTAAAGATCATAAATCATTCCCACTTTGACCATACGCTCATGGGGAATATCAAACACTTTGTTAGTTTGTCTCAAGTTTTTGGTCAAAAAATTGTAGGCATAGTCTATCAGAAATCTCTTCCCTATATTAGATCCTTTGCTAGCAATTACCTCGTTCTCACCAATTAAGTGAACAACACCTGCCCTTAGTGCCTGGTCGATTGCATTAGTTTCTATTTCCACTTCCTCTTGGATTCTCACTTTATCATCTTCATCAATTTCACCATTCTGGAGAAATTTTTGGGAGATTAAAATCTCATCAGCTATAAATTCCTTTAGCTTCTTAGCCAGCACATTCTCAAAAGGTTCTATCTCATTGTGCAAATCAGTGTATCCATATCTTGCGACACAACGATATACTTTGAGTTCTTTGGGTTCTACTCGGCTGAAGAGAAAGCGATCTTCCATAGGAACTTTGCTGATAGGCAAAGACTTGATGCACACAAATACAAGGACTGAGTGCAAAGCAGGCACATTTCCTACATAGTGTTTGAAAATTGGAGGAATGCCTTGAACAAGCTCAGTGTAGAACATGGCCAGCCCAGGAACACGACAAATTCCTGTGTTAGCAACAATCTCCTGAACCCTTTCTGTAGAAATCTTATTTTCCAACTCATAATAGTACTTCCTTCGGTACACATCATTCCAAATGTACATAATGACCATTAATAATGCAGCAAAGGCTAGAGGAAGATATCCTCCTTGGTCAAATTTGTATAATACTGAGGTTAAATAGACAAGTTCAACAGATCCAATGACAACAACATAAGCAATTACTAGAAGCATATGGGTCTTCCATATCATTATCATGATTAGAACAAGTAAAGCAGATGTAAGTGTCATCACAAACACCACTGCAATCCCTGCATGTTTAAATTTTAATCTATTAGATTTTTCATAAATCATAAAGTCATGAATATACAAGAGTATAAGTTCAAATTGTTAAATGAAGAACATTAAAAGTTGAGTTTGAGAGTGTAGATGAGTGGTTTACCGTAAGCATTGCTAATTGTTGTGCCGGATTTAAACCAAACAGTGACAACAATACAGAGCAACATGAGAAGGTAATTTATTTCAGGGACGTAAACTTGTCCGTCGTACTTGGTTGATGTATGCACAACTTTAACACGAGGAAAACACCCTAGCGCTAGGGCTTGTTGTATAATTGAGAAAGTCCCAGAGATCAACGCTTGAGAAGCTATGACTGCTGCCATAACGGCAATTACAAACATTGGCCAATATAAAGGAACTGCATAGCATTCATCCAATGGACTTACATTAGCTAATTGATGAAATGGAGTCGGATATATATATATATATATATATATATATATATATATGATATATATATATATATGACTCCAACTCTCAGAATAGTTATCTTTTTTCAATTTTTTTAATCTGTTGTTATACGTTTATTTTATAATTTATTGATATTACTTAATTGAATTAATGGATACATGATAATAAATTAAAGAGAATTGAAGGGAGATAAGTCTTCTCAGGATTAGAGTCAAGTTCTTTTATATATATATATATATATATATATATATATATATATATATATATATAAGAAGTGTATTTATTCTATTTATTATAAAAGGTGACCATTAATTATGGATAATTAAGATTAAAAGTTAATTAAATGTTATATGACTACTTAAAAAGTCACATGACTTTATGTTTAAATTTTGAGCAATTCATGTTTGATCAAACGGTAGGATTTGTTTCTCTCACTCTTATAATAAGCTATTCCTCCCTCTTGATATACTCAAAATATATATATAGGGAGCATATATGATAAGAAAAATATTTATTGTAAGAGATAAGATGAGTGAATCTTGACTATTAGATCTTACATGAATGGTCAAGATTATAACATAAATACATGTGACTTTTTTAAGTGATTACATGATCTTTAAGTAACTTTTAATCTTGACAATTTATTTATGACTATATAGTCTAAATTTACTCTTCTCACTATCTCACAATAAAAACTATTTTCACTAAATATGTTTCATATATGTAGATATATATAACTAGATCATTCAAAAGAAGTTACACTTATTCAAAACAAAATTGTTACCTAATTGATTGAATGGAAACATGGTTTTAAATTGTAGTTAACAAGCGTAATTGCAGCCACAATATTGTAGTTTTTGTAGTCTATTCAATTATGGCCTCATTGATTGTATTTTTTTCATAATTGTCCTTGATCGCAGTAAATGCAACAAAACCATAACAGCAACCATATCCGCAATTTTTTTTTGGTACATACCACAACTGCAATTTAAACCATGCATGGAAGTGGTCTGTGGTTTCAATAGGGGTTACATTTGAATTACCTGGCAGGGACTTGTAGAAAGCGTCTGTAGCATGATCATTGTGTTTGCGGAGATAGGAGGCCTGTCCACTGTAGGCTAACACGAGAGAAGGATATACTAGAACGCATGTACTTATCTGTATGGCCCTTACTGAGAAATGACCAACATCAGCAAAAAGGGCTTCAGTTCCTGCAGATTAGTTTCCACCAATTCTAGATTCAGTTCCTGCAGGTTATGGCTAGCACTAGATCTAATCTTATAAATACTATAAATGTTATATATAACAAATGAATGTGGGTGGTTTCAATTAAATATGCAAAGAAGAAAAAGCAGATCTGAACCTGTAATGCACATAACAATGCCACCAAGTGAAACCCAAGCATCTTTCTTGTTCCTCCTAAAGTAGTTTACTATGCATAAAGGATTTATTGCTTTGATCACTGTGGGATCATACTTGATGAAATTATAAGCACCAATGCCTCCGATACATATGAACCATAGAGTGAGAATTGGAGCAAAACCGTAGCCCACTTTGTTAGTTCCAAATCTTTGTACCACAAACAGGAAGATCAAAATGACTACAGATATCCAAACAACTTTCTCTGCGAACAAATAACAGAATTTTGCATGAGTTTATGATTATTACATGAACATTGTTTTGGGCAAGGCTATTAAATGTTAAGTTAACAAGTAAATATAATACTATTGGGCCTTATAATTAATTAAATAATATATCTCTGAATAATGAAACTGAAGATTTAAATCAAACTTACTCGCATGGTCAATTGTGTGCTAGTTATATATTATACAGGGTACTATCTAGATCGTATCAAAGAGGAAGAGTTCAATCCAATATCTCAAATTTGACCCAAAACCCAAAATATTCTTTTTTCATATGAGCCGTAGTGATTCTTTTTTTAAGATTATATCTAACCTGACTCACCTACCAAAACCTAACCCATCAAAACCCTATTACATAAGGCCTATTTGACCCGCTTCGACTCTTTGACTTAAACTCGATCCCAAACCCATAAATCTTATCCGATCTTGCCATCTAATAAACATTTCAAAATATTTGTGACGGTCAGGACAAGTGTTAGTACTAGAATGAAGAATTTTTTAACCTACTACATGCCTACTTATATTCTAGGGTACGTAATATGCACCTTAAAACTACTATAAATATAAGCATTGTTCTTATGACATAAACGATTTATATAATTTTTTTCTCTACCCTTCTATATTTCACAACATCTTCTTTTATATTGGTTATTGACTTGAGAATTGAAGTCCTTACAGGTATCTCCAACCCAACGGTTCTAATCCATAAAAATAGCTTTTGGAACCATCTAAATAACCTACGCCAGCCATCCTAGAGAAAGGAAGTAACACTATCGAAATTTCCCTTCTTATTAAAACTCAACATTATAGTATAGCTTATTAAGTGCAAAATTTTTTCTTGCTGTACAATAAGGTGTATCGTCGGATTTTAATTAAACATCACATACCATCTGTCATTGAAGGAGTAGCTTCCTTGATTCCTCCCACAGCAGATAAAACTGCATCAAATTAAAGTACATTTCATGTCTGACTCAGTAAAAGAGAAGAATGAAAGAAAAAAAAAAAGGCAACTCACACTTGAATTTTGACTAAGCAAAAACTTGAATTTCACGAAAACATATATATGACATCAAGTTCAATTTCCCATGGAGTAATGATCCTTATATAAACTTACATTCACACACTCCTCTTATAGTCTAATGTAAGCTATTAAATAACTGTATACTCACTTAACCTTAAATTACTCTTTTTTAAATGATCCAAGTTGTATACATACTTCACATAATTTGTGCAAATGTCATTTCTCTATCCAATTTTGCAATTAACAACATCATACTCTTTAAGATGGGAGAAATTATAGTCTAGAATAAGTCTATACAAGTCGTGTAGTATAAAGCATCCAATAACACACAGACAATCATTATACATTAAATAATTATGTAAATTTTCATTCTAGACAACTATATACCTCATCTTTAAAATGATATGTCGGTCTGTAATTGGCTTAATGAATACATGAATCTCTACTATTACTATTATTATTATTATTATTGGGAATTCTTTCAATATCATTGTTTATTAAAAAGTATCGGTGCCGTGCTAACTTGGTATAATAGTATTAGTTGGTTTTATAAAATTCTTTATTGATAATAACGTATAATTTGATATATTGATTCATGTATATGCTTATGATCATGTGACTTGTGTTTATTTCTTCTCATAAATTAGATAACACAATTAATGAGGATTCTAAGAATAAAAATTGTAAAATTGAAAGTTAAAACTTTAAAAATTGGAATTTATAATATTAAATTTCGAGACAAACTTAAAATTAAAGAAATTTTAAATAAAAGTTAATTAGAATGAAAATTAATCCAATAAATAAATATAAATGATACAATTTGATTGGACAAATACCAGTATCTTTTAAAAATAAGGGTACCAGAGAAAAGTTTTATTATTATTATTATTATTATTATTATTATTATTATTATTATTATTATTATTTTCAGATATTGAGCTTGATGAGTTTGTCAAGTATTTATTAATTAGTTATCGGTTTTTACAATAAATATTCAAAATCCATATAATATAATTTGCAACTAATAAATACTTAATAACTAACTAAGATATCATTACTTAATAAAAAAAGGTATCATATTAATATAGAGATTTCTATAGTATTCTTCTTTTTTAATAAGGATATCAAGTATTTTTTAGTAATTAATAGTTAATATTTATCCATATATCTCACAATAAATAAAAATAACAAGATACTTTTATATACACCATGCTAAGCATCCTTAAATGTCAAACCCCCGAAAACCCGACTTTAATAGCGCAGTATAAGTATTCTTTTTTATTTAAACAAAAAAAAAATTAAAAACTTGAAACATAAAAGGACTCAACCCAGACAGCTTAAAAGTTCGGATATCTAATATTTCTCCTTTTATATTTAATTTAAATTAAAAGTGATAAATGACTAAATATTGACAATTAATTGCTATGAGTACGATACCTCATTAAAATAAAAGGTATTGAAAAAATCTCCTATTTGCTCCCTCTAAATGGTATTAAAATTTGTTTCAATCATGATTTTTTCATATTAATTTTTTCTCACATCACTTTTGATATTATTTTCATGTTATTGATTATATCATTTTTTTATTATTTTTTCTCATTTAATCACAACTATTAAAAATAATTTAAATAATAGTGTAATAAAAAAATATGTGATATAATCATTTTCCAATTTGTTTTGGATGCTCTGGCGTCCATGATTATTACAATTTTAACCCCTTCATTAAAAAATGAAATTCACTTATTATCCAAAGAATAATAAAATAAAACATAAGAATTCAGATACATCCAATTTTCTGAATTATTAAATAATAAATAAATAAATAAGCATAACGGCACTATTATTTTGACTTCAAAATTAGTTACATATTTTCTTTTTTATTTTACATTTCTGCATATATTGATTATCATATAGAACCACTAGATACAAAGAAATTAACTTATACCAACAATAATTAGCTCATTGGTCGCCTTTTACTCGACAATGGCATGATTTAGATTTGAATTTAGGAGTCTTTTATTAGTTGAGCTTAAATCCTGCTCTGATGAGCAATCATCCCCACATCCTAATTTTTTTTTTCATTAAAAAAAAAAGAAATGGACCTATCCTTATAAGCATGAATTAAACCTTTGCAAAATAGCATTAACGAAGACAAATAGTGACTAACCAGAGATGCAAGGAGTAAGAATCCCATCGCCAATGACCATGGAAGTACCAAGCATGGTAGCAAACAATAGAATGTATTTGGCAAAAGGACTGTTCTCTAGCTTAGACTTTATCTTGGAAGCCCTCCTAGTACGGTTGTCACTTGACAACTCTAACTGATAATTGGACACCCTTTCGTCCTCCGCTTGTTGGTTTGGGATCATTCCCACTTTTGCATAGCGACATATCAGTGAATATAAGGCAAATGTCCCTCCTATAACAACAAAACAAATCAAATAAATGGTCTTTTGTCATTTATGATGGTCATATTTTTTTTTAAAAAAAATTCTCAAGCATTCGGAAGCTGCATTATAGGCTCTGACTAATTTAGAGTAGAACAGGATCGGACTAATTTTTTTTCATTCACAATATTTAAATTCAAAATTTTACTTAAAAAAACAAGTATCAAATTACTTGGATGAACTAAGCATTAGTGTTTTGATGGTGTATCAACATTACACAAAAATTATTTAAATAAAATGAGAGGTTAGAATTAACAGTGTTACCCTCTCCGTTGTCATTGGCTTGTAAAACGATGAGCACATACTTAACAAGAGGAAGGAGAGTGATAGTATAATAGATCAAAGAAAGAACACCCAAAAGGTCATCATTGTGGCTGATGCCATTAGGGAAGGTGCTGGAAAGGACGTATAATGGTGATGTTCCAAGATCCCCATACACAATTCCAATGCTTTGAAATGCTAGTTGCAGTGTCACTGACAATGGTGCCCCCTAAAGATGAAAGCAATTTTATTAATTCAAGTGATGAAATGTTAAAAATTAAACAAAAATAAAAGACCCAAAAGTAAAATAATAGTGTCATAGAGCGTTTCTTTGACTTGAGAAACCAAACCTTCATGCTCAATCTTTGGCTCTCCTCCATCGTTATTAGCCGGAAAGAGGAAACCTATTTGTCCCTATCAGGTACTATTAGCTATGTATGAAGCCCTTTTTTATAGTTTGATAAAAAGGTTGAAGCCTCTAAATAATAATAATAATAATAATAATAATAATAATAATAATAATAAAGAAAAAGTACATATCTTCATATTCTGACATGTGTCATTCTGACATAGAACAACATGTTTAAAAATTAGGCATATGACAAATACATGATCTTAATAACTGATATGTGACATCTCATGTTACAATTTAAAAGAAAGGTACATGCATGTTACAAGGATTAAATTAAATTTATTACTCACACATACAAATATAAAAATTTATAATCACATATTAATTAATATTATTACTAACAAAGTAGATTATGGTCATTTTTAAAAATTTTATTTCGTGTCTATTTGAGTAAAGTAATATTTATTTGTCCTTTTATATTTTGGTTATGTTGTTTAGGCTATTAATAAATGTATAATTTGTCTTATTACTTTCAAATTTGTATTTTTTAAAATGTATCTTATTAATTTGTATTAATTGATATTATAATCTTTTTCATTGGTTAAGTGAATTATATTAAGTAAGTCAATTTACTGTTTAATTATAATTTCTTTATTCAAATAATTCATGCACCAACTATTTGTTTATACAAAGAATTAATTATCTTTGTAAATGTAATAAAATCTTTAATCAAATTAAGGTTATAAATCAATTTTTTTATGAATTTAGTGTATTAATAATTAGTAGATAGTTTTTGGTTAGATCTTTATTTTAAGATTCTTATTATAATTTAAATTTTGTAAATTATATAAGGTAATTAATAATAGAAAAATTTGTAAACAATCTTAATATATGAATATTTATGAAATATATATTTATAAAATAAAGTATTCCTTTCAAATTTTTGAATCTCATATAATTTTTTTATTACTCTTTTTTATAATGTTGATAGAAACCATTTATTGAGTATTTATTTATTAAATCATCTGTAATGTTTAAGTTTCTAGAATTTTCAAGCAAATGCTTTTTATGCTGCCCTAGCTTCTGTACTCAACAAAATATATCACTCCAGCTATTTTCATTATCACAATGCTTTGAGGAAGATGTTTGTCAGTTCATATGATTTTAATTTCTCTCTTCGATGATCGCAAACGACAAGGTTCTTTGAATGTAATATTTGTCTATTTAGGGTTTTGAATCCCTTTGTGAATTTATTTGAATCTCCTTATAATGAAGCACTAATGATAAACAAAATGACTTTTGAGGCATTTGGTAGAACTTTAGGAGATATTTTGAGGTTTTTTAATGACAAAAGCATTGAACATCTGTTTTGAGAAAAAATAGTTGGTTTTTGGGGGAGACTTCAGACAAATATTGTCAGTATTAGTAATTCCAAAAGCAAGTATATAAAATATTGTTATGGCAATAATTAATTCATCAAAGTTGTGGAATCACTACAAAGTCATGAGATTGACTAAGAATATGAAGTTACAATTTGTATCTACCATATCTAACTTATATAAAATTAAGTTCATTTTGTAGATTGGATTATTAACATTGGCGATGACAATTTGGGAAATGATAATGATGGTAAAGCTGAAATTGAAATCCCTGAAGATCTTTTGATTTTGAATTCTAACAATCATATTTTAGATATGTTGATTTTGTATATCTTGATTTAGTTGTAAATATGAAAGATTTTAAGTTCTTTGAGGACATAGCAGTTTTTGCTCCAACCCTTAAATTTGTTGAGAAAGTCAATGAATTCATTCTTTCAGAAGAAGAAAAACAATATCTTAGTTCAGATTCAATTTCTGTAGCAGATGAAGATGTTGGTATTGAATCTGAATGATTTACAATTGGATTTTTACATGAGATTAAAGGTTCTAGAATCTCAAATCACATATTGATACTATAAAAGGGAATCCCAATTATACTCTTTAGAAATACTGATCAAGCAATAGAATTGTGCAATGGAACAAGATTAATTATGAATGAATTGGCACAAATGGTGATAAGATTTATATTCCTAAATTAAGTTTAATATCTTTAGATCTTGAAATCTCTTTAAAGTTTCAAAGAAGATAATTCTCATTAACTATATGCTTTGCAATGATTATATAAATTAGAGTCAAGAACAATCTCTCTCTCTTGTAGGGTTATTTTTTTTTTTACCAAGACTTGTTTTTACTGGTCAATTTTATACTTCAATCTCAAGAGTTAAATCAAGGAGTAGTTTGAAAAAATTGATTATTGATTTAATTAAATCAATGAGTGATTTGAAATATTGATATTTGTTTGGTCTTTACTAGTGAATTTCTTATCTTAATATTATTTATATTTTGTTCACTGATAATTATATAATTTCTTTTACATATTTGCATATTTCAATGATTGATAGAACAACATTATACTTTTTCTATGTAGATTCATTGTATATGGTTGAAATTATATTTTTATACTCATGTAATTTTATCAAACTGTATCAAGAATTTTTGAAATTAAATTGTAAGATTTTTATTTTATTTTATTAATAATTATTTTCCTCTTAAGCACGGGTACAAACATTAATAATATATAAAGAGAAGATACATGTTTTTATATTATGATATGTATCATTCGATATAAAATAATATGTTTAAAAAAAATTTATATGGCAAATATATGATTTCAATAACTACCATGTGTCATCCTATGTTACAATTTAAAAGAAATGTGTACATATGTTAACAATTGGTTTAAATTAAATTTTTTGTTCACACATATAAATATAAAAATTTATAATCACATATTAATTACATTGACATATATACCTTATATTAATTCATATTCAAAAATTCTTACTTATCTTTAGTTGACTATGTTATTAATTGTTTCTATTAGTTATTGATCTTAAAATCTCAAAATTTTTGTAAGTGTTTGATATCATTTCTATATGTATCTTGTCAACCTAAATTAATTAATTATATTTTTAAATTACTACATTAATTCAAATAAATTTTCTATATTATTTAGAAAACTTCTATATATATATATAACATAGGATTGAAAATTTTATATGAAAATATAGTAAAATTAATTAAATTTTATTTATTATGAGGAAACTAATAATTTATTAAGTGCTTTTTTAAACTAAGAAAATATAGTAAACTTTTTTAGTATACTCGTAATAATAGATTAATAAAACATCTAAATAAATAAACACATAATAATTAATATTAAAAGAAAAACTATAGAATTAAAAATTAAAATTATATGAAATTATATAAACTGATTATTTATTGGGAGATCATATAAAAGAAATATTTATTGAGTGGAGCTACGTAACCCAGTTATCATAGCACGAGAAGAGTCGGTTAACGAAAAGAATAAAATGATTTTAAGTGAGTCTCATTGTAAACTCTACTAATTATAACTTAATCAAGTTCATTTAAACCATCCAAGATGTCATATCTCTAGATGAAGTATATTTTTTTATGTATTTTAATATTTTTAATTTATCCCATGTGATGCACAGGTACAAAATACTAGTTGAGAAAAAAATTTACTTTTACACATATTTCATACCTCCAAGAGTGTTTTCTTCTCCTATGCATTTAGTTCACTTCTGAATAAGTGTCTCGTGTACGTGTTGGATTCTTTAATGATATTGTAAAATTATTTGCCTTGGGAATCTATATACATATGGAGAAAGTTTAACTGTATTGGGAAGTAAATAATGATAATATTAAATGCTTTTTAACTTTTAAAGAGAAAAAAAAAATGTTACACACAAAGAAAAACTTAATCAGGAAATATGCCAACTTATTTGGTATAAAATCTTGATTATACTTTTTCTTTATTATGCAGCATTTTCCAAAATAAAATAGTGGAGTTGAAAAAGATATTAATTATATGTAAATATTTATGAAAAAATACGAAATTGTGATAAAAATAAAATGACAGTAATTACTTGTCAAAAGAATGTTAAAATTATATAGTTGATTTAAAAAAAAACTTAACTAAGTAAAAATTTTAATTTTGTAAACATATAATCTCTTACTAAAAGAAGGGACACTATTCTTCCGGGAAAATGCATCTTACATATCACTATATTTTTTATATCTCTCACATATGATTAAGTAGTTGAATCAGATTATAAATTTGTAAAAAATGAGGTAGACCAACTGTAATTAAATAGTAAAAATTATGTAGATATAAGATAATGTAATGTGTATAAATGAGTGTAAGTAACATTTTATTTTCTCAGTTGAACCCTTATACAATATTATATCATTTAAATCATCATACTTAAACGAATTAAATTCCAAAGTTTGAAACTGAAAGAACCAAACTGAAAAATAAAAAATTGATTAAATTTGATTGTTTTTAATATGATTTTGCTTATTAAAACTACTAGGTTTTGTTTTGACATTTAGTTTTCATTTTTTGAAATGAATTTAATTTTCTATGAGACATTTTAGGCTAATTTACTATTAGCTTGGCAATGGGGGAAAAAAGTGAAGTTATGTATATGACCAACTTCCTCCCACTCATTTTTTAATTGGACGATATTAATAACCTCCACCTATTGCTTTAGGACAAAAAAAACTATTCTTTTTATTTAAAATAACTTTAATTTAAGAGCATATTTATAAAATTATTACACTTTATTTAGTGAAAAATGAAAAAAGTAAACCCTTATTTTTAATAAAAAAGAAATTGCATCAAGTGAAGAAATAAATTAGAGAAAATTCAAGTTAAAAGAAAAAGTGGAAGGAAGTTAAAATCCTCCCATTAACACCCATAGTAGTTAAGTTTTTTTTTAAAGTGTGTTTGGCAAAAAAAAATTAAATAGAATAAGTGGATATTAATATAGGAAAGTTGATTATTATAGGTTACATGAACTTTTCCATATAAACGAAAGGGAAATGATATTTGCACATATTTTTTTTCATCAAATCTTTACATCTTCATTTAAAATAAATAAATAAATTAAGTATTGAAAATTGTATTTCCCTCTACCCAAAACGCACCACCCACGTTGAAATAGACACCTAAACACCTTCCGCACTATCTCTTGAACATGCCCAAGCAGAATCTTCATGAAAACAACACGCACCTCCAATGGCTAAATCACCATGACCAAAACCCCTTTCCAATTCATCCATTACACACCCTTTTCCACAAAAACTTAGATAAACCATCAGTAACAAAGGCCCAAGACCCAACAACGCTTACCACTTACACTGAGATGCACAAATTCAACCATGGCTAACCTAATCTCCCCGAACTATTATCATACAGAATTTATATTCTATATACAAAAGATCAAGAACATGAACAAGGATATTCAGATTTCATAGTTTTCACATTTATGTTATTATATCAAGATGTATTAATTTTTATCCATGACGAGAATTTGTGCTTTAATTTGCAAAACTAGTAGAAAAATAGAAATTTATTTCTATCTCTTTTCCTTCCTTCTTTACGTTCTATTCTTGATGGAAAATCATGAAACGTAAACTTTTATGCATAGAGAGGACATGTTTCTTTGTAGTTTTTCTATTCAATAAAAAAAAATTACTCCCATCAAGCAGTTGAGAGGTTAAGAAACTTCTTTCTAATCGTCATTAACTAATTACCATTTAGCTCCCCATTTGTTTATTAATTCACATACATTTATCACACATACATGAGACATTTCTTACATTTTCCTACTTGGCTCATGTGACAAAGTATCGTTTCATGATTTAATAAAATATCAATCATAATGTGCATAAACAAGACTAAGTTTTTTCATACAATTGTTGCATCATAAGTCATAGTTAAGAATAAGAACTAATAAGAGTCATGACGGTTGCATATCATTAAATCAATATAGTTCCTTCCATGTACTACTATATTAGCTTTCTTCCTAACATGACATTTTAATGGGAAGCACACAATATGTCTAATAATAATGTCTTTATCAAAGACAAATCATATTTTTAATATTATCATTCATATATATACACAAAAGTTTGAAAATAGAAAAAATTTAGAAACTTGTATATTAATGAGCTCAGAGTGTCAAATATACATTAAAACAATAAATAATAATAATGTTCAACATTCACTAGTAAGCATAATACCCATACTTTTAACATGACCAGTAAATGTTTTGGGTGGTAATCCTTTTGTTAAGGAGTCAGCAATCATAAGATCAGTGCTAATATGCTCTATTGACACTCTATGTTTCTGAACTTCTTCTTTAAAGGTAAAGTATTTCAATTTCATATGTCTAGCACCTTTGGAATACTTGTTGTTTATAAAAAAGAAGAAAGTTGCAGAATTATCATAGTAAATTTTCAGCGGCCTAGCAATATTGTCGACTACTCCAAGTCTTGAAATAAAATTTCATAGCCATTTAGCCTGAATCATGGCCTCAAAGCATGCCACAAATTCAACTTCCATAGTGGATGCAACAATGACAAACTACTTTGCACTTTTCCATGAGATAACTCGTTCAGCTAAAAGATACAAATAACTAAAAGTGGATTTTATTGTATCCACACAACCAGAAATATGAACCTAAATGTCCAATCACTTCAAGATGATCAGACATCCTACAAGTAAGCATATGATCCTTTGTTTCTTGCAGATATCTCAGAATTTTCTTTGCAGCTTTTCAATGATCTAAACCAGGATTACTCTGATATCTTCCCAACATTCCAACTGCAAAGTTAATATCTGGTGGGGTACGAGTCTGAGCATACATTAAACTCCCAACAACAGATGCATATGGAGTTACTTCCATTTGTTTCTGTTCCATATTCTTTGGACTTTGCATGAGACTGAATTTGTATCCTTTTTGAATTGGAACCAGAAATGCTGAGCATTTTTTCATTCTAAATCTCTCTAAAAATTTATTTATATATGCTTTCAAAGACAAACCCAACAATCTTTATGATATATTACAGAATATCTCTATTCTAATCACATAGGTTGCCTTATCTATATCTTTCATTTCAAAGTTATTAGAGAGAAACTTCTTAGTCTCACTTAATAGACCAAGATCATTAGTTGTAAGCAAGTTGTCATCAACATACAGAACTAGAAAGATAAACTTACTCCCACTGACCTTCAGATATATACACTGATCAATAATGTTTTCCTTAAATCCAAATAATACAATAGTATCATTGAACTTGAGATACTATTGTCGGGAAGCTTGCTTAAGTCCGTATATTGACTTCTTAAGTTCACACACCATATGTTCTTTTCCATTTTCTATGAACCCCATTGGTTAGTCTATATTAACCTTTTCTTCTAAATTCCCATTTAAAAAAGCAATTTTCATATCCATTTGGTATAACTCTAGATCATAATTGTAATGTGTAACGTCCTAATACTTAAACTAATGACATATCCGAAATTATGCATTAGCAATCATATTAGAGTATATCACTTAGATCAATATCAAATTTTATGAAGAAGTAGATATATATTATCCAAAATATGAGCTTGAAGCAGAAGTACATAATATATATCTGTAGAACTATGTTCTATACAAATAGTACATCAAGGTGCATCAAATACATCATATGCCACTAAGGCACAAAAAATGATATACAACCATATACAAATATCAAAAACCAAAAAGAAACAAAAAATCTATAAGATCAGGTCCTTCTTTGCTTCTATAGTTTGTACGAGGGCGTCTTGGATTCATTATGTAAATCAAGCACATACAGTGAGAATCTCATAATTCTCAATAAAAATTATAAAAACGTGTCATCATAATCACTCCAATTGTTTCGGGGAAAAAAATATAATAAGTAGAAAGGTGGCTGTGAACACCCAATTTTGACCGGGCTAAAAAAAAGTAAAAAAAAAATAGAAAACAAAACAAAACAAAATAGTCACACTCACTCTAATTTTTTTTTTCTCACATGCACACACTCAGGTTGCTCACCGCACACGTAAAAGAAAAATGATGAAATAACAATGCATTAAATGCATTAAGGCTGCACAAGCAAATAAAAGAGGGGCTGAAAGGATTGAAGGAGAAAAGTTCTGCTAAATGAAGCAGTGAGGGGCTCAATGTGTAGAAAAGATAGGGAGTGGTTTACGTAAAGAGAAAAAAGAAGGAAATGTCAGCGGAAAAATGGAAAAAATGGGGGAACTTGGACAGGGGGAATGATACAAAAGGAGGAAGCTAAGTATTTGAAAGGGGGGATGAGAATTTGAAAGAAAGCCACCGGAGAGCTGGGAGTTTTGGGAGAAAAGATCTTCTCAGAAGCTCAACACAAGACCTGGATGATTAAGCCATATCCTCACTGAAGCTTCATATACACCACCACCTTCACATTCAACGAACGACTGAAGCAACTCATCACCTCCATGTAAAGCCTCTCCAAGCCACCACCATCCAACGTAAACCTCTACACTCTTCATCCATCATCAACCCTTAACATCTTCCACCTTCATCTTCCGAGAGATAACACCGCCTCCTTATCGCCTCACCTTCATAGACCTCTCAACCCTGCTCCTCTACCACCCTCAAAACCGTGACCACCTTCCACCTTGCAGCCAATATCACAAACTCCCTCCACCTTCCATCAACCCATGCACATGCAACCAAGACCACCTACCTTCATCATCTCCATCTTCATCATACCCCAAGCCAATACTCTGCCACCACCATCAACCACCCGTAAAACCACCTTCAAACCTCAACAACACAGTACCTTTCACCTATTTTCTTCACCAAAGAACCACTACCTTCAACCTTCCAAACCTAATTGAGTCCACTCAGTGAAGAATCTCCAACACTAAATCCCTTCTCGCACCGACCGTCGGACCTCACAGAAGCCAAATCCTTCCCCTCACTGACCATCGGACCAACACCAGATCCCTCTTCAACCGACAGTCGAATCCAACAAGATCCCTCCCCGCACCGACCGTCGAATCCAACAAGATCCCTCTCCGCACCGACCGTCGAATCCAACCAGATCCTTCTCCGCACCGACCGTCGAATCCAACCAGATCCCTCTCCTCACCGACCGTCAAACCTCACAAAACCAAATCCCTCTCGCATAATTGTCGGACCTGTGTAGATCCTTCCCCTCGACCACCGACTTCGGACTTCACAAAACCAGATCTCTCCCCACCGATGACGGATCTCGAAACCAGAACCGTCGGGATGACACTCCTCTCCTTCAAGTCACCTCTTGCACTACCAGAGGTTTGAGCCCTATTTTTCTCTCCTTCGTTTATTCCTTTGTGTCTCATGTAGTGGAGCTGCTTTTTGTGGGGCTGTAAAAAGCTTGTGGACTTCTGTTTGTTTTTATCTTGGATCGTAACTGGGCCCTTAAGGGTATGTTTGGATATTTAATAATTGATGGAATGGAATGGGATGGGATGGAATGGAATGAGATGGAATGGAATGGAATGGGATAAAAGTACCATTCTATTGTTTGGATATTTTAGGATGGAATGGAGTAAATATACCATTCCATTATTTGGGAAGTGAATGGAATGGTAAGAATTATAACTTCATTTTTCCTATATTGCCCTTATTTCAAACACATTAATTTTAGAGTATAAGGTTAATGTAGTAAAATCTTAATTATAATTACAATTAAAAACATGATTCCATCCCATACCCCCCAAATTGGGGGGGAAGAAAATTAATGGTTTGTGGTGGGATGGGATGGGATCCATCTCACCCACTCCTATCCCATTCCATCATTTTTTAACACAACCAAACAATGGAACCTATCTCCATCCCATCCCATCCCATCCCATCCCACTCAATACCACCAATCCAAACATAGCCTAAAGGTGAAAGAAAAAATCTAAAAAAAAAGGGAAAAATACAAAAAAATAAAAAATAAAAAATTGAATATGAAAAAAATAATACTTTGAGCTTAATTGTCAGTTTTATTTAAAGATTTTTCTTATTTTATGGTGTTTATTTAATAGTATGTTATGTCTTGTGATTAGCAAGCTAAAAAAAAAAGGAAAGAAAAAAAATTTGTTAAAAAAATTTATTGTGTCGTTGTGCTTAATTTGATTTTTATTGTATTTACTTAGCTCATGGTATGACAATGTGTTGTTTATGTGATTATTTGTTTGTCTTTGTATATGCTTTAAAATAAAAATAAAAAAAAATTTAATCAATGCGATGACCAATGATGTTGATTGAATAACGAATGTTATCTTCAATGTCGTTTGGATCATAAGGGTTTATTGAGTAGCCGTGTGCTAACTTGAACCCTGTGCAATAATGAATTTGTTTTCAAATAAACTCCTTCCTTTTTTTAATTAAAAACAATCAACCCAAACTTATTTTATAAAGAACTACGTGACTTTGAGTTCCTCATTGCACCCGAGGATACGTAGGAGCAGAATTTTATTTCTGTCAAGCCAAAATTAATTTTTCATAATTTTGTGATTTCCTTTTTTTATAAATAGTTACAATGTTTGCAAAAAGGGGTAAAGTAAATATTTCCAAGGATTGTTAAAAATTTGCACAATTAACTCAAGGTACCATTTTAGAACGGGTGTGTTAGGAGTGCTGTGGGATTAAGTTTCCGCCCTTCCCTATCCATAACCGACTTCTGAATCTAATCTGGTTCCAAAGATCATTTTCAAAGAAAGGTTTTCCAATTTTTCCTAAGTTAAAATAAAATTGGTGGCGACTCCATTTTTCCATTTTCATTTTCTAAAATCCTTCGAGTTGCTATTTTTCACCGCGATCCCGGTCGCGACAGTGGCCAAAGCCAAATTAAATGCTTTCTCTTCTCGAAACAAAGGTTTGTTTTATATTATTTAACAAACTCATTTGCATAATCAAAGAATCTCAATATCATATCAAGAATCCAATCCATGATAGACCTATGCAATAAGCTATCTCATAATGGTCATCCATCAATAATCATCATTTATCAATCATCAATCATATTTTATCAAAATGGTATGGAAGGAATATCCATCCTCACCATACCGTTCACTTGGTAGTAGTATGCTTTTAGGTTAGTGCACTTCAACCTATTTATAACATTCTTTCTTGTTACACAGAACTACTCCGAGTAACCCAATCAACCACAAGAAATGAGGGAATGTTCATCCTCTTTATAGTTGTGAGTAGAGAGGGAATTTTTATCCTCATTTACTTTGATAGGGAGGATATCATCCTTTCTTACACTATCTTTAATCTAGGAGTACTCCAAGTAGAGAGGGAATGACCATCCTCAACAACATTTCATCATGGAGGACTCAAGTAAAGAGGGAGGGAATGTCCATCCTCAACCTCAATTACACAGGTTCTAAAGGAATGTCTATCTTCACCCACCATTATCCAAGTCTCACCCTAGGTCTAAGGATATCCTAAATAATGGGTAACTCTTGAAAATCAATTATTATCTCTATGTTGGTCATCTCAACTATCAATCTCATTATTCAGGTATAGGATATTTCATTATATCATCTCATATCATAGCATAATGCATCAAAATCTCATCAATTATGCAATAAAGTATTTCATCATATCATTTCATAGTTAGAATTTCACAAATTCAAGGTGATCAATTCCTCTATGAAGTACCCCTACTAGTGTCTTAACACCTTTTAAAAAAAGCATATATCAATAAATCCAACAAGTAGGGTAATCCATTTTATCTAAATAAAAATCTTGGCAAAACCCTGTTTGGCCGCCTTGGCACCCATTCTTCAGTGCTCAGGTTCTCACTTGGCGCTTAAGCGCTCCCTCCTAGAGCCTAGGCGCACTGCCCCCTACATGTTGCTAAAAATCTCTAGACGTTTGGCGCTTAGGCGCCCAGCACCTAGAAACACTTCCCCTCACATCTGGTCCTTGGGCGCTTGGGCGTCTAATCCTGGCGCTTATGCGCCCAAGCACTAGAAAAGTGTTTTTTGGTATGTTGGTTCCCAAACCAATTTCTATCCTTCATTCCATGGATTCTAAGTGTTTTTCAATCACACAAATGGTCTTTCAACAGGCAGCAACCCACATACAAACTCTCATACAAATTCTAAACTCCAAATAGCATGGAATTCATGAACCAAAACAACATCTTCTATACCCATTTTTCAACTACCAACACAAGAAGAAAAATGGAGATTCAAAGGCTCAAAAACAACAACCATGCATAGTTTTAGCCAAAAGCAAACTAAATTCAACCCAAGGAAACGAAAATCAATCAAATGACTCATCTTTACCTCAAAAACCCATTTCTTTAACTTATACAACCAAGCAAGAAATCAACAAATTGATGAAACAAAAGATGAGATAAAGGAACAAGAACCCTTCCCTCAACTTGACATTTTCTTCTTCCCTTTTTCCTTTCTTCTTTCTTGGTTGCTTCCTCCTTCTTTTTCCTTTGTTTCTCTCTTGTCTTTCTTCTTCCCCTTTGCTGTGTGTGAAAATGAGAGAGAATAGAGAGAGTGCGAAGGAAATGTGAGAAAGGAGAGAATGAGAAAGCAACCCCTCACCAAAGTTAAATATTAGGTAAGTTGCAATAAAATCAAACAAAGGAAAAATTAAAGAGAGCTAAAAAGAAATGAAATTCATCTGAAACTTTATATCTACTAAGAATACTTTAGCCTTTCAAAAATAATTTCTTTAACCTTCATAGGTATCATAGAAAATTCTAAGATTTCATTCTATTCTCTATATTACTATTCCACCATTTTCATTATACCATGTTACTAGTCTCTAAACTTCATTATTCTTTCTTAAGTTAATTTAAACCTATGGAATTGAATTAAGAAGTTTTTAGATATCCATTCTAATTATTCATAGCTTAGAAATAAATCTTCTTTATTTATTTATATTTCCTCAGTTATTTCAACAATAATCTAAGCTTAAATGAGCTATTTCTGACATATAGTGTTATAGGCTTATGCTCAAATTAATCCAAAATTAATAGGCAACCTGTATTAGTACTATTGAACTTCTATAACCTTGATTCAGTCTATTGGGTTAGAGAGAATGCTATAATTCTTCCTACCTTTTATAAATTTTGTCCTCAAAATTTGCTTACCTTATTCAAAAAGCTCTGAATGATCTTTCATCAAGTGGGATTCGAGTTTCCATGTGGCCTCTTCTGATTCACCTCCCTCCCATAACACCTTTACTAATGAAATATGTTTCCCTATAAGTTCTTTCACAGCCTTATCCATGATCCTTACAAGTTTAACCACATAAGTTAAATCATCTTTTAACTGTATTGATTCATTTTTCAAAATGTGTGAAGGATCCAGGTTATACTTTTAGAGTTGGGAAACATGGAAGACATCATGAAGATTTGACAAACTTGGGGGGTAAAGCTATTTGATAAGCAACTGGTCTAATTCTTTTCAAAATCTAAAGGGGATCAAGAAACCTAGGAGTCAACTTTCTGGTTTTAATTGCCCTACTAACTCCCGTAGTAGGAGTGACTCTAAGGAACACATGTTCTTTTTCATTGAATTCCAAAGGTCTTCTTCTCTCATCCGCATAACTTGTATGCCTACTTTGGGCTGTTAACATCCTATGTTTAATCATTTTAATCTGCTTTGTGATCTGTTATACTAAGTCTGGTCCTAGGATAGTTTGTTCCCCTGCTTCATACCAACATAAGGGTGATCTACATTTTCTGTCATACAAGGCTTCATAGGGTGACATTCCTATATTGGTATGATAACTATTGTTATAGGCAAATTCTATTAGGGATAAAAACCTATCCCAACTTCCCTGTTAGTCTAGCATACAATCTCTCAACATATCTTCTAAAGTTTGAATAGTTCTCTCAGTTTGGCCATCTGTTTGTGAATGATAGACTATGCTAAACTTCAACTTTGTGCCAAAGACTTTTTGTAAGGCTCTCCAAAATCTAGATGTAAATCTAGGGTCTCTATATGATATTATACTAGAGGGGATTCCTTGTAATCTAACTATTTATTAGAGATACAACTGGGCCAATCTATCTAATGGCCAGTTAGCCTTTATGGCAAAAAAGTGTGCAAATTTTGTCAATCTGTCCACTATAACCCAAATGGCATCATGGCCTGACTGAGTCCTTGGTAATCCCATTACAAAATCCATTGATATACTTTTCCATTTCCACTCAGGAATTTCCAAGAATTGAAGAAGTCCTGAAGGTCTTTGGTGTTCTATCTTCACTTTTTGACAAACTAAGCATTTGGATACATATTCTTAGTATATCTCTTTTCATGTTTGGCCACCAAAACATCTTTTTGAGATCTTGATACATCTTTGTGGTTTCGAAATGGATGGTGTATCTACTCTTATGGGCTTCCTCTAAAATCTTTTCTTTAACTTCATCTCCTCTTGGAACACAACGACTATTTCTAAACATCATTGTACCATCTTGAGCCTTATTAAAATCACTTTTCTTTCCTAATTGGATTTGTTCATCTATTAGCTTTAAAGTTTCATTTTTCTCTTGAGCTTCTTTAATTTGAGCCCTCAAATCATTCTTAATCTCTAATCTCTTCAAGCATAGACCATGTGGTAACACAATCATTGCCAGACTCAAATTTCTGAAGCTCTGAAGGAGTTCCATCTTTTGCATCATGATAATTATGATTTTTAACATATTAATTATCCACACAATTACCTTATTAATGATGTCCAGATTATAATTAAGTGATCTTAGCACTCATTTGATCATTGGGTTGAATTGGGCTTTAAAGCAAAATTTTTGGATTTTAATGCATATTGACATTGGTTCAGTATTTTGACCATAACTTGAGTTCTAGATCTCTGATTTTGATGTTCTTTATATGCTAAGAAAGATGAGAAAAAGATCTACAAGTTTTTTGAAATGTCAAATTGGAAGATTCGGATGTTTAAGTGGTCAAATACAGCCTTGAAGTTGGACCAGTAGTGTTGTCACGAATTTCTGGACACACCTTTACTATTTTGGGCATATCTCACTCATTTCAAGCCCAAATTAAGCATGTGAGCACTCCTTGGAAAGCTTACTTCAAAGGCTGCGTGATGGGCTTGATTTTAATTTGAGATTGGGACAAAAATTTAGACTACAGAGAAGATGGAAACGTGGGACAAGTGGGAGACAAACTTTCATAATGGAGAAAATAAATCATTGGAAGGTGAGAGACACACTTTCATAATGAGAAAATAAAATATTGGAAGGTGGGAGACACACTTTGATAATGGAGGAGTAATTAACAATAGTGGGTGAACCACTTTTGACTCTTAGTAGATGATGAAGAGGAAAGCAATTAGATTTTTGATTAAAGAATGGGGAGCTTCTACGTAGAAGTGTGTGGTTATTGTAGTTTTAGTTTTTGATTTTGAGACTTCTCTTCTTCTCTTCCTCTCCTCCTTTCTCTTTGTTATTTTCATTTTTTGTATGGTTCTTGAAGGTTCTCAAATGGTGATTGCTATGGAGAGCTAAACTTCTTTAATCAATCCAAGAGATTGACATTCTTGATGATTAATCTTGAGATCTTGTTTTAATTGCTATACATTCATCTATTAATCAAGTTTCTCTTTCTCTTCTTCTCTTGTTTAAATTCTGATTTAATGCTTAATTTGATTGAAATTTGCATATGTTAATTGCATAATTATCATGTGCCAAGAGACGAATTCAGAGGTTAAACAATGCATCAACGGTGTTTGATGAAATATTTAGCTTGGTTGGATTTTGGTTTATAAATTGATTTGGGTTTGGATGAATACTTAATTTTTCTAACCTCAATTAATTGAATTCTAGAAGCATTTCTAGTAAAATATTCATGGATCATTGAGAGACTTCTTGATGTGATCTAAGATCAAGGATTTGGTTGATAGTTGAATGGATCTATAAAGATCAAGGATGGATTAAAATCAAGATTGGTTGATTCTCTTGGATTGATTATTTTCCTAATTTTATTTTCTCATTTTAATTGCTCTTTATTGTTTAATCTTGAAAAACCCTTTCCCCCCTGTTTATTAACCTCTTAATCTGACTTCATAATTAGAGTGATCTATGGGCTCGACCCGGTGTTATCTTATGCTGCAAGTAGTTTTGGTAAATCGGTTATAAATTGATTTAAATTTAGTAATATCGACAGTTATCAAATTTTTGACGCCGTTGTCAGGGATCATTCTGATTTTGTTCAATTTTATTAAGAGTATATTTAACTGCTAATCCCTCACTAACCTCTGTGTTGCTGTGTTTTGGTGATTTTTAGGAGAAAATGGGTGATTACTGGTTACTTTACAAAATTTCGTACTGACAGAAAATGTACCTAGAATGAGCTGAAACTTGGTCAGTTGAAGGAAAATGGCCTAATAAATAAGACTCACAATGCATTGTGAGGTCACCCCTAGTTTCCCCAAAATCCATCGTTAGACCAGTTTTTCAATTTTTTAAATATTTTTTATTACAATTTTTAGTTTCATTTTTGTGTAGTTTTCATGCTGTACAAGTCCCATAATTTTTAAAAATTATTGCATAGGTCAATTAGATTTATTTTGATATATTTTTAGTGTTATCTAGTGTATTTTGCTTGTTTACTGATTTTGTGTTTTTTGTGTTTTGATTGGCGCATGACTAGGTTTAATCCTGATATCTTACTTGAATTTGATCCTGAGATTGATAGAACATTGCATAGGTTGATTAGAGCTCGTAGGCGAAGTGAAAGAATTAGTTCTAAATTTAGTTGTGACATTGAATCTAAGGGTGCACTTGAGATCTTAAGTGATTCTGAAATCATGGTTGATAACAGGCAAAATAAGACCCTTAAAGAACTTGCTGCTCCTGATGTAACTTACCAGTCTTTGTGCATTCAATATCCTGATCTTGATGCTGACTTTGAGTTAAAATCTAGATTGATACACTTGTTGCCCAAGTTTCATGGTCTTGCAGGTGAGGATCCCCATAAGCACTTAAAGGAGTTCCATGTGGTCTGTTCAACCATGAAGCTGCATGGAATCTCTGAGGAGCATATCAAGTTGAGGGCATTCATTTTCTCTCTTGCTGATGTAGCCAAGGATTGGCTATTCTACCTTTCACCAGGTTCTGTCACGAGTTGGGATGATATGAAGAAGTTATTCTTGGAGAGGTTCTTCCCTGCATCCAGAGCAGCTACTATTAGAAAAGACATTTGTGGCATAAGGCAAATGACTGGTGAGACCTTGCATAAATATTGGGAGAGATTCAAGAAGTTGTGTTCGAGTTGTCCCCACCATCAAATTAGTGATCAGCTCTTGATTTAATATTTCTATGAAGGCTTGCTACCGATGGATAGAAGTATGGTGGATGTCGTATCTGGAGGTGCCTTGGTGGATAAAACCCCTACTGTAGAAAGAGATTTAATAGCAAATATGGCAGCCAATGCTCAACAATTTGGCATAAGAATCCATACCTCCACCAGAGGAGTCAATGAGGTTCAATTGTCTCAAGTCAACCAACAGAAAATGGAACACAGACTTGATAAATTAACTTCTTTGGTGAGGCAATTAGCAGTGGGACAACGTGTACCAGTTTCTGTACAAGAGCTTGCAAAGGTGTGTGGCATTTGCTCTTATTTATCTCATCCTACTGATGCATTCCCCACACTTCAGGATGGTGGTCCTATTTTTCCAGAGCAGTCAGTTGCAGCAGCTGGCATTTTTCCTAGTAGACCTCAATATCGGCAGTCCCAGCAGCCAAGATATGATCTATTTTCTAATACTTATAATCCTAGCTGGAGGGACCATCCTAACTTGAGATATGGGAATTCTGGTCAGCAACAACAACCCCAATAGCAGCAGCAATTTAGATACCAAGCTATAGGTCTTAGCAACAAATACTAACCACCTGCATTCAGACAACAACAAACTGTGCAACCATCTGTGCAGCAGCCCCTTATGTTGCCAAGTCCAGCAACCACTCCATCTGAGCCATCATTGGAAGATTTGATGAAACAAATGGCCACAAATAATATTCAATTCCAGCAGAATGTCAATGCCACCATTTAGAACCTGCAAACTTAGATTGGGCAGCTGGCCACCACTGTGAGTGAATTGAAAAGTCAAGGGTTGAGTCAATTGCCTTCACAAATAGTCAGTAACTCAAAAGGCAATGTAAGTGTCATTACCTTGAGAAGTGACAGAGAAATTGATGGTCCGAATTTGTCACAACCAGAGCTCCCATTGTAGCAACCAAATACTAAATCAGTCCAGAAAAAATATGCAGAGAATTCAGACTTGGTCATTCCACTACCCTTCCCAAATAGAGTGACACAGTCCAAGTAGATAGCGCAAGCAAAAACGGAAAAAGAAGTCATGGAGACATTCAGGAAGATGGAAATCAATATTCTCCTCCTAGATGCAATCAAGCAAATTCCCAAGTATGCCAAATTCCTCAAGGAGTTGTGTACTCACAAGAGAAGACTTAAGGGTACTGAGAAGGTCAGTATGGGCAGAAATATTTCTGCGATGATTCAGCCAAGCATGCCAAAGAAATGCAAAGATCCTGGAACTTTCACAATCCCTTGCACTATAGGCAATTCCAGATTTGATCATGCAATACTAGATTTGGGTGCTTCTATCAATGTCATGCCTATGTCAGTGTATAAGTCTTTGAACATTGGTACCTTACAACCCACTGGTATAGTGATTCAATTGGCAAACAGGACCACTGCTCATCCTGCAAGAGTGCTGGAAGATGTGTTAGTGCGGGTGAATGAGCTGATTTTCCCAGCGGACTTCTACATTTTGGACATGGAAGATGAGTCTTCAACAAATCATGCTCCATTGATTCTAGGAAGACCATTCCTCAAGACAGCCAAGATCAAGATAGATATGCATGTTGGCACCCTTTCTATGGAATTTAGTGAAGATGTGGTACAGTTTAATATTTTTGATGCCCTGAGACATTCCCTTGAGGAGCATTCAGTTTTTCATGTTGATGTGATTGAAATGCTGATTGATGATACTTATGCTGATATGAGTGTTGAATTCCCTAATATTGCTGACTTTCTGGATTCTGTCACTTGTGATATATGTGTTAGCTGTGATACTGAACCATGTGTTACATGTGCTGAGATTTATGCGGTTATGAGTGATGATGCAGCTGCTTATTTGACTGATACAATATATGAAAATGTGAGTCAAAATTATGTCAAATTTACTGCTGTTGAGTTGCTTGTTTCAAATAACTTGCTACCTTCCATTGTGCATCCCCCATCCTTAGAGCTAAAGACTTTTCCAGACCACCTTAAATATGCATATTTGGAATATGGTGAGAAGCTGCCAGCAATTGTCACTAAGAATCTGTAACCTGAACAAGAAGAAAAATTATTGCAAGTTTTGAGGCAGCATAAGCGGGCCATCGGATGGACACTTGTAGACATTCCTGGTATTAGTCCCTCCACATGTATGCATAGGATTTTATTGGAGGAAGGTACCAAGCGGTGAGACTGACCCCCAAAGGAGACTAAACCCTTGATTCTGGATGTGGTGAAGAAGGAAGTGACCAAGTCAGTAAGTGGCATTATTTATCCATATCCGACTAGTAAATGGGTGAGACCCGTGCAAGTTGTTCTAAAGAAATCTGGAGTCACAGTAGTTGCAAATCAGAACAATGTACTCCTACCCACAAGAATCCAGAATAGTTGGCGAGTGTGCATTGATTATAGGCGGCTTAACCAGGCCACCAGGAAAGATAATTTTCTATTGCCTTTCATTGATCAGATGTTAGAGAGACTGGCTAGCAAGTTGTATTACTGTTTCTTGGATGGATATTTGGGCTATTTTCAGATTCATATAGCCCTAGAAGACCAAGAGAAGACCACTTTCACTTGTCCATTTAGCACATTTGTATACAGGAGAATGCCCTTCGGTCTTTGCAACGCTTCGGGCACCTTTCAAAGGTGTATGGTCAGTATCTTTTCTGAATATTTAGAGAGTTTCATGGATGTGTTTATGGATGATTTTACTGTCTATGGTTCTTCCTTTGATGTATATTTGGATAGTTTGGCTCGGGTTTTGCATAGGTGCATTGAAACTAACCTTGTCCTGAATTTTGAGAAATGCCATTTCATGGTAGAACAGGGTATAGTTTTAGGGCATGTAGTATCTAGCAAGGGTATTGAGATAGATCCTGCAAAAACAGATGTCATTTCATGCCTATCTTACCCCACATGCGTGCGGGAGGTTCGTTCTTTCCTTGATCATATAGGTTTCTATTGGCGGTTCATAAATGATTTTAGCAAAATTGCCCTTCCATTGTCCAACTTGCTGTAAAAGGATGTAGAGTTTCACTTTGACCAGAGATGCAAGGATGCCTTCAATCACTTGAAGCGAGCATTGACTAGTACACCTATCATCCAGTCACCAGATTGGACACTCCCATTTGAACTCATGTGTGATGCCTCTAATTATGCATTGGGAGCTGTCCTTGCACAGAGAGTTGGCAAAGTACCTCATGTCATTTCCTATGCTTCGAGGACTTTAGATGCTGCACAAGCCAACTACACTACAACCGAAAATGAACTTTTAGCAATTATTTTTGCTTTAGATAAATTTTGATCATATTTGCTTGGTTCTAGAGTGGTTGTATTTTCAGATCATGCAGCTTTGAAGTTTTTCCTGAAAAAGTCTGATGCAAAGCCTCGGTTGATTAGGTGGATATTACTCTTACAGGAGTTTGATATTGATATCAGAGATAAGAGTGGAGTAGAGAACCTGGTGGCAGATCACTTGAGTTGGATTGAGAGAGAGGCAGATTCTTCTCCTATCCATGATGCCTTCCCTGATGAGCAACTTTTCAAGATACAAGGTAACATCCATTGGTTTGCAGATTTGGTTAATTTCTTGGTTACTAGAGCACTACCTGCACATTTCACTAAAGCACAGATTGATAAATTAAAAAGTGAGTCAAAATATTATATGTGGGATGATCCCTATTTGTGGAGATTTATAGTGACCAAGTCATTAGGAGATGCATTCCTGATCATGAGTTTGATTTTATTCTTAGCTTTTGTCATGCATTTGCCTGTGGTGGACATTTTGGACCTACTCGTACAGCTAGGAAAGTTTTGAACTCTAGATTATATTGGCCCACTCTATTTCATGATGCATATTTGTTTTGTAAATCTTGTGAACAATGCCAGAGAACAGGGAATATTTATCGTAGGAATGAGATGCCCCAACAACCTTTGTTGTTCTGTGAGATATTTGATGTTTGGGTAATTGATTTTTTTGGGTCCTTTTCCTGTGTCATTTGGTTTTATTTACATTCTGCTTGCTGTGGATTATGTATCTAAATGGGTGGAGGCAAAAGCCACTCGGACTGATGATTCCAAAGTTGTTGTGGATTTTGTTAGATCACATATTTTCTGCAGGTTTGGAGTCCTGAAAGCTATCATTAATGATCAGGGTTCGTATTTCTGTAATCAGAGCATGGAAGCCTTGATGAAAAAGTATGAAGTCTTGCATAGAGTTTCTACACCTTACCATCCCCAGACTAATGGGCAAGCTGAGGTTTTCAACAGAGAGATCAAGCAGATACTTCAGAAAACAGTTCAACCTAATAGAAAGGACTAAAGCAAAAGGCTTGAGGATGCTTTATGGGCTTACAGGACTGCCTATAAGACTCTGATTGGGATGTCTCCTTATTGGATTATTTTTGGCAAAGCATGCCACTTGCCGGTGGAAATTGAGCATCACGCATTTTGGGCAGTAAAGAGGTATAACTTGGACCTAAATCAAGCGGGCATGGAGCAAAAGCTATAGTTGCAGGAATTAGAGGAGATCCGCTTGGAGGCTTATGAGAGTTCTAAACTTTATAAAGAGAAGACTAAAGCCTTCCATGATAAGATAATCATGAGAAAAACATTTGAGATTGGTCAAAAAGTTCTCCTCTATAACTCCCGCCTCAAGCTCATGCCCGGGAAGCTCAGATCTAGGTGGCTTGGTTCATTTGTTGTTACTAAGATTTTTTCTTATGGTGCTGTGTAGGTTACAAGTGAGAATACTACCAAAGCTTTCACAGTCAATAGACATCACCTCAAATCATTTTATGAGGGAGCTCAAGAGGATATTTTGGAGGAGGTCCACTTGCAAGAAGTCGCTTACCCCACTTGATAAAGATGTTTCTTTCCTTTCCTCTCTTTTATTTTACTTGTCCTTCATTAATTGATGATTTTGATGGAATGATTTTTTTTTTGTGAGCTTTACATTGTGGACAGTGTAAAATTTAAGTGTGGCGGAGGAATTTTAGCATTCTGTTTTTGTTTTTGTTTTCAATTTTAATGCTTTTGCTATTTAATTTTTTGGTTTTGCTATTTCTGTTTTGGTTTTTGTTTTCTATAAAAAAGAAATTCAAAATACAAACGCAGATCAGCCAAAAACACAAAAAAAGCTTTGTTTGAAAGAAAAATGTGTTTTCGAATGGATTTTAAGGTATGTCAAAGTGATAATCAAGTGAAAGGTTCATGGTTTGAACTAGTGGATTGAGTTTGATAGATGCAGACCTTGTGAGTTTTTGAGCATATTGGTGGATTTTAACATCCATTCTCCTCTTTCTTGTGTGATTTTCATTCATGTTAATTGATTACTCTAAAACTTGATTTGATTCTTTTTTAGACTACATTTTCACTTGCATGCATAAATATGATTGAGGCATTCTTTCTTTTATTAGCTACTTTAGTCAAATAGCCAAACTTGCATTGTTTCCTTTGTTTAACCCCCTTGAGCCTACTTGTCTATTCTTTGTTTTAGCTTAGTATATGTCTTATGTGAAAAACTATGTTTTACCTTACCTTAGGGAATGGAAGAGCATTGGTTCATTTTCATTAGAGGAGTTCTTTGGCTTGTGAATAATTAACAGTTCAAGTGTGGGGGTTGTACAATATTGATTAGTGTGTGTGTGCAATATTCAAAGTGTTTGAAGAAAAAAAATATTTAAAAAAATAAAGAAAGATAAAAAGAAAAAAAATTGCAAGAGAGGTTGAATTTTTTAGAAAAAGAAAAGAAAAAAAATAAGAGAAGGACAGTGAAGGAAATATGTGAAGAGAATGTGTATTATTTGGAGTTGGGGGATAAAAATTCATGTTTGTTACTTATTATTTGAGTTCCTTCCCAATGCTCTTTTATTCTCTTGGGTGTTTAACTTGTCATATCCGTATTGTTTCCTTTCCTTACCTTAGCCCCATTTCAACCTTGAATAAAGTCCTCTTAATTTTTGTGTGCATGTGTTTTGAGTAGTGGAGAAGTAAAAAATAAGCAAGCTTATTGTAGTGCAATTTTTACGGATTGAATTAAGTGAAATACTTATCCCATAAACACTTGAGGGATTGAGAGTGTATCCTGTGATGATCTATCATTCTTGATTCATTCTTTTCAAATTGATGATACCTTGCTTGTTCCCTTAAATCTTTAGTTGTTTTTCTTGCTTATAGCTTTTGCATTCTTGAATGTCATTTGAAATTGAGTCTTCTAGAGTTTTTAGCTTTTGAGTTTGTCTTATTTTTCTTTGTTCCCTAGTTTTGGTTTTTTCTGTTTTGCCCGAGGACGTGCAAAAGAGTAAGTGTGGGGGTATTTAATAATTATGATTTTTAACATATTATTATCCACACAATTACCTTATTAATGATGTCCAAATTATAATAAGTGGTCTTAGCACTCATTTAGATCATTGGGTTGAATTAGGCTTTAAAGCAAAAAATTTGGATTTTAATGCATATTGACATTGGTTCAGTATTTTGACCATAACTTGAGTTTTAGATCTCTGATTTTGATGTTCTTTATATGCTAGGAAAGATGAGAAAAATATTTACAAGTTTTGTGAAATGTCAAATTGGAAGATTCGTATGTTTAAGTGGTCAAATACAGCCTTAAAGTTAGACGAGTGGTGCTGTCACGAATTTCTGGACACACCTTTACAATTTTGGGTATATCTCACTCATTTCAAGCCCAAATTAAGCATGTGAGCACTCCTCGGAAAGCTTACTTCAAAGGCTGCGTGATTGGCTTGATTTTAATTTGAGATTAAGACAGGAATTTGGACTACATAGAAGATGAAAATGTGGGACAAGTGGGAGACAAACTTTCATAATGGAGAAAATAAATCATTGGAAGGTGGGAGACACACTTTCATAATGAAAATATAAATTATTGGAAGGTGGGAGACACACTTTCATAATGGAGGAATAATTAACAATAGTGGGTGAACCACTTTTGACTCTTAGTGGATGATGAAGAGGAGAGCAATCAGATTTTTGATTAAAGAATGGGGAGCTTCTACGTAGAAGTGTGTGGTTATTGTAGTTTTAATTTTTGATTTTGAGACTTCTCTTCTTCTCTTCCTCTCCTCCTTTCTCTTTGTTATTTTCTTTTTTTGTATGGTTCTTGAAGGTTCTCCAATGGTGATGGCTATGGAAAGCTAAACTTCTTTAATCAATCCAAGAGATTGACATTCTTGATGATTAATCTTGAAATTTTGTTTTAATTGCTATACATTCATCTATTAATCAAGTTTCTCTTTCTCTTCTTCTCTAGTTTAAATTCTGATTTAATGCTTAATTTGATTGGGATTTGTATATGTTAATTGCGTAATTATTATATGCCAAGAGATGAACTCAGAGGTTAAACAATGCATCAAAGGCGTTTGATGAAATATTTAGCTTGGTTGGATTTTGGTTTTTAAGTTGATTTGGGTTTGGATGAATACTTAATTTTTCTAACCTCAATTAATTGAATTCTAGAAGCATTTCTAGTAAAATATCCATGAATCATTAAGAGGCTTCTTGATGTGATCTAAGATCAATGATTTGGTTGATAGTTGAATGGATTTATAAAGATCAATGATGGATTAAAATCAAGATTGGTTGATTCTCTTCGATTTGTTGTTTTCCTAATTTTGTTTACTCATTTTAATTGCTTTTTATTGTTTAATCTTGCAAAACCCTTTCCCCCTATTTATTAACCTCTTAATCTGACTTCATAATTAGAGTGATCTACGGGCTCGATTCGGTGTTATCTTATACTGTAAGTAGTTTTGGTAAATCGGTTATAAATTGATTTAAATTCATCCCCAGCGACGGCGCCAAAAATTTGATAACTGTCGAGATTACCAAATTTAAATTAATTTATAACTGATTTACCAAAACTACTTGCAGCATAAGGTAACATCGGGTCGAGCCCGTAGATCACTCTAATTATGAAGTCAGATTAAGAGGTTAATAAACAGGGGGAAAAGGGTTTTGCAAGATTAAACAACAAAGAGCAATTAAAATGAGTAAACAAAATTAGGAAAACAACCAACCGAAGAGAATCAACCAATCTTAATTTTAATCCATCCTTGATCTTTATAGATCCATTCAACTATCAACTAAATCCTTGATCTTAGATCACATCAAGAAGCCTCTTAATGATTCATGGATATTTTACTAGAAATGCTTCTAGAATTCAATTAATTGAGGTTAGAAAAATTAAGCATTCATCCAAACCCAAATCAACTTAAAAATCGAAATCCAACTAAGCTAAATATTTCATTAAACACCTTTGATGCATTGTTTAGCCTCTGAATTCATCTCTTGGCACATGATAATTATGCAATTAACATATGCAAATCTCAATCAAACTAAGCATTAAATCAGAATTTAAACAAGAGAAGAAGAGAAAGAGAAACTTGATTAATAGATGAATGTATAACAATTAAAACAAGATCTCAAGATTAATCATCAAGAATGTCAATCTCTTGGATTGATTAAAGAAGTTTAGCTCTCCATAACCATCACCATTGGAGAACCTTCAAGAACCATACAAAAAATGAAAATAATAAAGAGAAAGGAGGAGAGGAAGAGAAGAAGAGAAGTCTCAAAATCAAAAACTAAAACTACAAAACCACACACTTCAATGTAGAAGCTCCCCATTCTTTAATCAAAAATCTGATTGCTCTCCTCTTCATCATCCACTAAGAGTCAAAAGTGGTTCACCCACTATTGTTAATTATTCCTTCATTATGAAAGTGTGTCTCTCACCTTCCAATATTTTATTTTGTCATTATGAAAGTGTGTCTCCCACTTTCCAATAATTTATTTTCTCCATTATGAAAGTTTGTCTCCCACTTGTCCCATGTTTCCAAATTCTTTGTAGTCCAAATTTTTGTCCCAATCTCAGATTAAAATCAAGCCCATCACGCAGCCTTTGAAGTGAGTTTTCCAAGGAGTGCTCACATGCTTAATTTGGGCTTGAAATGAGTGAGATATGCCCAAAATAGTGAAGGTGTGTCCAGAAATTCGTGACAGCACCACTAGTCCAACTTCAAGGCTATATTTGACTACTTAAACATCCTAATCTTCCAATTTGACATTTCACAAAACTTGTAGATCTCTTTCTCATCTTTCCTAACATATAAAGAACATCAAAATTAGAGATCTACAACTCACGTTATGGTCAAAATACTGAACCAATGTCAATATGCATTAAAATCCAAAAATTTTGCTTTAAAGCCCAATTCAACCCAATGATCTAAATGAGTACTAAGATCACTTAATTACAATCTGGACATCATTAATGAGGTAATTGTGTGGATAATTAATATGTTAAAAATCATAATTATCACATCATCATTTGGGACACATGCAGAAGTTTTTTGCTAAGTGCATTGACCAACCATAACATTAGCCTTACCCAGATGATACTTTAGTTCAAAGTCAAAATCGTTTAGAAACTCCATCCACCTCCTTTGCCTTATATTTAACTCTTTTTTATCAAATAAGTATTTTAAACTTTTATGATCACTAAAGACCTCAAACTTGACCCCATACAGATAGTGCCTCCAAATCTTTAAAGCAAACACAACTGTTGCTAGTTCTAGGACATGGGTTGGGTAGTTTTCTTCATGGGGTCTTAGCTGCCTAGAAGTATAAGCAACTAGTTGTCCATTTTGCATTAACACACAACTTAACCCATTTTTCGAAGCATCACAATAAACTTCCAAGTTTTCTTGTGGGTCTGGAATTAGTAGCACAGGTGTTATAGTCAATTTCTCTTTTAACTCCTGAAAGTTATTCTCACATTTCTAGGTCCACTCAAAAGTACTGCCCTTCCTAGTTAACCTAGTCAGAGGCAAAGCTATATAGGAAAATTCCTTTATGAATCTTCTGTAATACCCATCTAAACCTAAGAAACTCCTAATTTTAGTTATGGTGGTATGTCTCTCCCATCGCAACACTGCCTTTATCTTACTGGGATCCACGAATATCCCATCTCCAGATATCACATGTCCCAAAAACTGCACCTCCTTTATCCAAAACTCGTATTTTGATAACTTGGAAAACCATTTCTTTTCCTTCAGGATTTCTAGAACTACCCTAAGATGTTCCTCATATTCCTCAGTTATATTTGAATAAATGAGAATATCATCTATAAAGACAATAACAAATTTATCAAGGTATGGCCTAAAAATCCTGTTCATATAGTCTATAAAAATGACAGGTGCATTTGTCAAACCAAAAGACATTACAAGGTCCTCATAATGCCCATACCTAGTTCTAAAGGCAGTCTTAGAAATATTTTCTTCTCTAACCCAGATTTGATGGTATCCTAACCTCAAATCAATGTTTGAAAACACTGCAACACCTCTCAACTGGTCCACTAAATCATCAATCTTAAGCAGTGAGTATTTATTCTTAATTGTGACCTTATTCAATTATCTATAGCCCACGCATAATCTCATATTGCTATCTTTCTTCTTCACCAAGAGTACAGGGACTCCCCAAGGTGAGACACTAGGTCGAATAAACTTTTTATCCAATAGTTCTTCTATTTGTTTCTTAAGTTCAGAAAGTTCTATAGGAGACATCCTATAAGATGCTATGGAGATAGGCCCTGTTCTTGGCATTATGTCTATAGAAAACTCAATCTCTCTCTCAGGTGGTAGTTTACTCACTTTATCTAGGAATACCTCTGGGTACTCATTCACAACAAGTATACTCTCCAAACTCTATTTCCTTTCGGAATTCAATGAAAAGATGAGAACATAGCCTTGAGCTCTTTCTACTAGGTGGTTGCTAAGTTAACTGGCACTCAAATACATTGGTTCAGAAGAGGTGTTTGTAGAAGGAAAGTCAGACATAAACACTAATGTTTAATCTGAATAGTTCAAAATAACATGGTTTGCTGACAACCAGGCCATGCTTAAAATGATGTCTAAATCAAAAAGGGGTAAGCATATAAGATTTACCAAGAAGCTTCTATTTTCAACAGTTACATCATAATTTAGACATATTTTGGAAGTTGTTATACGTTTTCTCATAAGAATGGAAACTATCAAGTCATAAGGGAGGTTTGAAACAGACAAATCCAACATCCTCACACAGTCATAAGAAATGAAAGAGTGAGAGGCTCCAGAATTATACAATACAATTAAAAGTATATTTTTAACAATGCACTTACCCTATATCAAATTGAAGGGTTGAGCTGCTTCCTTGCCACTCAAGGTGAAAACTCTTCCCTTGGTTAAGGGTCTAGGAGTTGTTGCTTCTTGCTGTTGGGGACAATTCTTGGCATAATGTCCTTTTTTGCCACAATTAAAGCATTCCATCTGATCAATCCTATAAGTTCTATCACCATGGTACCCTTCACACTTTGGACACTGAGGTCCTCTATCTTCTATCTTGAGTTGTTTCCCTTTTCCTTGCTGGTTCTTGAATATTGAAAACTTCTTCTTAGAGTCATCATCTGTCTTCTTTCTCTTTTGAAAGCCTTGATGCTTTTTCTCCTGTTGTGGCTTTGGTTGTGGTGGTCTCAAACTATCTGACTCTATTATTCTACATTTATTCACTAGGGTGTGGAAGTCTCTGATCTCAAGAGGCCTTACCATTTTCCTCACTTCATCCCTTAACTCGAACTCAAACTTTACGCACTTCCAGTACTCATATAGATTTTACTGGAAGTACAAAGAAAACTTTGACAGCTCCTTAAATCTTGCCACATATTGCCCCACTGTCATGTTTCCTTGCTTCAACTTCAAGATTCTAATTCTTTTTTTTCTTCAAGATTCCTTGGAAAATAATTGTCCAAGAAAGTCGTCTTAAATATCTCCCAAGTTATCTCAATTCCAGTAGCTTCTCTCATTCTTCTAGCATCATTCCACCAATATTCAGCTTCCCCTTTCAACATGAAGGAATCAAAGGACATCTTTTGGTTATCCGTACATCCCATCACAACAAAAATATTTTGCTACTCTCTCAACTATTCCTCTGCCTTAGCTGGATCATACTTTCCTTGGAATGATGGAGGGTTGGTTTTCCTGAAGTTTGAAAGGTCATGAAAACCCTGATTTCTCACGACTACTGTTTCATTTTCTTGTTGCGGATGTGGGTTATTACCCATCCTTTCAAGTACTCTATTTGTGACGGCCTTCTGTTCTCTTATGACTGTAGCCATCTCTCTTTATTCTCTTATGACAGTTGTCATTTCCCTAAACATATCCATCATATATGTCGTGTTATCATTGGCAGATGATCTGTCTCCTGCCATATGCCTGGATGATGTCATAGTCTCTTGCATACACAGAACATTACATATTGAGTTAATCAGGCTCAATAGTCATGTAACAGTGCAATAGTAACCATTAACATACATACTCAAGGTTGTCATGCAATTCTATCTATACTTCTTAGTATCAAGACAAGAAAATGTTAGATTATTTTTAATATGTGTGGACTAGCATAATAACCAAATTTCTAAAACTTAGATTAATTGAATGTCAAATATTATGGAGCATTTATTGATTTAGCCCATTTGTGATCAATTTTGCTATTGGACTCTTATAAGCACTTAAATCCATGTTGACAATGTTGTTTTGGGTTTGTGGACCTTGTGTATGAGTTTTCTATGATAGGTAGGTTAACCTATATTGTAATTACAAGGAGAGACCCCTATTCGCATCCTATATGTATTGTGGTTGTTCAATTGAGACCACAAGGGTTTTGTGTGCATATAGGGAATGAGGATAGTTTCTCTCCTCTACACACACGCACCGTTCACAAATTCCCTTTAAAGATCGGCCATGGCCGCTCATATTTGTCCTTTTCAAGTGATGTTATAACCCAATCTCTAGTATATTTTATATATGCTATAATTTGGGATTAAATGGATTTAAGAATTTTGACATGTCATTAATTAGTTTGAAACAAAATTCCTTCAATTGGTATCAGAGTTAATTTAATCCTAATTATGATTGTAAATCACTTCTTGTTGAGATTGGGAATTTCAGTCAATTCAAGAACATCATTTTTTTTTTGAGAAATTGATCAAAACCCAAAATTGATTTCAATTCCCATTATTTGAAGTTTTGGCAATTTTTCAATGTGTGATTTGCGTGTGTGTGTGTGTGTGTGTTTTTTTTTGTGCAATTTTTTCAACTGTACAATAACATCATTTTATGATTTTGGTTTTCTTTGGCATCATTTTTTCATCATCATCATCATCATCATCATCATTATTATTATTATTATTAGTATTATTATTATTTTCCAATTTTGATTTTGGAATGTCTCCATGTGCGCAATAATTAATTTTGGTAATTTTGGTGAATCTTGAATGGATAGAGTTATTTATTTTGATTTCTTTTAGAATTTTGAAGTATTAAAAAAGCCTAGTGCTCTCCAATTTTGGCCTTGAAATTTTTGTGTATATTTTGATATTATGGAGCTTCTGATATTGTATACTCTCTAAATTTTGATTTGAAAATTTTGGAACATAATTGTGATATTATTGTGCTATGAAGTTGACATTCTTGTGGCCACGTTAATCTGGAGAGTTATTTTGTTTAAAATTAAGTGTCTATGCTATCCAAGTGAGAGATTATTAGATTATTTTTAATATATGTGGACTAGCATAGTTACTAATTTTCAAAAACACAAATTAATTGAATGTCAAATGTTATAGAGCATTTATTGGTTTAGTCCATTTGTGATCAATTTTGTTATTAGGCTCTTATAAGCACTTAAATCCATGTGAACAATATTGTTTTGGGTTTGTGGGCCTTGTATATGGGTTTTCTATGATGGGTATATTAACTCATATTGTAAACACAAGGAGAGAACCCTATTCTCATCCTATATGTATTGTGGTTACCCCATTAAGGCCACAATAGTTTTGTGCGCATATAGGGAATGATGATAGTTTTTTTCCTCTACACACACACTGATCACGATTTCCCTTTAAAGATCGGGCGTGGCCGCTCATATTTGTCATTTTCAGGTGATTCTATAACCCAATCTCTATTACATTATATTTTATACATGTTATAATTTAGGGTTAAATAGATTTATGAATTTTGACATGTCATTAATTCGTTTGAAACAAAATTCCTTTAGAAAATGCATAACATTCATGTTAAAAGCATAACTAGTCTATACTCAGGCTCAACATGATGAACTGCTCTGATATCAAAATGTAATATGTCCTAATACTTAAACTAATAACATATCTAGAATTATGTATTAGTAATTATATTAGAATATATTGTTGGAACCGGAATAAACCCCTTAGATGAAAACTATCACCTGTAACCTAGAAAATAATCATGTTGATCATTAAGAAATTATGCGGAAGCGTACTTGAATTCATTATGACCAATAACTTTTCAGAATCGTGCGGTCTAGTCTTCCAGATCTACACGTATTCCCTGAGAGAGCCCTTTAGCTTTCCCTCTGCTTCTTTCTGATGATGAGATATCAGGAAAGATGAGAATGATACGTGTGACCCGGGGACCATCACCTATTTTATAGACAACCCTAGGGTTATCTATTGGCATTTCTATTTTAGCCCATCGCAAAAATAGAATTACCCTTTAGTCTCTACACATTAAAGGCCCATATTCTATTAGATACATTAAAGCCCAAATAATTTAAACCTTATTAGATCACTTTTAATTGGGCTCAACCTTAAGTGACAGCCCACAATACGTAATTAGTCACATATAAGGCCAATGTTGGATTAAGGATCCAACAATCTCCCACTTGGACTATATATGTAACCTTATAATTATGTATTGCAAAATTAACCATATGAGCTCAATTTTATTGTTATTACCGAAAGTATCTATAACCAATCCGGTCCATCAATTGTACCAACATAGGATCAAGGCAGTCTTCGCTATAATTATTGTAACTCAACCCATCAATGGTCACATATACTGATACAAATGAATGACATGGATCATGATATGGATGCATAGCATGGAATTTTCATGTGATGTGATCTTAACATGCCTAATTCCAATTGGTCCTCCTTAAACCTTAGTGAGATCAAAGCATAACAAAATTAGAGTGTCAATACACCAAAACTTTATTTTTGCAGAAAATATTCTTAAACCATACATAAACAAAAAAGTCTATGTCATAAAAGCATTTAAATGTTACAAACTCCCACTAAAACTGAACATCACTTAATGACATAACACCCATATGAGCAGTGTGCTCATGAAACATTTTGGGTGGTAACCCTTTAGTAAGCGGATCCGCAACCATGAAGTTTGTTCTGATATGCTCTATAGACAACTGTCCACTCTGAACTCTTTCTTTAACAACAAGGAACTTGATGTCTATGTGCTTTGACTTTGTTGAGCTCCTGTTATTGTTAGAAAATAGAATTACTGATTTATTGTCACAAAATAACTTGAGTGGTCTTTCAATACTATTTACTATGCACAGCCCCGTGACAAAATTTCACAGCCAAATTCCATGATTGGACGCCTCATAACATGCTATGAACTCTACTGCTATAGTAGAAGAGGCTATAAGAGACTATTTAGCACTCTTCCAAGAAATAGCACCTCCAGCTAGGAGGTATATATAACCCGATGTAGATTTCATACTATCTTGGCATCTAGAAAAATCAGAGTCAGTATACCTAATGATCTCAAGCTTATCCGACCTCCGATATGTGAGCATGTAGTCTTTTATTCTCTGTAAGTACCGCATGACCCGTTTGGCTGCTTTCCAATGGTCTAATCCTGGATTACTAAAGTATCTGCCCAATATCCCTGTAATGTATGCAATACCAGGACGCGTACAAACCTGAGCATACATCAGACTCCCTACTGTTGATGCATAGGGAATCTTCTGCATTTTCTTTTTCTTTAAAGCCATTCTTAGGACACTGATTGAGACTAAACTTGTCTCCCTTAGCCACAGGAGTATCACTTGGTTTACACTATTTCATGCCATATCTCTTGAGAACCTTTTCAATATAGCCTTTTTGTGATGAATACCCCGAGAACGATCTCGGTGTATCTGTATGCCCAATACAAAAGATGCATTACCAAGGTCTTTCATCTCAAAATTCTTAGCTAGAAATCTCTTGGTTTCATGCAATAATTCTATATCATTGCTGGTAAGCAAAATGTCATCAACATATAAAATTAGAAAAATATACTTGCTCCCACAGAACTTATGATATATACAGTCATCTACCAAATTCACCTCAAAACCAAATGAGATGATTACTTGATGAAACTTGAAATACCATTGTCGAGATGCTTGCTTGAGCCCATAGATGGATTTCTTAAGTTTGCAAACTATATTCTTTGAGTCTTCTAAAATAAAGTTTTCTGGTTGCACCATATAGATTGTCTCATCAATGTCACCATTGAGAAACGCCATCTTTACATCCATCTGATGTAACTCAATATCGAAATGCGCCACCAATGCCATTATAGTCCTGAAAGAGTCCTTCGAAGATACCAGAGAGAAAATCTCTTTATAGTTGATGCCTTCTTTCTGTGTAAATCCCTTTGCGACAAGACAAGCCTTATATCTTTCAACATCGCCTTTTGAATCCTTCTTGATCTTAAATATCCATTTGTAACCAATGGGTTTTGCACCTTCAGGCAATGGGACAAGATCCCAAACGTCATTGTCCTTCATGGACTTAATCTTTTTATTCATGGCATCATTCCACTTTTAAGAGTTAGAACTTTCCATGGCTTGACAGAAGTTGATCGGATCATCTTCCATCACTCCAATGTCAACCTCATGTTCTTAGAGAAATACAATGTAATCATCTGGTATTGCACTTCTCCTTTCTCTCGTGGATCTCCTTAATGGCATAGGTTCTTGAGGTGAAAGAGTTTGTTCTTCTGGAATAATTTCTTGCATGGGAGGTTCGACATTGTCTTGATCTATTGTGTCTTCAACAGGGTCAGGAAGAGGTTCCTGAACAATGTCAATTACACCTGTAGGAATATCAACGTATTCCTCTTCAAAGACAATGTCCCTAACTATATCTCTCCCGGTGAACTCGACATCCTCAAAGAACCGGGCATTTCCTGATTCAAAAATTAACTTAGTTGTGGGATCATAAAACTTGTAGCCCCTGGACCTTTCAGAGTATCCAATAAAATAGCAACTGACTATCCTTGAGTCCAATTTCTTTTCATTTGGCCTATAAGGCCTTGCTTCAGCTGGACAACCCTAAATATGCAAGTGCTTTAAACTAGGCTTTTTGCCTGTCCAAAGTTTGTAAGGGGTTTTTGTAGTTACTTTAGTTGGAACTCTATTGAGGATATATACTGCAATTTTAAGTGCTTCTCCCTAGAGTGATTCTGGTAAGATATAATTACTAATCATACTTCTTACCATGTCTTTAAGCATCCTGTTTCGTTTTTAAGCAAAACCATTCATAGTGGGCGAGCCCGGCATAGTGTACTGTGGGATGATACCGCATTCCTCTAGGAATTTAGCAAAAGGTCTTGGACGTTGTTCACCTGAACCGTCATATCTATCATAGTACTCACCACCACGGTCAGACTTGACGCTTTTAATTCTTTTGTTGAGTTGGTTCTCAACTTCAGCCTTATAATTTTTTAACACATCCAATGACTTTGCCTTTTCATTAATGAGATAAATGTAGCCATATCTTGAAAAATCATCTATGAACATTATATAATATTGTTGACCATTCCAAGTAGTCATAGGGAATGACCCATAAATATCTGTATGTATAAGTTCTAAGACGTCCAAAGTCCTATTGGCCTCAAATCTGCTTTTATTGTTTTGTTTGCCCTTAATACAATTGATACAAATATCAAAATCTGTAAAATCTAAGGGTTCTAGAATTTTGTTTGACACGAGTCTCTCTATTCTCCGTCTAGAGATGTGACCTAATCTCTTATGCCATAATGCAGTTGAATTCTCATTAGTTAATTTCCTCTTTATGCCTCGTGTACTTAATTATAGAGATTCATTAAGCGAAGTAATCGTATCAAGCGAATAAAGATTATCATAACCTGACAAAGAACCAAAACCAACCAATTTTGAATCATGAAACAAACCAAATTTTCCATTCCCAAATGAACAAGAATAACCAAATTTATCCAAAGCAGAAATAGAAATCAAATTTCGTCTAAAAGATGGGACAATAAATGTTTCATCAAGATCCAAATAAAATCTAGTCTTTAACAATTGTGAACACCCAATTTTGACCGGGCTTCAAAAAAAATGAAAAATGAAAAATGAAAAAAAATTAAATTGATTAATTAAATTAATTAATTTTGAGTTTAACTAATTTAAGGCCCATTTTTTTAGCCCAAATGAAAGCCCACTTTAACAAAAAAAAAACTGATCTCGTCTTAAAAAATAAAAAAAAAAAAGGGAAAAGGATGGTCATGGTTACGTTGGGCAAAATGGCACGGTTGCCTTCTTTTGGTTCTTTGTCTCAACCAAGTATTTGAGATGTAACTAAAGCTATGTCAAAAACTATGTCAACATCCATCTGTGACGGAAGCAAGCCATGCAAACTCAAGGCTCGATGCAAAGCACAAAAATGGCAAGTTGGCAGAGATTTGAAGCTTGGAGAAAGACAAAGCTAAAGAAAATACATCAAGAAGGAAACTGAGCTAGAAAAATCTATCAAGCACCTAAGCTATTTTTCCAGAGAGTGGCAGAGGAGTCATCTCGGTTTTGCAAGGCAGAAAAATAAAAGGAAGAGGATTACAGACAGAGGGGATTTTTTCAATTTACAGAGAGAGGATTCTGAGATTCGGAGAGGTTCTCCCACCTATATTCCATCATACAACAAATAAGAATCACTACTCGACTCTTCCATCATCTCTATCCTCCCTTCACCACCTCAAACCACCCAAAACCATCGTGTTCATTCACTCTGCAACCCAACTTACCATCAACTTCCTCTACCCATCAACCTGTTTCCAACCTCTCACCACTACCAAACAACTCTCCCACCATCTCCTCACCAAACCGTACCCATCTTCATCAAACCACCACTCATAAACCTCCAAACAGACCACCTTGTTGCCAAGAAAGGCTCCCAACCGTGAGCAACCCGTGAACCCGTGCCTGCCACCGTGCCATTTTCGATCAAACCTCCAAACAACCACCCAAAAAAAAAACAACAAAACTCCCAGATCCGCCCCCACTGCGACCAGATCTCGGATCTGCACACGAAGCGCAGCAAACTCGCGAACCCGAGCGTGCCACCGTGCCATTTCCAATCAGACCACCGTCTACCGTAGAACCTCCCTTCGTGCGTCCTGTTCCCAAAGAAAACAAAGGTTTTGCTCCTCTCTGCTAGTTTTCTTTTGAAAAATGAATGAGTTTTGTTTCTTTCATTGTTTTAATTGTATCTTTTTATCATATAAAAGTAAAAAGCTAAAGACAAGCTTTGGGCAGAAGACCACTTTCACGTGGTCGTCCTTCACCTTCTTTCTTTTTTTTTTTTTGATATTTGAATAAAGCTAAAGACAAGCTTTGGGCAGAAGACCACTTTCACGTGGTCGTCCTTCACCTTCTTTTTTTTTTGACATTTGAATAAAATTAATTAATAAAAAGGAGAAAGTAAAAAAAAAAAAGAAAAAATAAAAATGAAAAAGTAAATTTTGGATAGAAACACCTGAACACTTTCACGTGTTTGTCCCTTTTTATCCTTTTCTTAAAGTTGCTTTTTTTAATGAAAGAAATACACCCTTTTTCCTATTTCTGTAAAGTAGTCTTTTTTGTCTCTTTTGCTCTGCCTTTTCATTTTTTAAGCTACTACTTTGTTTTCACAATCACGTCAACTCATTTTTTTCTTTTTTTGTTTTGTAAAGCTTTTGCTTTTATACATTTTTTTTTTTTTGGAAAAAATGGTTTTGGGTAATGGGTTTTATTTTAATGGACTTTTCTTTAATTTTTATTGTAAAAAAGTAAAAAAGATAAAAATAAAAAATAATATAATAAAAAAAACAATTGTAATCTTTTTAAAATAAAATACAATCATCTGAGTTGTAACAACTTGATGATTTCATGGGTGACGTCTCTAGCGTGATACGAGTTTCACCTATTCAATTCTTAATTTGAATGACTGAGTCGCGACGGCTTGTTAATTCAAATTTATAAAATTTTTATAAAATTAACCAACCCACAATATTTTCTAAAGAACTACGTAACTTTGAGTTCCCCATTGCACCAGGGGATACGTAGGAGCAGAATTTCATTTCTGTCAAGCCAAAATTAAATTTTCATAATTTTGTGGTTTACTGATTTTTATAAATAGTTACAATGTTTTGCAAAAAGGGTAAAATAAATATTTTTAAGGATTGTTAAAAGAATTTGCACAATTAACTTAAGGTATCGTTTTAGAACGGGTGTGTTAGGGGTGCTGTGGGATTAAGTTTCCGCCCTTCCCTATCCATAACCGACTCCCGAGTCCAATCTGGTTCCAAATACCATTTAAAAAAAAGGTTTTCCAATTTTTCCTAAGTTGAAATAAAATTGGTGGCGACTCCATTTTTCTTTTTTCTAAAATCAAAGAGTTGTTATTTTTCACCGCAATCCTAGTCGCGACAACAATAATCTAAATCTTCCAATTGCCTCAACTTGAACCGTCTTGTCGTCACCTACATAGATGTATCTTTCACCATCGCTTAGTTTTTGGCAATTCAAGCAACCCTGCGTAGACACACTGATGTGAGTTGTGGCACTAGAATCTATCCACCATGTGTGTTTAGGCACTGAAGTTAAATTAACCTCAGAACAAACCAAAATAAGAAGCATACCTTTCTTAGCACACTATGCATGATAGTTACTGCAATGCTTCTTCACATACCCTTCAGCTCCACAAAAGAAACAACCACTACCTCCTGATTCATTTGGTTTCTTTTGTTGTTTCTTTTGAGGCGCCGTATCTGCAGCTTCCTTATTCATCTTCCTCTTCAGTCCCTTGCCCTTATACTTTGAGGTAGAGGCAAAATGAGCACTTTCTGTCTTGTCTTGCTTCAACCTTTCTTCTTCCTGAACACAATGTGAAATGAGCTTATTCAGAGACCAAGTCTCTTTCTGACAATTATAGCTCACCTTAAACTGGCCAAACTGTGTCAGAAGAGATATCAAAACTAGATGCACTAGCAAGTCCTCAGAGAGTTCTAGCTTAAGTGCTTTCAGCTTTGAAGCAATATGAGACATCTCCATGATGTACTCCCTGATGTTGCCCTTACCCATATACTTCATTGAAATTAGTTTTGCCAAGAGCGTACCTATTTCAGCCTTTTCATTCTTGACAAACCTTTTTTCAATATCTGCAAGGAACTCCTTAGCTGTAGTTATCTTTTTAGATATTGTGTCCCTGAATGCTTCTGGAATGGCCTTCTTCATGATCATCACACTTATGCGATTTGACCTCTCCCACCTTTCCATCTCCCTCTTATCTTCAGAGGTACTCTGATCCGTAAGAGGTGGGGGAGAGTCAACCCTTAACGCAAGGTCGATGTCCATTACTCCAAGAATTATCAAGATATTTTCTTTCCAGGACTTGAAGTTTGAGCCATTCAGCATAGGAATAGAGTTAATGTTGGCAGTAATACTCGCAAGATCATTCACAGCTAAATAGAGAACAATAAACAAATAAAACTTGCTCAGATAAGTCTCAAAATCAAAGTAATACTAAATTCAAATAAGGTAAACCCCATCACAAGATACCGAGAATCTATTAACATTTTATCTTTGGACAAAATATTAACTTTTCAGTGATACCTTGGCGTAGTAATCAAACACTGATAATAAGAACATGTCAAACAATAAATCTTCCTTTAGGCCGATTCATTATTCACATATAAAATCGAATAATTATCACGCATTTATCACCACAAATGCACTTGCAATTCTGTAAAATACTCAACTTCCTTTGAGCCGATCAGTATCTACATAAATTACAAGCACACAACCTTTTATATTTTAAAAATAAATTAATCTCCATAAGAGAGGTCACTTTGGTGACATGTTATTACAATTAATTTATCCCAAAATATATATAAGCTTTTCCAATATTTGAATTTAGGATGGCTAAAAATATACTCAAAATAAACATATAACACTTGTAATTTTCCAGAAACAATACATACAATTTAATAAAATCAATCTACGTTTGTGTGTGTGATTTCCAGAATAATATATACATACAATCAATACCAGATTATTACCTTTATTGGTTCCTGATCATACTATAACTTTAAAGCAATTTTAATATTCCTTTTAATATAATAATAATTATTCATTATAAACACATATATAATAAAGGAGCTGTAACACGTTTGACCAAGGAATATACATTGCTACAAGCGCATACGTATTCGAAACTGAATTCATGATCGATATATATGCGCAAATCAAATTTACAATGATACTCGTAAATATCTGAAAAACCACTACTTAATTCAATTTTAAATCATATAAATCATAACTAGATTCATAAATAAAATAAAGAATTTTTTAATGATCAAACATAACCTTCTCTAATATCAATTGTTAGAACCAGAATAAACCCCTTAGATGAAAACAATCATCTATAACCTAGAAAATAATCATGTTAATCATTAAGAAATTATACGAAAGTGTACCTGAATTCATGATGACAAATAACTCTTCAGAATCGTGCAGTTTGGTCTTCCAGATCTACACGTATTCTCTGAGAGAACCCTTTAACTTTCCTTCTGCTTCTTTCTGATGATGGGATATCAAGAAAGATGCGAATGATATGTGTGACCCGGGGACCATCACCTATTTTATAGATAATCCTAATATCATCTATTGGCGTTTCTATTTTAGCCCATCACAAAAATAAAATTACCCTTTAGTCTTTATACATTAAAGACCCATATCCTATTAGATATATTAAAGTCTAAATAATCTAAATCTTATCAGATCACTTTTAATTGGCCAACCTTAAGTGATAACTCACAATACATAATTATTCATATATAAAATCAATATTAAATTAAGAATCCAACATATATCACTTAGATTAATTTTAAATTTTATGAAGTACATATATATTATTTAAAATATGAGCTTAAAACAAAAATATATAATACATATTTGTAAAACTATGTTCTATATAAATAGTACATTGAAGTACATTAAATACATCATATGCCAAGGCACAATATTCCCTTCTTCTTTTTTCCTCACTGCGTGACTACTGTCCTGCTGCTACAACGTCCTATTTTTCCCTGCTATGCATCACATGCTGCAACGTGCCAATCTGTTTTCTTTTCTTCCGTGTGGCCCGCGTCTTCTGTCTCCTCTGTCTCAACGCTTTTGTCATACCCGCGCAGTGCTTCAAAGCCTTCAATTCTCCTCTATAGCGTTGCTTTTAAAAGGCAAATATTGCTTACTAGTTACTACCCACTTTTGAAAAAGCAATCAAGGAATAAGGAATTTTAAGTCCTTTCAAACATATGTCACAATCACGTCAACTCATGTGTTTTCTATTTTATATATCAATAGTAATATTTTTATCATTAATAATATATATATATATTTATATTTTTTAATATTATTTATTATATTTATTTTATTATTATTATTTTTACTTAATTATAACTCTTAAAAAATATATAAATAATAATACACTCTTAAAATGTCATGGGAAAATTCTCATACTCAAACTGCCTTCAGGAGCCAGAGCAAAGGACCCATGCCTCGAAACGGGCTCTAAACACCCAGTGGTTGGTGATGGACCCAGGACAAGGTTTCTTTTATGCACACAAAAAAATAATATTTTTCTTTATATATATATATATATATATAAAAGACATGAGAATATCCAAATGTATGGACCCCAATAACATTATAATCAGGCACCAAAAATTCTCAACATAATAATATCTAACATATAATCTTATCCAACATATATACGAATGGTAATGGACCCCGGATAAGGTTTCCCCTCGATCGAAAATATTCATAAGTCCATAAAATGGTTGTGAAAAGCAACATCATAGGCATTGGACCCAGTACGGACCATGAAAAAAAAAATAAACATGGTAATAATTCTAGTTCATTCTACGGACTCCGGCTACACCCCGGAATGTCCACTTATGACCAATTAACACATGGACCATGTCCAGACTACGACGCGTCCACAAATGTCATGATAAACGCCTTCAGATTAGAACTCAGAACCCTATGGAGAAGCACGGACCACGGCTTCAAGTAAAGCATAGATTCTGTCATCCCAGGGCATTGAGACTTACTACTTCACTATACTGGCAAAGCACCAAGCTGGGGGCAATAGTTTTGGACTGCAACCTGGGATCTTGTCGCATTGGTCAACCCGACACACATCCGACTTGAATCCGTCATTGATACCCCGGCACATGACAATCGAGATCCCCCAAACTACACATAGGAGCAATGTATGGCTTACCTCAGGGGAACGGAATGACAACGTAAGCAGTGCAATCCGAATTAGATATCGGCCTTACACGCCAACCCCGGAGGAATACTAATACATATCACGGACCTCGGCCCTTTCAAAAATATCGTGAGATCTGATGTTAACTTTGACTTGGATCCTTTTGTTCACTGCGTGCCATGTGCTACTACTAAACATGGGTACCTTGACACTTAGCTGTCCCATCTAAGGGCTAAGTTAGGGGCAACTATTCTGGACCAAGATTTTGGGTTATCAGTCAGGAGCAACCCGACCCCACCAGAAAAATACTCAGATATTACTACGCTTTATTTTGATGAGTATGTTAACCTATTTATTAGGTATAAATCTCTCAAGTATCTTTAATAGATATGAAAACTAATTATATCCCACATAAATAGAAAAATTAGTTAAAATGGATCACAATCCCTAATAGATTCTAATCCTAAACAACTGCATTTAATATAGATTGCACTCATCCTAAATGCTCTTATAAATACCATGTCATGTCTTAAAGGTACTCATCTCCTTTAATATACAAATTGTCTTCATTGAGCACGGTCTAACTTGAGTGTCGGAGTGTCTTTTACAGGTACCCACCCCTCGTACCATCGCTGCCACTGTTGTGCTAGGGAAGAGTCCACCGTAATGCGCCTATCTCAAGTACCCCTCTGAATCTACTTCAGAACAAACTCCATTGTCATTTTGTTTCCATCAACTTTATAAAAGGGAGCATTAACTGTTCATTTTAGGCATCTTGGCTTAAAGATCAAAATCATGTTATTGTGTTATTTGTTTCTCTTGTGGTAGTATTCTTTTGTTCTAAATAGAAGTTATGTACATCTCCTTTTTATCTCTTTCTTTCTTCTTGTTCATGAATAACTAATTTTCATTTTGCTTAGGTGAAATGGTGAAGTTTTTAGTAATAAATTAATGTTAGATTAATTTCTTTCAAGTGCTTGAATGATATATTATTAAGTGGTCATTATATGTGTTATATTTTGTTTCCAATTAATTTAGAAACCCTCATTATAAAGTGGAGATCTTGATTCATTGTAAACAAAAAGTTGGCACAATGAATATTTGAGCCCATTTACAAGTGTTGTTGTTAGTGAATAATTTAAGGAACCATAATATAATTACATATATAATCTTAATTGAACTTTGAATGTTACATTTTTCGATTAAAACATCCGTTATGTGTGGATTTGAATTGAGTTATACAAAGAAATAATTTTGTCTTTAATTTATTACCAAGAGTGGATCGTCTAGCCCAGGTAAATCTGTTTTTCATTTATGAACAACTTTTATTACCTTTATTGTTGTGACAAATCTTTTCCTTACCTCAAAGAATTTTTCTTCATCAATTCCCTGTGGATCGACCTCGGACTCTCGAGAATTTATTACTTGAAACAACCTGTACTTGGGTTTGCAACTTATAATTCGCATCAAGTTTTTGGCGCCATTGCTGGAGAATTGATTTGAAGAACAAATTTATTGAAGTTTTTTTCTTTAAGTAAACTTCACCATCTAGTGTGTGTGTGTGTGTGTCTCTCTCTCTCTCTCTCTCTCTCTATATATATATATATATATTATCCTACTAACTTTCTAACTTACTAATTTATTAACTTACTAATTTACTAACTATGATATTTAACGGCAGGTTTATACCTCCTACTTGTACATTTTTTTTCTTAAGTTACTTATTTATGCTTAATTAGTATCGTGATTCAAGTTTTAGTCGTTTGGTTAAAATTAATCCTAGTACTTTATATATTGATTTGTTTGAATCACAATCACACACATTAAATACAATGGCTGAAAATGAAAGTATACATGATGAACATGAAAATCAATCATTGCGAACCATGCGTGAATATTTGCAACAATCTCGAAATTCTAGTTTATCATGTTTTGTCTTTCCACTCAATACTAACAATTTTATATTTAAGTTGAGTATGATTTCATTACTTCTTAATTTCCATGGTTTAGAATCTGAAAACTCATATTTACATTTAAAAGAATTTGAGGAAGTATGTATCACTTTTAATGACCAAACATGCACTAAAGAGAATGTTAAGGTTAAATTGTTTCTTTTTTCTTTGAAAGATAAAGAAAAAACTTGGCTTAACGCTTTGAAACCAAAATTAATTGGCACATGGCAAGAAATACAAGGTGAGTTTTTAAAGAAATTTTTTTTAACATATAAAACTAATGCTTTGAAAAGACAAATCCAATTTTTTTTTCCAAAATTCAAATGAAGCATATTTTCAAAGTTGGGAACGTTTTAAAAATTTGTTAAATTCTTGCTCACATCATGGTTTTGAAAAATGGCACACTATAAGCTTCTTTTATGAATAGTTAACACCTGAAACTAAATAATTTGTAAAAACAATGTGCAATGGTGAGTTTCTTGATAAAGAACCTGAAAAAGCTTTAGAATATTTAGACCATTTGGTTGAAAATTCTCAATCTTGGTACGGTACTAATCCTTCTGAAAATTCAATTAGATATAACATTGCAAATGCTAGTAAAAGAAAATATCATCTTAGTCAAGAAGAAGATCTAAATGCTAAGTTCGCCAGTTTGGCTAGAAAGCTTGAAGCCATGGAATCAGGAAAAGTAAAAGAAATCAAATTTATGCAAAATGAAGAAATTTGTGGCATTTGTGATGAATTAAGACACTCAACAAATAAATGTCCAAAAATTCCTATTTTTAAAGAAGTTGTGTGTGAGCAAATAAATGCAACGAACAATTTTAAAAAGTCATTCACCTCTTCTTTTTCAGATTCATACAATTCGGGATAGAGAAATCACTCGAACTTCAGTTGGAGGACTAATAATCAGGCACAATTTATGCAACCACCGCCTCTTCAGGCACAATTGGATTCACAAAATTCTCAAGGATATGCACCTTATATCCCACCATATAGGAAAAATCTTGAAGAAATATTGCATGTATTCATGAAAAAGTAAGAGGCCATTAATAACCAAAACACTCAAGCCATGATTGACATAAAAGACACTCTTGTTAAACTTTCTTCTAAACTCACCATTCACGAGAAAGGAAAATTTTCTTCTTAACCTCAACCGAATCCCAAGGGTCAGTACAGCCTAAATGAGGGTAGTTCAGAAAGTCAACATATAGATCAAGTCAAGTCAGTAATAACTCTTAGGAGTGGAAAGGTTGTTGAAAAACAAATTCCTGAATCTTGTAAGAAAGATGATGAATCAATTCCTAAAGATAATGAAGGAGTTGATAGCCACTTGGCCAAAAGGAGACCAAACTCTCGCCTTCACCCAAATATCCTCAAGTATTAAACAATTCAAGTAAATTGGATCATAACACTGAAATTTTTGAAATTTTTAAACAAATGAATGTCAATATTCCTCTGTTAGATGCTATCAATATTATCAAGTAGTTATTATATGTATTGCATTTTTTTTCCAATCAATTTAAAAACCCTCCTTATAAAGTGGACATCTTGATTCATTGTAGACAAGAGGTTGGCACAATGAATACTTGAGCTCATTTACAAGTGTTGGTGTTAGTGAATAATTTAAAGAACCATAATATAATTATATATATAATCTTAATTGAACTTTGAATATTGTATTTTTCGATTGGAACCTCCGTTATGTGTGAATTTTAATTAAGTTATAAAAAGAAATAATCTTGTCTTTAATTTATTACCAAGAATGGATCTCCTAGTCTAAGCAAATCTTTTTTTCATTTGTGAATAACTTTTATCACCTTTATTGTTGTGACAAATCTTTTCCTTACCTCAAAAAGTTTTTCTTCATCAAATTCCTGTGGATCGACCTCGAACTCCCGAGAATTTATTACTTGAAACAATCTGCACTTGGGTTTGCAACATATAATTCGTATCAATTAACTTGCCCGTCATAGAAAACACACACACAAGACCCACAAATCCAAAATAAAATTATTCACATAAGTTTAAGTGCTTATAAGAGCTCAATAATAATATTGATCACAAATGGGTTAAACCAATAGATGTTTCACAATATTTGATATTCAATTAATCCGAGTTTTGAAAAATTGATGACTATACTATTCCACACACTTTATTTAAAAAAAAATCCAACATCAGTAACTTATAAACTTCTAAGCAATCTTTAGCCTAACATAGCAGAGGCACTTTCTGTTTATATGTGTGTGAAATTAGCTTTGGACCTTTGCTTTTTCACCATCATTGTTGAGAGTGATTGTGTGGAGGTCATCCAAGCTTTGCAAAGATAAGCCCATTAAGACACCTACTTTGGCCAGATTATCAGTTATTGTCTTCAACTTAGACTATCCTTTATATCTATAGAATTCTCACATGTTAAGAGGAGAGGTAATAGAGTAGGCCATGAGCTAGCACACATGTCACACACACATAGATGAGGTTTGGATACAAGATGCCCCTAGTAACATTTGTAATATGACTTATATGGACGTTCTTAGTCATAATGAATGATATCATCTCTTTCCAATAAAAAAATAGAATGTTAGCATATCTGTGTAATTATATTTATAAATTTACGGAATTCTATTTAATTATAATTAATTCGTACTTCTTGTATTGAAGTTGTACTACCGATGTATAGTCCTATGATAATAAATAGGTGTAACACATGTACATTCACAATTAAGAGAATACAGAAAATCTTTTCATCTTTTTCCCGTTTTTAAGTTTCTTTATTTTTCACATAGTATAAAAGAGCTTAGGTTCTTGGTCCTTGTCAGAAATCCTCCTACTGCTCTTACTATTTTCTACATTTCTCTTGGCCGTACTCCTATTACTGTACTCTAGCGTCATACTCCTGCTATTGTACTCCACCGCCATACTTTGTTGTCATACTCCATCGTTGTACTCCTATGCTCGCCGTCGTACTCTCCCTTGTCGTAGTCGTTGTAATCCAGTTTGATATCGTCGTACTCTAGTTGGCATCATTGTACTCCCACTCATTGTTGTTGTGCTCTTACTCGCAGTCATCACCACACTCATGAAAGCATGACTCAAATGTTATCCACCACACATCAGGATCCATTATTCTGTCATTACTGTCTTCAGTCTAGGCATTTACTCCCTAATTATCCAACCATAGAATGCTATAATTACACGAGGGAGGATCATATTGCTTCCAATTGTTATCGATACTACAAGAAACTAGGACACTTGATTCAGAATTGTCTCACCCGTCCTCCAAGGTCTGATCAGAATAGGTCTTCGTCCCAGTTCCTCGAAGCATGTACTTGCTACTACAACTGCTGCTAATGAGTCCCCAGCTTCTCCACCCATACCTCATACTGTCTTTGTTGCTGGTGTTCTCATGTCCCTTCTTAAGCAACTTCAAATTCTAGTAATACCTCTCCTGCCTTATCAACCACACCAAGTAATACTATATAGTATTTTGATTCTACTTACTAGAACCATATGACGTCCACATCTCAGTCTTTTTCATCCTTATCCATTAATGACATTGTACATTCCATGCATACAACCGATAGATCTTTTACGAAGTAAGTCATAAGGGTTCTATCTCTTTACCTACTTTTAGTTTGCCTAATATATATCTTATTCCTAAATTAAACTTTAATCTTATTTCTGTTGCACAATTATGTAACCTTGGATATGAAGTCACCTTTTCTTCTTCTGGTTGTCGTGTGCATGATCCATAGACAAGACACATCATAGGGACTGGATGTAAAATCGGAAGGCTATTTGGGCTCACCAAACTTTATGTTCCTCCTACATCAAATCTTTATGCAGCATCCACCTCTTCCTCCATTTAGCATTTTCACTAATATCTTGCTTATAGTTCATTAGGAAAGCTGTGTCCCTTTATATCTCAAGGGGCTCTAGGTTCAATTACTAATGAGCTTTTTCACTGCACTTTCTGTCAAACTGCTAAACAACCTGAACTATCCTTCAATAAAAATACTTCTATCTCTAATTCTTCTTTTGATCTTGTGCATTCTAATGTTTAGGGCCTACTCCCACACTAACTATGAGAGGTAATTGGTATTTTCTGATATTTATTGATGATTATTCTTGTTTTACTTAGATATAAATGATGAAAAATAAACATGAGTTGCCTCAAATTTATATCGATTTTGCTACAATGATCAAAACACAGTTTTCATGAGTTATTAAAAAATTTTGTTAAGATAATGTCATGGAATATCGTGACTTAACTTTTGACATTTATTACTAAATAGGGTACTCTTTCTAAATTCTTGTGTCCTAGCACCTCTCAACGGAATGGTCGTTCTAAGAGAAAACATTGTCATATCTTAGACTCTACTCAAGTAATGCTTGTCTCCTCATCTTGTCCCGAGCGTGCATGGGGTGAAGACGCTCTCTCTGCTGTCTATGTCATCAATCGTCTCACTTCCTCTATCACTGGTAATGTTTCTCCTTTTGAGAATCTCTGTAACACTTCTTCAGACTATAGTTCTCTCAAGGTCTTTAGTTGTGCTTGTTTTGTTCTTCTTCAACCACATGAATATACTAAACTCGAGCCTCATGCTTGCCTCTATTATTTTCTTGGCAATGGAACAAAACACAAAGGTTACCATTGTTGGGATCCCATCTCTCAGTGCATCTGTATCTCTCGTCATGTTGTCTTTTGGGAACACATCATGTTCTCTTCATTTTCTAACTTCAAGTCCATTCCTTCCACTTCGCTCCTCTTTTCACTAACTCCCTCTGTTGATCTCTTTCTTAGTGATTTTGATGCAGGTTCTTCTAATGAGCTCACAGACACTTCTGAAGTTCCAACCACTCTTGAAGAAGTAATCTCGAATATTGATCCTGCACCAGCAATTGCTTCATCCCTTCTTGACTCCTGAGAGCCTAATTTGAGTAAAAACTCAACCCTTTATCTTTATGATTATCATTATTTTTCTACTATGCTTCACCTTTATGAACTGCAATCCTATCAAGAAGCCTCTAACAGTCCTCATTGGAAGCAAGCAATGAAGGAAGAATTACAGGTTTTAAAGAATACTAATACTTGGGACCTTGTTGATCCTCCTTCTAATAAGACACTTGTGAGCTATAAATGGGTATACAAAATCAAGACTCATTTTGATGGCTCTATTAAGCGTTATAAGGCTTGTTTGGTTGCTAAACGGTTTACTCAAAAATATAGCATATACTATGAAGAGACCTTTGCATCTGTTGCTTGCACCATTTCAATTTGTACTCTTCTTGCTATTACAACTACTTAGAAATGGATTCTTAATCAAATGGATGTGAAAAAAGTCTTTCTCAATGGTGACTTAGAAGAATAAGTTTATTTGTGTCCACCTCCTAGTTACACTTGTCTAACAAACAAGGGTTTTCATCTTCGAAAGGTTTTGTATAGCCTCAAACAAGCACCCTAAGCTTGGTTTATCAAGTTTCACAACACTGTTAGTCAGCTTGAGTTCCCCTCCAGTACTCATGATTTTGCTCTCTTTATTCGCAAGACTAATCAAGGTACTATTATGTTGCTTCTCTATATTGATCATATGATTATTACTGGTGATAATAATACTGGTATCACTGAGCTTAAATAGTTCTTGAGCCAAAATTTTGAGATGAAGGATCTTACTCCTTTAAGCTATTTTCTAGGGCTTGAGGTTCTTTCTTCTATTGATGGTATATTCCTATCTTAGGCCAAGTATGCCTCTGATCTTATTTTTCGGGCTAGACTTATAGACAGTAAAGTTGAGTATACTCCACTTGAACAAAATGTGCAGTTTACTTCATTGGATCTGACTCTCTATTACTAGTTAGTTGGGAGCTTGATCTATCTTATCGTGGCTCAACCTGACATCTACTGTGTTATTCATTTGGTAAGTCAGTTCATGGCTGCACCATGTTCCATATACTATGCTACTGTTAATCAAATTCTTTAATACATCAAGGGTACACTCTTTCATGGTCTTCATTTCTCTATTAATTAATCTCCTTTGGTTTCACGTGCTTATTCAAATGCTGATTGGGGTGGTGATCCCATTGATTGTCGATCCACTACTAATTATTGTATTTTCCTTGGTGACTCTCATTTCTTAGTGTAGCAAGAAGCAAACTTCGACTTCTCGCTCTAGTACAAAAACAAAGTATCGTGCCTTAGTTGATACAACTTCTGAGATACTTTGGATTCTATGGCAACTTAAAGACTTGGATATTTCTTAGCATTCCCCCACTGCACTTTATTGTGACAATAGAAGCGCTATTCAAATTGTACACAATGATGTCTTTCATGAGCGTACCAAATACATTGAGATTGATTATCACTTCATTCGTTAACATATCCTTCATGGTGCTCTTCGTCTCATCTCCATTGGAACCTTTGACTAGCCAGTTAATCTGTTTACCAAAACTCATCATCCTTGTCATTTCTGTAACCTAGTTTCCAAACTCAAATTAATTCCCTCTGCACCCACTTGAGTTAGAGGATAGATGTTAGCATATCTGTGTAATTATGTGTAATTATATTTAAGGATTTAAGGAATTCTATTTAATTATAATTGATATGTACTTCTTGTACTGCACTTGTACTACCGTTGTACAGTCCTAAGACTATAAATAGGTGTAACCTTATACATTCCCAATTCAATAAATACAGGAAACCTTTATAGTCTTTTTCTTTCTTTTTGTTTATCTATGTCTCACATAGAAAATTGATAAATATAAAGAAACTTTTATAAAGTTAAAGGAATGAATACAACCTTTTTGGTTTAATTTAACAGAGCAATTGTACCATACAAATATGCTAGTAAATTGTAAACATACAAAGTAAGTTTTTCTTAGGTTACACTCTCATATCAAGCATAACAGTTTGATATCAGTTCTTAAAGTTCATAAATCATTCCCACTTTGCCTATACGCTCACGGGGAATATCAAACACTTTGTTAGTTTGTCTCAAGTTTCTGGTCAAGAAATTGTAGACGTAGTCTATCAAAAATCTTTTCCCTATATTGGATCCTTTGCTAGCAATTACCTCGTTCTCACCAATTAGGTGAACAACACTTGCCCTTAGTGCCTGGTCAAGTGCATTAGTCTCTCTTTCCACTTCCACTTGTATTCTCACTTCATCATCCTCGTCAATTTCACCATTTTGGAGCAATTTTTGGGTCATTAAAATCTCATAAGCTATAAATTCCTTTAGCTTCTTAGCCAGCACATTCTCAAAAGGTTCTTGTTCATTGCTCAAATCAGCATATCCATGCCTTGCAACACAACAATACAAATTGAGTTCTTTTGGTTCTACTCGGCTGAAGAGAAAGCGATCTTCTATAGGAACTTTGCTGATAGGCAAGAATTTGATGGACACAAATACAAGGATTGAGTGTAAAGCTGGCACATTTCTTACATAGTGCTTGAAAATCGGGGGAATGCCTTGAACAAGCTCAGAGTAGAGCATGGCCAGCCCAGGAACACGACAAATTCCTGTGTTATAAACAATCTCCTGAACTCTTTCTGGAGAAATCCTATTTTCCAACTCATAATAGTATTTCCTTCGGTACACATCATTCCAAATGTACATAATGGACATTAGTAATGCAGCAATGGCTAGAGGAAGATATACTCCTTGGTCAAATTTGTATAGTACCGAGCTTAAATTGACAAGTTCAACAGACCCAATAACAACAACATAAGCAATTACTAGAAGCATGTGGGTCTTCCGTATCATCACCATGATTAGCACAAAAAAAGATGTAAGTGTCATTACAAGTACCACTGCGATCCCTGCATTTTCAAACTTTCATCTATTAGATTTTTGACGAGTGTTTTAAGTAGTATCAATTCAAATCGTTAAATGAAGAGGATTAAAAGTTGATTTTCAGTGTGTATGCGAATGGTTTACCGTAAGCATTGCCAATTGTGACAGCAATACAAAGCAACATGAGAAGGTAATTAATTTCAGGAATGTAAACTTGTCCTTCTTTCTTGACTGATGTATGTACAATTTTCACACCCTGTGCGATGGAGTGTTTTATCATGGAAAAAGTCCCCGAGATTAAGGCTTGAGAAGCAATGATTGATGCCATAACAGCAATCACAAACATTGGCCAATATAAAGGGCCTGCATAACATTCATTCCTTGGTATTAAACTACTAATTATTGTTTGATGTATATCTACATATACGAAGAATGTTAGTACAATTTTCACACGATGGAGTGTTTTATTTGAATTAGGCTTGAGAAGCAATGATTTTTTTTATAACATTCATTCCTTGGTATTAAACTACTAATTATTGTTTGATGTATATCTACATATACGAGGAATGTTAATAACACATTATTTTGAATATTTTTTTAATATTTATTTTATTATTAATTCATCTTATATATTTAAAAGAAATATTAGGAGAAAAATATTAATAATACTTACTTTTGGATCAATAATAAAATAAGTATTAAAAAAATAGTCAAAAAAATATATTGTTAGCATTTTTTATTAATTAAAGAAATGGACAAATAGGAGTGGCAAACATCCATACATTTGACTTACCTGGTATGGACTTGTAGAAGACGTCTGCAGCATGATCATTGTGTTTCCGGAGATAGGCGGCTTGTCCACTGTAGGCTAACATGAGAGAAGGGTATACTAGAGTGCAAGTACTTATCTGTATGCCTCTTACTGAGAAACGACCGATATCAGCAAACAGGGCTTCCGCTCCTGCAGGTTATTTTCCACCATTCTTGAGGTTATGGCTAGGCTAGCACAAGATCTATAAAGCATTAATTTTATATATGAAATTTGAATGTGGTTATGCACATAACAAATATACAAAATGGAGAAAGCATATCTGAAGTTCTGAACCTGTTATGCACATAACAATTCCGCCAAGAGAAATCCAAGCATTTTTCTTGTTCCTCCTGAAGTAGGTTATTATGCAAAAAGGATTTATAGCTTTAATCACTATTGGGTCATTCTTGATGAAATTATAAACACCAATGCCTCCGATACATATGAACCACAGAATGAGAATTGGAGCAAAACCGTAGGACACTTTGTTAGTTCCAAATCTTTGTGCCGCAAATAGGGAGATCAAAATGGCTACAGATATCCAAACAACTCTGTCTGTGAACAAAAACAGAATTTACATGAGTTTGTGGCTATTACAAGAACCCTGTTTAAGGCTAAGCTAAGGCTATGAAATTTTAAATTAACAAGTAAATAAACAAGTGTTGTATTGTGCTAGCTATGTATTATTTAAGGTATTATGGAAGGTTTCCCTTCCTATAAAAATTCAACAAAGTAGTAGTACATATAGGATGTCAAACTTTATTTATTTATTTATTTATTGTTTGGGCATATCCTGGATCGGATTTCAAATTAAACAGCACATACCATCTGTTATTGAAGAAGTAGCCCGCTTGATTCTTCCCACAGCAGATAAAACTGCGGCAAATGAAAGTAATTTACATGTCTTGCTTATTAAAAAAATAATAATTAATCAAAACATAGCTGCAATACTATTTTTACACATGGAAATTCATTACATTATTAGCAAGTAGAACTAATGAAGACCGAATAATGACTAACCAGAGATGCAAGGAGTAAGAATCCCGTCGCTAATGACGATGGAAGTTCCAAGCATGGTAGCAATCAATTGAGTGAATTTGGATAAAGGACTATTCTCTAGCTTAGACTTGATCTTGGAAGCCCTCTTTGTACGGTTGTTACTTGGCAAATCTAACTGATAATTGGACACACTTTCGTCTTGTTGGTTTGGGATCATTCCCACTTTTGCATCATTTCTAATATTCTTACCACCATTAATAGTGTATATATCTCTTTCCACACTTCTTTTAATATTATTTATTATATTTATTTTTTTATTACTTTCTCTCACTAAATCTGACGTTGTTAACAATTCTTACATCTTTAAAACAGGTGTACGATATTCTTTTTCCTTTGAATAGCGTCATATCAACGAGTATAAGGCAAATGTCCCTCCTGTTACAACAAAACAAATCAAATCAATGGTATTTTGTTTTGTTACTCATGATGATGGTATTAACTCGATATATATATAAATTATTTAAAGATAATCAGAAAGTAGAATAGTGTACCCTCCCCATTGTCAGTGGCTTGTAACACTATGAGAACATATTTCACAAGAGCAATGAGAGTGATGGTATCGTAAATCAAAGAGAGAAGCCCCAATAAGTCATCACTGTGAGTGATGCCATTAGTGAAGGTGTTGGGAAGGACGTACAGTGGTGATGTTCCAATATCACCGTATACTATTCCAATGCTTTGAAATGCAAGTCTCAGCCTCAATGACAATGCTGCCCCCTAAAGATGATGCAATGGTAATACAAAAAAAAAACAAAAAGAATCCCCAGCCGAAAGTAAATTAAAAAAAAATGGTGCATTAAGCCCTTTCTTTAACTTGAAAAAACAAACCTGCATGCTCTCTATGCGACCGTGGTTCTCCATTGTTATTGGTAGGGAAGTGTGAACAGCTCTCACACCTTGCAATATAACCATAGTATACAATGCTATGTGGTCTTATATACTGCAGCCTTGGTGTTGATCCTTGGTCTTTGGTGGTGCCCTAAACCGAAAAAGAAATATTCTTGTGTGTTTATTAATTATTTATTTAATTAAAGATGTACGTAATGGTCACTTTCAAATGTTTGACCATGTATTTATTTTTGGTATAATAATTAATTAAACTTTAATAGTCACTTTTAAATGTTTGTCCACGTTTGTCCACATATTTATTTCTAGTATAATAATTAATTAAACGCGTAATGATCACTTTTAAATGTTTGTCCACGTTAAAGTAATAGTAATTAGACAATGATAAATAAATAAATAAAAATAGAAAGAAAAAGAAAATAAGACAAATGCTGTCGAATTAGTTGACATGAATTTGTGCTTTTCATCAGCAACATAGTGCCGACTTACAAATGTATCATCCTATTATTTCGTCCATATACTTATCTTATTTCAGAATTCAGATACAGGTCTTCTTTTTTTTTTTTTACTTTTTTTTTTTTGTAAACCAAATGAAAGAAACACATAAATATGGTAAGAATACTGTGCTGATCAGGTATCGGGCTCATAGAATTGAATCAACCCAAAGTATCAGGTTAACACTCACATGTGTTATGCATATGATATAATTTGTTCACTAAGCATTTCTCTCCCAATAGAAAAGAAGACACTACATTACTCGAAAAAAAGGATAAATCATACAAAATAATAATTTTTCATACTATAAAATAACAGCATATAATACGCACTTAATTACTCAAATCTCACATACATTTTACATGCTCCTATATATATAAAGGTTAGATAATAGGACAAAGATATGTCCTGATGCCATTACATCTTATCTTCCATGTGTAGTTATTGACTTGAGCATTAAAATATTTTTGATAAATATCTTTAAGGTATCGAGTTCACAGAGAAACAAATTAAAAGAATAACTAAAGAAATAAAATAATTAAAAAATATTAAATAATTAATAGTAAAAAAATTAATTTTAAATATAAATTAAAGTAAAGTAAAATAAACAAATTAAGTTTTTACTAAATATAAGATGACTAAAGTTCAGAATCTATTAAAATTAATTTTAACATTAATTATGTCAAATTATTATATTCAAATAATTTAACTCATGAATATCTAGCCACAAATATGTAATTATGAAAAATCTATCAATAAAGTACTAAAAATAATAATCAAGTGTATTATAAATTTTTTTAATTGATAATAAATTATCAAATTATCACATGTATTCTTAAAAAGAAATCACAATTAATATCTAATAATTATTATCAATATTTAGATAAAAAAATAAATTATAAAATACAAAAAAATGACTAAACTTATTTAAAAATTTATTCATATAATTTAATAAAAATATAAAATTAATAAATATTAAATTCTTAAATTAAATAAAAATATTTCAACATAATAATATTAAAATAATAAATATTTTATCATTTGCTTAATAAAAAATTTAATAAAATATATTAAAATTAAAATATAATAAAATTATCTTATTAATATTCTTTATTACACCCTACTTCTTCTTTTTTTCCCCCTTCACTGCGTGACTACTGTCCTGCTGCTACAAGGTCTTATTTTTCCCTGCTATGCGTCACATGCTGCAACGTGCCAATCTGTCTTCTTTTCTTCCATGTGGCCCGCGTTCTCTGTCTCAACGCTTTTGTCTTATGCGCGCAGTGCTTCAAAGCCTTCAATTCTCCTCTGTAGCGTTGCTTTTAAAAGGCAAATATTGCTTACTAGTTACTACCCACTTTTGAAAAAAGCAATCAAGGAATAAGGAATTAGGAATTTTATTTCCTTTCAAATATATGTCACAATCACGTCAACTCACGTGTTTCCTATTTTATATATACTATATTAATGGTAAAATTAAAAGACATGAGAATATCAAAATGTAAGGAGCCCAACAACATTATAATCAGGCACCAAATTTCTCAAAACATAATAATATCTGACATATAATCTTCTCCAACATATATACGAAATAAACTTTCGCAAAGGCCATAAATAATAATTACCAATAAAATATATAATCCTTTTGTACTTGCAATAATTACCATCAAAATACTTAACACATGCCTTCATTTTGTAAAATAAACTATCCAATTATATTTTCACATCAAGTTGTCATTTTAATGAAAAAAGGAAAAACAAAATTACTCAATATAGTAGAAGGCACATGGCACAACGCATGAAAATAAATTTATAAGAAGCAAATTTTAAATTTACTTCCACAACGCAACACACAATACATTTTACATGAAACAACCTTTATAAGAGGGGAAATTTTTAATATGGATCTCCAAAAAAAGTCTATGAATGAATTATAATTTTTGAGTTATTAATTTATTATTAAAATAAATTAATAATTTAAATTAAAAGATAAATTTTAACTAATAATATTTAAATTTATATAAAAATTTAGTTAAATTACTTTTTTTATTTTTATATAAATAATTATATGTATAAAAAATTATAAATTTTAATTGATAATCTTTTTATATATCCTAAATCTATATATAAATACTATCAAATTAAAAAATAATAATAAATTCATAAACTCAATTATGTTGAGCGCATGGTAGAAGTCACTCCTGTAACAAGTAGTCATGTTGCTGCAATGCCTACCGTATAGCCATTTAAGTTGCAGTCGTATGTTCGAAATTATTAAGGTTCAACGTTAGCTCTATTTTTTATTTTTTTTATTTTTTTGAGAAATTCATCAAACATGTTGGGTCAGTATACAACAATGGCCAACCTGGGGTTTGCATTGGGGCGGGCCGGAGTAGTCGTTCCTCCGTCGATGTATTTATCCTCTCACGAATATTTATTTATGATTTTTATGTGTAGATAAAAGTATTTACAGATATAAACAAGTAGTTAATAATTTAAAATAAAATTTTAAAAATTATAAAAATTATAAATAAAATAAATTTTAACATTATATATTACAACTTTATTCATATTAAAACTATTTTCGAATTGATCCTTAGTCTTTGGAGGTGTCCTAAACCAAAAAAGAAATAATCTTATGTGTTTACTAAATATTTATTTAGTGTATTTTTGAAAAAATTACAAAAATTTAATTATGCTTAATAATTGATTATTATATAAATTTTTTTATTATAATCGATTATAATTAACTCATTTTTATGTTTAGATACATTAATTGTAAAGTGATTTTAAGTTAATCTAATTTGTTTAGATGATATAAAAAATCACTTTTATACATTAAATTACTAAAATAGGTATAAAATAATTAAAAAATATTTAATTAAGAACAAAATGATATTTATATATCAAAATATAATAAATAATTTATAAGTTAAAATCATAAGTTTTAATTTTTGACATTATAAAAATTAACTTTAAATTTTTTTATTTTGTATTAAATTTTGTACAAAAATTAAAGTTAATTTTATCAAATATAATTAAATATTATTACAATAATTTTTTATCTAAAAAAATTAATCATAATCTAAAACAAACACACTCTTAATTAAACGCGTAATGGTCACTTTCAAATGTTTGTCCACGTATTTATTTATGGTATAATAATTAATTAAACGCGTAATGGTCACTTTCAAATGTTTGTCCACGTATTTATTTATGGTATAATAATTAATTAAACGCGTAATGGTCACTTTTAAATGTTTGTCCACGTTATAGTAATAGCAATTAGACATTGATAAAAAATAAAAAATAAAAAAAGAAAGAAAAAGAAAATTAGACAAATGCTATCGAATTGGTTGACATAAATTTCATCAGCAACATAGTGCCGACTCACAAAAGTATCATCCTATTTTTTCGTCTATATAATTATCTTATTTCAGGACTTTTTTTTTAACTTTTTTTTTTGTAAACCAAATGAAAGAAACACATAAATATGGTAAGAATACTCTCCAGGATCAAGTTTCGAGCCCATTAGAGTTGCACACGGACCGGATTGATTTAGATTTAAGAGAAAAAAAAATTAAACTAATTAATTGAAATCGAGTTGAGTTGGATTAATTTTGAGATAAAAAATTTGAATAATTCGAACTGAACCAACCCGATTACAATCAGATTAGTTTGGGTCGAGTAGTTTGGTTGTGGTGTTATGCTGTGTGACTACTGTTACTAGCAGATTTTCAAAAAGAAAAACCCAAAAATTAAAAACAAAATCAGTTCTGCAAATCAAAAAACAGAAAGAAACTTTTAGTCTCTGAAAAACGAAAATAGAGGGAAGAAGAGTGGGGTTTGAGAGTGCCAACCACTCAGCAATGGCAAAGATGAAAGTCGATGGTACGTGGGCGCGATTGATGGCACAATGGTGACAGACGGACCCGTGACAGGATGGTCTTGGGATCGCGGTGGAGGACGATGTTTCTGGAGTGGAGGCGCGACCCAAATCTGAGCAGTTGGTCGTGGTGGTGCGCAGTGGAGACTTGTGCTTGGTCGTGCGTGGCGAGGTGGCACAGTGGAGCTCCAGGGTCGATTTGCTTTGCGACAGAGGATTGGTGGTGGTTGAGATCTGGGATGATGGGTTCTGGTTGCTCAGGTCTCAAGGAGGTGGATTGCGGTGGAGGACGGTGGTTTGGCGTGGTGGCGCGACGCAGATCTAGGTAGTTGGTCGCAGTGGTGCGCGACGAAGACTCATGCTTGGTCGTGCGCGGAGAGTGAGAGAGGGCTGAGAGCCTGAGAGAGACTAACATTAAGCAACACCACTGCACCAGAGGTGGCACGCCGATTAGGGTTAGGGGATTTGGGATTTTGCAGAGAGGAAGGAAGGGATAAGAGAGGATAGTGAAGTTGAGAAAATGAAATGAGTGGTGAGTGTGGTGACATTTTTGGTTCGAGTTAGAAAGGAAAAGAGAAATGAAGGTAAGTATAGCCAAAACGATGTCGTTTTATCGAGTGGTCGGGTTATCGGGTCGGGTCATCAGATTAGTTTATTAAACCCGTTACCCGAACCAATTAATGGATGGGTTGTTCGAGTTCTACTTGAATGGACCCGATGATCTGAACAAACCCAGATATTTTATATTAGGTTAGGTTGGGTCGGGTCGGGTCATCGGGTTGACCCGACCCGTGTGCACCCCTAAGCCCATAGAAGTGAATCAATCCAAATTATCAGGCTAGTACTTAGATGTATTATGCGCATGATACAACTTATTTACTAAGCATGTTCTTCTTATGTTAAAAAAGAAGAGACACCATTCTATTAAGAGAGATGAGACAAATCATACGGAATAATGATTTTTCGTACCCTAAGAGAATATGCATTGAATTATTCAAATTCTCTATACTTTTTACACGTTTATACGTCTATATATAAGATTAGACAAGAGGATAAACATATGTCCTGATTCTATTACATTATATTTTTTTTGTGCACCTACTGACTTGAACATCAAAGTATTTTTTACAAGCACCCACCCTCTCGCTTCTTACTTGTAACACAGGTTTAGAGTGTTAATTTTATGGAAAGACAAATTAAAAGAATAGCTAAATAAACAAAAAAATTAAAGAAAAATATTAAATGATTAATAGTAAATAAAAATTAATTTTAAATACAAATTAAAGTAAAGTAAAGTAAACAAATTAGGGTTTTAGTAAATGTAAGATGATTAAGGTTCATAATCTATTAAGATTAATTTTAACATTAACTATGTCAAATTATTATATACAAATAATTTAACTTATGAATATCTAGCGACAAACATGTGATTACTGAAGATTTATGTATAAAGTATTAAAAATAATAATTAAGTGTATAATAAAAAAATTTTAATTAATAATAAATTATCAAATCATTAAATATATTCTTAATAAAAAATTACAATTAATATATAATAGTTACTATCAACACTCAAATAATACAAATAATTTATAAACTATACACAACTAAACTCATCAAAAAATTCATTTATATAATCTAAAAAAAATAAAATATTAACATTAAATCATTAAATTAAATAAAAATAATTCAAATTAATAATATTAAAATAATCAAAAATTTATTATTTTTTAATAAAAAATTAGTATAGTATATCAAAATTTAAATACAATTAAATTATCTCATTAATATTTTTCATTACACTTTTTTTTTTCTTGCCTGCTGCGCTGTACTTCTATCACTGTATTCCTAGTGTGCTGCTGCTGCAACGTCCTATTTTAATCTGCTATGCGTCACATGCTGCAACGTGCCAATCTGTTTTCCTTTCTTCCGTGCGGCCCACATCCACTGTCTCCTCTGTCCCAACGTTTTTGTCTTATGCGATGCAGTGCTTCAATTGTAGCGTTGCTTTTAAAAGGCAAATATATGTCACAATCACCTCAACTCACATTAAAAAAGCAATCGAAGATTAAGGAATCATTCCTTTCAAATATGTGTCACAATCACGTCAAGTCACATGTTTACTATTCAAACTTTTATATTCTCACATTATTTTTTAATATTATTTTTAACATTTAATTAAGAATATATAAATTAATAATTAATAATATATATTAATTAATTAATAATATATATTAATTAATTAATTAATTAATCTAAATTTTAATTCTTAAATTATAAATTTATTTATTAACTAATTAATACACATAATTAATTATAAATTTATACATCATTAATTAAATATAAAAAATAATATTAAAAAATAATATAAAAATAATATTAAAAAATAATATAAAATAATATTTTTTCCTTACTATTCGTACAACATACATTAAAAGTAAGTTTAGTTTTGTAATTCAGATTTCAACATTTAAAATTTATTTTCTTATCACTTTTATTTAATTTAATCTGTAACGTAAAATTATTAAATAATGAGATTAAATTAATTAAAATAAAAAAATATCAAGTTTAAATATATATATATATATATAAATTATTACTTATGAATATTTTAAAGTAAATAGAAATTTAATTTAAAATAATATATTAATTACAATGATTTTTATTTATATTTTAATATTTTAGTCAATAATAAAATATTTAAAAAGTACTTTCGTAGACTCATCAACACCTTATACAAATAAATTGGGGAAGTTACTCGAATATCCTTTAGGGTCGAACAACGCATTCAAGGGTCTTAACTCGTGTTCATTTAAGCCACACCTCAAACGGACAAACTAGAGAAGCCACTCATACACCCTCCGAGGTCGAGCAATGCATTCAAATATGTCTTAACCTGTGGCCATTTGAGCTGCACCTTAACTCATAAACTGATGGGGTTTATAATGGTTAAGGATAATCGACCACAACTTGGGGTAGTAGACTCCACACCACAAGGTTAGCGCATCCAACTAAACGAACCCAACCACCGGGGTTGAGTTTCACGCTCATCTCGGTGAGACAAACGAGTGTTCGTCCAAATCAAACAAACCCTACCACCGAGGTCGAGTTTTGCACCCATCTTGGTATGGGGAAGCAAATGTTTGTCCAATCAAATGAACCTTACCACCAAGGTCAAGTTTTGCACTCATTTCGATTTGGTGAAGCGAATGTTCATCCAAATCAAACGAACCGCCGAGGTCGAGTTTGGCACTCATCTCGGTTTGGTGAAGCAAATGTTTGTCCAAATCAAACGAACCCTTCCACTGAGGTCGAGTTTCGCTCTCATCTCGATATGATGAAGCGAATGTTCATCCAATCAAACGAACTCCACCACCGAGGTTGAGTTTCACACTCATCTCAGTTTGGTGAAGCAAATGTTCGTCCAAATCAAACGAACCCTACCACTGAGGTTGAGTTTTGCATTCATCTCGATCAAGTGAAGCAAGCGTTCATTATACAATCGTATATTGAGACTTGGAGTTGGACCAATCTCGAAACTATGAAAACAACTACACAAGGCAGTGGCAATTTAACTGCACAATACAATGGAAAGCACAATATTCAAAAAAAGTAAGTCTTATTCTCATTCCAGACATCGCCTACTTTAGCCTACTTTACAAAGAGGAAGCTATTCTTTTCCAAGAAGAGTCAGCTAGTCACCCTTGTGCAAAGGCTACCCGTTTGAGAACACCCAAGAAGGTAGCCTGACGAAATAATAATGACAATCAAGCACCGACCTGCATGAGCCACCTCAACTAATGCTCAAAATGAGAGCAACCACCTCCTCCTTGATCAACGTGAGGAGAGGCTTCATGACCCTCCACATCCTAAATGCCCCCGCACACCCACGACATGGAGACAATCTAGGGAGCAAAAGGGGTCAAGCAGTGAAACCCTTCCATGCCTCAAAAGAATTACAACATAAGCCTAAAGCTTTCCTAGCAAAGTAGGATCTACCATATACGCTTGGAAAGAAAGGCAACTACTGCCTAAAGACACGTTGACCAAGCTGCATAGAGCAATTACTTGGTCCTCATCAAGCCATTACGCTTGGAAAGAAATGCCTCCACCATAAGAGCATGCAGGAAAAAAAGGAAACACATTTGAAAATTTAGGGAAGAAAAGGAAAATGATTTTAGAAAGAGACATAACCCTCCACACACTCAAGCAAAATAGGTGGGGAGCACTCTCTGGAAAGAGCCCACTTTCAATCACAACCATAAGACAAGAGAAAGGAGCAAGTGATAACCCCATCACAAACATTCATGTTTATAGGGGAAATCACACATTCTGATTAGCTCCCAAAGAGGTGAAGTAGTTGCACGGTTAAAACCATGCTCAATCCTTTCTCCATTCTAATTGGCTAAAAGGATAATGGGCAGTTGGAAAACAGAGCAAAGAACTGCTATTGCATTTAAGCAGCTTTAATTCTCAATAAATTCAAAGCAATGTTTCTCAAAGCAGGCATATACTACTACAAACCACAGAGTAAAGTATGCTAAAATGACATCGGATCCTAGGGAAAATAAAGTATTGCCATTGAGATTGAACGTTGGACCCCACTCGATGAATTACGTGAGCTAAACACTTAAGTATAAAGTCAACACTGAGATTAAGTGTCAAACACATCTCGGTATAGCAAAGGCAAAATTCCTAACAAGTATGAAAACAATGTCGAGATAGAGCATTGGGCTCATCTCGACGAAGGAAAGTAAACATGAAGATAAGAAGAGTCAATCAAATAAAAAGTGCCTGAGGCTGGGACTTGTCCAAATACATAGATTGAGCCTCACACAGGGGGCACATAAATCAAAAACATGGACATCAGAAGGTAGCGCTCTAGTCCTCTAGGATCTCCGTTGCCGCCTCGAACTATACTATTTCAGCTGGAACCTTCTTGACAATGATGACCCTGGTCGCTTCTCCTCCAACCTCCAATGTCGCTTCTACCCCTCCTATTCTATTTTCCCCTTATTTCACTTGGTTATTTGGGGCGACCACTAAGATTGTCATGTTCACAATCCGACCATCTCAAATCTCCTTCAGTGCACCGGCCCCTTCGTCGTATGTGAACACCCAATTTTGTCCAGGCCTTGAAAAAAATAAAAAATAAAAGAGAAAAAAAAAAGAAAAGAAAAAAATTAATAATTATCTACTTTCTTAACCAAATCTTGTAATGTTTTAACTCATTTATTTTCTAACTTTGTCTATATAAAAAAAATAAAAAATTGTTTTCTATATATATATATATAAAACTTTACAGCTTGTTACTTTATAATCTGCACTATTTCAATCACTCTGCATAATTTCATTCACCTGCACACACGTAATCCTCTCTTCACACTCAACCCCCTTCACAATTTCATTCACTCTCACCCACTCACTGACACACTCACAGATTCACCCACTCACTGACACTGACGGACTCACCCACTCACGTTTGCACACACCCTCACAACCTTCATCAATCTCATCACCCTTAAACCTCACCATATTTAAAAACATCTTCTCTTCCATCACTACGGAGGAGACCATAACTCCATCTATTGTGACCACCATTACCTCCACCACCTTGAAGCTCCACCTCTCCTCACCACCTCACCCTCAACCACCAAACAACCCCATTGAAAAAATCTCAACCATCAATACATCTTCAATTTCACTTCACATTCCATCCAACCTCACCACTCCTTCACCTTCACCCACTGCCCAACCTTCACCCCAACTTCCATAACCACCTCACCTTCACCAATAACCCAACCTTTACCCCAACCTCTCGAAACCACCAACACCCACAAACCACCGGCCGCACACTAGCAACCACCCACATTCACCCTCTTCACCCAAAAACCCACCATCAACCAAACAACCCAAAGCCATCATCTCTATCTTCAACTTTCCTTACCAACTCCACCACGTCACCCCACCATCAACCTTCATCATCTTCAACTCACCAAGCTCACAACCATCATCCTTCCGCCATTACAAACACCCTAACCCAATAACTATAACCATTAACCTACGACCCCAACCTCCATAGCCTTCAATCCGTAGCTCAACTCACCAACACAATACTCCACCAAAATAGCAACCTCCACCATAAGCCATCCACCCAAACCGTGAAACCCCATCCTTCATCAACCTCAAACACCTCACCATCCTCACCTTCACCATCTTCAACACTCTAAGCCCAACAACCCACCACGTTTGGGACCCGAACCGACAGCGTCACCGTGCCCGTCGCATCCCGCTCCACCAGCAGACCAGAATCGCGTCGTCGAGCCCGTCGCAACCAGCCACATCCGGAAGCACCAGATCCCGCACCGCCATTCGCTCCTCTGGTCCGCACCGAGTCGGAACTGCACTTACCATAGCCAGCACTGGAAATCGTATCTGAGCTCACCGTCGGACTCATCTCACTCGACCCAGATGCTGCACCTGATAGATCTAAAAAAACAGAGTCGGCAGCCCCATGCTCAGATCTGCGTGACCCACGTCGCATCAGAGCTCAGCCGCACCGTCCCGGCCATCCAAGCCGCTCGATCCGCTCCACCCACCACGCACCGGATTCAACCGCAAACGCAGAATCCAGTTTGTGCTCTTTTTTTGTTTTTTGTTTTTTGTTTTTTGTTTTTTTGTTCTCTATTTCTTTGTGCTTTCTGTTTCCTTTTTATTTTTATTATTTTTATTTTATCTAGTTATTTAGTTGGTGATAAGGATAGGGTCAATTTGTAGGGTTTAACTAAAAGCATTTGGGCTCATTTCTTTTTATACTATCCTTTTGCATGTTTGGGTTTGAGTCATTAGTTTTTTTTTTAAGTTGGTTAAGTGTGTTGTTTTGTTTAAATAATTCCAAAGTGCTTTGTCAAGCATAGAAAAACAAACAAGGAAAAATACAAAAATACGAAAAAAAAACAAAAAAAATGAAATAAGAAAAATTAGGAAGAGTAAAATAAAAATTAGGCGCAGTAGTTGTCCTAAATAAAAAAATAAAATAAAAAATGGAAAAAATTTGAAAATTTATAAAAATAAAAATAAAACTTGTTTTGAGTTCTTTGGTTTGTGATGCTCATATTTAATCTTGTTTTTTTTTTCATTTACTTGACTCATGGAAAATTGCATTTACTTGTTTGTTCTTATGTTTTTTTTTAATGATTAAAAATATTTTTTAATCAATACAATGACCAATGATGATGATTGAATAGTGGATGTTATCTTCAATGTCGTTTGGATCGTAAAGGTTTATTGAGTAGTCTGGTGCTAACTTGAACCCTGTGCAAGAATGATTCTATTTTCAAACAAAACCCATTTTCAAAAACCTTTTTCTTAATTAAAATCAATCAACCCCGCTTATTTTTTAGAGAACTACGTGACTTTGAGTTCCTCATTGCACCCAAGGATACATAGGAGCAGAATCTCTATTCTGTCAAACCAAAAATTAATTTATCGTAATTTGGTTGTTTCTTTTCTTTCTTTTTTTAAAAAAACAAAAATAAAAATAAAAAAATAGTGACATTGTCTTTTTTAAAAAGAGGAGTAAAATAAATATATTTAAAATTATCAAGTTTTTGCACAACTAACTTAAAGGTACCGTCTTAGGACGGGTGTGTTAGGGGTGTTGTGGGATTAAGTTTCCACCTTTCCCTATCCATAACCTACTCCCGAATCCAATCTGGTTTTCAAAGACCATTTTCAAAGAAAGGTTTTCCAATTTTTTCTAATTTAAATAAAATTGATGGCGACTTCATTTTCAATTCTCTTCAATCTAATGAGTTGCTATTTTTCATCGCGATCCAGGTCGAGACAAATGGCGACTTTGCTGGGGATATTTGGAGAGTCAAGTCTGTTGTTGTTAGTTGTGCAAATTATTAATAATCTCTATTTATTTATTTTACCCATTTTTGTCTTTGTTTTGTTTTCTTATTTGTTTGTAAATATATTTTATCTAGTACTTTTATGCAAATATCTGATAGCATTATCTGTGTTTATCTTGACATGATTTACTTGTATATATATATTTTTAATAATATTTCGTGCTTAATTGTTAAAACCCCAGGGTAGATGATTGCTGGCTAGTTGTTGTATATATGTTTTTGTAGGTTGGGGGTAATTTAATCTTTTAAATTTTTTTTGTATAGGTTTGTATGCTCATTCACACACGTCACTATCACTTACCTCACACACTTTTTGGGCTCTATACTCGAGTCTGTGCGAACCCAAGGAACTTTTGTTATTAAGGAGCTTTATGCTCACTTGACATTTGTTGAGACACCGCTCAGATTGTTACCAATATAATGGATTAGTCATATTGAGAGGGTTTATCGCTACTTATGAATAATTCATGAATTAGGTCCTTGTCTTTCGAGATAGGGAGAAATCTGGGGACCATGACTTTTTAGAAGTTTAGATCTGTCCTGAAATCTTGCACTGATATATTGAACATAATGGCTGGTAAAATTAGAGTTGTAACTTTAAGGAAATCCAATCTTTAAGTTCCATCTGACTAGGGTACAAAGGGAGCGTACTACTTCTTTATTTATTCATTTCTCATGTCATTCATTCTTGCATTCTTTCTTTTTTTAAAAAGAAAATCAGCATAAAAAAGAACAAAAGATACTTCATCTTGCATTACTCATGGCTTACATTTTCATAGCATTCTAAAAAAAAAATATCTTGCATTTTCATGGCATTCATAGCATTTTTTAAAAAAAAGGGCTTAAAAAAATAAAAAACACATTATTTTGCATTTTTTTGACATTCCTGGCATTCAAAAAAAAAAATATCATCTTGCATTTTCATATCATTCCTAGCATTTTTTTTTAAAAAAAAGAAAAGAAAAAAACACATCATCCTGCATTTTTATAGCATTCCTAGCTTTAAAAAAAAAAGATACATTATCTTGCATTTTCATAACATTCCTAGCATTAAAAAAAAGAAAAAAATATATCATCTTGCATTTTCATGGCATTCCTAACAATTTTTTCTTAAAAAAAAGAAGAGAAAATTTTTTCATCCCAAAATTCATTCATTTCATCTTATGCATCTTATGAATATCATTCATTTTATCTCATTCTTTGTCTAATATTATTTTGTTTTGATAAATCAAATAAAAGGAACCATTGCGCGGCCTAGGAAAGAAGACACTAACCAAACCCGAGTTCACAATACAAAGGCTCGAGTAAGGCTTGTAGTAATGGCAACTGAAAGCGAAGGCAGAAACTTGAGTATAAAAGTCGATGAAATTAAAGGGAGGATGAATGAAATGACAGAGTCTCAGAAAAGAATGGAGGAAATGTTGTTGGCCATGAGGGAAACTCTCAGCTTGATTGGGGTAGCCAGAAACACAAGAGTGAGTGGGGCATATCTGTGCTTGCCAACTATCACTTCCATGGGGACAAACCCCAGGATCACCACTAGGATGCTTGTTATGGGAAGAACCTCGAATACTGCACTGCTAGGGATTCCTATCGGAGAAGAGTATCGTTCTTCAGAGGATACTCAAAATGAGGTTCATGGTAATACTAAATTCACATGGGAACAACCACATATGTCCATCCCAATGATAATAGGATTTCTTGTTGGGAGTGGTCATGCGATAATTCAAAAGGTTAATATGGAAGAAGAATGGATGGAAATGATAGAAGAACAAATCAAAGCAATCAAAGGTTCTAGCACCTACGGTCCCCTTGGGATAGAAGAGTTGTGCCCTACTGCTAACATTGTCATCCCCAAGGACTTTAAGGTTCTAAGATTCGACAAATGTGACGGGAGCACCAACCCTTTTTTTATCTAAAAACCTACATTACCAAAATGTCAATTTGGTCAAAGGACTAGAAGTTCCTTGTTAGCTTCTTCCACGAAAGTTTGACTAGACCTCTTTGGAATGGTGTATCCAACAAAACCTTTCCAATATCTCTTCTTGGGATGACTGGGCAAACCTATTCATGGGACAGTATCAGTTCAACTTGGATACAACCCTAACTCGAGAATAGTTAGTAACACTGCAAAAGAAAAATGACGAAGCCTTCAAGCAATATGGCCAGAGATGGAGAGCTCTCCCAGTACAAGTGCAACCACCGTTGACGTTGACAGAAATGTGCTCATATTTTCTAGGGACTCTGGGAGCTCCTTATATTGAGACAATAGCGGGTGCTACTTATCTAGACTTTGCTGAGTTAATAGCTATCGGGGAGAGGATCGAAATTCTGGTAAAAGCTAGCAAATTGCCAACTGGCAATGATGAAAGTGATTTAAAAAATAAGTTTTTTCCTAAGAAAAAGGAACTGAAAGTAAGTTACGTGCAAAACCAAACCCGTCATCCACCATCTTACCCTGCCTACTGAGCCCCTCCATATAACCTAAATCATTACCCTTCTTATCAAGCGCCTCCACCCGCTCATTCAACTCACTAGATTTCATACCAAGTCAACTCGCCGCGTCCATATATCCCAACCCATCTTGTTTACACCAATCGCCCTCCAATAACTTGAAACCTCTGAACAATTGGCGATCTGAGGAGTTAATTGATGTGATTGTCATGTTAGACTTTTGTGATGCTGAACTTGTGTTAACTTTCTTGAAGCATTAATGTAAGGATTTTGCATGGATTCAAGCATATCTTGTTTCCTTTCATTTTCATAGTCTTTCTGGTCATTTATTTTCTGTTGCTTATTCAAAGTACCTTCCTTGTGTTTGGATCCCATTGGACTCCGATTCTTGCTTTGATAGATGTTTGTGGTCATAAAGTTCATGAGTGCAGGTGCCATTTACAAAAAATAAAAATAAAAAAAATAAAAAAATAAAAAAATGGAAAAAAAAGAATGAATCAAAAAGAAAAATAAAAAGGAGCAAAGAAGTAATCACTTGGTGTGCATTATCCTTTTGTCTCTAAATTAAAATTTTTGAAAATGAGCAATCAAGATTTGAAATGAAGATTGACCATCTTTCTCTATTCTTCACAAGAATTCATCTTTTCATTATCTCTTGTTGTCCCTTTTTGAACTTGAAAGTTTTTTCAATAAACCCTGGACAATTATCACCCTTACATTAGGGGATGACACAAAACAAAGGTTGATTGCCATGGTGACTATTTTGAGGCATAATGGAAAAAGAGAAAAAAGAAGAAAAGTTGAAATGGGTAGAAAATAAGAAAAAATGATGAAGAAACCAAAAAAAGAAACAAAAAATAAAAATAAAAAACATAAGAGAAGGGAAAGAAAGAAGAAAGAAAATGAAATGAAATGGGTCATGACAAAGGTGAATGATTGATGTAAAAAGAAAAAGGAAAGAAATGTAGAACAATAAGAGAAAAATGTGTTTGAAAGCGTAAAGGTAATTGACAAAGTTTAGTTTTGAACAAGGATCTTTGGTCCCATTGAACCCTTAAATACTTGTTTGAGCCTTATATATTTTCATTTCATAACCTCTAGACTTGGCCATGTTACAAGCCTCAAAATGTCCATTCTTATCAATGAAGGGTTGTTGTCATTTTCGTTAACTTTAATTTTGAGACAAAAGGTTGTGCTCATATGAGTATCTAGTTCATTGTTTAAAAAAAAAACTTGTTAGGCCGAAAACTCGCAAGGGCGGTCTAAACAAAAGATAGGGCAGAAAAAAAAGAGAGTTACACTGGGGCAATCTTTTTCTTTTTTCTCTAGCTCGGTCTGGCCTATACTAGGGCAAATCTCTTGGTTCAATCTAGCTCTACATTGGGGCAAGTCTCTATCCTGTTCAATTTGACTCTAAACTAGGGCAAATTTTTTAGTTTGATTTAGCCCTACACTAGAGCAGCTTCGTGGCATACACTGAAAAAGAATTTGTTCTCAATTATCCCATATTGCGGCAAATTTTTTGTTGTCATATGGCCTATAGTGGGGCAACTTTGTTCACAAATGATATACCCTAAGTCAAATTCATTTTATACCCTACACGGGGGCAGATTTTTATAGATACCTGATAAAACAATGGTCACGATGTCCAGTTGTCAAGTAAGGATCAATCACATCCATACTGGGGCAAAAACCCTTTGGTTTCCTTGTTGTTCTACTTCTTATGTTTTTATCCATTGTAAATGCCCTTTGTGTAATCATACTCCCAAAATCAGTCAAAAAGTTACTCAGTTAATAAATCTCTTTCCTGATGTACTTTTGAATCCATGCATATCTGGTACATGATGCTTTAGGTTAGGTGAACATGAGTATAATAGTACAATTTAATCATCTAATGGTAGCCTCTTGTTGAACAACTCAAGCTAAAGGAGCTCTAAAGTTTCAATCGATGAAGGGGATGACATTCTCAATAGATGATTCAGATTGAAGTGTGTTCGGTGGAAATAAGAACCTTTAGAGGAAGAAAATCACAAGTTTCTACGCAGGCCATATCCAATGAAGAGAAATTTGAACAAGATGAGATTGGCAGTGATCTCCTTTGAATGTGGGTTTGGTTAGTTAATGTTTTCCATGAAGCGTTTGGTTCAAAGCTTTGGTAAAAAAAAAAAAGGTTTTCCTCAAGTACATTCATTTCTTTGGCTTATGGCTCATTGCACAAAGTTCTTGGGCTCAAGGCCCACTGCATAAAGTTTTTTTGGCTCAAGGCCCACTACATGAGTTTTTCTGTCTCAAGGCCCACTGCATAAATTTTTCTGACTCGAGGCCCATTGCATAAGTTTTCTGGCTCAATGTCCATTGCATAAAGTTTTCTAGCTCAGGGGCCTATTTCATTTAGTTTTAGGTTCAAATGCCTATTTTGTTTTGTTAGGGGGCTCAAAGGCCCAGTGCATTTAGTTTTAGGCTCTGATGTGTGTGAAACAACACCATATTTTGTTCTTATTTTGCATGTATTTTTAGGCATTTTAGTTTTTCTTTTTATTTATTTTTCCTTTAGTTCGGATAACTGTGGTATTTATAGTGTTGTTGTGCAGGATTGGTGCTAAATTGGCTTAGAAAAGGGTGGAAAGCTTGCATGATTAAAGTTGGAGCTTAAAGGATAATAATTTGGGACAAAAGAATCATTCCAAAAGAGTCCATGACCTGGCCGTGGAATGGCCCACGACCGTGGAACGCATCAGAGAAACAGCGTGCGCTCAGCCAGCAAGATCCACGGCCTGGCTGTGGAATTCCCCACGGCTGTGGATCGCAGTCTGACACAGTTTTTAAAATTCATTTTTATTTCCTTTTACGGGCTTGGACTAGGTTAGACCCCTAGGGTATATATAGATGTTCTGAATACAATATTAGGGTTCGAATTTGGTTTGAAGGAGGCACGTTTGGAGGCTCTAGATCTTCATCTTCCTCCTCTATTCTTCCTTCACTACGGGTTTGGATGTTCTTTATTATGTTTTCTTGTTTCTTCTTCTCCATGTCTGAGTAGTTCCTTTGTTTCTAGGATTAGGCAATGCCCTTTGATACATTGATGATAATTAATTAACTTGGTTTATCATTTTTATTAATTTTGAATGTTCTTTGATTCAAACCTTGTTGCGCTTATTCATGTGAATTTGCTGGCCACATATTTGTATCTCATAGATATATAGAGACGTACTGAGAGGTGAACCTAAGTGTTGGAATCATAAGAATTGAACTTAAGGTTTAAATCACAAGAGTAGGTTTAGCCTTTCGAGGACTTAATGAATTACCATAAAGCGTAAAAGGGTTCAATTTAAATTCAATTACCACGAGAGTAGGAATTGGTTTAATTGGGCATGGTTCTTGTCTCTTGAGAAAGAACATTAACTAATTTAGGGTAATTCACCTTCAATTGAATTTCAATTTTAATAAAAGTGTTGTCAGTTAGGATTTGTCTTATATCATTGTGGTTACTCCCAATCCTAGAAGCTTTCTTGAATTTGAAAACCTTTCTTAACAACTTGCTATTTTTATTCTCAACTTTGAACTTTAATATTTATTTATTTAATTACTTGGTTACTACATTCTTATCACTCAACAATTATATTCTCTTTATTTAATTTAATTGAATTAATTAATTAATTAGTATTCATAGACATAGTCCCTGTGGATTCGATCTTTTTATTACTTGACGACGAAATCGTACACTTATGGATTTCACATACCAAGTTTTTGGTGTCATTGCCGGAGACTATGTTTTTCTTGAATATCAATTTAATTTTTAATTTAATTATTTTAAATTAAAATTTTCTTTTTTATCATATTCTTTTTTTCTTATTTTCTATTTAACTGTCTGCAGGTAATTTCTCTTGTTTATGCGAAGTACTAGACATTCCGGGACTCTTATTGAAGCAGATCCTGAAATTGAAAGAACTTTTTGTAGAAAGAGAAGACAACAAAGGCAAAGAGCGAGAGAAATACTTGAACCAACACTTATCATGGCTGAACCTGTGGACAATAGACCGCTAAAAGAGTATGCAGCTCCTAATGCTCGGGGTTTATGATATGGAATTGCTCAGCCAGCCATTGAAGCTGGAGAGTTCACTATACCACTTGCTTTACTCTCTATGACAAAGCAGAACCAGTTTGGAGGATTATCTTCAGAGGACCATAATGATCATGTGGATATATTCTTGGACTTTTGTGAGACCCTCAAGATTGAAGGCACCTCTGTTGATACTATTCGCCTCCGCCTATTTCCATTATCACTGAGAGATAGAGCTAGAGCTTGGTTGAAGTCTGTACCCGCTGAAACAATCACTACTTGGGACCAACTAGAGCAAGCTTTCTTGGACAAATTATTCCCACCTTCCAAGACTGCTCATCTTAGGACCTAAATCACAAGCTTCATTCAAAAAGATGAAGAGTCGTTGTCGAAAGATTGGGACAGATATAAGGCTTTGCTGGAAGCCTGCCCACATCATGGGTTAGAAAAATGGTTGATCGTCCACACCTTCTATAATGGTCTAGAATATTCTTCGAAGGTGTCTCTTGACTCCGTAGCTGGTGGAGCCTTGATGAACAGAAGACTAACAGAAGCTTACGAGATCATTGAGAATGTTGCTGTAAATTATCACCAATGGGCAAATGAAAGAGGTACTAACCCAAGAAAACTCTCGGGAGGTAAGTTTGAGGTAGACGGTGTTGATTTGATTATGTCAAAATTTGATTCTTTGAATAAGCATTTTGACAAACTTGAAAAAGTGAATGTTAATGTCATAGGTGCTTTTAACATTTTTTGTGAGATTTGTGGAGCATAGGGGCACATAAGTGTCGAATGCCAAGTTAGAATTAGCTCTTCATAAGGTGCATCGGTGGAGCAAGTGAAATCATGCCATAATTTTCATGACTTCAACCAAAAGGGGAGAAATGATCCATATTCTCAAACTTACAACCCCGGTTGGAGGTCACATCTTAACTTCTCCTACCGAAATAGTCAACAACAAGCTAGGCAAGGTAGTGCTAAACCCTTTTTTGGATTCTAACAAGTACAAAAATCTAGACTTGAGTATCTTCTTGAGAACTTTGTTGAGAGTCAATCTAAGCAAAACAAAGAGTTTAGGCAACATGGGCAAGTTGTGACTGAGGCCATTAGCGAGTTGTCATCTAAGGTTGACAATTTGGCCATTCATAATAAGATGTTGGAAACTCAGATTGCCCAACAAGCAGACACTTCACATAGGCAACAGGGTAAGTTTCTTGGTCAATCTGAAATAAATCCAGGTAATGAACACTGTAAGGCTGTGAGTTTGAGAAGTGGTAAGAAATTTGAGGATCTCAAGGGTAAGGAGGAGAGTGACAAAGATGAGGGGAATGAGGAAAAAGATACTAAGACATAACCCTTAGAAGAGGAGGAAACTAATGAGAAGGTGTCTAAGTATGTACCCTCTGAACCATACTAACCCCCAGTGCCCTTCCCTCAAAGATTGGCTAAGGCCAAGCTAGACAGGCAATTTGGGAAGTTCCTAGAGGTCCTTAAGAAATTATACATTAATGTACCCTTCACTGAGGCATTGCAACAAATGCCTACCTATGCTAAATTTCTTAAGGACATTTTGTCTAATAAGAGAAAGTTAGAGGAATATGAGACAGTAGCTTTAACTGAGGAGTGTAGTGCTTTAATTAAAAATAAATTGCCTCCTAAGCTAAAAGATCCAGGTAACTTCTCTATTCCTTGTTTGATTGGTAACATCAGTTTTGATAAAGCTTTGTGTGATTTGGGAGCTAGTGTTAGTCTTATGCCCCTTTCTGTGTGTAAGAAGTTGGAGGTGGGTGAACTAAAACCCACAACTATCTCCCTTCAATTAGCGGATCGGTTTGTCAAATACCCTGTAAGCATCTTGGAGGATGTTCCTATTAGAATGGGTAAGTTTTACATGCTAGTGGATTTTGTTGTGCTTGACATGGAAGCTGATGCTAAAATATCGATCATACTTGGGTGTCCATTCCTTGCCACTGGAAGGGCGATCATTGATGTTCACGAAAGGAAATTGACTTTGCGATTGAATGATGAGGAAGTAGTTTTTGATGTTTTTAATTCTGAAAATAATTCTAATTCCTTAAATTCATGTAATCGCATAGATGCTACTAATGTTATGGATAGTGTTATGCTTTTAGGCGTGCAGGAATCAGTGACTGATGTTATGCTGGAAAAAACCTTGCCCAATGGTACCACAAAATTTGAGAAGTCCAAGCCCTACAAGAAAGGACCTAAGAAGCAGAATGACAAGTGTGCCGAGAAGTGTGAATTTAAACTCGAGGATAAAATTCTTGTCAATAAATCGCTTCTACGTTTCTGTCCTAATAAGTTATGGTCGAAATGGTCAGGACCATATGAGATTGTTCGAGTTTTATCCCACGGTGTGCTTGAGGTGAAGAAAGAAGGCCATGAGCCTTTCATGATAAATGACCAGAGAGTGAAATACTTTGAAGGAGTGGGGACTGAGCACTACTCCGTTAACATCACCTGAACACAGAAACCAGACCAAAATTGAGCTAATGACTTTAAACAAGCGCTTCTTAGGAGGTAACCCAAGTTTCTTTATTTTTTCCTTTAAATTTCTTCTTTCTCTTTTGATTTTGTGTGTTGGATTGTTGGTTTGATCTTTATCTCATGGATTTTGTTTAGGTTTGATCATTTTTGAAGCTTAAATTAGACGGAGAGTGAAGTCAGAAAGTTCCACGCCAAGTCCATGGAAAATTCCATGGCCATGGATTGAAGATCAGAAAGAGAATACAAAAGTTAGAGAGATCCACGGCCTGGCCGTGGTTCAAACCATGGTCGTGGAATGCAGGGCTCTTCAAACAAAAGAAAAAGAAAAAGAAGGGATCAGGCAGCAGCGTCCACGGCCTGGCCGTGGAATGACCCACAACCGTGGAACACACCAGAAGATTTCCCACCACCGCAGTGAGTCTTTTTCTTTTATCCCTTTTCTTGTTATCGATTTTTACATTGGGGACAATGTAAATTTCTAAGCTTGATGGGGGTATTTTCATTTTTATTTTTATTTTTATTTTTTCATTTTATTTTGACATTATAGATCATTAGTTTCTTGCATTCTCATGTCTCATATTGCATTGCATCTTCTTATTGCATTTTCACACCATCATATCTCTCGGCTTTTGGTTGAACTTTGTGCCCCTTTCTTTTGAGGATTTTGAGACGATATTGATTTGGTACCTAACTTGTTGATTCTTGTGGTAGGCAACAGACATTGTTTTAATTAATAGTGGAGGTGATCTTTTGATAGTTGATAATTAGCATATGTTCTCTGAATTTGTGCTTTTCATTGATTTTTTGAAACTCTAAATGTGAGTTTTGAGCCTGTATGAGATTTATGCACTATATGATTTTTGCTCTCATTCTTTGTATTAAGTGATAATTCCTCATTGATTTTGTGCTCTAGAACTTGATTTGAAACCATTTTGAGGCGAAATTTTTGTTTACATGCTTGAATGTGATTAAGGCATCTTAGGTATTTTTCTGGCCTTCTGAAACAATTGTCACACTTTCATCCACTAGTTGCCTATCTTAATCCTATTGCATAATTGTTTTTCTTGATGCCTATGATGATACATTGTCGGTAATCATTTAGAATATTAAATGGAGCAAATTGGGTTTGAAAGTTGTAGTGGGAATCATATATTTTTGAACTTTCTCTTTCTCAAATGAAAAAAATAAAATAAAAAAATGAACTCTCTCCCCTATGTTAAATAAAAAAAGAGAAAAATATAAAGGGAAAGGGAAAAAAATAAAAGAAAATCATGATATGAAAGCTTGAAAAAGAAGGAAAAGAAAGGAAGAAAATGCTTGGAAATGTGGAGTTATGCTCTTCATTAAAAAATGCCTTTGCTCCATTTATGTTCTTGTGAGTTTCTTGTGCTTATTGAAGATTTTGTTAGCCCTTTGTGCATGCCTTCCTTTCTTTACCCTACCTAACATCATTCTCATGGCCCTATTACAACCCTTGAAAGACCTTTTGATGTTTGCATGCATGCAAATTATTACTGAAAATTTTGTTTCTTATCAAGCTCATGGAAGTGCTTTTTCTTTGAGGAATCTTGAGCGCGTTATCTTCACCCTTAAACACTTTAAGTGTAGTTCGTAGAGTGAACTTAATTCAGTGAGGAGCATGATTTCTGAGAACTTTAGCCTCTAATTGGACTTGATTTTGATTACCTCTCTAACTATTAGTTTGCCTTTGCCTATTGCTTGGTTGGTTGTTTTCTCGAGTTCCTCATTCATTATTATTTATTGATCCCACTTCTTAGTTTAGCCTTAGTTATTACTTAGGGACAAGCAAAATTTTAAGCTTGAGGGGATTTGATGTGTGTGAAATAACACTATATTTTGTTCTTGTTTTGCATAAAATTTTAGGCATTTTAGGCATTTTAGTTTTCCTTTTTATTTGTTTTTTCTTTAGTTCAGATAACTGCGGTGTTTGTGGTGTTGTTGTGCAGGATTGGTGCTAAATTGACTTAGAAAAAGGTGGAAAACTTACATGATTGAAGTTGGAGCTTAAACGATAGCAATTTGGGACAAAAGAATCATTCCAGAAGAGTCCACGACCTATCCGTGGAATGGCCCACGGCCATGGAACGCATCAGAGAAACAGTGTGCGCTCAGCCAGCAAGATCCACGGCCTGGCCGTAGAATTCCCCACGGCCATGGATCGCAGTCTGACACAGTTTTTAAAATTCATTTTTATTTCTTTTTACAGGCTTGGACCAGGTTAAACCCTTAGGGTATATATAGATATTCTGAATACAATATTAAGGTTCGAATTTGGTTTAAAGGAGGCACGTTTGGAGGCTCTAAATCTTCATCTTCCTCCTCTATTCTCCCTTCGCTACGGGTTTGGATGTTCTTTATTATGTTTTCTTGTTTCTTCTTATCCATCTCTAAGTAGTTCCCTTTGTTTCTAGGATTGGGCAATGCCCTTTGATACATTGATGATGATTAATTGACTTGGTTTACCCTTTCTATTAATTTTGAATGTTCTTTGATTCAATCCTTATTGCGCGTATTCATGTGAATTTGCTGGCCACATATTTGCATCTCATAGATATTTAGGGACGTACTGAGAGGTGAACCTAGGTGTTAGAACCATAAGAATTGAACTTAAGGTTTAAATCACGAGAGTAGGTTTAGCCTTTCGAGGACTTAATGAATTACCATAAAGCATAAAGAGTTCAATTTAAATTCAATTACCACGATAGTAGGAATTGGTTTAATTGGGCACAGTTCTTATTTCTTGAGAAATAACATGAAGTAATTTAGGGTAATTCACCTTTAATTGAATTTCAATTTTAATAAAAGGGTTGTCAATTACGATTTGTCTTGTATCATTGTGGTTAACCCCAATCCTAGAAGTTTTCTTGAATTTGAAAACCTTTCTTAACAACTTGCTATTTTTGTTCTCAACTTTGTACTTTAATATTTATTTATTTAATTACTTGGTTACTACGTTCTTATCACTTAACAATTATATTCCCTTTGTTTAATTTAATTTAATTAATTAATTAATTAGTATTCATAGACATAGTCCCTGTGAATTCAATATTTTTATTACTTGACGACGAAATCATACACTTGTAGATTTCACATACCAAGTTTTTTGCGGATTCTTAAGTGTTGTGTTTTTCTTGAATATCAATTTAATTTTTAATTTAATTATTTTAAATTAAATTTTTCTCTTTTTATCATATTCTTATTTTCTTGTTTTCTCTTTAACTGTCTATAGATATTTCTCTTGTTTATGCGAAATACTAGACGTTCCGGGACTCAAGGCCCACTACATGAGTTTTTCTGGCTCAAGGCCCACTGCATAAAGTTTTCTGACTCGAGGCCCATTGCATAAATTTTCTGGCTCAATGTCCATTGCATAAAGTTTTCTGGCTCAAGGGCATATTTCATTTAGTTTCAGGTTCAAAGGCCTGTTTTTTTTTTGTTAGGGGGGTCAAAGGCCCAGTGCATTTAGTTTTAGGCTCATAGGCATATTCTATGTCATTTAAATTCCTGTCATTTACTTTTGAGCGCATCGGCTCCTGTCATTTACTTTTCAGTGCATCGGTTCCTGTCATCTAAATTCTTGTCATTTACTTTTGAGCACATCGGCTCCATGCATTTTAAATTTTTGTCATTTATTTTGAGTGCATCGGCTCCATATCATTTAAATTTTTGTCATTTATTTTGAGTGCATCGGCTCCCTGCATTTTAATTCTTGTTATTTACTTTTGAGCGCATCGGCTCCTGTCATTTACTTTTGAGCGCATTGGCTCCATACATGTTAATTTCTGTCAATTCTTTTGAGCGCATCGACTCCTTGAATTTTAAATTCCTTTCATTTACTTTTGAGCACATCGGCTCTTCGCATTTTATTATTCTCGCATTTGTTTTGCATTTATCATCTTATGATTCCCAGACAAAATTCAAATTCATGTCTTTACTCATTCCTTATAATGATAAAATGAAAAACTACAATAATTCTTTTTATCTAGTAAGAAACAAGTAAAGAAAGGCAACTGTAGACATCCAATTTTGCCTGGGCCTTGAAAAAAAATAAACAAAAAGAGAGAAAAAAGAGAAAAGAAAAAAAATTAATAATTGTCTACTTTCTTGACTAAATCTTGTAATGTTTTAACTCATTTATTTTTTCACTTTGTCTATATAAAAAAATTATTTTCTATATATGAAAAAAAAAACTTTACATCTTGTTACTTTATACTCTGCACTATTTTAATCACTCTGCACAATTTCATTCACCTGCACACACGTAATCCTATCTTCACACTCAACCCCCTGCACAATTTCATTCACTCTCACCCACTCACCGACACTCACGGACTCACCCACTCACGTTTGTACACACCCTTACAACCTTCATCAATCTCATCACCCTTAAGCCTCACCATTTTTAAAAACATCCTCTCTTCCACCACTACAGAGGAGACCACAACTCCATCCGCTCGACCACCATTACCTCCACCACCATGAAGCTCCACCTCTCATCACCACCTCACCCTCAACCACCAAACAACCCCACCGAAAAAATCTCAACCATCAACACATCTTCAACTTCACTTCACCTTCCATCCAACCTCACCACTCCTTCACCTTCACCCATGACCCAACCTTCACCCTAACCTCCATAACCACCTCACCTTCACCAACGACCCAACCTTTACCCCAACCTTCGAGACCACCAAACCGCACACTAGCAGCCACCCATCTTCACCCTCTTCACCCAACAACCCATCATCAACCAAACAACCCACAACCACCATCTCCATCTTCAACTTTCCTTAACAACACCACCACGTCACCCCACAATCAACCTTCATCATCTTCAACTCACTAAGCTCATAACCTCCATCCTTCGCCATTACAAACACCCCAACCCAACAGTTATAACCATTAACCCAAAGCCCCAACCTCCATATCCTTCAACCCGTAGCTCAATTCACCAACATAATACTTACCAAAATAGCAACCTCCACCATAAGCCATCCACCCAAACCATGAAACCCCATCCTTCATCAACCTCAAACACCTCACCATCCTCACCTTCACTATCTTCAACACTCCAAGCCCTGCAACCCACCACGCTTGGGACCCGAGCCGACAGTGTCACCGAGCCCATTGCATCCCGCTCCACTAGCAGACCAGAACCGCATCGTCGAGCCCACCGCAACCGGCCAGATCCGGAAACACCAGATCCCGCACCACCGTTCGCTCCTCTAGTCCGCACCGATCCAGAACTGCACTTACCGAAGCCACCACTGGAAACGACGTCCGAGCTCACCTTCGGACCCGCCTCGCTCGACCCAGACTGCCACACCGGACAGATTCAAAAAATCTAGAGCCAGCAGCCCCACGCTCGGATCCGTGTGACCCGCGTCACATCAGAGCTCAGCCGCACCGCCCCTGCCATCCAAGCCGCTCAATCCGCTCCACCTACCATGCACCGGATTCAACCGCAAACGCAGATCCAGTTTGTGATCTTTTTTAATTTTTTATTTTTTTGTTCTCTATTTCTTTGTGCTTTCTGTTTCCTTTTTATTTTTATTATTTTTATGATTATTTATTTATTTTATCTAGTTGTTTAGTTGGTGATAAGGATAGGGTCAATTTGTAGGGTTTGACTAAAAGCATTTGGGCTCATTTCTTTTTATACTATCCTTTTGCACGTTTAGGCTTGAGTCATTAGATTTTTTTTTAAAGTTGGCTAAGTGTGTTGTTTTGTTTAAATAATTTCAAAGTGCTTTGTCAAGCATAAGAAAACAAACAAGGAAAAATACAAAAAAATAAGAAAAATTAAAAACAAAAAAATGAAATAAGCAAAATTAGGAAGAGTAAAATAAAAATTCGGCATAGTTATCCTAAAAAAATGGAGAAAATTTGAAAATTAATAAAAATAAAAATAAAAATAAAACTTGTTTTGAGTTGTTTGGTTTGTGATGCTCATATTTAATCTTTTTTTTTTTTGCATTTACTTGACTCATGGAAAATTGCATTCACTTATTTATTCTTATGTTTTTTTAGTAAAAAAAATGATAAAAAAATATTTTAATCAATGCAATGACTATTAATAATGATTAAATAATGGATGTTATCTTTAATATCGTTTGGATCATAAGGATGCGACATCGTTAAGAATGAGGTTGAGAAGATGAAGTTGGTTTAGGGCATTTTCAAACGTCTCATCTACAGACTTTGACCATTCATTATTTGTTTGGTCAAGTTCCCCTTTCAAAAGCATGCATTGATCCTAAACATCGGTGAGAATAGACTCGATCGAGGCCAAATTCTACTTCAATGCATCCTCTTAAGCCGTTACTTAATTAAGATTAGCCTGACCTCATCAGCAACCGCAGTGAGGCGGGCAACCTTGGCCCAAAGTTTATCAACCTCAGAATTGAGCAACTTGAGTAGCACATCCTTGTGGGTAACTTCCATGGCGTCCTGGGTGAGTACCTCATCTTTCTCAGCAAGATCTAGCTCCAGCTTCTGCTTTCAATCTCGAAGGGTATTGAGCTCCCCCTCTAAGTTGATGACATCCCGGAAGGAACCCCAAGACTCCTCCATGAATCGAAGGAAAAAGGCAAGGTGTAAGTTCCCTAGTTGAGCCCTACGTAAAAGCTCTAACATGTCAAGCTGAACTAATGCCTTGGTCTCAGTCTGACAGAATAAGGCACCATCGATAAAGTCTAAAGGATCAGTTGCCTAGTTCCACACCGATACTGGTAGAGACCTTAATAGAGCATCTTCAAATTCCAAGCCAATGGAGGCCTCAAACACTTCAGGACACTCCAGAACGCCCTCAATCGTTGGCCTCTTCCCCCTGTCGCCCCTACAGCCCTCGACCTGCCTTTTTTGGGGTCATAGCAGCGACACATGAGAACTCGTTTCGGTATCCCAGACCTCAGTTCTCGAGGGAGATGGAGAAACCACCACGGCTGCAGGAATAGGGATTGCACTACTCGAAGGCGTAGGAACAACAACTATCACCCTTTTAGCAGACATCAAGGCCTAAGATCCTGAAACATCACCCCACCCCCCACCCCAGGCCTCCAATTTCTCGGCTAAGAGCCAAAGTCCACTCGGTGGAGCCATGCTTTCTGCAAACAAAAAGAGTGTCAACACTTGGATAAATTCGGGTACAAGAAGATAAGTGTAGAAAAAATGTACAGGATGAGATACCTAGCATGATCTTTATGGAATCAATAGGCCCATCCAAGACATCTTTACAAGAGATGACCCCCTTTTTTCTGGTCCACTTGATCAAAAAGTCCACGACCCAAGTCTTAGGAGAAGGGATCTTAGAGTATAGAGTCTCTAACTCTTTATTACATTGTCCGTAGCCGACTTTAGTCCAATATAAATGGAGGCACAGCTCACTTTTTGGGGTAACAAAAAAAGGTGTCTTATGTGGAGCTCCTTCCACCCTAAAGAAGTCCTTTTTAAACTTCCTGAAGGACTCTTGGTAGGCCCTGATGACTGTGCACCCACAGTGTGATCCATCCTTTAGTCTGGTTGGTCCCAAAGGTCGTCAATCGAGAAAAAAGAAAAAAAAAGATTTGACAGAGTATAGCCACTCAAAAACTCGACAGACCAGCTCGAATTCCCAGACCAATCCCCAAGCATTAAATGAAGTTGAGTAAGCGCCACTCGCAGGTGATTGAGAACGCTCATATCGAAGATAGTGAACAGTAGCCACACCCTAATCTGAGTAAAAAGAGTCTCATACATATACATGAAGTGCTCGCTCTCCATTCGAGTCGAGCACACCCTCTCTTCCTCTGATGGGTATTGGATCACAAACTCTCGATCTTTAAATCCCTTCACAGTTAGCTGCAAGTACTGTTGCTTCTCCAGGACATCTTCTACAGTCCTCACGTCAGAAGGAGTGCCCAATACTTCTCGGTCCACTCATCGATATATGTTGACATCTCGGGGGAAGACAAGCCTTTTTGGCTCCGCAGGTACAGCCCTCCCTCACTCCGCAAGTGCAACCCTCCGAGTTCACGCTATACCTATAGAGGACGCACCCGAGTTAGATTCAGAAGAATCACTCATGTCTCTTACTACTAACATAAGTTCAGAGAACGAATGGGCTGACCCACACCTTGTCGATTCCTTAGCTCAGTCTGTCCTCCTGAATACCTCCAAGATCCTCATCCTAGTGAAGGAAGTTGGACCCTTATCAGAACCCCCACCGTAAGCCTAAAGCCTCTGTTGTGCCTACAGTGGTGGGGATAATGAAGGGCTCAGAACCTCTAAGGACGGGCCACTATTCTACACTATCTCCTCACTCCCAAACATTTCTCCCACCAAATGCTCAAAGAAAAGGGCAAAAATAAAGTGAATAAAAAATAGGAATATCATAATATTTGGAAGAAAAGAGAGTTTCTAAATGATGATGAGAGTGTTGAAAAAGCCTTGAAACACCAGCAACCGCCATAAAGGATGCTGAAAATCACCTACCTAAGTCACAGGAGAAAGAAAATTAGAATGCAAAATTCTGGAATGCAAGTTTTGCAAATTTAGGCAAAGAGTGGGAAAGACTCAACTCTGCTCCTATTTAAAGGCATGGAAAGTCACCCCCAAACCATTGCTTTACGGGGAATGGATACGCCATTTTGATGCAGATAAGACGTTTCGTTCGAAATGCCTCATCATGACCCTACTTTTCAAAATTCAAAAGTGGCTCATCATGGCGTAGGAACCCCAAACGACGACATCCACTTCTCTTCAACTATGTGTCGTATCGCTTGTAAATGAAGACAACTGAAAGGACAATGTTCAGAATGTTTGAGACTGAAGCAACGTGTGGCATCACAGAATGACACCTAAGTCGGACACTGGACCTACAAAAAGATCTCGTGGTAAAACAATACCCTAAATCTCGGCCTAATATTGGACTACTACAGACCCCACACTGCATGGGGGCAACTAACGATAGACCTCAGACCGTGGAATAATGATGTAAGTTGAGTAATCCTTCTTGAATCCCAACCTTACTCATGTACCCCAGATTCTCACTATGATACATCACGGACCTCGACTCTTTGAAAGAACAATGCGAGATATAGCATAAACACTATGACTCAGATCCATTTGTCCATTTGGTGTCATATGCTCCAGTTGAACATGTATCTTGACACTTAATTATCTCATCTAAGCGCCAAGTTAGGGAAAATTGCTCTGGACCAGGTTTTAGACCCATAGAACTATATCAACCCGAATCGTCAGGCTGGCACCCAGACGTGTTATGTGCATGATACGGTTCGTCTACTAAGCATGTCCCCCTCCCCCCAGAATAGAAAATTGGAGACATCACTCTACTCGAAGGGAGGGATAGATCATATGGAATAATGATTTTCTATACCCCAAGGAGACAATGTATAATACGCACTAAATTGCTCAAATCTCCTATACTTTTTATACGCTCATACGTCTATATATAAAGGTTAGACAAAAGGACAATAGTATGCCCTGATTCTATTACATCTTCTCCTCCTTGTGCAGCTATTGACTTGAGCGTCAAAGTGTCTTGCTGGTACCTACCCCCTTGCTCCTTGGTTGTTGAAGCTACGCTCACGGAGGAGACCACCACTACTTACCTTCTCAAGTAACTCTCAGAATCTAGTTCTGAACAAATACTAGATGGAATTTTTTCTCCTTCGAGCATACATGCACAAGATATAGTATGTGCCTGATATCGATAAATTAGGTGGCTCTATGTTAGCTTGGCAATAATGATGAAAGATTAGTGGATTGATGACTATGTACACATTAAAATTATAGTAGAATTTTATATAATTGAATAAAAATAAAGTATAATTTTATATTGATAATAAAGTGCTTTTAAATTCATAACCTTATTGTATGTTTGCAGTATATGGTGATAGGCACCATATTATTTTGTGCAATGTTTTAAAAAATGAACCGAACCGGTTGATTGAACTGGTTAGATTATGAATTGGCCATATTTCTTATTCGAGTATTTTTTTGGTTTAATTATAGTTCAACTACAAATTTAATCGGTTAAACTAATTTTACCATGATCCAGAAGCCTTGCTTTAATATCCAATTCGATTTTTAAAACATTAGTTTTGTGTGCATCACCAAATATCATAATCAATGAAAAAAAAAATATTTTGGTACAACATGTATAACCTTGTAACTGACAAATAAAGTAATATTTTTTATCAGAAAGAATGAGAGTGGGATAGGGATACAAGCTTAAGGAATGAGAAACTTTAATTGGCGAGAAGTATCAATTGCATATATATTATTAGAAATATAATAAAAGTCATTTATGTATTTTCATCTAGTAATAAGAGCTTTTAAGAGAATTAGTTCATGACATGATATTAAAATTTCAATAATTAGGTGGTTTAGAGTTTATTGGCTTTTAGGAAAATTAATTCATAATATATACATAAATAAATTAACAATGAGATATTCTGAAAAAGTTAAAACATAGGGAGAGACTAAAAGCGTTTGAGAAGGGAGAGAAAAGAATAAAGAAAAGAAGGGTTGAGAGACTATATATATTATCTTGTTTGGAAGACTGAAAAGAATACAAAAGAAACCCCATAAGTAGGGATGGCAATTTTAGCCCCATGGTAATACCCGTGACGGGGGTGGGTAATACCCGTCAAATTCCCCCCGTGGATATAAATACCCGTTTAGTATTATCCCCGTTTAATAAACGGATGGGGCGAGGGTGGTTCCCCGTATCCGCATGGTACCATAAAAATTTTATATAAATATTTTATATAAAATTATTAAAAAACTTAATTATAAATTAAAATATTGTAAAGTTATATAAATTAAAAGTATTTTAGGTGTTTGACATTATTTTTAAATTAAGTTGTGTTGGACAAATTTTAAAAAATTATAGTATTATACTTTTTTTTCATTTTTCATTTTATTTTTTTGATTTTTTTGAATTTTTTTATAATTTATTGGGTACCCGCAGATATCCGCGGATACCCATTTACCCGCGGGGGAAAAATAAACGGGTACCCGCATGGATATGGAGACGGAGGCGGAGACGGATATTATTCGCGGGGGCGGGGGACGGGGGGCTACTACCCGTCCCCGCTCCGCCCCGTTGCCATCCCTACCCATAAGAAAATCACTTTTGTTTAACTCAATATTTATTCAATAAGATCAACAAAACCAAATTGTAGAATGCTTAGAATATAGTTTTTGTAATTTGTCTAGATTGCACATTTACAAAGTAGTTCTAGTTCTTAAAATCATCCTTAATAAAATATCATTATTTAAATAGACAGTCATAGATCGATACATCTACAATTAGTTTACAGGTCAAATCTTTATATAGTTATATATGTCGATACATCATAGATCGATATATGTATTATAGGTCAAATGTTTACAGGTCAGAATTCGGTTCTAAGGGTTACTTGAGAAGGTAAGATGCAGTGAGTTCCTCCAAGGCACAGTCACCACAAGAAAGTAGCACGGGGGAGGGGGGATACCTGTAAAAGGTACTCTGACGCTCAAGTCAGTATCTGCACAAAGAGGATAGTGTGTAATGAGGATGGCACATACCTTCATCCTCTTCCTTAGGCTTTATATAGAGACGTAAGAGAGTGTAAAGGACATAAGGATCTGTGCAATTCAATGCATATTGCTCGTTGTTCCCTTAGTATGCAAGAATATTATTCTATGTGGTTTTGTCTCCTTCGTTTGAGTGGAGTGGTGTCTCCACTTTCCTATAAGAGGAGCTAGGCTTAGCGAGTGAATTACTTCCTGTGCATACCATTCTTGAAGGCCAGCCTGGTGGGTCGGGTGGCTCTAGTTCTATGGGCCTATACCTGGCCTAGAATAGCTGCCTCTAGCTTGGTGCTTTGAAAGTTTTGCTAAATGTCAAGGTACATATCCCACTGGAATGCACGACACGTAATAGGCATAGGGATCTGAGGCATACTATTCTATGTTGGATCTCGTGATGCTCTCTCAAAGGGCTGAGGTCTGTGATGCATTATTAGAAATCAAAGTAAGACCGGTTGCCTTTGTTCAGATGTGGTGTGACACGTGGTTGAGGAGTAATGGGTGTTGTAGTTTGGGGTTCATAACATCATGATAAGTCATTTTTGAATTTTGAAAAGCGGGTGTCATGATGGGGCATTTCGAATGAGACTCCTTATCCGGTTCAAAATAGCGTACCTACCCATGTTGAGATGGCGGTTCAAGGGTGACCCTTCAAGCTTATAAATAAGGGGGGAGTTGAGTTTTCCCCACCTTTTTTTCCCCAGATTCGTGTTTTAGATGCTCATATCCCTGGTTTTCATATTTTAGTTCTTCCTTCTCCGGTGACTCAGGCAAGCTATTTTTAATCTTTTTTCGTGGTAGCTGTTGGTGTTGTGACAATCTTGTTGCTGTTAGGGACCTCCATTTTTCTCGATAATTAAGGTACTCCTCATATTTCCCTGATTTCATTTTTGTCATTTTCTTTGAATATCTGGTAGAAGAAATGTCTGGGAGCGAGGAGATGGTGTAGAATAGTGGCCCATCGGTGGAGATCTTGAGTCCTCCTAGGTTCCTATTGCCTCAGTTAGGGGGAGGAGCTTGAGACCATGGGGGCCTCAATGATGGTTTAGGCTCTTTGGCAAGGACCTTAGGTGTTTTCCAAAAGGCAGACTAGGTTAGGGAACTGTCGAGGCAAGGGCTTACTCATCCATTTTTTGAGCTTTTGGAAGTGTCAAGAGATTTGAGTGACTCCTCGAGGTCTAAATCTAATGCTTCCTCTATAGGTATGGCTCGGACCTGGAGGGTTATAATCGAGGAACAGGGAATGGTTGTTTCCATGGACCCGAGAAGGCTTTTCTTTCCTCGAGAAGCTGGTCTATATGAGTGGGTTGATCAGGAGGTCTTGGGTATTCTGTCTGCTGTGAAAAGTGAAGATGACGTCCTTAGGAGGCAACAGAATCTCCAACTGATTGAGGATGGGTCATGGGACAAATAGTTTAGGATCCGATACCCGTTAGAGGAGGAAAGAGTATGCTCCATTCGTGTCAGGGGTGGACACTTCTTCTATATGTGCGAAGTCCTTTTTACTCGAATTGGGGTAGATTTCCATTTACTGAGTTTGAGAAGAGGGTCCATCTGTATTTACAAGTGGCACCAACTCAACTTCACCCAAATGCTTGGGGGTTTGTTCAGGCATTCAAGCTCGTTTGTCAGGCTTTTGAGTGGCCATATTTGGTTAGGTTTTTCTTCTTTCTTTCTTCTCGGTTGACGTCCTTGGATAGCAAACAAAGCAAAGGGTGGATCGCCTTAGGGGCTCAGAAAGGGTGCATTGTTTTCAAACCCTATTAGGAGCCTTTTGAAGATTTTGAGAAAGATTTCTTTAAAGTTGAGGGGTCTGCTGGGATGACACCTTTTTTGGTCACCTAGGAAGGTCAACCAAACCTTTTTTGTACTAGTTTGAGGCTGGTTGTGATCAGAGTAACAAAGAGGTAGAAACTCAGGTGACCGACCTTCCTCTTTCTGAGGCTTGGGTTTTGATATTTTTGATTGATTGGGCCAAAGAAAATAGGCCATTCTTTGTAAGGATGTCTTGGATGAGCCTGCCATTTCTGTGAGGCCCCTGCTAGGTATTTTATCATGTAATGAATTTTCTTCTCTGTATTTGAATTTATCTTAGTGTTGTAATACTTTTATTTTTTCTTTTGTTTGCAGAAAGCATGGCTCCACTAAGCAGACTCCGACTCGTAGCGGAGAAATTGGTAGCCTGATGGGGTGATACATCGAGATCTCAGACTTTGATGCCTACTCAAACACCGATGGTTGTTGTTCCTGTGCCTCCCAGTAGCATGGTTTCCTTCCCATCAGTTGTGGCCGCTCCTCCTTGCCCTAACACAGATGTTTAGGGTACTGAGTCGAACTCTTCTATGTTACCGCCACCATCCCAGAAGAGGCTGGCTGATTGTGGCATGGAGGACAGGAGGAAGTGTTCGGAATTACGAATACATCACGCAGCGATAAGCCATAATCTGAGTTTTAAAATAATTTACCTCTTGAAGCGTGATCAAAAGGAAGTGACGTGAATCACTAACACCGTAATAGCAACGATGTCTCTGCGGTATCCACACGAACAGACTCACGAACGTCCAACGTCCGCAAAAAGGAGCCTCACGTCTCTCACACAGTGCTAGCTGCGAAAAAAAAAAAGAAACCTATCGCTCACTCACTCACTTTTTTATAGGTGTGGCTAGGGTTCTATATTATATGTATCTTAGCAGCCCCTTAGTAGTACTATTTATAATAGTGACTACCTTAAGTGAGTGTGAGCAGCAGCAAGGTAAGTTGTGCAACCCTAGACTCATCTGTTATGAGTCTGGCTCATATTTGAATCCGAGTCCAACTTGGATTTATTGTTCCAATTTTAGTCTGCTCTATGTGTGTGATCCTGCAGGTTCTCATTACATTAGCAGTAATATTAAAATCCTATTTTAATATTACAAGCAGTGAGCAAAATCTAGCAACACATCGTTGCTACCCAAGTAATAAGAATGTCAGTGATTTGACATAACTTTTTCGTGACCAATGTTTCCGTGTTATTTAGTCCCTTTGTCAAGATATCTAGATTAAACACAAGGCATGGAATGCGTCACCCTTGTATAGTCCAATCATTCGTTTCCTGATACTCGAGTAGAATTTATAATAATAAATGAAATCAATATCTCATATTGACTCATTTGAGCATGGCCATGCATTTCGTAGTCTCGCTTAATCAGAGGGCCCGAAGATATCGCTCCTGTTATGTCGGAGTGACAAATCTCATTTAAGTCACTCACATCCCTCTGTATGATTCGCAGTATGTCCAATAACTAACTTTATAATCACCTTGTTACAGATTACATTTGATGGCATTAAAACACATAACTCCTCATGTAGGAATCGTAGTGATTTCAGGTCAAAGGACCACAGACACCATTGTCACTATGAGAATCGCTTATGACACTCACGTAACGATCCATGTAGCGTTCTCATGGCAGGTCAGTCCAGTACATCATTACTCTAATATGTACCCATGTGAAGACTTGATATCTCATATCCATGACCCGTGAGATGTGGTCATCAGTCTATAAACATACTAGTCTTAACGCATTATTGTTGTCCTAATTAACAATAATACTTGACTAGGGACATTTAAGAATAGTGTTCTGATTATATCCAATAGGATCTCACGATCAAGTCAACCACTTGATGTCCTATGGCATCAAACTTACTATTCTAAGGACTTTATTATGTTTATTAAAAAAGAATACAATAAATGAAATGCCTCATATATTAAAATAAGCATAATAGAATGTATGTGAATACAGACAAATGTATCAGCCTCTAGGGCATACGCCAATAGGAAGAGGCCGGTGACTAAGGAATTTTCGAGGGAACTTGCAGGGGTGAGGTTTCAAATTATCTGGGATCTATGGGCTTTCTGAGGCTGGTTTTAATTCTGTGGTGCTTCCCACCAGGATCAGTGTGGTCTCAAGGGGCAGATACTGTCAGGTTTATTGATGATCATCTACTGAGTTCTATCGAGATTGATGTGTTGATGGATCATGACATGGAGGAGATCCTTCGCGAGGCTCAACTCTAGTATCTGCGTGCCGCATCTGCTCTTCAATATGTGGAGGAAAGCTGGGAGTCCGTTTAAGAGATCCCCATCTTGGAGAGGGAGCTTGACCTTCTTTGTGATGAACTTGCTGAGAAGGATGAGCAACTAACCCTGTCTGTTCAGGAAGTTACTAAGAAGAACAAGCAGTTGGCAAAGGCCGCCCTAGAGATTACCCAGAAGGATGGGTCACTAGCCCAGGCTGCTAGTGAGATGAAGTTGTTGACTACTGAGGTCATTAATGTTACTAAGTGGTCTCAATACTCAAGATGGGGTGAATTGAGTTTATAAAATATTTTTGTAATTTGTTTTACAGAACATTTAATTATTAATTTTCGTTGAAACTATTGGTTAATAGAAATGAATGGATAGAGAATGTTCAAGCAAAACAGAGAGTGTTCAAGAAAGCATGTAAAATAAATACACAAATGTAAATGAGTTGAATTTGGAATATCAAACACAAGGTTTATCCTAGTTCAGCCACCAATCCACTTGTGGCCTATGTCCAGTCCTAAAGTAATCACCCGATATTTTCCATTATATCTTCAAGTTTCAATAGGTACTTGCAACCTTTACACAATATAGCACTCACCACACCTTAGGATACCTCACCCTTTGTGCTTGAACCTCAACTTCAAGAGATACCTCACCTTACAACTTTGAGGGAAACTTCACCCTCTTTTACAAATTAAACAAAGTGTAGATGAAATGAAACTCTCTCAAGAGCGAATAATACAACTTGAAGCTCAATGGGTATATAGATTCACATTTTGAAGCTCAAAATAGAGTATATAATGAAAAGGCTGTGAAAGCTCGTATTAATGCTCAACCAAGGTTTTTAGATTGATTTTTTTAATCTTCATAAATGCCCAACAACTTGTATTTATAGCCCATGAAAGATTAGAGTCATGGGGTGGTTGGTTGGAGCATTAAATGCTTTAAACTAGCTATTAATTCTATTTTTAATATAAGCATTTATTTGAATAACAACTTTGTTATTCGAATAAAGCTTCAAATAGAATGAAGGTAATTTTGCCTCTGAAACGTGTTATTCGAATAACACTTACGTTATTTGAATAACCCTTTTACAACCTATTTTCTAAAAAACATGTTATTCAAATAACAAACTTGTTATTCGAATAAACCATTTAAGATCTGGTTTCTGGAAAACGTGTTATTTGAATAACACTTTGGTTATTCGAATAAATCATATGCACCTAAGCTTATTTTGAACCTTTATTCTAATAAAGTAGGGCTTTATTCGAATAAAGCTTAACCAAATGGAATATTTTGCTTCTCTGACTTTGGTTATTCGAATAAGGAAACCCTTATTCGAATAAATCATTTGAAAATCATTTTTATATAACTTTTAAACATTGTCAATTGATTCCAAATGATCTTATAAGCTTTTAGGCACTTAGTGGTTGTTTCTTTGGAGCCTAAAAACTATTTTGAAGCCTTGAAAACATATGTGCTATTTGGGTTCTATGAAAAACAATTTTTAGAGCATTAGTGTGAACCACTTTATACCTTTACACCATGATCGAAGTCCTAATGCTAATCTTGAAAGACTTGGACTTGATCTTGAAACATCTTTATGTTTGTTATCATCAAAATAAAGTCTTCATAGGTCAATTGTTAATTATATTTTTTCCCTTTTTGATGATGACAAACAACCATTGAGAAAAGAGTTAGTTTCATAAATTGGAATTCACAAGGTCATTAGAGAGACTTAATACCCCTCTTTTTCCTAAGAGGTGAATTGTAATTTAGAGTTATTCGCAGCTCCCTTTTACTTTTGGAATCCCAAGATCCGGTTTAAATTTTCCTGCCTTTTCTCAAAAAATTTTCTAAAAATGTGAGATCTTTAGCTTCTTCTCCCCTTTTTGTCATAATAAAAAAGATGGGGCAAGAGAAAGCCAAAGCATAAGCAAATGATATTCAATTAAGTTCAGTATGCTATTTTTATTGAAGGTAGTAAATTTATCACATAAAGACAAGCCTAAACAGAAATAAGATTTTACTGAACACAGCAATGCATTTCATTCATAATATGGCCAATTACATTTACATTTGCATAAAAAAAATAGCCAATATAAGCAAAAAAACAAAAAACAAGGATCTTATGAACTATGAATCCTAAAAGTATGCATCCACTGGCGGAGGAGGGAAGTTAGGTGATTGATCTGGTTGCAAAGCTTGCAATGCCGGCAGCTCATGTTAAACAGCTTCTATTCTATCAAGCATAACAGAATAGGTGTTCTCCCTGTAAGCACGGTTGTCTAGCAGGGTTGTCATTATTTGCTCCAAGTGACTGGACTAGCAGCAGTAGCAGCAATAGGAGCACTTTCAGCCAGAGCACCTTTAGCTGCCACATCAGCTCCATCTTTTTCAGTTCATCTGGATACACCCAGCCTCCTTCATCATCTAGAACCATATTCATTTTCTTTATAGTATATTCTCCAAAGATGTTGAAGTGATTCAGCGTTACTGGCCACTTAGTTTTCCTGACGAGTGAGTACTTGTTGAGAAAATTTGAAATTAGCAGAGCATAGGACAAGTCAAAATTTTCCTTGCTTTTTTCCTTCATCATATGTTTCCCAATGAAATTAGGTCAGCTGATCCTCCAACTTTTAAGCAGAAATCAAACCATGAAGATATCATCCTTGTTCAAATAGGCATAGTTGCCTGCACGAGGGACAAAGATGTGCGCATATGCGCAATAGAGTAGCCTATCTTAACTTTTGAGCGTGCTACTCTTCAATCCAATCTTAGGCCACTACATTCCAGGTTTCATAATTACAGGCATAACATCTTCTTTCCTGTAGTCCTTCATATAGATCCTGCTATCTTCTTCAATAGCAGTACCAGTAGCTCTCAAGCCAAAGAATTCCAACCAATCTTTCGGAGTGATCATAATTTGTTGATCCTTAACTTTGGAGATGATGTTGAGACCATCCAACCTTAGGTTGTAGTAAAACATCTTCACGAGGTCTGGGAAGATGGTGTCCTTGTAGCAGCACAACTTGAGCTCCATATCAATGTGCATTGGTTCCCAATATCTATGTTCTAGAAATTTTCCTTGAAGCGAGTCAAATCAGTGTCATTTGAAAAGAGTCTTCGAAGATCTATTGGGTTGTTGCAGGGAGCAATTTTGGTGCATAGGTATTTGGAGGAGGAAGCCATGGATGAACCTTTGGAAGGTTTTGGGTATGGTGTTCGGGTTGTGAGGATGGTGGTTTGGAGAGAGAGAGAGATGTAGAGAGAGATGAGTGAGAATGGAAAAAGTAAAAATGGAGATTTTTGGGCGAGGTGTGGTTGTTGGGTCATGGAGACACGAAGAGAACAAAACAGAGGAAGAGGAAAAAGTGAGAGTAAACTGAGAAATGAGGAATGAAACACGCAAAAACCATTTATAGGCTGCGTTTTATTTGAATAACAACGTGGTAGATCAAACGTCTTGGCTCACTGCCAAGCATTATTCGAATAACAATATTGTTATTCGAATAACAATTTTGAAACTCAAAGGTCTTGACTTTCTGCCAAGCGTTATTTGAATAACATATCTGTTATTCAAATAGCAACGTACCCAGACTTGACTTTCTGCCAAGCTTTATTCAAATAACATGATAGTTATTCGAATAACACATAAAAGATCAGAATTTTAGGAATGCTTCTGTCAAGTGTCATTCGAATAAGGTGTTCCTTATTCAAATAAAACATGTAAAACACCATATTTTGGTGCCTACTGAGATATGCTATTCGAATAAGAAAAGTCTTATTCGAATAAGACTAAAATAAAAACACCAGTAAGCTCATTTAGAATAGCAGGTTAAGAGGAGATTACTTACCCAATTAAGGGAGTACCTGCAAAAAAAAAATTGGGATACCTCCGATGCTCAAGTCAATAATAATTCAAGATAAATAAATCAATGATAAAGCATTAAATATAAGCATTCATTCATATGCATGATTGATCAATTATATCAAATTCTCTTCTTATGTAAAACAATGTATTTTTGCCAAAGACTTACTGAAAATATCTGCAAGTTGTTTAGTTGTTTCCACAAATTCAAGCATGCAATCACCTTTTTGAACATGGTTTCTAATGAAGTGGTGCCTTATTTCTATGTGCTTTATTCTTAAGTGCAAAATTAGATTTTTAGACAAATTGATTACACTAGTGTTATCACATCTTATAGGGATGTGATCAAACTCAAGACCATAGTATAGAAGTTGTTGCTGTATCCAAAGGATTTGAGCACAACAACTCACAGCTGCAACATATTCAACTTCAGCTGTAGACAATGCCACACTATTTTGTTTCTTGCTATGCCAAGAAACTAGTGAGCTTCCAAGCAAGTGGCATGTCCCACTAATGTTCATCCTATCCATTTTGCATCCAGCAAAATCAGAATCAGAATAACCAATAAGGCTACATGAGGCACCCTTAGGGTACCATAAACCCATATGTGAAGTGTCAATTAGATATTTCATAATTCTTTTTACAGCACATAGGTGTGATTCTTTAGGATTTGCTTAAAATATAGCACACATGCACACATTAAACATAATATCTGGCCTACTTGCAGTAAGATAAAAGAGTGAGTCAATTATACCTCTATATTTTGAGATTTCTACAGATTTACCTCTTTCATCCTTGTCCAAATAATAAGAAGTGCCCATAGGTATAGCCATATGTTTGGTGTTGTCAATTCCAAATTTTTTGGGCAGCTCTTTGCAATATTTAGATTGACTTATGAAAGTCACATCCTTAGTTTGCTTGATTTGGAATCCAAGGAAGAAGTTGAGCTCACCTATCATAGACATCTCAAACTCATTTTGCATAATGTTAGAAAACTCCTTACAAAGAGATTCATTAGTAGCACTAAATATTATATCATCAATATATATTTTAGCGAGAAGTATGTCTTGCTTTTTATGCTTGATGAAGAGAGTAGTGTCAACTTTTCCTCTAGAGAAGTTTTTTTCCAAAAGAACTTGTTCAACCTTTCATACCAAGTTCTAGGAGCTTGTTTAAGTCATACAAGGCCTTTTTCAATTTAAAAACATGGTTGGGCAGTTCAAAGTTTTCAAAACTAGGAAGTTGTTTCACATACACCTCTTCTTGTATAAAACCATTTAAGAAAACACTTTTGACATTAATTTGATAAAGTTTGAAATTCATGATGCATGCTTATGCAAGTAGCATTCTTATGGCTTCTAATCTAGCTACGGGAGCATACGTTTCCTCATAATCTATGCCTTCTTCTTGATTATATCCTTTAGCAACAAGCCTAACTTTATTCCTTAGTATTAAGTTTGTTTCATCAAGTTTGTTCCTAAAGACCCATTTGGTGCTAATTATGGGATGATCATTGGGCCTTAGAACTAATTCTCAAACTTGATTTCTCTCAAATTGGTTTAGTTCATCTTGCATGGCCAAGATCCAATGTTCATCATTAATGGCCTCATTTATGTCTTTAGGTTCTACTTAAGAAACAAAAGTCATATGATTACATGCATCTCTAAGAGAGTTATGAGTAGTTACCCCTTTTGATACATCATCTATTACTTTGTCAAAATGATGATATCTTGATGTCCTCAATTCCTTGGGAAGGTCCATGATTTGTGAATCCTCTTACCTTGGGGGATCAAATAGGCTTTTTTCTTACTTCTTAGCCTCTTTTTCTTGATTCTCCAAGTGTGTTCTTGCTAACATTTTTGCAACATTGTCAACCAAATTCTTTTTCGGTCCATTTGAGTTAGTTTCATAAAAAATAATATGAATGGACTCTTTTATGGTCATAGTTCTTTGTAAATTTTAAAAGCTTTACTAAGCATTGAATAGCCAAGAAATATAACTTCATCCGATTTGGCATCAAACTTTCCCAAGTTATCATTTTCATTGTTTAAAACAAAGCATTTACATTCAAAGATACGAAAGTGTGAAACATTTGGCTTTTTTTCCTTGTACAACTCATATGGGATTTTCTTTTAAATTGACCTTATTAGAGCCTTATTCATAATATAACAAGCAATATTTACTGCATCCACCCAAAAGTACTTAGGAAGGTTAGCCTCATTGAGCATAGTTATTGTCATTTCTTCTAAAGATCGGTTTTTCCTTTCTACAACTCTATTTTGTTGTAGAGTTCTACGGACTGAAAAATTATGTTCAATGTCATATTCATCACAAAAGACTTCAAAATCATGGTTTTCAAACTCACCACCATGATCACTTCTTATGGATGTAATGCAAAAACCTTTTTCATTTTGGATAACTTTGGCAAGTCTCTTAAAAGATGGAAAAATATCATTTTTGTGAGATAAGAATAATATCCATATGAACCTAGAGAAATCATCCACAATCATTAGTACATAGTAATTCCCACTAAAGCTCATTGTTCTAGAAGGACCAAAGAGATCCATGTGTAAAAGTTGTAAAGGTCTAGTAGTTGAAACAATATTTTTAGCTTTAAAAGAGACATTTACTTATTTTTCCTTTTGACATGCATCACAAAGTTTATCTTTTTCAAATTTGAGCTTTGGAAGTCCAATTACTAGCTCTTTTGAGACTAACTTATTTAGGTGATTCATGTGAATGTGAGCAATCCTTCTATGTCATAACCATGAATTATCTTCCTTACTCATAAAACATTTTGCATTATTTGAAGATATATTGTCAAGGCTAATCGTGTATATGTTATTGACCCTGTGACTAACAAACTTAACTTGCTTATTATTTTTTCCTTCAATTATGCAATAATTAGAATCAAATATAACTCTATTTCCTTTATCACATAATTGACTAATACTAAGAAAATTATGTTTGAGCCCTTCAATAAGTAAAACATTATCAACTGAGGAGGAAGGGATTTTACTAACTTTGTCAACTCCAAGGATCTTCCCTTTGTTGTTGTCACCATATGTTACATGTCTATTCTTTTTGGGAACAAGGAAGGAAAATTTGGATCCATCACTGGTCATGTTCTTGGAGTATTCACTATCAAGATACCAACTTGAGCTTTTGGCCTTCAAGTACACCTATAACACACATTTGGATTTTAACCTTTAGTACCCAATTTTTTTTGGGTCCTTATATGTTAGACTTGGGCAAGGTGCCCTTGGGGACCCAAACCATTCTAGTCCCAACCTTGGTGTTAATGTTCTTCCTAACATTGCATGTTGAGTCACTATGCCCTTTCTTCACACAATGAAAGCATTTGATGAAGGGGCTACTTGCTGTACTTGAGAAAACAAAGTTTCTTGAGAAACTTTTGTTAGTTATTGGGATTATACCCTAAACCGGCCTTTTGGAAAACACATCTTTGTTTCCCTAGCAACATATTCAAGTTGTCTCTTCCAAAAGTAAATTTTGAAAGAGTGTCTTTCAAATCCTCAATTTCATTTTCAAATGCTTTACATGATGAGCAAGATGAGGGTGTGAGTACATTATCATGTGAATAACAAATCATGCATGATAAGTTAGAATCAATAAGTCCTAGAGTTTCATTTTCAATTTTGAGTTCTTCAATCTCCTTGTTTAAAATAGAAATTTTGTTTTCCAAAGAGGAGATTGTTTTCTTGGAAGATGAAATAATTTTGGTGAGCCTTATGAATTCATCATGCAACTCTTCAAATGCATCTTGCAATTCATAATAGAGCACTCACCACACCTTAGGATACCTCACCCTTTGTGCTTGAGTCTCAACTTCAAGGGATACCTCACCCTTACAACTTTGAGCGATACCTCACCCTTTTTTACAGATTAAACAAAGTGTTAATGAAATGAAACTCTCTCAAGAGTAGATAATACAAATTGAAGCTTAATGGGTATATGGATTCACACTTTGAATCTCAAAACAGAGTATGTAAGCTCAAAACAACTCAATGGGTATAAGCATTTATTCGAATCACAACTTTGTTATTCGAATAAAGCTTTAAATAGCATGAAGGCAATTTTGCCTCTGGAACGTGTTATTCGAATAACACTTGCGTTATTTGAATAACCATTTTAAAACCTATTTTCTGAAAAACATACTACTCGAATAACAAACCTGTTATTCGAATAAACTATATGGTTTCTGGAAAACATGTTATTTGAATAACACTTTAGTTATTCGAATAAACCATACGCGCCCAAGCTTATTTTGAACCTTTATTCGAATAAAACCCTACTTTATTCGAATAAAGCTTAACTAGATTGAATTTTTGGCATCTCCGACTTTAGTTATTTGAATAAGGAAACTATTATTCGAATAAATCATTTGAAAATCATTTCATATAACTTTTAAACAATGTCAATTGATTCCAAATGATCTTATAAGCTTTTGGGTACTTAGTGGTTATTTCTTTATAAACCAAAAATCATTTTGAAGCCTTGAAAACATATGTGCTATTTGGGTTTTTTTGAAAAACAAATTTTAGAGCATTAGTGTGAACCACTTTATACCTTTACACAATGATCTAAGCCCTAATGTTATTCTTGAAAGACTTGGAATTGATTATGCAACATCTTTATATTTGTTATCATTAAAACAAAATCTTCATAGGTCAATTGTCAATTACAATTAAGCTCCGCACTAAGGTTTTACACCTTACTGTGGTTGTTGACAATGTTCCTTCTCTCTGGACTGATCTTGCCAAAATACTCGGGAGGGTGTGCTTAAGAGTAAACTGGACTTAACCGAGTCCATTCTTACCGAAGTCTAGGATCGGTATGGGCTTCTAAAGAAGGAGCTTGAAAAGACAATTGATGGGTGGCTAAAGTCCGTAAACGAGACATTTGAGAATGCTCTGAAGCAACTCTATCTTCTGAACCCTGGTCTTAACAAAGAGGGGGTCGGTGCGTTGAGGGAAGTCCGGGATGGTCGGATTGTGGACATACCAACTTCAGCGATTGCCCCGAATGACCGAGTGAACCATGGAATAGATGAGGTAAGGGCAGGGACATCAACGGTCGAAGTTGTAGTAGTCGAGGAGGTGCAATCTGAGGCTGTGGTAGGGATCCTGAAAGATTAGAGCATCGCCTTTTGACACCAGTGTTCTTTTGCTTTATGCCATGTATTTGGACAAGTCTTGCCTTTGGGCACTTCTCATGTGAATGATATTTTTTGTTACCTTTGTCTATTTTTTCCTTTTCTCGGGATGAGTCCAATGTTCTGTTTTGTTGCGCTGTTCAAGAATTTTATTTTTGTCATGCCAAGATGATTTTTATATACTGGGCTTTGCATAGTTTACCAAATGGGGTCCAACGTTTGTTCTTAGTAGCAGGATCATACTTTCCTTAGGATCTAGTGTCCTTTTGGTAGCCTTTACTATGTGGTTTTGTAATAGTCTACACCTATGCCTGTTTTGACTTTATTGGAGATTGAGGCTACTTTAAAGGCCACAGTAGTTCCTTGCTTTGCTTCCCAACTGCCTGCTGTCCCTCGTGGCCCATTGCAAGGGGGAGCATTGAAGAATGGTTCCGATCGTGTGGCTAACCCATCTTCCAAGGAGCCAATCGGAGTGCCCCATTCCTTCTATAAATATGAAACAATTGTAGTGGAGTTTTCATCTGTGTGTTTCATGCTTGGGAGTGATTCTTTCCATGAGAATAGTCCCTTTTTTGCTTCTAATGAACATGTGGAAGGTTGCGTCTCATTTTGGAACCATATCATTGTTTTTCCCCAAGTTTTTAAAGGTGTTCCCTTTTTTCCTTATCTATCCTTCCAATAGAGGCATTTCTTTTCAGACGTAATGGTCTACTGAGGACCAAGTGACTCCCCTACATGGCTTGGTTGACACGCCACCCAGCAGTAGAGACCCTTATTTCCTGACATATTTGGGACTAGAAGGGTGTCTGTTCGTGTCGGGAAGACCCACAGTTTTTGTGGTACGTCTTGTGTGGTGTGGGAAGGTTTTGCTAATCTCTTTCCTCTGTTTTTCCTGATAGTCTTCCATTGTGCTTGTTTGTGTTTTGAGTACGAAGTCGTGCAGTTGGACTTTCAAGAGGTTCTTTGGCGGTGGAAATACCTCTTAGAGTGAAAACCTTCTTTTTTTCGTCGCCCAAGGGAAATAGCGTAGGTGCTGGTGTCTAGAAGGACTATGGAGGTGGTTTGCGGTTAATGTTCGATTACCAACATCACCATATCTAGTATCCTTTTTAACTTCCTTTCATGGGCATCTTTGCCTTGTCGTAGTTTTGTAGATCTTTTTTTGTAGAATTCCTTATAATTTAAACGATGTATGGAATAAGGACAAAATCTTACTTTTCTAGACATTCTTTTCATTGTGCTTGTATAGTTAGACCACCATTGTCTTGGGCAGCTACTTTTTTGGGGTTCCGAGCCAGGTCTAACGCCTAACCTTGGGGTTTCCAAAGCTTGTTTGTTCTACCGAGATGAACCTTGATCTTAGGAGTTGGATTCGCATTAACTCACTTTACTAGCCTGAGGTGATTACATAACTCAGAATCGGTGGTTGGGTTTATTTTATTTTGGACAAACTTGCTTCACCAGCCCGAGATGAGTGTGCAACTCAACCTTGGCGGTAGGGTTTATTTTATCTTGGACGAACTTGCTTCACCAACTCGAGATGAGTGCGCACTCGACCTCGATGGTAAGGTTTATTTTATCTTAGACGAACTTGCTTCACCAGCTCAAGATGAGGGCGCACTTGACCTTAGCGGTAGGGTTCATTTTATCTTAGACGAACTCACTTCACCAGCTCAAGATGAGTGCGCACTCAACTTCAGTGGTAGGGTTTATTTTATCTTGGACGAACTTGCTTCACCAGCTCGAGATAAGTGCATAACTTGACTTCGATGGTAGGATTCATTTTATCATTGACGAACTCGCTTCACCAGCTCGAGATGAGTGCACACTCGACCTCAGTGGTAGGGTTTGTTTATCTGGAACGCGATAACCCTATGGTGTAGAGTCCATTGTCATGGGTTAGGGTTGATTATCCCTAACCACTGCAAACCTCATCGGTCAATGGCTAAGGTGTGGCTCAAATGGGCACGGGTTAAGACCCTTGAACGAGCTGCTCGACCCCGGAGGGTGTTCGAGTGGCTTCCCCAGTTTGACCATCTTTGGTGCGATTCAAATGGGCACGGGTTAAAACCCTTGAACGCGTGATGTGTGGATAAAATATACGCATCTTTTTGCTTGATTTAAGGTAGATTTAGGTATACTTTGATTGATATATATTGGAATTTATGTCACTTTTAATCTAATTAGCCTTGGTAGCTCATGATTGGTCTTTCTCTATGTTTTTAGGTCCAAAAGAGGTGTTTTGACATGGTTGTATAAAGCTTTGGATGGATTCATTACAATGGAGTTAAGCTCAGAATTTATATGACCAAGATTCATGGAGTTTTTTACCTTTGCACGATAAAATGAGCATAACTTGAGCTACAGAAGTCAAAACGAGGTGATTCTAGTGGTATTAGAAATCTAAGAAAAAGATATACAACTTTTATAAAGCTCATTCATCCAAAAAGTGATGTTTTAAGTGATTGAGAAGTTACACATGTCCATGTGTAACTTGGAAAACGCTTTTGTCAAGCTCACACGGCCCTGTGTAACTAGAGGAAGGCTTCTGACTAAGTCACATAGTCGTGTGTCTTAGACACATAGTCGTGTGACCCCCTACGTTAAAATTACATAATTTTTACACGACCATGTCGTGTAATCACACTGCCGTGTAAAGTATTCTGGAGTGTAAAAGAGACAGTTTTCACCCCAATTGTTATAAATAAAAGCAAACCCTCAAACCTAAAAGATACAGAGACTACAAGAGACTTTGAGAGGTACAAGGATTGAAGGCTAGGGCTTGGAAGGGAAGAGCAAGAGTCATTGAAGATCAACCATTGAAGTTTTTTCCCCCATCTTTATCTTCTCCATCTTCTCTTTTTGTTTTAGAATCATGGTTATTTCTTTAACCTTTGTTTTTGTTTGTACTATAATTGCCATGAGCGGCTAAACCCTTTTTTCTAGGATTAGGATGAAACTCATTATTTCTCTATGTTGAATTATTAATTTGATTCTTTGTTAGTAGAATTATTGTTCTTGATTCATTCTTAGTGTTCTTAATGCTTGTGGTATATAGCGCACCATATTTACATAATCTTAGGCTGTAGGTGAAGGATCGAAAAATGAAATCTAATTACTTGATAATTTAAGAATTGAACTTAGGAATTGAGACCTAGACATGGGCTTAAATCCTTCGATGGGTAAACGATTGTCATGAATCTTAATGTGTTAAAACTTGGATTAATTGCCATAAGAATGGGATTGATGACGTTTTAGCATGTTTTTAGTGCTAAGAAATTGGGTTTTAAATAATTTAGGACAAATTACCTTCAAGAGCATAATTGAACATTAGCAAAGATAGAATTACAATTTATCATGGGGGATAGTGTAGTGAATTCTTAGCCCTAGGCCTTTAACCATTGGTTGACTCTTAACTTTTCTTGATTTAATTGCTATTTATTTGCTTTGAGTTTTTGTTTTGATTTAAATTTAGTTTTCACTATTAATTTTGTTCGCTTAAATCCATAAGTTTTTTTGTCGCCGTTGCCGGGGATCGTGTTGATATTAACACGAGTGATAGTTTAGTTTATTTAAGCACTTTTTATTTTATTTTATTTTATTTTTTTCATTTTATTTTTTCTTTGAATTTTCAAGTGTTGATTTTTTCTCATGCGTAGAACAAGAAGTCAAGAAGATCTTATTACCCCTATTGATCTTGAGATCGAGAGGACACTTGACATTATAAGGGAAAGAAGAACACAGAGATTTGAGGAAGATCACATGGTGAACAACATGAACTAAGTCGCTAATCAAGAGCGAAGGCTGAGGTATTATGGAACTCCCAACGCTAACGCTTACCAGTCTTCCATTGTACGGCCACGGGTAGAGGCCAACAATTTTGAGATAAAGACGTCATCAATCCAGATGGTCCAACAGTTGCAATTCAGCAGGTCAACGACTAAAAACCCAAATCAGCATTTGGATGAGTTCTTGGAGTTATGTAACACCATAAAGATTAATGGGGTTTCAATGGATACTATACGGATCAGACTTTTTCTCTTTTCTCTTAGGGGAAAAGCAAAGAAGTGGATTCACTCAGAAGCCCCAAATTCACTTACCACCTGGGAATTGATGGAGCGTGCTTTCTTGGACAAGTATTATTCGATTGGAAAAACAATCAAGCTCCATCAAGACATCACTACCTTCTCCCAAAAGGAAGATGAATCACTTTATGAAGCATAGAAAAGGTACAATGATCTCATTCATTAGTGTCCACATCATGGCCTACAGGATTTTATTGTTATATAAACATTCTATGCTAGGTTGACTTTTTCTACAAAGGCAGCTCTTGATGCAGCAGTTGGCGGTGCTTTTATGGCCAAGACTCCAATAGAGGCAAGGGTCTTGATTAATGAGGTCGCTTCAAATATTTATCTGTGGCCAAATGAAAGACCAACTTCAAAGAAGCAAGTCAAAATGATAGAGTTTGACGCCATTACCATATTGAATGTCAAGTTTGATGCCTTGACTAAGTCACTTGAGAAACTGAATGTCAATGTTGTCTCTACCCCTAACATAGCTTGTGAAATATGTGGAGGAAGACATCTTAATTTGGAATGCAATGCAATAGGCCCCGTCTTTGGAGCAAGTGAATTATATGTAAAATAGTAATTTCAAGGCTCAAGGAAATCCCTTCTCTAACTCGTATAACCCCGGATAGAGAAACTACCCAAATTTCTCCTATGATACCTACCAACCTCAACAATCTTCTCAAGGAGTGAAGTCTAATTTAGAAGCCCTCATGGAGAACTTTATAGTTACCCAAAAAGAGCAGAATCAAGCCATTCAAGCACAAGTGCAACAACATGGGGAGTCTATCAAGCAAATCAATACTCGCCTAGATCAAATTACTAGTCACTCCAAGATGCTTGAAACTCAAATAGCCCAACAAGCAAGATTGATCAGCATGGTTCAAGGGCAAATACCAAGTCAACTGAAAACTAATCCGAGGGAGCATGTTCAAGCAATTTTTTCATTGAGAAGTGGTAAGTAACTTGAAGGCCCCACAAGGGAAGAAAAGCTTAAAGATAAGGAAACCCATGAAAAGGAAAAGAAGCAAGAGAAGAGCGAGGATAAAGCAAAAAATGAGGAAAACACTAAAAAGTATGTTCCTCCAGAAGTATATGTTCTACCTTTGCCCTTCCTTCAAATGTATCAAAGGGCGAAACTTGATCATCAATTTGGAAATTTTTTGGAGGTACTTAAAAAGCTTTACATTAATATTCTTTTTACTAAAACTCTCTCTCAAATGCCCTCTTATGCTAAGTTCTTGAAAGAGATTCTCTCCAATAAGAGGAAGCTTGAGGACTATGAAATCGTTGCTTTGACGGGAGAATGTAGTGCAATCATTCAAAACAAGCTTTCACCTAAGCTTAAGGATCCGGATAGCTTTTCAATTCTATGCTCAATTGAGGACATGCATATCAACAAGGCTTTGTGTGATCTTGGGGCAAGTGTGAGTTTGATACCCCTTTCTATTTGTGAGAAACTTAATATTGGGGAGCTCAAACCAACCACCATCTATCTTTAATTGGCAAATAGGTCAATCAAACATCCTATTGGCATACTAGAGAATGTTCCTTTGAAGGTTAGAAAGTTCTATATTCCAGTCGATTTTGTTATGTTAATATGGAAGTAGATGTTCAAACCCCCCATCATCTTGGGCAGGCCATTCCTAGCCACTGCTGGAGTTGTGTTTGATGTGAAGCATAGGAAAATAACCCTCAAAGTAGGTAAAGAAGTTGTTGAGTTCAATTTGTCTCAAGTTTCCAAGCAACCAGCCATTGTTGATTCTTGCTTGAAGGTTACTGTGGATAAAAGGCAAGCTAGAGAGGTGCACACTAAAAACCATCCACAAGACCCCTTAGAGAAATGTTTAGTGCAAAATGGTAATTCAAACGATGAAGATGAGGAGGTGGCAACCTATGCTCAAATTTTGGACGCATGCCCAACCATTTCCCCTTCTCAAAATGGTAAATTCAAGGAGCTCAAGGTCCTCTCAATCGAAGATTCCTTATTTAAAGAAAAGAAGGCCCCTAAAGGAATCTATAACTGATGATATGCCAGAAAAAATTTTACCTAAGGCTGCTATTAACTTTGAGAATGCTAAGCTCTACAAGAAGGGACCAAAGAAGTGGAATGACGAGTGTATCAAGCAGCGTGAGTTTAAGCTTGGAGATAAAATTCTTGTGGACAACTCACTTCTACGTTTCTATCTTAGAAAGTTATGGTCAGAGTGGTATGAACCATATGAGATTATTCGAGTCTTATCGTACAGTGTGCTTGAAGTGAAGAAAGAAAGTTATAAGACATTCCTAATAAATGGCCAGAGAGTGAAGAACTATGAAGAAGGAGTGGGGAGTAAGCACCATTCCATTGGTATCACCTAAGCATGACACAAGCCCATAGTCAAGCTAATGACTATAACTTAGCGCTTCTTGGGAGGTAACCCAAATTTTCTTTCTTTTTCTTTACTCTCTTATTTTTTATTTTGTTCTTATTTTGTTATTACTTATTTTATTATCATTTTTTCTATTTTTGTTTTATAGTTAGCTAATGTTGAGTCGGCTTAGGTGCCTCCCGAGTTCGGAGCCTTTGTAGGAGAATGTATATAGCTGTCGGTGGCCAAAAATATTTTTCTTCTCTTTCCTTTAGTTCTTTATTTTTGTATTTATTTGTTCTTTTTGTTCCCTTTCTATTTTCTTTTTCTTTCTATCTTTTCTTATATTTCTTTTTTTATTTATTTTGCACTTTTAGTTCTTGCATTTTGTTTTTTAGTTTTTGCTTTGTTTTTCTTATGAAGTTTTAGACAACATGTCGCCACTCAATTAGACTTAATGTTTGAGTTCATGGCTACACGTCTCCTTCCAGTTCACCTCTCCCACCACCTTTGTGATCTTATATTTCTATTTTCAAGGAAGTTCTGTTATCCTTTGTTCTATTATTTTTCTTATTTAAACATTGAGGACAATGTTTATTTTAAGTGTGGGGGGAATTAATTGAGTATTGCATCAAATCAAGCTAGAATTGTGTGTTGATTTCTTGATTATTTCTGAGCTCATAGAAATTTGTTTAGAGGAGAATCCACTACTCATGAGCTATTTTTTGTGCAAGACAAATTTTTTTTCAATTGAGTATTGAAACATTTAGCATCTTATTTGGAAATTAGTCATGTCTAATTGTATTTGTTCTTTATATTAATATTAGCCAGAAAGTGAGTTTTGAGTTTTAATGATTGGATTTTTCATAAACAAAATCCTATTTTTCTTTCTGGAGTGAGATTTCTCTTGATTAATGTGCGCTATAACTTGCTTTGATATCTTGTTGAGACTTTAATGATTCACATACATGCTTGAACATGATTAAGATAATTAGGCTTAACTTTTTCTTGACTTCCTGAGTTGCATTGTTAAATAATCCTTTAGTTGCCCCATTTGAGCTTGAAATTTATTTCTTTGAATACCAAATTGAATAATCAGGTTGGATTCTTTGGAGCATCTGATGTGTTAATTGAGAATTCATAAAGGATTATTTCTGTCTTCAAGGGGTTTATTGCTTAAAAAATGATAAATGATAAAAGATGAAAATGAATGAAGAAAGAAAAAAAAAAAAAAAAAGAAAAAAAATTATGGTGAAGAAAAATGAGAATATTTGGTTGAAAGTGAGAATTTGTTATACTCTTGTGCATTATGTTCTATTATTCATCTTTTCAACATGATTCTGTTTTGTATCGATTTATCCATGAACATTCTTTACTTTTTTTTATTTATCTTTTTCCTACCTTTCATTATACCCTTAGCTGCGTTACAACCAGAGGAAGTCCTTTTGATTCTTGTTATGTATATGAACTTGATAGTGGAGATCAGATTGATAACCAAGCCTATGATAATGCATTTTTCAAGAGAAATTTGAGTGATTTCTTTGTCCTTAAACACTTGAGAGATGGAAAGATGAGTGGTCTCAAATGGTTGGTAAAGAGAAAATGTGCAAGCTAGACTCAAGCCTCTAATTGCATTAAGTGCTAAATTATCTTGTTTGATTGGATTTGATTGCTGAGCTTAATTGAATTTTTAAATTGTGGAATTTTCCTTGATTCATGTTTCTTGATGTTGAGTTTAATCTTATTTTTTATTCATATTATTTGCTTGAGGATAAACAAAGTTCAAGTGTGGGGGAATTTGATGTGTGGATAAAATACACATATCTTGTGCTTGATTTGAGGTGGATTTAGGTGTACTTTGTTTGATATATGTTGGAATTTATGTCACTTTTAATCTAATTAGTCTTGGTAGCTCATGATTAGTCTTTCTCTATGATTTTAGGTCTAAAAAAGGTATTTTGACATGGCTCTATGAAGCTTTGAATGGATTCATTACAATGGAGTTGAGCTCAGAATTTATATGACCAAGATTCGCAGAGTTTTTGACCTTTGCGTGATAAAATGAGCATAACTTGATCTACAGAAGTCAAAACAAGGTGATTATAGTGGCATTGGAAAGCTAGGAAAATGAGCTACAACTTTCATGAGACCACTTGTCTAAAAAATGACGTTTTGAGTGATTGAGGAGTTACACACAACCATATGTAACTTAGAAAATGTTTCTATCAAGCCCACACAGCCCTATGTAACTAGAGGAAGGCTTCTGACTAAGTCACACAATCGTGTGTCTTGGTCACACAGCCATGTGACCCCCTACATTGAAATTATGTAATTTTTAAATCTCACACAACTGTGTCGTGCACTCACACGGCCGTGTGAGGTATTCTAGAGCATAAAAAAAGTAGTTTTCACCCCAATTGTTATAAATAAAGGCAAACCCTCAAACCTAAAAGATACAAAGACTACAAGAGACTTTGAGAGGCAAAAGGATTGAAGACTAGGGCTTGGAAGGCAATAGTAAGAGTCATTGAAGATCAACCATTGAAGTCTTTTCCCCCTTCTTCATCTTCTCCATCTTTTCTTTTTGTTTTGGAATCATGGTTATTTCTTTAACCTTTGTTCTTGTTTGTGCTACAATTGCCATGAGCAGCTAAACCCTTTTTTCTAGGATTGGGATGAAACTCATTATTTCTCAATGTTGAATTGTTAATTTGATTCTTTGTTAATGAAATTATTGTTCTTGATTCATTTTTAGTGTTCTTAATGCTTGTGGTATGTTGTGCGCCATATTTACATGATCTTAGGCTGTATATGAAGGATCGAAAGATGAAATCTAATTGCTTGATAATCTAAGAATTAAACTTAGGAATTGAGACCTAGACATAAGCTTAAATCCTTTGAGGGGTAAATGATTGTCATGAATCTTAATGAGTTGGAACTTAGATTTATTGTCATAAGAATGGGATTGATGAAGTTTTAGCACGTTTTTAGTGCCAAGAAATTGGGGTTTAAATAATTTAGGACAAATTGCCTTCAAGAACATAATTGAACATTAGCAAAGATAAGATTACAATTTATCATAGGGGGTAGTGTAGTGAATTCTTAGTCCTAGGCCTCTAACCCTTGGTTGACTCTTGACTTTTCTTGATTTAATTGCTATTTATTTGCTTTGAGTTTTGTTTTGATTTAAATTTAGCTTTCAACGCGTTGCTTGACCTTGGAGGGTGTTCGAGTGGCTTCCCTAGCTTAGTTGTCTTTGATGCTCGGAGACTTGAGGTCTCGCCCAAGGTATCGGTTCCAAGCGAGCCTGTTGGGAATTGCGGATACATTACGCAGTGAAAAAATAGGATTTCCACCAAGGATCCATGCGAAAAAGCCATAATCTGAGTTTTAAAATTGTTTACCTGTTGAAGCGTGATCAAAGGAAGTGACGTGAATCACTAACACCGTAACAACGATGATGTCTCTGTGGTATCCACATGAACAGACTCATGAACGTCCAACATTCGCAAAAAAGAGCCTCACGTCTCTCACACAGTGCTAGCTGCGAAGAGAAGAGAAAAAACCTGTCACTCACTCACTCACTTTTCTGTAGGTGCAGCTAGGGTTTTGTAATGCGTGTCTTAGCAGCTCCATTAGTAGTACTATTTATAATAATGACTGCCTTAAGTGAGTGTGAGTAGCAACTAGGCAAGCTGTGTAACCCTAGACTCATCTGTTATGAGTCTGGCCCATATTTGAATCCGAGTCCAACTTGGATCTATTACTCCAATTTTAGTCTGTTCTATGTGTGTGACCCTGCAGGTTCTCATTACGTTGGCAATAATATTAAAATCTCATTTTAATATTACAAGCAGTGAGCAATATCTAGCAACACATTGTTGTTACCCAAGTAATGAGAATGTCAATGATTTGACATAACCTTTCCGTGACCAATGTTTCCGTGTCATTTAGTCCCTTTATCAAGATATCTAGATTGAACACACAGCATGGAATGCGTCACCCTTGTATAGTCCAATCCTTCGTTTCCTGCCACTCGAGTAGACTTTGTAACAACAAATGAAATCAATATCTCATATTGACTCATTTGAGGATGGCCATGCATTTCGCAGTCTCACTCAATCAGAGGGCCCGAAGATATCGCTCCTGTTATGTAGGAGTGACAAATCCCATCTAGGTCACTCACATCCCTCTGTATGATTCTCGGTATGTCCAATAACTAACTTTATAATCACCTTGTTACAGATGACGTTTAATGACATTAAAACACACAACTCCTCATATAGGAATTGTAGTGATTTCAGGTCAAATAACCACAGACACCATTGTCACTATGAGAATCGCTTATGACACTCACGTAACGATCCATGTAACATTCTCATGACGGGTCAGTCTTGTACATCATTACTCTAATATGTACCAATGTGAAGACTTGATATCTTATATCCATAACCTGTGAGATGTGGTCATCAGTCTATACACATACTAGTCTCAATGCATTATTATTGTCCTAATTAACAATAATACTTGACTAAGGACATTTAAGAATAGTGTTCTAATTTTATCCAATAGGATCTCACGATCAAGTCAACCACTTGATGTCCTATGGCATCAAACTTACTATTCTAAGGACTTTATTATGTTTATTAAAAAGAACACAATAAATAAAATGCCTCATATATTAAAATACGTATAATAGAATGTATGTAAATACAGACAAATGTATTAGCCTCTAGGGCATACACCAATAGAGACAATAGCCAGAAAGACCTAATTCATTAATTTCTAAGGACATTCATCACATGACAGGAGTGACAATTGCAAGGCATTACGCGATTGTTCAGGTTACTTCAGTCTTCCTGGTGATTATTCTGGGGTTGGGCCCTGATTTTGTTTTGGTCGCTTCTTCGAGGTGAACTTGGACTAGGGTTCTCATTCCTGACTAGGGAGCGTCTTCCACGATAAGGGGGAGAAGGGCTTCGAGGACTATAGCTCTATTTCCTGTGGTGACTCCCTCTTCCTTTAGCCACTACTCCGATTTTGTTGTATGTATCGGCCTAGGCGTCCTTCTTGAACAAGAGACTCAACGACGTCGTGGAGGTTCATGCAACCTTCTGTGTTGTGACCGTAGCTGTCATGCCAGGCATAAAACTTGAATCCATCTTTTGGCCTCTTTACGGGGGGAGATCACTGTACGTCTCGGAGTTCGGTATTCATGACCTCTTGTTAGATTTGAGATCGAGGGGTATTGAGAGGTGTATAGCTCTCGAACTTCCCCTTAAAAGGCAGCCTCGAGTTCTGACACTGCTGGCTTGATGGTTATCTGGGTTTAGGTTTGGCACTTTCTCTTTTGATGTGCCTCCTAACCCAGAGAATATCTTCTACATTGATGTGTTTATCGGCATAGGCGCGAAACTCGTTTATGGTCTTCGGTTCCTTCTTGTTGAGGGAGAAGGAGAAATTTCCTTGACGGAGTCCTTCTCTAATATATAAGAGCCTGAGTCTTTCAACCCAATCTCATATGTTCACGATTTCTTTATTGAACTGGGATATGAAATCTCAGAGGGACTCCTCCTTTCCTTGCTTGATCTAAGTGAGATAGGAAATAGATTTTGGCTGCACTTTGCTAGTGGTAAAGTGTAGCAGAAATCTTGAGGTCAGATCTTCGTAGCTGGTGATGGACCTTGGGGTTAGTGTGGTGAACTGTCTCAAGGAAGCTTTCTTTAGCGACATGGGGAAAGCTCGGCGCATAAAGGAGTCACCATCCCCAACAAACAAGAGTGCTGAGATGTATGCATCCAGGTGTTCTTGAGGGTCCGAGGTCCCATCGTAAGTTTTAAGATTAGTAGGATACTTGAAACGTTTAGGAATATTGTGTGCCATCAGTTCCTCGGAGAAGGGTTAATTCTAGGAAATCGAGCTTCTGGCTCTAAGTTCTTGCATTATCGTTTGGATTTGTACGGTGTTGTGGCCAAGATTAGTGATCCTTGAGTTTTTTGGGAAGTGGTTATCTTTGTGGGGCTTATCATTATTTTCTTGATTCCTTTTGGGGGATCGATTTCTCCCACCATGGCCCTGGTTGGCTATTCGCGCCAAGTTATGGAGCCTTTCATCATAGTGCTGGATTCGCTCATCTTGGAGTCAGACTAGGGAGAGTAGTTCTACCCTGGATAGCTCCTGATGGTTGATTCCAATGGGGCAGGATTGAGCTTCATTGTCAAAGCATTCTGATACGAGTAAAATACACTAAGAGCAACTACACTCTATCACAAAGTAATATAGGACTTGAGTACAAGTTGTCGATCCCACGAGGAATAAGTGGTAATTAGTAGATTTGTAAAACTCTTAGTTATTTGGACAATGGAAAGTGTAAGAGAAATTCAAAATAAAATCAAAAAATAAATAAAGAAGACTAATGAACAATTAAATAATGTAGAGATAATCAAATAGGGAGAAACCAGAGCGCAAGGTTCACTTGAATCTAATTAATCAGATTTTTACTCATTTATGATGTAAGGTAATTCTTTTGCCAATATTCTCTTAATTGCTATTGAATCCTAATAGTCATGGATGAAACAATATTCTATTCCTAAATTAAATCACTTATTTGGTCATTTAGTTGAATTAATTAGGAATGCATTAAGCCTTAATTCAAAAGATGAACTAACATATTCATTAATTCTATTGATAGAATAAATTGATGTTTGGTCATTCACCAAACTAATCCTAGGTTCATCATATAGGTCCACTCATTGAGTGTAGATGGTCATCGGTCAAATAATGAATTAAAACATGCCGAAAGAAATTAAGTTTTGACAATAATACAAGCAATATAATAAACCTTAAAAGAAATTACCTTAATCAAATTCAAGATCAAACTCATTTAATTAGGAAAACAAGATCTCCCATAGCCTTAGCTATGGGTTTAGCTACTCATGTTCAAAACAGAAAAACTCATATCACAATACAAATCCATAGAAAGAAAACCTAAAGATAGGGAAAAACTACAGGGAAAGAGAAATTAAAACTCCTTTTATGGTGATTATGATCTTCAAGCCTTTAATTCCTCCAAGTATTTGTGACAATTCTCTCTTCTGAATTATCTCCTAAAGTCTACCGTCATAAAATTGTCTCTCAAGATTAGGGATTTTCTACGTTCTCTTTGAATTATGGCATAACTCTCCTATTTATGAAAAATAATGCGTGCTGTCACATGACCAGCACCTAGGTGCTGGCTTCTGGGCGTTCAAGCGCTGAATCACTAAACCAAAAATGCACTGTGAAATGCATTGCGTGCTCAAGCGCTGCCTTCCCAGTGCTTATGTGCTGGCTTTCTGAAATAACATTGTTGTATACACTTTGAGCGCTTGGGTGCTCCACTCCTAACGTTCAAGCGCTAGGACACTAGAGAGAAAGCCTTTCCTCCTTATACAAATATCTGGTCTTCTTCCATGTAAATTTTCCTATCAAAAGCAATTAAAACTCGTAATAAGAACACAATTAAAAATTATAAAAATATAATGAAACTTAAAAATAAAGTTCAATAGAAAAATATCTGAAGATGATGAAAAATCAAGAAATTGAACCACAAAATAATGAGATTTTAAAGGTTCATCAACTCCCCCAAACTTAAGATTTTGTTTGTCCTCAAGCAAAGAATAGGGATCAAAATCAAGATTAAACTCAACATCTAGAAATAAGAATCAAGGGAAATTTCACAATTTCATAATTCAATCAAGTTCAGCAATCAAATCCAATCAAGCAAGATCATTTAGCACTTAAAACAATTAGAGGCTCGGGTCTAGCTTGCATCTTTTCTCTTTACCAACCAATTGAGGTCACTCATCTTTCCATTGCTCAAGTGTTTAAGGACAAAGAGATCACTCAAAGTTCTCTTGAAAAATGAAATACCATAGGCTTGGTTATCAATCTCATCTTCACTTCCAAGTTCACATACAACACAAGAATCAAAAGGTATTCCTTTGGTTGTAACGGGGCCAAGGGTATAATGAAAGGTAGGAAAAGATAAATAAGGGTAAAGAATGCTCATGAATAAATTGATATAAAGCATAATCTGGTTGAAAATATGATAAATAGAGCATAATGCACAAGAGTATAACAGATTTTCACTTTCAACCCAATATTCTCATTATTCTTCACCAACAATCTTTTTCTTTTCTTCTTCCTTTTCCATTTTTTTCTTTCATTATTTTTCTTTCTTTTCTTTTTCTTTTTTATAAATTTTTTTTAGCAATAAACCCTTGAAGACAAAAGCAACCCTTAATGACTTTTCAATCAACACATCAGATGCTCTAAAAAATCCAACCTGATTATTCAATTGGGTATTCAAAGAAATCAATTTTAAGCTCAAATGGGCCAACTAAGGGATCATTTTATCAATACAACTCTTAAAATCAAGAAAAGATTAAGCTTAATTGCCTTAATCATATTCAAGTCTGTATATGAATCATTAAAGTCTCAATAAGATATCAAAGCAAGTTCTAGCACACATCAATCAAGAGAAATCTCACTCCAAAAGAAAAATAAGATTTTATTTATGAAAAATCAAATCATTAAAGCTCAAAACTCACTTTCTGGCAAAGTTAATAAAGAGGACAAATGCAAGCAAACATAACTAATTTTTTAACTAAAATGCTAAATTTCACTTTACTAAATTGAACAAGATTGCTTCACATAATATCAACTCATGAGTAGTGGATTCCCCTCTCAAAAATATTTCTGTCAACTCAGAATAAATCAAGAAATTAACACACAATTCCTGCTTGATTACCAACAACACTTAAGTGTTCATTGATTTCACAAAAATTTTAAAAGTACCCCTCACACTTAAGATGAACATTGTCCTCAATGTAAATAAAAAACAAATAATAGAACAGAGGATAATGAAAATTTCCTGAAAATTAAACACAAAATCATGAAGGTGGTGGAAGAGGTGTAGCCAAAGGGAGGTGTGTCGTGAGCTCAAACATTCAATCTGACAAGAAAAACAAAAAAATATCAAAATATTATTTTTTTATATGAAAAACAAAGCAAAAAGAAATAACTGAAAAACCAAATAATAAGGATAGAAACACAGGTTGGTTCCCATGAAGCACTTGTTTAACGTCATTAGGTCGACGTTGCCTGGTTTATGCCTAGGCGAGGAGGATAAAATGACACTCAGTCCCCATTCCTTCTTCATAGTGCTTCGCTCTTTGGCTATTTGTCTTGAATGTGGGTTGGTTGTCTTTCTGCACTTCGAGCACACTATATGGTAAGGCCTGAATGTTCTCATATAGTCCGAACTATTGTGACCGCAACTTTCTTGGAAAAAAACATAGACGTGATTTGTAAATAAGAATTTTATCCCCAACTTGAAACTCACACTAGTTGATATGCATATCGTGCTACTTCTTTGTTTTCTCCTTATAAAGCTTGGCATTCTCATATGCCTCAAGATGGGGTTCGTCTAACTCATTGAGTTGGACACGTCGCTGAGCACCTATAGCTTGCACATCAAAATTCAGAAATTTAAGTGCCCAATGTGCTCTATGTTCTAATTCCATAGGTAAGTGACATGCTTTAACAAATACAAGTCTATAGGGGGACATGCTAATGGGTGTTTTAAATGCAGTTCAATATGCCTATAATGCATCGTCCAACTTCAAGGACTAATCTTTATGAGACACATTAACAGTTCTTTCCAAAATATTTTTTAGTTCACGATTTGAAACCTCCACTTGGCCACTTGTTTGTGGATGATATGGGGTGGCGACCTTATGGGTGTCACCATATTTTCTCAAAAGATTATCAAATTATTTATTACAAAAATCAGTGTCACCGTCACTTATGATTGCTCAGGGTGTACCAAATCTAGTAAAAATGTTTCGTTTCAAAAATTTAACCATAACCCGAGCATCATTAGTAGGTAACGCCACTGCCTCCACCCATTTAGAAATGTAGTCCACAGCAATAAGTATGTATTGATTGGGAAAAGATTTTGGAAAGGGGCCCATAAAATCATTGCCCCAAACATAAAAAATTTCACAAATCAATATGTTATTCAATGGCATATCATGTCTCCTAGATAAGTTGCCACTACCTTGGCATTTATCACAAGATTGAACAAATTCAAATGCATCCTTAAACAAGGTTGGTCAATAAAACCCACATTGTAACACCTTTTGTGCAGTTCTAGTGGGACCAAAATGGCCACCAGATTCCCTAGCATGACAATGCTCAAGAATGGACTGACTTTCATTACCATGAATACATCTCCTAATAATGTTATCAGCATAAATCCTAAACAAGTATAGATCATCCCACAAATAATGCTTAACATCATGTAAGAGTTACTTTTTTTTATGATAAGTGAGATCTGGTGGAAGAATATTACCTGCGAGAAAGTTTATATAATCAACATACCAGGGTAAAGAGGAGACGGCAAGGAGGTGCTCATCTAGGATTGATTCATTTATAGCCCGTTCAGCAAAGGGTTCTAACACCCCCTCATTCAAACGCGATAGGTGGTTAGCTACAAGATTCTCTGTACCATTTTTATCACGTATCTCAATATCAAAACTCTTGTAGCAAAAGAATCCACTGAATCAGCCTCAGCTTAGCATCTTGTTTAACAAGTAAATACTTAATAACAGAATGGTCAATATAAAAAATAACTTTAGAGAGAATGAGGTAAGGGCAAAATTTATCAAAAGCAAATACTACAGCTAGCAACTCTTCTTCAGTGGTGGTGTAGTTTCTTTGTGCCTCATTCAAAGCACGACGAGCGTAATAAATGGTATGAAAAATTCTACCCTTCCTCTAGCCCAAAATGGCCCCAACTGTTGTATCACTTGCATCACACATAAGTTTAAAAGGTAAGGACCAATCTGGGGAAACGATGATGGGTGCACTAGTTAACTTTTTCTTCAAAGTAACAAATGCTTTTAAGCATGACTCAGAAAAGTCAAATGGTGCGTCCTTTATAAGGAGGTCTGTCAAAGGTTTAGTAATTTTTGAAAAGTCTTTGATGAACCTTCGATAAAAACTCGTGTGTCCCAAAAAGCTTCGAACGGCCTTAATAGATTTAGGTGGAGGCAGTTTTGCAATTACGTCCACCTTTGTCGGATCAACCTCCATACCTTTGGGCGATACCTTATGCCCCAAAATAATGCACTCTTGTACCACAAATTGGCACTTCTCCTAGTTTAATGTTAGATTAGTGTTCCTGCATCACTCCAAAACCAAACTGAGATTATGTAAACAGTCATCAAAAGAAGAGTCAAACATAGAGAAATCATCCATGAAAACTTCAATACAATCCTCCATCAAGTTAGAGAAAATGGCCACCATACACCGCTGAAAAGTAGCTGGTGCATTACATAATTCAAAGGGCATCCACCTATATGCAAATGTACTATACGGGCATATTAAAGTGATTTTTTCTTGATCCTCAAGTGTCACAGGTATTTGCATATAACCAGAGTATCCATCCAAACAACAGAAAAATTTATGCCTTGAAAGTTTCTCTTACATTTTATTAATGAAGGGAAAGGGAAAGTGATCTTTCCGAGTGGCATAATTCAATTACTATAATCAATGCACATACGCCACCAGGTCACATTTCTAACGGCTATGAGTTATTTCTTTTTATTTTTCATGATCGTTGTACCCCCCTTTTTAGGTACCACTTATACCGGACTTACCCAAGGACTATTAGAAATGGGATAAATAATACCTGCGTTGAGCAGCTTTATTACCTCCTTCTTGACAACCTCTTTCATGTTCGGGTTGAGACGCCTCTGTGGTTGCACAAGCTACTTATTTTGCGCCTCCGTGTAAATTCTGTGGGTATATATAGTAGGGCTGGTGCCCGTAATGTCATGAATGGTCCACCTGAATGCCTTCTTGTTCTCCCTCAACACCCTCATGAGCTTCTCCTCCATCGGAATTGAAAGCAAAGCAGAGATGATCACATGTAAAGATGATGGAGGATCCATAAAAGCATATTTTAAATTAGAGAGAAGGGGCTTGAGCTCAAGTTTGGGAGGCTCCTCAATCGAGGGTTTTAGGGGTAGGGATTTTTTTCCTATCCAAATCCTCATAATGCACCTAAGTTCTTCTTTCTTCCAAGGACATGCCAGCTTTTAACTGCATTATCATTCCCATAACCTCCTCATCATCCTCAAAGTCAGTGGCGACCATGGTCAGGATCCTTTCTAGAACATCATCAATCATGGATTTCTACAAATATGAAAATATAACATTATCCATAACATCAGTAAAATCAATGCAATTACATGAATAAAAGGAACTAGGACTTTTGACAGAATTAAAAACATTAAAAACTACTTCCTCATCATTTAATCACAAAGTTAACTTCCTTTGTTGGACATCAATCATGGTCTTTCCAGTGGTGAGGAATGGATGCTCCGGTATAATTGGGACTTCAGTGTCCTCCTCCATATCCAACACATTGAAATCAGCTGGAAAAATGAATTTGTCCACATTTACAAAGACATCCTCTAATACACCACGAGGGTAAGTGATGGATCTATCGGCAAGCTGTAAAGAAATATTAGTAGACTTGGGTTCCTGCATTCCCAATTTCTTAAAGATAGAGAAATGCATCAAATTATTAGTAGCACCTAAATCACATAAAGCTTTCTCAAAATAAGAGTTACCAATAGAGTAAGGAATAGTAAAACTCCCTAGATCTTTAATTTTGAAGGTAGCTTCTTTAAGAGAATGGCAGAACACTCCTCATTTACTCTGACTGTCTCAAATTCCTCAAGCTTGCATTTGTTTGAAAGTATCTCCCTCAGGAACTTTGCATACTTGGGCATTTGGGACATGGCCTCAACAAACTGAATGTTAATTTGTAATTTCTTGAACATTTCCAAGAATTTGGCAAATTGCTTATCCTGCTGAGTGTTCTTGAGCCTCTGAGGGAATGGAATGGATGACTTTTATGGCTCACTTACCTGTACCATGGAGGGTGCTTCATTTACGTTCTCATTTTCCTTATTAACTAACCTGTCAAGAATATCTTCCTGCTCTTGCAATTGCTTCTCCATCTTTTTTTTGGGCTCCCCAAGCTTCTTGCCACTCCTTAAAGTAATTGTCTTGGCATGTTCCTTCGGATTAAGCTCGGTGGTGCCTGGCAATGCTCTAAGTGCCCTTTCTGACATCAAGCTAGCCAATTGACTAATCTGAGTTTGCATGCTCTTCATTCGAGCATTTGAATTATGAATGTATTTCATCACAAGGTTTTCAGAATTTAGCTTCTCTTCAGGTTCTTGGAAACCTGGGGGTGGTTGTGGAATTCTCTGCTGACTTTGTTGATTATCTTGTTGATTTCCTTATTTGAAATTAGGCTGGTCCCTCCAACCGGGATTGTATGTACTGGAATATAGATTGTACTGCGACTGGTTGAATTTACCAATAAAATTTACTACTTCAGACTCAGGGGCAAATGGACTACCAACTTGACAATTTACACTTTGATGTCCTTGTCTTCCACATGCTTCACATATGATTGGTGGGGATGCACTATTTGCCACCATTAGAGTCTCAACCTTCTTCGTCAATGCTTCTAATTGACACAAAATGGCAGTAGAGGAGTCAACAACAAGCACACCAGCTTGTTTCTTTGGTACCTGATGCTCATTTTGTCATTGATAACTGTTGAGCTCCATTTATTCAATCAATGCATAACTTTTAGTTGGTGTTTTCCTCCAAATTGTACCTCCCGCAGTGGCATCAATGAGCGAATGGTTTGCAAGCGATAAACCATTGTAAAAAGTCTATACTTGCTGCCATACGGGAAATCCGTGATGTGGACATCTTCTCAACAACTTGAAAATGTTCCCAAGCTTCATAGAGAGTATCCATATCAAATTGCACAAAAGAAGAAATGTCATTTCTTAACTTAGAAGATTTAGAGGGAGGAAAATACTTAGTTAGAAACTGTTGTGTGAATTGATCCCATGTGGTGATGGAACCCCTTGGTAATGACGTTAACCATTGACTTTCCCTGTCCCTAAGAGAGAAAGGAAAGAGTTACAATCAGATTGCATCTTTTGTCACCCCATTATACTTGATAGTATCACACAACTGCAAGAACTTGGCTAGATGTTGATTTGGATCATCTGAAGGTGATCCACCAACGTTGGTTTGATCTCAAAGTTGTTAGCCACCAAAGATGGTCTTGTAATACTCCCTCCATACCCTTCAACCATGGGCATAGAATATTCAAGCATTATTCGCTCTGCTGGGGTAGCTCGTTCTTCACGATTCCCCACAAATGTTATCTCTCTCTCCATCCTTCTTCAGTCACAGCTTCAATATAAGATTGTTTTCTTAAACTGTGAGCTATTTTCTCAATTTTTGAATCAAATGTCATATCTGAAAATTGCGAATGAGTAAGCATAAACAAGAAATATGAACAAAGAGATGAAGTAACAAATTAATTAAAAATAAAATAAAATAAAATAAAATAAGAAATAAAATAAAAGTGCATCTAAATTAACTAGAATTTTTTGCCTCTAATAATACCAAAATTATTCTCTAGCAATGGCGCCAAAAACTTGATACGCATAAAATACACTAAGAGCAACTACACTCTATCGCAAAGTAATATAGGACTTGAGTCTCAGTTGTTAATCCCATGAGGAATAAGTGATAATTACCAGATTCGTAAAACTCTTGATTATTTAGACAATCGAAAGTGTAAGAGAAATTCAAAATAAAATCAAAAAATAAATAAAAAAGAATAATGGACAATTAAACAATATAGAGATAATCAAATAACAAGAAACCAAAGCGCAAGGTTCACTTGAATCCAATTAATCATATTTTCACTCATTTATGATGTAAGATAATTCTTTTGCCAATATTCTCTTAATTGTTATTGAATCTCAATGGTCATAGATGAAATAATATTTTATTCCTAAATTAAATCAAATATTTAGTCATTTACTTGAATTAATTAGGAATGCATTAAGCCCCAATTCAAGAGATGAACTAACATAATCATTAATTCCATTAATAGAATAAATTGATGTTTAGTCATTCACTAATATAATCCTAGGTGTATCATATAGGTCTACTCATTGAGTGCGGATGGTCACCGGTCAAACAATGAATTAAAATATACCAAAAGAGATCAAGTTCTAACAAGAATACAAGCAATATAATAAACCCTAAAAGAAATTACCTTAATCAAATTCGAGATCAAACCCAATTAATTAGGAAAACAAGATCCCTTATAGCCCTAACTATGAGTTTAGCTACTCATGTTCAAAACAAACTCATATCACAATACAAATCCATCAAAAGAAAACCCAAAGAAAGGGAAAACTAAAGGGAACGAGAAATCAAAGCCCATTTTACGGTGATTATGATCTTCAAGCATTCAAGTCCTCTAAGGATTCATGGCAGTTCTCTCTTCTGAATTATCTCCCAAAGCCTCTCATCACAAAAGTGTCTCTCAAGATTAGGGATTTTCTGTGTTCTCTTTGAGTTATTGTGTAACTCTCCTATTTATGAAAAATAACATGTGATGTCACGCGACCAATGCCTAGGTGTTGGCTTTTGGGTGCTCAAGCGCTGAATCACTAAACAAAAAATGTGTTGTGTAACGCATTGTGTGCTCAGGAGCTACCTTCCCAATGCTCAGGCGCTAGCTTTCTGAAATGACATTGATGTATATGCTTTAAGTGCTTTGCCACTCCACTCCTAGTGCTCAAGCGCTGGGTCACTAGAGAGAAAGCTTTTCCTCATTATAAAAATGTCTGGTCTTCTTCCATGTAAATTTACCTATCAAAAGCAATTAAAACTGTAATAAGAATACAATTAAAAGTAATAAAAACATAATGAAACTTAAGAACTAAGTTCAATAAAAAATATCAAAAGAGGATGAAAAACCAAGAAATTGAACTACAAAAATATGAGATTTTAAAGGTTCATCACAGTCTCCAAGTCAGCGTAGCGCCAATATCCACTACCTGGCATCCTCAATAGGTGCCGTTTATAGACCGAGGTGTTACTACGTCAAAACTCTCTTAGAAGGAGGGGGAGATTCTCTCTAGTGAAAGAAGTCTCGTGCTTATCCTGCCTGGGTTCTGGTCCAGGTATGGCCAGTCCGTGAGTGGTAGGGACCGATGCTGGATAGTGGTTTGCTACGGGGAAATGGCACATCGCAGGGACTTGGTTTTGGTTCGTTGGAGTTTGTCTTCTCGTATTTACCATTGTTGTGATGGTAAAAATGGAGAGTCTTTTCAGATGGTGTTGGGAATAGAAATTTATTGTTTCCCATAAATGGTGTCAATGTTCAAAACTCGGTTCTAAGGGTTAATTAAGAAGGTAAGATGAACTAAGTTCCTCCAAGGCATAGCCACCGCAAGTAACGAGCGAGGGGGTACGTGCAAAAGGCACTCTAATGCTCAAGTCAGTAGCTGCACAAAGAGGATAGCGTGTAATAAGGATGGTGTATACCTTCATCATCTTGCTTAGCCTTTATATAGAGACGTATGAGCATGTAAAGGACATAGGGGATCTGTACAATTCAATGCATATTCATGTTGTCCCCTTATTGTGCAAGACTGTTACTCTGCATGGTTTGTCTCTTTCGTCCGAGTGGAGTGGTGTCTCCACTTTCCTGTCGGAGGATACAGGCTTAGCGGGTGAATTGCTTCCTATGTATACCACGCCTAAAAGCCATCTTGGCAGGTCAGGTGGCTCCAGTTCTATGGCCCCATACCCTATCCAAAATCATGTATGACTTAAATTAATTAGTTTATTTAGGTCTAGCATATGTAAAAAAATTAACCAGGAATCCTTCTTCCACCCATTAGTGAAAGATAAGCATGAATATGATATCAAATTGTACATCATTGTTGTACATCCTTCTTCCATTTTCAAACAACCAATACAAGGTGGAAAGTTTTCCCCAACTACCAGAAGGCATAGTCGCTTCCTAAGCCACAAGTGCTAATGAGAAAAGTCTTGCTATTTTTGTCAATCAAATGATTGGGTTTGGTTAACATGTGTCTAAGGCCACATGTTAATAATTTAAAAATAAAAAGTATAAATATTTAATGTATTAAAAATGTAAAATAATATTTAATTTTTTTTAAGTAATTAAGATGCATAATAAATGTTGTTTTAAATCTTTAACATGTGCTCACACATGTTAACAAAACCCTAAATTATATATGGATTGTTATAAGTGACGATGAACATGAAAAATCTGGTTAATTATATTATATATAATCTGTTCAGTAGTGGATACTGAGATGTACTTGAGTACGTATATATGAGTGTTTTCTTCTTGAGCAACAGCGGAACGTGTTGGAACGGGGGTGGTTGGTACCTGCAAAGGTACTCCAACGCTTAAGTTAGGTTGTGCACAACTAGGGTTTAAGAAAAAGAACAATAGTTACCTGTTGAATGTAATTGAGCCTGATATTTATAGAAAGTGAATAGGGAAATGTGTTCCCTTGATTGTTGTAGAGGATCCCTACAAAATTGGAATGTTGATATTGCAGTTATGAGCAGTCAAAAGCGATTATGGGTGCTATTATTACACAAGATCGTGATTGACAGTTACTCCAACGCTTAAGTTAGGTTATGCACAACTAGCGTTTAAGAAAAAGAACAATAGTACCTGTTGAATGTAATTGAGTCTGATATTTATAGAAAGTGAATATGGAAGTGTGTTCCCTTGATTGTTGTAGAGGATCCCTATAAAATTGGAATGTTGATACTGCAGTTATGAGTAGTCAAAAGCGATTATGGGTGCTATTATTACACAAGATCGTGATTGACAGTTACGGATAATCGTAAGATTCATCCACTGCGTAAATCTCGCGATAATGTTGCTACTACCCAATATCGTAGTCTGACATGCATTGTACCGAGATCTCAACAGTGTGCCACGAATGAATTCCTATTGGGGTGTCAACAGCGGACCTCGATTGGATACGTGCTGAGTTGACCTATGGAACTAGTGTTCTGAATCACAGTCCAGAACATCATCATAATTCATAGCTATTAGAAATTAAGACGGGAAGTGTGGCTGGGAATATATAACAAGCTTGTATAATCTTTTAATAGACAAATATAGCAAGCTTAAAAGAATGAGAAACTTATAATCGACAAGAAGTTGCAGGTTCATACACGTTTCAATTTTGGCGTTTATAACCATTAATACTTTTTGTTTTTTATGTGAAAATGAACTTTTCGTTAGACTGAAAAGTAAAGCTAGAACATCAAGCACGGCCAAGCTATTGATAGAGTAAGGAGCATCTTCTACCCAAGTTGTGTCCAAAAAAGAGAAAGCTAGTGATGCTGAGGCATGGACAACTCTATTTTCCCACTCTTAACATGGAGAAATGTACAAGTCTTGAAATTTTGAGCTAATAGAGTGCAGTCTTGAGCAGCCATTGCAAGGTTGGTAATATTAAGATATTGAAAAAGAGAAAAAAAAAATATAGGAAAAACTTCAAAAAAAAACATTTGTACTATACGTGATTTGTACTTTAGTCATGTTACTTTAAAAATGTACAAAATAGACTCGTTACTTCGCGATTTGTGCAGAGTATTACAAAATGGTAACAGAAGTTAGTTTTTAGATGAAAAATCGCACGTGTGTTGCACGTGCGCATCTCAAATGTATTCTACTAAACGTTGTCTTCTTCACAAAAATAAGGGTTTTTTTTTTAAGTTTTCCCAAAAATATATATCAAATTAAGCAGCAAAAGTTAATGAATCTCATTATTGTACAAATGATTCTATTACACACTCGTAAAATATCAATTTACCAAAAGTAATCATCAAAATCAAATTTGAGTAGTCTATCCCGTGGTCCAGAAGTAAATAACTATATTGGGTGATTACATCTAGCAACATCACTTCCAAATATAGAAGAAAAGCAAGAGATTGCACAAGCAAGCCATACTAATTAATCAACATAGAAATGAATTCTAAAAAATGGAAACAGAGAAAAACAAAGAATATACATTATGATCTTGTTTGAGAACGGTAGAAGAAATGAAAATTAGATATGGAATTACAATCTTGTTCGGAAGCCTAAAAATATAGAAAGAATCAATATGAGAAAATTACTTTTCTTTTTTGAACTCAATAAGATTTAGGCTTTTTCCAAAGCATATAATAACAGGTAATCTCTTTCCCTCTTTATTTTAGGGTGGGAATGAAAAAATATACTAATTACAAATCCAACAACAAAAAATAATTACCAGCACTTGTCTATAAAGGGGATCTACAATCCCATATACGAATATCCTTCAACTTAAAATCATTCGTCATTTTAATTCTTTCAACTCCAAGTACGGGTGTTAAACACGCGAGTCCAGCTTGTTTAGGCTCGCCGAATAACCAGATTAGGCTAAAAAGATAGAGTTTAAATGAGTTGGCATTTTACAAGTCTGACCCATTTAAGGACAGCCTGCATGCCTAAGCGGGTTTCCATTTCTCCACATTTTTACTTTAAAAATTATATAAAATAAGCTTAATACAATATTCAAATTCAAATTCAAGTTTGTAATTCTAATTTTTAATTTCTAAAGTAAAGTCATACAAAACAAATTTAAGCTTTTAAGTTCTAAAACAAATTCATATTATCATTTCTAAGCTTCCAAACTCCAAAAATAAAGTTACATTATCAAACCCAATTTAAAACCTACAATATATATAGGGAGCGTATTTGGTAATATGAGTGTTTATTGTAAGAGATGAGAGAAGTGAATCTTAATCATTGGATCTTACATGAATGATCAAGATTATAATATAAATGCATATTACTTTTTTAAGTGGTCACATGACCTTTAAGTAACTTTTAATCTTGATCATCTACGTATTGTTGTATGGTCAAGATTTACTCTTCTTACCCTCTTATAATAAAAATTCATCTCATTAAATATGTCATATATATGTAATGTTCTAAATCAAATTCAACATGACAAATCTAAATTTCCAAACTCTAAAGAACTATCAAGCTTCAACATATCTAACAAACTCAATATAACAAAAGCCAATAAGTCATATTAAATGGGTTGGGTAATTAATTAGGTTAGTTTGGCCTACCTAGACTTTTCAGTTGCATTAAAAAAAAGATGTTAAAAAAAAAAAATTAAACGGGCCACAGGCTAGCATATGGGTTAAATGGGTCGATCTAAAAATGAATTAATTTAAACAGACTAACATTTTTTAGGCCTAGCTTACTTAATTTTAGCGTGTAAAGAGGCTAACTCGACAGGTTTGACCTTTTTTGACGACCCTAACTCCAATTTCCAAAGTTTACAAACTTAATATGCTAATATTATAATCAAATGCTAGAACCTCCCTCTTCGAATCAGGGAACAAGACTCCAAATTCTTTATTCGAGTTAGAAAAAACTTCTTACTTTGCATTCACTTTCAACTATGGTATTATATTGTTATTATCCTCCTATTTATACACATATCAATTAACTAACATATAACAGCCTCTAATTAAACATCCAACTAATTATCTCACTAACTCGTATCATCAAACTAATCATAAGGATGCCAATATTTTAGCTACCTGACCCTAATCTTTAGTTACGTAGTTTAGTTTAAGTTTGTATTTCAAATGTTGCTTTTATCTTATTTTCTACATTATCTTTATCTTATCCTCATATCATGTACTTTCATGGGCTATATTAATTAATGTTATGGCTTGTTACACAATGAGTTCAACAAGCCCTTCCTCAAAACTTCTACATGGTATCAGATACTATTATGGTTAATGCCTTAACTCGAGGATGACAAACATCTCATCCACCTCCATCAATGGTGAAATGCTCATGCCTATGAAATGGATTTATGTTCCTGTAACACTTGCAAACCCAGAGACGTTGGATTAACTTAATCTTGACAACTTCTGCTAGCATCTATTTGATAGACTTGTTTGTGCATGGTTAACAAGTTGTCTCACGAAGGCTATATCCACCAGAATCTTTAGCGGCCTTATCAATGGAGAAACTCCAATGCCCCCCGACCTTGGTGGCTTTATCAGAGAAACTATAACTCCTTTCCCTATGATCCTCTCCCCTTAGAAGTGCAAGTCACTTGACAAGATGTTTGATCAATTTCAATCTTCGGGCATATCCAATTATTTTCTTGAGGAATCCCTCGATCTAGTCATATGCGTGAAAATCACATGAGGTTCAGTTCGATTGACACTTCAATATGCCTTTTACCTTTTAGGCCATCAATTTTCAAGATCTAAAGTTGGTCTTTGCATGGCGCCACCTATAAGCTTCAAAGCCCTTTTGTGCTTTATAATGCATATTATGTTTTTATGATAACAACTATATTAAAAATTTTGTTTTAATCTTCTTCATGCTTAAATTATATAACATGATCTTTGTAGAGTGATTTTTGCTATTATTAAACTTTTTCAAGACTAAACAAGTTTCAAGGAAGCTTTCTGAGTAATTAGAAAAGGCTAAGAAGATCAAATTCTGACGTGGGAGAGTTCAAGTAAAACCTAAGAAAGTACTTGAAGAACATAAGAAAGTCTAGCATGAGAAGGTCTTGAGAATACTCTGAGAAAGCTCAAGAAAATGAAGAAATTCCACATTAATTGTTCTCAAGAAGTTTTCAAACTAGCAAGAAAAGAGTTTACCATCAGAATCCTCAAGAAGAATCAACAAGAAGATGGTGAAAACTAAAAGATAAGAAGGTTGAAGTCTTTTAAGTTTGAGAAGGTCTGATGAGAAAGTTCGCTAAGAAAGTTCAATGAGATGCTTGGTGTTGAGAATGTTCATGAGAAGGTTGCTCAACATTTTCACTTAAAGTCTGACACGCTAACTTAACAAGAAAGGGCAAAATAATGGTCACCTACAACAAGCAAGTACAATTACCATTTGAACCATCCAACAATCACTTTTTTGAAACCTATAAAAAGATTCAAGCTTGAAGATCAGAAGGTCATAAACTTTGAAGTCAATCTGGCATAGTAAATCATGAACTGAACCTTCTAATCTCTACTTATTGTTTCTTAAATCTGTAAATCTTTAGTAGTTATTATTGTTAAGTTTGATTAAGTGTTTGTATCCATTCATAGTGTTTTCGGGAGGCACCCAACTAAAACAAACACCTTATTCCATCTCTTGATTATTATTTGCTAAGAATGAACTTGTGGGTTATACAAACCACTTGAATATGAGTTTGTAAGCCTAAAGAGACTGTGAAAAGAATACTTGGTTTGTGAGCCTGAAGAGACTATTATTAAAGAATACTTTGGTTGAAGCCTAAAGAGGTTTGGTTGTAAAAGAATACTTGAAAATAGTGAAAATCCTAGTTGTTGCTAGGTATTGGACGTCGTCCCACGTGGTTTAAGAGTGAATCAATATAAATCATATTGTAAATCGTTTCTTTCCTTTGCTCTTTATCTGCTTTGCAGTCAAGTTAAATCAAGAAATGGAAATTGATATCTGAATTTGTTTTGATAAGGCTTTCACAAGAAACCTTTATAACTGCAAGTGTAATCTGAAGCTTTGAACAATTTTTTTAAGTTTGTTAACATTGAGTTCATTTTAAGAAAAAAATTTAAGCTCAGATTTAATTGAAAAAATCTATTTTCAGTGGTAAGAAGGTTGTTTTGACTCAACCATTTAACCTTTTCACACTTGTCAGTTAACTTACTTCTGAACCTTCTCACTAATATTAGGTTTAAGTTTAAACTTTCTCACCTTCAAGTCTGAACAACTTGAGAAAGTTGTGAGAAGATTGATTTTTAGAAGAAAAAAAAAAGAACATAATTCAACCCTCCTTCTTATGTTACTGCTAACTTTACTGCCAAGTTTGAAGGAGGTGATAAGGATGCCAATATTTCAGTCATCTGCCCCTAATCTTTAGTTACGTAGTTTAGTTTAAGTTTGTATTTTAAATGTTGCTTTTATTTTATTTTCTGCATTTTCCTTATCTTATCGTCCTATCATATACTTTTATTGGCTATATTAATGAATGTTATGGCCTATTACATCATGAGTTCAATAGACCCTTCCTCAAAACTTCTACACAAACATGTCTTGTTTTAGCCAAAAAAAAAATGCATATTTTAGAAAGCAAACCTCTATTACAAGATATTGTTGTTTTTATATTATTATTATCATTATGTACTCCGGTGTAGAATTGACTTTGAACTCTCAGCCTTGTGTCTCCTCTCCAAGTCTAGGGTCTGTGAATGTTCAGGAACCTGAAAGGAAGAGATGAGCGAGAAATTCTCCATTCCCACTATAATACTTAAGTCAATACAGAGTATAAGGGGAAACGCTAGAACAAAGGACGGAGCAGAGAATGAGAGTACCTTTGCAATGAGAAAGATAACTAGTATCTATAGGCATTGGTGGCTCGACTACAAGGAGTAATAATCTCGCATGCTGACTAGGGATTGCCAGTTATAAGGCTTTTGTCATATTGGGCCATAAGGCTTTTTTGTGTTGAGTTGCCAAACTGTACGCGACACAAGTCCCATTTTTTCATGGGTTCAATTGGAAGTGTGTCTAAGGAAATAAACATCTATCTATTTAGGATTCTTAGCAGCCAGTGTTGTCAGTGGGTTGGTTAAATGGAAAAGTCTAGAACACCCCAAAGGTGGTCCATGGAAGGATTATGACTTTTTTATCATTAATTTATTATTAAAATAAATTAATATTTTAGATTAAAAAATTAAATATTTATAAATTTTAATTAATAATACTCAAATTCCTATAAAAATTTAATTAAATTTCTTTTTTACAAATAATTGTATATATAAAAAATTTATATATTTAAATTAATAATTTTTATATACATTTAGATTTACCTATAAATACTATTAGATAAAAAAAAATGAATCAATCCATGGACCCAAACGTTTTGGGTCCATGATAGAAGTCTCCTGATTATATTTATCGTAGTTTGGTCTTGTTCATAACAACTGCTACTCCATATGGTTATGTCATTATTGATAGTTGGCCTTACGACAGGTGATCCTTTCAAGGCGATCGTATCTACTTAATTAGTATCCATTTGCCTTTTTGAAAAATTCGGTAGTAAAAGGATTGAGCAGCACTATTTTGTATGAAAATATTTCTACAAATGCTTTCAAGAATTAGCAATAGCAAATCATTTTCTTAATAGGTAACTTCTCCGATTGAACATAAAATATGTATCCATCAGTAGCTCTCTTTTTAAAAAAAAAAAAATTGACTTAAAGAGTATAAAGCCCTTTATTTCTCTTAGTCATTTTGGATGGTTTGATCTTCTTTTAATTGCCTTAATTCTTTTTTTTCATGTAGTAGATTATCTATTCTTTCTAAATGACAATTTATCCTTTTTATTTCTATTTCTTTTTGTACCTGATTTAATTTTTTAATTTCTATGTAATGTCTTAGTCTTTCACCTAGTTCATAGAGAATACTTTTGATACATTATATTTGTATTTATAATTCTATTTGTCTTCTAATATTACTCGTTGTTAAATTTTCATACTAGTCTCTGATACCAAATTGATACCAGTTTTTTAATTTGTCCATTATTTAAAATTTTCTCATATTCTTTGTTTTAAATATTAAGTTAAATCATTTACTTAAATTGCTAATTTTTTAATTTCATCTTCTTCATTGATTTTTTCTGGTTCATTAAACTTGATTGGTTTTGGAATTTGTGTTTCTTTAAATTCTAATAATTTTGATTTATTTGTAAAAATTCCTAATTTTGTTATTTCATTTTTCTTAGGATAGTAAATCTTTCCTATATAGGTAAATAAGTATGTAATATGTATTCTATCATTATTTTTAAAAGCAATACTATGATGTGAGTTTGTTAATGCATAACTAACATAATAGGTTACTGAAAAAATTTTATCTCCTGATTTCATTAAATTTTTTCTCAAAAATTTGTGTTCTAATGTTAATGATTGTTTTAGTCTCTCAGTATTTAAAGGTATTCTAATATTTGGTCGTACTTCGAATTTTAGTTTTTCATAAGCTAAATTTCTTTCCATTACTCCTAATATCTTATCTTTTGGATCATTAATTCTGTCATCCTTTAATATTAATTCTACAGGTGAATTTATTTCTTCCTGAAAGGTTGATTTAATTAATACCTGTACTGCTCCTATATGAATATATCCCATTTTTCTTCTATCTTCTTCTTTCTTTTTATTTCTTTTTTATTCCATAAGCTTTTTCCTATTTAGTAATTATAGGCACATATTTCCTTATGTATCTGCTATATCCATTGATGATTCACTATTTAATTTTCCATAATAAATAATATTTTTTCTCTTGATTAAATCTTTTTAATATTTCACCTAGTAATTCCTTCCCTTTCATATTTGCATTTTTTGTTAAGTCTAAGTCTTCTTTTTGTATTTTCTTAAAAGAGATTTATTTATTAAGATACTTCCTTCATAATTTCCTTCTTCTTCAAAGTGGTATGTAAATGCTCAATATCTTCTACTTTTTATATTTCCATTTAAATTATTTTGTTTAGATATGCTTTTATAGTATGAATACTTAGATTAATTCTTGGAATTTGTATTTTTCTATCTTCTAAGGATATGATTAATTTATCAAATCTAATTTCATACGGTTTTACTACTTTAAGAAAATCTATTCCTAAAAGTAGTTTAATATGTGTTTGAGTTTCAACATATAATTCAGTTTGTATTTTTGTATCCGAGTTAAAATATATTTCTATATTCATTTTTTCTTTAAAAATATTTTCTTCTTTATTAAATTGTACTATTATTCTAGGTATTATCTCTTCTATTTTACTTGATAAATCTTTACTTACATAACTAAGGCATGATCCAGTATCAATAAGTATAGGCATAATTATTCCATTTACTCTTCCTAATACATGATATTGACAATAGTTATTTGAGATTAATTTAATAAACATACCTGGTCTGAGATTCTAAAAATTTCACAGCTACTGCTTTTGTGTCTACTGCTTCAGTTTATTGTTCTAGAATTTGATCTCGCCTACTGCTGCTTCCGCGATTGAATTGATTGAGTTGGATTAAGTAAGGTAGAGTGATTGAAAATTTTGAGTAAGGATAAGGAATTTTATTGATAAGTGATTATAAATACAAAGGTTTGGACACACTCTCAAGTGCCCAACTAGATTCCATAAAGGACTAGCAAAGTTTTCCTAAGAAAACTATCTTAACTGAGACTTTTCAAAATCTGAAAATTATGCCCTGCCTTAGCATAAGATGACTTATTTATAGCCTAAGGATTGCTAAAACTATTTACAAAAATAACCTTTACTACATAAGTGCTTTCATCAGATTCTTAATAATTTACATAGTGACGTAAGAGCTTACGTCATTCTTCGATTATTGCCTCATCTGACGATGCTTCTTCATTAATTGTGTCGGCCACCTGCTTTCCTTTTACACATCTTTCACATTCATTGTTCCCACTTTCTTTAATTATTGCGCATAAGTCATTGAGAACAACTGGCCTGTATTCCATCAGTGGCCCTTGTAATGCGTAAAAAGGAAATTTGAAACTTGTCAATAGATTCATATATTTCTCCTTTATTACTTTACCACTTGTTTTGCTAAGTAATAAAGTTGTCGGTCCTTTGTATAGTGTCTTAATAAATGATTCCTTCCCGATGCTCTGGCAATGCGAGTAAATACTTGTAAGTTAATTTTTTAGTATTTGAGTAATTTGATCTTCTTCGTAGATGACTCTGGTAGGCTCGTCCTTGAGTGAAAAATTATTGTTACTTACTCCCACATAGACTAAGTGCTTAGCTTGTTGTTTGGTGATAAAATCTGGATAGGCTGAGTAGAATTTCAGGAATATACTTCGTTCCTTTGCAATGTTTTTCTTGAACATTTGAATTGCATCTTTGAAATTATGAGGAAACAGATTAATTTCATCTAAATTCAAACTTAAGTATAAACAATCAATAAGTCCAAACTGGAACATATTGAATGCTAATATTGGAGGTGCACTAGGGAGAATAATTGTTTTGATTCCAAAGAGCTTTCGGTCAACCATGTAAAAACAATTAACCTTTTCTTTGTCGCTCCAGATGACTAGTCTTTTGAGATTTTTCCACAAGTTTTCTTCTAAGAATCGTACCTGCAATTCATGTTCCTTTCTAGAAAGAATTTGGAAATTATCTAGAGAAGAAGGAATTTTTCCTAGAATTTTGAGTGAGGATTGCATTACTAATGGACTATTTGCTGCTTCTGAAAAAGTTATTGGTCCAAGATAGAGTTTTTCCTTTGATTTTTCTACATACTCCTTAAATGCTTTCTCTGCTTCTTCCTTAGTCGGGTATGATTTGTGTAGAACTCCTAAAATTTTTTGACAGTATGGTGCTACTTTGACCCATTCGTCATAATTCCCTGGAAATGGTCCATTGAAGACTGCATACCACTTGTTGATCTGTTTCTCTTCTTACTGAAATGCATCTTCAAGAAATGCTTCTGCTTTGAGTTGTAGCTTTAAAACCTTAATATCTTCTTCGATAAGTTCCAATTCCTTCAGCTTTTGACTTTGCATTGCTTCTTTAAGCTCTAACTAATGCTTAACCATTTCTAGTGTGCTTCGCTCCATTCTCTGGATAATATATCTGCAAGAACATTCTTTTCTCCTTTAATATGTGAAATTGAGTAATTGTATTCAGCAAGCTTCATTTGCCATTTGATTAATCTTCCTTGCTTGTAAGTTCCTTTGTGATTAATATTTTTAAAACATGCAACATAAGTAGAATCGGTTCATACAATAAATTCTTTATCAAGCACATAAATCTGATGTTTTTCTAACATTCGAATTAGTGTCAATGTTTCCTTTTCATGGGTAGGATAATTAATTTCACTGTTTGAAAAAGTTCCAGACATGTATTGACATAGTAATTCTTTCTTCCGACTAGGGGGTTTTGCTTTCATTACACCACCCCAATGTTCATTAGATGTGTCGGTTTCGATAATAATTAAGTCATCATCCGAAGGATGATATAGCTCAAGAAGATCGTGGCATAAGTATTTTAATTTAGTTATAACTGCTTCATCTTCCTCCGTCCAAGACCAGAGGGCGTCCTTCTTTAACTTTTGCATTATTATTTTTCCTTTTTCAATTTCTAATCCTAAATAATTGATTCTATTTTGTGCTAGAACAGCTTTTTTCTTACTTAGAACTACTCCATGTTCTATACATTTATTAAGTACTAATTCTATCCTTTTAAAATTATCATTTAAGTCCTTATTAGTAAAAATTAATATGTCGTCAATATAAATAAGACAAAAATCTTTAAAATCTTTAAGTATTGAATCCATCCTTCGTTAGAAAATACCTGGTGATTATTTTATTCCCATCGGTAGTACATTCCATTTATATTATCCTTGAGGATAACTAAATGTTGTTAATACTTTAGAGTATTCAGTAAGCCGTATTTGATAAAAACATGACTTATAATCAAAAGTATTAAACCAATTCATATTTCGTATTCTTTCAATAATTAAATCCTTTCTTGGAAGATAATATGCATCTTCTTCCATTGCATCATTCATTTGTTTATAATTAATTATCATTCGTCTTTTTCCTCTTTTTATTTTATTATGATTTTCAACATAAAAAGCTGGTGATGAGTGTTTTCTTTTTTATGGTCTTATTAATCCTTTATCTTCCATTTCTCTAATGTCTTTTGCAAATTCATCTCTGTCTTGTTTTGTGTAAATTATAAGTTTACATTTTATTTCTTTTGTTAGATCTTTTAATTTTAATTTAATTAGTTCCATATTTTATTATTAATTTTTGGATCTAATGAATTTTCACTACATGTTTTATCTAAAATTTCCTCAATATAAGCTGGGATTTTTCTTTCTAGCTCTAAATTAATTAGTATATGGCAAATTTTTTGGCATACTGCTTCAACTATTTCACCATGTTTCTGCTTGCTAAACTCTGATTGTTTCTTAGAGTAAATACATTCGGAGAAATGTATTATTGGAATGTCAATTATTTCTTTTAATTGCTTTCCTCTAATATATGGCGTTTTAAGTGCTATATATTCTAAGTATTGACAAAATGGCGAATATAATCTTAAAAAATTATTTCCTATTATCATATCTAATCCTGTTTCTTGTTGGTATATTGTTGGTACCATAAATAATTTGTTTTGTATTTTTAAAGTGGTTTGTTTTGCTATGAGGTACAAAGGATGTACTGAGCCATCTGCTATTTGAATCTTTAATGGTTTTTTGAATTTTTCTCATTTTTCAAATAATGCTTTTGTTGCTGTACAAATACTTGCACCAGTGTCTATATAGGCTTCAGTTTCTTTATTATTATTTTTCAATAATAATTTTAATATAAGTACTATTCGGATTATGTCTCTTTTTAAGATAATTCATCATCTAAGTATTCATATATATTGTTTTCAGTATTACTTAGTTCTTCTTCTAATGGTTCTAGGTTATATATTTTATATACTTGTTTTATTATTTTTTATTTTTCTTTAAAATCTTTTTCTTTCTTTTGGGGGCATTCATTTGTCTAGTGTCTTTTTGCATTACATATCCAACATACACATTTCTTTTTTTCTTTCGGATAATATTTCCTTGGTGTTTGTTTTTTCTTTCTAAAATATTTTTCTTAGTATTTTTATAAGCCTTTTTCTAGGGTAAGTTTTTCTTAATCTAGGTTTTTTCTTATAGTATCTTCTTCTTTTCGTAGTTTGATTGCATCCATAATTTCTTGGGTTTTCAATTTTTAGTATATCACAACAGATTACATTTCATCCATTATTTAATTGCCTAATTATTTCTCTTTGTATACATTGTTCTCTTAATTCATCATATAGAAATTGTATAATTCCTCCTAGAGTATTAACTCTCTCTCTTGGTTGAGTCTGCCATATAGTTCTTATTTTTGTATTAAGTGGGTATGATAATTTATCTATAAAAATATCCATATACGTTTGTTTGGTATTAGTGTTTAACTGGTAATAATATTTTTGATATTCACAAATAAAACTTTCAATTTCACACATATTACATATTTGCATCTTATTTAGATGTGTTTTTGCTTTTTCATGTAAAAAACTATTTACTTCTACTCTATGTTTAAAGGTGTTATAACCTATAAATTCTTGATAAATTATTCCCATAATTAATCTGGCAAATTCTTGATTATTTCTAACAGTCCTTGCATATTGCTGTCATGTTTCATCATTAATACTTATAAGAAATTTTTGTACATTTTCTTCTGTTTTATAGACTAATAAGTTTTTAGTGTCTAATAGATTTAAGTTATTAAATCTTTCATCGGTTGCTATTAATAGAGTTATTTCATTAGTCCAATGTAGAAGTACTTCCTCTTCGTTTCTCGCACAGTCAATATTTAATCTACTTCCTGTCCTAATATTTTCATAATGAGGTTTAAATTCTTCTTGGATTTTAGTCCATCTTCCATCTTTTCTAGCATATCCTTAGTTATACATTATTTCTTATTCATATTTTTTTGTTTATCCCAATATTCCTCCCATTTTCTTTTGGGTTTTGTACCACTTGATTCTATTTTCTCCATAAATATCTCATTATATTCTGATTCTGAGTCTGAAGTACTATAATTTAGAATTACTTCTTCATTTTCTTTATTTGTCTCAACTTGTTTTACTTCCTGTATTTGTTTATTTTCCTCTTCAATTATTTTTAATTGTTCTAATAATTGTTGAATTTCCTCAATATTATTTGATTTCTTTAATAAATCTATATATTCTTCTTTTATCCTCTCCATGAGGTTATTGGTTTTAAAAATTTTGAAGGTTCTTGTTCTGATGACTTAATTAATTCTTTTGGTTCAATTTTTAATAAGTCTTCTAAATCTTTTTTTTTTCATTAGATATTGTATAGAATTGTAAGTGTATCTCTATACATACTATTTTGTTCATCTTCTAATAGACTTTCTAATTGTAAAAGGATTTCTTTGATTCGTTTTATATTTTCATTTTCATCGATTTCTTTTCCCTTATAATATTACTAAGTGTATCTCTAATATTATTTATTTCATTTATTTCATTTTGTATTCTATCACATGTACAATTTGCAATTCTATTAGTGTTTTGTATTAATATAATTATATTTTTATTAATTTCTTCCATCATTTTAATTAATTCTTTACTCATTAATTCAATTTTTTCTGATATTCCCATCATTTTATATTTTCATTTTTCTTTTGTCTTTTTCCTAGAGACAAGGTGGCCTTAGTTTTTCGGATTGCACCAGAGAAAATTCCTTATATTAATGATGCCACGTTGAATTTTGGATTTAGTATGAAAAAGTTTCGTGATGCTTATCATTTCTCATATGATCTTCTTTAGATTTCATATTCTATGTGGCTTGTTCTTGTTGGCTGTTGACTTCTGCATTGAACGTTTGTTCCTAGAGACTATGCGTTGCCACCTGAGCAGCCTGTGTTTTTTACTCATGTTGAGCGAGGTTAGTCATGCGTTTGAGTTTTTTGAGGGTTAGGTAACACCTTGCCTATTTAAACATGCTTGTTCCCCATAGTTGCTATCTTCTCCTTTTCACACTACTAGAAATTTGGGTTTTAGAGACCAAAAAATTGGTCTCTAAATCAAGAAAATCGGTCTCTAAAATAGTTAAAGACCAATTTAAATCGGTGTCTAAAACTCTCATTGTTAAATATTAGCGACTGATATTAGTTGGTCTCTAAATTTAGAGACTAATTTAGAGACCGATTATTTGAAAAAAAATGGTCACTAATTTTTGGTCAAATATTGGTCAATTATTTTTTAAAAAAGTACATTAGAGACTGATTTAAAGACTAATTTTTTAGAGATCGATTTTTTAGTCTCTATATTAGTCTCTAAATCAGTCTCTAAATTGGTCTCTAAAAATATGAATATATTATATGTTTTATAAAATCAATAGCTAACGCAATCTCTAAACTAAAGGCCGATTTATCAGTCTCTAAATCAACTCTAAATCAGCCTCTAAAACGGTCTCTAAAACTTTGAATATATTATATATTTTATACCATCGGTCTCTAAACTAGAGATTGATTTATCAGTCTCTAAATCAGTCTTTAAAATATTGAATATATTATAAGATTGATTTATCAGCCTCTTCAACAATGCTGCACCTCGTTTCTTAAAGTTTATTCGAGCCTAATAATTATCTGGTGGAATGACAATATACTTTCTCTGTAATAAATATGAGTAAGCAAATTGTTTATGACTAAAAAAAGTCTATTAAATTTTAAATTGTAGTAATAAAAATTTGAAAATTACCATAAACTCTGCAAACCATATATCTCTTGTGGTATCACCTATTCTTTTCCATGATGTCCATGGCTCTAAATAATGGCTCCTAAAGATATCACTGATTCCATTTGCCACCAGGTGCGAAGGCAAAAATCTACAAACAATACAGACATTTAGTTATAATATATCAAATATAGTAATGTAATTTAAACTAAAATGAAACTTATACATACTCATCTCCTTCTAGATATAAAATTGGTTTGCTACCAAGCATTTGCGCATTTGATGCATCTTGAGTATGACTTGATCCACGTGCAAATCCTACATCTGTTGGATGGATAGATGATCTAACATTGTGATGAGACTCCTCTGTCAGAGGCACCACATGGTGAGATGGTTGAGTAAAAGGTGGTGAAAGTGCACTTGGGATCGAATAAGTAAATGCGGGTAATATGGGTGATGGAGTAGTAGTAGGAGATGGAGAACTAGTAGAGGTTAAAGGTAGGTGAGAAGTAGAATGTCGCACTGGCCACACCGGCTATTGCTTTTTTGGGCGACCCTTAGAAACTTTTCCTTTACCTCGATCTCTCTCGGACATCTGCAATGAACACAAATGGAATGTAAATTAAAATGCTTATCAAATAAATAATAATTAATTTGTGCAAAATACAAAACACAATTAATTTACCTTTTGTTAACATTTGAAAAAAACAAACACTAATCATATTCATGATTAGCATCATCATCATAGTCATCACATTCATCACTATCATCGTCATCACGATCATCATCATGCAATTCATATTGTTGATCTTCATCTTTATTGTCATTTTTAGAATCATTGTCAAAATCAAATTCATCTTCCTCGCTATCCTCTCCTTCATTACTTTCTACCTCATCATCCTCGCCGACATCAGTTTTTTCCTCATGATTATCACCTTCTTCACTCTCAAGTTATCAAGATGGTCATCGTTTGTTATAAAATCCATATAGGTTGCAGCATCTTGATATGCAACCTCTAATGCATATCGAGCATCAACAGTACCTCTTGGTTTGGTTTTAATGATAACCCACCAATTAGCCTTGTCTTTTATTTTTTCAGGATAAGGTGCATAATACACTTGAATTGCATTTTGAGCAAATATGAAGGAGTCATACTTTGGATACGATCGAGTATGTCGAACCTCCATAATTCCATATTGTTGGTGAACCTTCACATTATGATTAAGTACAGTATCAAACCATTCACAATTAAACAATACTAATCGTTTTATTGGTTCTCCTGAGTATTCTACTTTCACAATTTCTTTAATGATGCCATATGTCGCGATCGGAAAATCGCGGCGGGGATACAGCAACTCGAATGGATTTTAGAAAATGAAATTGAGAAAATGGAGTCGCCACCAATTTTATTTGAATTGGGAAAAATTGGAAAACCTCTCTTTGAAAACGGTCTTTGGAACCAGATTGGATTCGGGAGTCGGTTATGCTTAGGGAAGGGTGGAAACTTAATCTGACACAAAGACTCCCTAACGCAATCATAAGACGGTACCTTAAGTCAATTGTGCAAATTCTTAACAATCTTTGAAAGTATTTATTTTACCCCTTTTTTACAAAACATTGTAATTAAAAAGCGAAACCACAAAATTGTGAAAATTTAATTTGGGCTTGACAGAAATGAAATTCTGCTCCTACGTATCCCTTGGTGCAATGGGGAACTCAAAGTTACGTAGTTCTTTATAAAATAAGTGTGGATTAATTGATTTTAATAAAAAAAAATTATTTTACTTGAAAGCGAATCCATTCTTGCACAGGATTCAAGTTAGCACTAGGCTACTCAATAAACCCTTATGATTTAAATGACATTGAAGATAGCATCTGCTATTCAATCACAATCATTGATCATTGCATGGATTAAAAGATTTTATTATTATTTTTTTACTTTTTTTTTATTATTTTTATTGTTTTATTTTTGGGAATACTCTTAGACAAATAAATAAACATAATTTTTCTTGAACCAAGTAAATATAACAAAATAAAATAAAAGCACAATATCACAAAACACATTATTTTTATATTTTTTTCATTTTTTCATTTTTTGGCTTCCTATCAATCACAAGACATAAAACAATATATACAATTAAATTATGTAAATACTATCAACAAATAATAATCTTAAGTAACACAACGGATTAAACTCAAAACATTTTTTTGATTTTTTTTATTCCCCTTTTTACTTTGTGATTTTTTGCTTTTTTCTTATGCTTAACAAACACTAGAAAAAAAGAAAAAAAACTAAAACTAAGACTAAAACTTTGATCTTCTATTATGTAAGAGCAATCAAACTTAAATAAACCTCCTTAACCATGACCCAAGATGATAAAAAGTTTTAACTTCTGAGAACTACTAAAGCCATTTACGTCTCTTTCTTTTTACTGTTTTTTTTTTTTTTTTACCAAAACTAACAAAGACCCTGTGTTAAAAAAAAAAGGAATAAAACACAGGAAAAGTAAAAAACAAACTCGGTTTACTGCAAATGGGGCAAGAGGCAAAAAAACGGAGACTCACCCCTCTCACCAGTAGCAACGACGGTGATCTCGACTGGGAGCAAGGTTGATGGCAGCAGCGCACGGTGGCCGGGAACGGCTGGTAGTAGCGTGATCTGGCCGCTGCGCTGAGGGTGATGATGACGCACGGCCTGCTGCGTGGCTGAGGGACGGTGGCTGCTGGTTGGAGATGGGGATTCACGTGGTGTCTCTGTTGATGATGGGGGTTCACGTGGTGTCTCGGCTGGGGTATGGTGGTGGTGTGGGTGATGGGTGGAAGATGATGGTTGGCTTGGGTATGGCTCACTGAGTTGACTCAGTGGTGTTGGTTGGGAGAAGTGAAATGGGATGGAAGAATGGTGATGGTTATGGGAAGTTGATGGAGGTGAAGGGTTAGTTGAAGGTGGTGAGAGATAGATGGGTTTGGACGTGGTGCATGATGAAGATGAAGAAGGTTGGCTTGTGTGGCTACGGTGGGAAGAGGAAGGTAAGGGTTGAGGGTGATGAAGGTGGAGAGGTGAAGTGGGGAGGTTGGACGTGAATGAAGAGGGAGATGGAGTTGATGTGGTGAGTGACGTTCACGGTTGAGAGGACGTGGGTTCGGGTGGAAGGTTGGGTGGTTTGTGGCTAGGAGGGTGAGTTTCACGTGTGGTGGAGGTTAGAGGGAGAAGATAGTAGAGATGGTGAGGAGTTGAATGAGGTCGGAAGGGTGGTGTTGGTTGAGGTGGGGGTACGGGTGAGGGTGGTAGAAGGAGAGTGGATCTTTGCTTGGGTGAAGAGGGAGATGAAGGTGGAAGGGCTACGTGTGCATGGTGGTTACGTGAATGGTGGGTGGATTTCACGTGGAGGAAGATGAGAGATGGGGTGGTGGGTTTTGATGGAGGTTAATGGTTGTTGTGTAGTGGTAGGGCTGTTGGGTGGATGAAGAGAGGTGATGAGAATGGAGAGGTTGGGAGCAGAAGGGTGCTGCTATGGTGGTTCCAGGAAGGATGATGATGGGAGGTTATGGTTGTATGGGTCCACGTGGGTGAAGGGATGAGGTTTGGACGTGGGGAGGAGCAGCCTCTGCTTGGTTGATGGAAGGGTTACAAAATGAGGTTGAAGGAATGAATATGGTGGCTGCTGTGATGAAGTATGGGTTCATGGTTGGAAGGTGGTTTGTGGTGAAGGAGGTTGCTACGGTTTGGTGGGGTTGATGGAAGGTTGGGTAGTGATGAGAGTGGAGAGGTGGGTGGCGGCTTACATGGATGATGAAGATGAGGGGTAGTGATTGTGGTTACGGTTGGGAAGAGGAAGGTGAGGGTTGGGGTTGATGAAGGTGGAGAGGTGAAGTGGACGTGTGGCTAGGGAGGTTGGAGGTCTGAACGTGATGGTGGGTGCAGGTTGAAGGCTATGGAGATTGAAGATTAATTGTCTTAGTGGTTGGGAAGGTGGATGAAGGTAGATGGGAGGTGATTTGGTTAGAGTCAGAGGATGAGGGTGAGCGGTGGAGAGTGCATGTGGGTCTTGTGAAACGGAGAGGGAGAGAGCTGGGTAGATGGCCAGAAGAAGAAGGTTGAAGGTGTGAGATAGTGAAGATAATGAAGATTGTGTGGCAGAGATGGAGGGAACCTCAAATGAAGGCTAAAAAAATTAAGATCTTACGTTCTGCTCCCTCCTGCCATTTTCTTGTGCATCTCTTAATCCTTCTCCTTTTTGCTGCGCAGTGAGTATGTATGTGAGTGAGTGGGTGATTATGTGATGGTGGATAGGTATGTCCAGTAGCGTAAATGGAAAAATCAGTGGGGAGTCAAGGAGAGTGGTTATGAGTAGGGAGAAAAGTTTCGTTGATGATGGGTGGCAGCTGGTTTTGATGGAGGTTTCACAGTGGGTGTAGGGATGAAGGTTTGAAGCTATGGAAGGGGTGGTGATTTACTGAGTTGACTCAGTTGTAGGTGGGAGGTGAGATGGGTGGCTTTGGTTTTTTTTTTTTTTTTTTTTTTTTTTTGGGAAGGGAGCTAGGAGGTGAGGTGGTGATTGGAGGAACAGCCTTAGAGGATTATGGAGGCCTTGAGTTCTCAAGCCTCATCGTAAAAAAAGAAGGAAAAGAATATAATGGAGGGGTTGTCGGTTGATTGCAGAAATTACGGGAAAGAGGTTGAGTGAGTGGGTTAAAAGCATTATGTGTGAGACAAAAACGAGAAAAGAAAAAAGAGAGAGAGGACGTGGAAATAGTGGAGTGCAGCTGGTGGGAAATGAGTAACAAAGCAGAAAAAGAAAAGAAAGAAAAATGGAGTTAGTGGGTGCTAGCGGGAACGTGAGTGAGTATTTTTTTTGTTTTTTTTTTTTTTTTTTTTATTGTTTATTATTTTTTTATTATTTTTTTTATTTTTTTATTTTTTTATTTTTTAAATTTTTAGGCCCGGTCAAAATTGGGTGTTCTGATTGCCCTCTTTACTTGTTTCTTATTAGATAATAAGAAAATTGTGGTCTTCTTATTATCGTCGTAAGAAAGCAGTAAAGACATGAACTCCAATTTTGTCCCAAGAATGCATGAAAGGATAAATGCAAAATAAAACAGGAACAACGATGGAAGTTAAAATGCAATGAGCCGGTGCGCTCAAAAGTAAATGACAATGCATGGAATGCATGGAATGCGTGGAGCCGATGCGCTCACTAAAAGCTCGAGAAAGTAAAATGCATGGAGCCGATGAGCTCAACGTAATTAAAATGCATGGAGCCGATGCGCTCAACAAAGAGTAAAATACATGGAGCCGATGCGCTCAACGAGTAAATTAAAATGCAGGGGAGCCGATGCGCTCAACAGAGATTAAAATGCATGGAATGCGTGGAGCCGATGCGCTTCGGAATTTAAAGACAGAGCCGATGCGCTCAAAAGGTAAAAACAGAATTAAAAGACAGAGCCGATGCTTTCGAAATTAAAACGAAATTAAAAGACAAGCCGATCTTCATGCGCTCAAAAATTAAAAACAGAAAAAGACAGGAGCCGGCGCGCTCAAAAAGTAAAACAGGAGCCGATCGCTCAAAAGTAAAAGACAAATGAACATGGAGCCGATGCGCTCAAAAAGTAAAAGACGAGAGCCGATGCGCTCAAAAAGGTAAAAAGTAAAAAAGAGTGGCAACTGAGTCCCGGAAACTTAAAGGACAATGGGCAATTGAGTCCCCAAAATTAAATGACAATGGGCAACTGCGGCCCGAAATTTAAAAGACAATGGGCAACTGCGGCCCGAAAATTAAAAGACAATGGGCAATCTATGACGAAATTTAAAAATGACAATGGCAATCAATGCGGTCCGAAATTTAAAAGACAATGGGCAATCTATGACCCGAAATTTAAAAGACAATGGGCAATTGAGTCGAAGGAAACTTTAAAAGACAAAGGGCAATGAGTCCGAAATTTAAATGACAATGGAATAAGCATCTTGATCAAAAAGATTTTTTTTTTTTTTTTGCTTTTCTCTCCTTTTCTTTTTTATTTGTTTTCTTTTTCTCTTTTGCTTTTTTTTTTTTTTTTTTTTTTTTTTTTTCGAAATTTTAAAAGACAATGGGCAACTGAGTCCCGAAATTTAAAAGACAATGGGCAACGGAGTCCCAGAATTTAAATGACAATGGGCAACTGCGTCCCGGAATTTAAAAGACAATGGGCAACTGAGTCCCGAAATTTAAATGACAATGGGCCACTGAGTCCCGAAATGACAATGGGCAACTGAGTCCCGAAATTTAAAAGGCAATGGGCAATCTATGCCCGAAATTTAAAATGCAATGGGCAATCATGCCCGAAATTTAAAATGACAATGGACAATCGTGGCCCGAAACTTAAAAGACAATGGCAATCATGTCCGAAAACAGGATTTTTCCTTCTCTTCTTTTTTTTTTTTTTTTTTTTTTTTTACTTTTTCTAAATTTTATTTAAAAACATTTGAACTAATGACGACTTTGGAAAGCTTTGACCACTCAAACTTCTTTCCTTCTTCTTCTCCTTTCCTTCTTTTTCTTTGTTTTTCACTTTCAACTCTCCTTTCAAGAAATGGGATGAACCATGGCTTGACTGATTCCTTGAGAGAAAATTTTGCCCAGTGTTTAACCTTGTCTCTCATTTAGTTGATTCCCGCAAGCGCTTGATAACTCGGTCCTTGTCTGCGTTGCTACTTCCTTCAACACAGACTTCTCCTTAATCCTTCAAAAATTTTGCCCCAAAGTATGGCTAACTAAATGCACACAAAGCGCCCTGTGTAGTGATCACACGCAATTCAAAATTGCCCCGGTTTGGGTGCACCCTTCAAGGTGTTTCTGTGCCAACTTCCTCGAGATTTTGCCCATTCCTTTGCCCTAACTTTTGTTTAGACCGACCTTTCGGTTTTGGATTAACGGGCTCTTTTTTTTTTTTTTTTTTTTGGCTCGGGTACTTCCTCTTCCACCAATTGGGATTTCCAAGATCTCTTCAATCTGAATTGGTCAATAAGCAATTACCATTAGATGGTCAAATCATGGTGTTGTACTCATGGTCACTTTACCTGAAGCATTATGTCACAGACACTCATGAATCCAAAAAGTACAACAGGAAAGAAACGAACAACCTCCAGATTGTTCTTAGAAGTTTGACTACAGAAAGGATATTATTTACAACGGTTAAAGACACAGGAAATAAAATAGCAAGAAAATCAAAAGATTTTTTTTTTTTCGCTTGAGTTAAGATTCGACAACTGGACATCATTAATTATCAAACACCCCCCACACTTACTCTTTTGCACGTCCTCGGGCAAAACAGAAAAACCAAAACTAGGGAACAAACAAAACAAACTCAAAAGGTAAAAACTCTAAAAGACTCAATGACATTCAAGAATGAAGAGCAATTTATAATTCAAGTAATTAAAACATTCATGAGATAACACATCTTCACATCTCAAATCAACAAGCAAGGATACTTCAATTGAAAAACATGAGTAAAGAATGATAGATCCTCACAGAATTTATTCTCAGTCTCTCAAGTGTTTAAAAGGTAGGTATTTCACTCAATTCGACCCATGAAAATTGCACTACCATATGCTTGCTTATCTTCTACTTCTCCACTACTCAAAACACATGCACACACAAATCATGAGGACTTTATTCAAGGTTGTAGTGAGGTCAAGGTAAAGGTAGAAGTAATATGGATATGTTAAATACCAAAGAGAATAGAAGAGCATCATGATACTGAGTTAGAGTGGAGAAGATGTTTGAGAACATTCATCTAACTTTCTTAAGATTTTCTTAGTTTGTTCTCACACGGGACAATGACCAATATCTAACTAATGTTTTGTTAAAGATCAATTGGTAGATTGAATTCCTTTAGGCTTGAACATTCTCCTTCTATTCTGTTATTTCCAATCATCCACCCTCATTCTAGGTATGAATATATCACATGGTGCATTCTTTTGATTGTAGCAATAATCAGCTCTCTCTCTCTCTTCTTCTTCTTTTCTTTTTTTTTTTTTTTTTTACAGAAACATATTTTCTTTTTTTTTTATAGAAACATATTTTTTTTTTTCTTTTTTTTTTATATAAACAATCTGCACATGTACCCCCACACTTGTTCAAGAACTCATCAAATAACAAAGTCAATGCTCTCTTATTCCCTAAGGTTGGGTTAGAACATGGTTTTGCTTTTAATGCACATAATGAGTTCGAAACAAAGAATGGTCAAATAAGCTCAAAGGGGTTAAGCAAGTGGAAATATGCAAGGTTGGCAAGAATCAGAAAATTTTCAAGAAGTCAAAAGAGTGCTTGATATCATATTGAAAACAAGGTTGGCTATTTGGTTAAAGCGGCTAAGAAAGAGGGCCTCAATCATGTTCATGCATGCAAGTGAAACGTAGCCTCAAAAAGAATCAAAGCAAGTTCTAGAGTGATCATTATCATGAGTGAAAATCACACAAGAAAGAAGAGGATGGCATAAATGTTGAATCCATCTCTTAGGCTCAAGATCTCACAAGATATAGTTCTATCATTCTCAGTCCACCAATTCAACATCTATAACCAAACATATGATTTAAGAAAGAAGACAATTTACTCAATCATGCAAATTTTCCTGAATTTCAATTGCCACTTCCACACAAACTAGTTATCTACCCCAACTAAAATGCGTCTCAAGAGTAAAATCTACTCCCTACTCTGCCATCCTTAACTGGTTTAGAAAATTACTGACAAGCATGTAAACATATTAATACATACACACACCTTTTTTGTTTTTGTTTTTTTTTTTTTTTTTTTTTTGTTTTTTTTTTTTTTTTTTTTTTTTACACAACGATCCTTCCCCCCCAACAGATCATAACATTGTCCTCAATGTGAAAAGAGATATAGAAAAAAGCAAAACAACCCGATAAGAAGTGAATCAACGCCAAATGAAATGAAACACACGGTCGGTCTTTGCATCTAACCACGATAAGAAGTGAATCAACGCCAAGTAGAAAAGAAGCACCTGTGTCGGTGCACATCATCGACCCTAAAAAGAAATCGGATAATAGAACTTTAATACTTCCACAATTTAATACTAATTACTACCCTACCACTCCTTACTCGCCACCAATTAAGATGCGTCTCAAGATAAAAACTACTCCTTACTCGCCATCCTTAAGCTTGGTTTAGAAAATTCTTCGACAAACACAACAAACATATTGACAAACACTCTTTTTGAATATTTTGTTTTTTTGTTTTTTTGTTTTTGTTTTTGTTTTTTTTTTTGTTTTTTTTTTTTTTTTTTTTTTTTTTTTTTACACAACCATCCTTCTCCCCAACCAGATCATAACATTGTCCTTAATGTTAAAATATAGATGAGTAAAGGATAAAATTACTTGCTGGAGAAAGCGGACACAAAATTAAACAGAAACAAAGTACAATAAAATCAAACCGATTAAAGAGAAAGTGTCAGATCTGTCTTGCTTCTCTTTTTACTTCCTTCGCTGCTTCCTATTGACCAATCTATCTGAGCCAATACCTTATCAGGTACATACTCAAAAGCTTCCAATTTATCAATGAGCTCATCAATAGTGGAGGCAGAGATAAGAAGTTGTCTTCTTAGAAGGAGTGATAAATTTTTGTTCCTGACTTTGTCAAGAAAAAAATAACAAAAGGTCAAAGAAATTATTAACATTCAACAAACCAATGGGTTTATGGTGGATGTTGATTCAGCCCAAGAGACAATTTGAAAAATTTCTTCCAAAGTACCAAAACCACTGGTAAGACAAGAAATGCATCGAATTGTCACCATTATTTTCATGCGTCCATGCATGGATGTTACACAATTTCTTCTCCAACTGTCTTGCCGGTGATGTTACTTCGACTAAAGGTTTAGGAATAACACCTAAAAACGATTGCCTCCTATAAGAGCGGCAAGTGAAACAGCCCCCATTAACCCACGACAACCTCCCCCATATACAAGATGAATCTTCCTCGCAAGCAAGTGCTCGACCAAGAGTACTAGCTGCGTTTACAAACTCTAATCCCTTCCCATAACTCGACCCACAAAAAACACAGACATTTCTTAGGTTACGAATAGCAGGCCCCATTCTATACCCTTCTTCTCTTTGAGTGTTTCTGAGTTGAAGATGAAGGAGAAAATGGAGTGTTTAAATAAGAAAAAGAATGGAAAGGAAATAATTGCACCTAGAAGGGTAGGTCATTTGTTGTCGAGAAAAGGTTGAATTTAAGAAACATAAAATCTTTTTTTTTTTTTTTTAACTTTTTTTTTTTTTTTTTTTTTTTTTTTTTTTTTTTTTTTTTTAACTTTTTTTTAAGAAAATTATCAGGGTAAAGAAGTCTAGAAACCCCGAAGGATCCCATCCAAAAGATCGTCTGTCCAAAATCATACAAAGATAAAAAATTACATACCTTTATGTATAGGTTTCATGGCAGATCTTTATACTGCATCATGGGTGCAGTAATACCAAGACGGCTCAGCCAATCTGGGCATTCTTCTCCCTCCCGCTTGTGGGATATTTTGGATTGAGCTACGACGCCACTAATTAAAGTGCGTAAATCGACAGCCTACCACCAACGACCACGGCCCGGTGAGAGAGGTCGTCAAGAGCCCATGGCATTAAATCACGGGATTCGGCTCGGAGGCATTGTCACGCGAGAATGCAAACACGGACGCTTCTTTACGTCCATCAACAAGCGAGCCTTTGGTTAAAACACGGGAATGCTTGCGCGGCTCTCTGCAGAGCATGGCACACGAACCTTATTTACCGACCGGCCAGGCGTGCGAAGGTCCACCCGAGTCAATGACTGACGGCCGCCACTCCACTGGCGGGGGCTCCTAATCTAATTAAAGACCAAGTACAACCGAAGTTTCGCCCTCTTTTTCTTTTTTTTTTTCATTTGTTTTTTTTCATTTTTTTTTTTTTTTTTTTGAAAGATAAGATATACATGTTGTTGTGATTGTGGCTCACATCTTCCTCTGGTTTCACGTCCAGAAACGGCTTAAACGCCTTCTATGAGTCGAGGATAAGCTTCCCATCCAATTTTCTTATAAATTGGCAAACAGGGTCTTTTTGAGTCAGATTCCCAAGATTGTAACGCTCTTGTTCGTCCTTGAAGAGATTCCACAAACTAAGAAGTTCACGCTGCACAACTCCACAAGAATGCGTCTCAAGAGTCAATAAGATATTATCTAATGACTCCTTACTCAGTCCATTCTTAACGAAGAATAGTTTATCTTCTCTATTTACAGAAACCATCCCCAAAGAGTGACATCGCGTGTTGCAATTCCAACGTGCACACTTGTAACAAACTTTCATTCTTTTTGCTCTTCTCCTTTTTGAAAATGAACTTTTACCGAGACCAGGCATGTATGGGACAAATGAATCTGAAGATTCACCGGCCTAAACGAACCTTTGCTTCGATTATCCAGCGTATATCTTCTGGGATGCCCTTATACATTAACAATCTCAGTCTTTCACACCTAGCTTCATAGACTTTTGTTAGAGCATTTAGAGGGAGAGAAGGAAAATATTTTCTTAGATTTGAGAGAATGACCTCCATTTTGAAAGGAGAAGAAATCAGTTATTATGGGAAACTGAAAAACAAACCGACCTGAGAGTCACGGAGTACCGTTATCCGCCATTTAACCGGCAACACAGAGAACTCAACAACTTGACGTTCCAGAAATGGTTGAGTCTTGGTCCATTAACTTTAAGTACAATACCATTCCTAGGATTCTCAATGTCTATGACCCCACAAGATACACGTGTTTGACAACAAAAGAAACGCGCCTCCTAGATCTCAATTTTCTAAGGAGTAGGTGCGGATGAGAATCTTAAAGCAAAACTTTATTGACCAATTTCCGCAACTTTTGCAAAAGGTGTGTCAGACCTTGAATAAAGAAGGCCAATAAAATCCATACTGCAAGATTTTCGCAGTTGTTGTCGCTTGAAAAAAAAATGACCTCCACGTGCCTCCGATAAAGTTTAATGGCACTACCTACCTCATTGTCGGGTACACAGCTGTTTTTTTTTTTCTTTTATTCATAATGCGTATGGAGAAGACGGTAACATCATACAAGGAATGTCATGCATAAAATGAGATGAATGAAATGAAAACATTTTCTTTTCAAATGCATGGAATGAAATGCATGATTTATGATTTTTTTTATATATATTTTTTTAGAATGCTAAAGATGCCATGCATGAAAAAAAAATTTTTTTTTTATGAAAATTCTGATTTATCTTTTATTATTATTTTTTTTTTCAAATGCTAAGGATGGCATGAAAATGCATGATTTTATTTTTTAAAGAATGCTTGGAGTGTCATGAAAATGCATGATGATTTTTTTTTTGAATGCTAGGAATGCATGATTTTCTTTATGCAATGTCATGAAAATGCAAGTTTTTTTTTGTTAAGCATGTTTATGAAAATGCAAGTAATGAATAACTTCTTTTTTTTATTATTTTTCTTTTTGATTTTTTTTTTTTGCAAGAATGAATGATATAAGAGAAAAGAAAAAGAAAATACGCTCCCTTTTGTGCCCTAGTCAAGTGGAACCTAAGATTTGACAATCACTATGTTCAACCTATCAGTGCAAGATTTTCGGGACAGGTCTAAACTTCTAAAAGTCACGGTTCCCAGATTGCCCTTATCTATAAAGACAAGGTCCCAAATCATGAATTAATCACAAGTAGGGGTAAACCCTCTCAATATGATTCGTCCATGATAATGGTAACAAACTGAGTGGTGTCTCAACAAATGTCAAGTGAGCATAAAGCCCTCAATAACAAAAGCAATAGGATGAAAAAGATCGAGACCCCTCCTACTCCTCGGGTTCGCATGAGACTCGGGTATAGAGCCCAAAAAGTGTGTGAGGTAAGTGATAGTGATGTGTGTGAGGGAGCATACAAACCTGTACAAAAATTTTAAAAGATAAAACTACCCCAACCTGCAGAAACATATATACAATAACCAGGCAGCAATCATCTATCCTAAGGTTTCAACAATTATGCACAATTAAGTACAAATTATATACAAGTATATCAGGTCAAAATAAACACAGGGATAACGCTATCAGATATTTACATAGAACAAAATAAATGAAATCCATTTACAAACAAGGATAAAAAGGGTAAAATAAATAAATGAAAATTATTAACAATTTGCACAACTAACAACAACAGGCTTGACTCTCCAAATATCCCGGTGGAGTCGCCATCTGTCGTGACCGGAAAATCGCGGCAAGGGATAAAAGAACTCGAATGGATTTTAGAAAATGAAATTGAGAAAATGGAGTCGCCACCAATTTTATTTGAATTGGGAAAAATTGGAAAACCTCTCTTTGAAAACGGTCTTTGGAACAGATTGGATTCGGGAGTCGGTTATGCTTAGGGAAGGGTGGAAACTTAATCCCACAAGACCTAACGCACTGGCGATCATAAGACGGTACCTTAAGTCAATTGTGCAAATTCTTAACAATCTTTGAAAGTATTTATTTTACCCTTTTTTACAAAACATTGTAATTAAAAAGTGAAACCACAAAATTGTGAAAATTTAATTTGGCTTGAAGAAATGAAATTGCTGCTCCTACGTATCCCCTGGTGCAATGGGGAACTCAAAGTTACGTAGTTCTTTATAAAATAAGTGTGGATTAATTGATTTTAAAAAAAAATTATTTTACTTGAAAGCGAATCCATTCTTGCACAGGATTCAAGTTAGCACTAGGCTACTCAATAAACCCTTATGATTTAAATGACATTGAAGATAGCATCTGCTATTCAATCACAATCATTGATCATTGCATGGATTAAAAGATTTTATTATTATTTTTTTACTTTTTTTTTTATTATTTTTATTGTTTTATTTTTGGGAATACTCTTAGACAAATAAATAAACATAATTTTTCTTGAACCAAGTAAATATAACAAAATAAAATAAAAGCACAATATCACAAAACACATTATTTTTATATTTTTTTCATTTTTTCATTTTTTGGCTTCCTATCAATCACAAGACATAAAACAATATATACAATTAAATTATGTAAATACTATCAACAAATAATAATCTTAAGTAACACAACGGATTAAACTCAAAACATTTTTTTTGATTTTTTTTTATTTCCCTTTTTACTTTGTGATTTTTTGCTTTTTTCTTATGCTTAACAAACACTAGAAAAAAAAGAAAAAAAACTAAAACTAAGACTAAAACTTTGATCTTCTATTATGTAAGAGCAATCAAACTTAAATAAACCTCCTTAACCATGACCCAAGATGATAAAAAGTTTTAACTTCTGAGAACTACTAAAGCCATTTACGTCTCTTTCTTTTTACTTTTTTTTTTTTTTTTACCAAAACTAACAAAGACCCTGTGTTAAAAAAAAAAAGGAATAAAACACAGGAAAAGTAAAAAACAAACTCGGTTTCATCGCAAATGGGGCAAGAGGCAAAAAAACGGAGACTCACCCCTCTCACAAAGTAGCAATGACGGTGATCTCGACCGGGAGCAAGGTTGATGGCAAAGGCGCACGGTGGCGGGGCGGAACGGCGGTAGTAGCGTGATCCGCCGCGCTTGGCCGAGGGTGGTGATGATGACGCACGCACGGCTGCGTGGGCGAGGGACGGTGGTATTTGGTTGGAGATGGGGATTCACGTGGTGTCTCGTTGATGATGGGAGTTCACGTGGTGTCTCGGGTGGGGTATGGTGGTGGTGTGGGTGATGGGTGGAAGATGATGGTTGGCTTGGGTATGGCTCACTGAGTTGACTCAGTGGTGTTGGTTGGGAGAAGTGAAATGGGATGGAAGAATGGTGATGGTTATGGGAAGTTGATGGAGGTGAAGGGTTAGTTGAAGGTGGTGAGAGATAGATGGGTTTGGACGTGGTGCATGATGAAGATGAAGGTTGGCTTGCGTGGCTACGGTGGGAAGAGGAAGGTAAGGGTTGAGGGTGATGAAGGTGGAGAGGTGAAGTGGGGAGGTTGGACGTGAATGAAGAGGGAGATGGAGTTGATGTGGTGAGTGACGTTCACGGTTGAGAGGGACGTGGGTTCGGGTGGAAGGTTGGGTGGTTTGTGGCTAGGAGGGTGAGTTTCACGTGTGGTGGAGGTTAGAGGGAGAAGATAGTAGAGATGGTGAGGAGTTGAATGAGGTCAGAAGGGTGGCTGTTGGTTGAGGTGAGGGGTACGGGTGAGGGTGGTAGAAGGAGAGTGGATGCTGCTTGGGTGAAGAGGGGAGATGAAGGTGGAAGGGCTACGTGTGCATGGTGGTTACGTGAATGGTGGGTGGATTTCACGTGGAGGAAGATGAGAGATGGGGTGGTGGGTTTTGATGGAGGTTAATGGTTGTTGTGTAGTGGTAGGCTGTTGGGTGGATGAAGAGAGGTGATGAGAATGGAGAGGTTGGGAGCAGAAGGGTGCTGCTATGGTGGTTCCAGGAAGGATGATGATGGGAGGTTATGGTTGTATGGGTCCACGTGGGTGAAGGGATGAGGTTTGGACGTGGGGAGGAGCAGCCTCTGCTTGGTTGATGGAAGGGTTACAAAATGAGGTTGAAGGAATGAATATGGTGGCTGCTGTGATGAAGTATGGGTTCATGGTTGGAAGGTGGTTTGTGGTGAAGGAGGTTGCTACGGTTTGGTGGGGTTGATGGAAGGTTGGGTAGTGATGAGAGTGGAGAGGTGGGTGGCAGCTTACATGAATGATGAAGATGAGGGGGTAGTGATTGTGGTTACGGTTGGGAAGAGGAAGGTGAGGGTTGGGGTTGATGAAGGTGGAGAGGTGAAGTGGACGTGTGGCTAGGGAGGTTGGAGGTCGGTACGAACGTGATGGTGGGTGCAGGTTGAAGGCTATGGAGATTGAAGATTAATTGTCTTAGTGGTTGGGAAGGTGGATGAAGGTAGATGGGAGGTGATTTGGTTAGAGTCAGAGGATGAGGGTGAGCGGTGGAGAGTGCATGTGGGTCTTGTGAAACGGAGAGGGAGAGAGCTGGGTAGATGGCCAGAAGAAGAAGGTTGAAGGTGTGAGATAGTGAAGATAATGAATATTGTGTGGCAGAGATGGAGGGAACCTCAAATGAAGGCTAAAAAAAAAATTAAGATCTTACGTTCTGCTCCCTCCTGCCATTTTCTTGTGCATCTCTTAATCCTTCTCCTTTTTGCTGCGCAGTGAGTATGTATGTGAGTGAGTGGGTGATTATGTGATGGTGGATAGGTATGTCCAGTAGCGTAAATGGAAAAATCAGTGGGGAGTCAAGGAGAGTGGTTATGAGTAGGGAGAAAAGTTTCTTTGATGATGGGTGGCAGCTGGTTTTGATGGAGGTTTCACAGTGGGTGTAGGGATGAAGGTTTGAAGCTATGGAAGGGGTGGTGATTTACTGAGTTGACTCAGTTGTAGGTGGGAGGTGAGATGGGTGGCTTTGGTTTTTTTTTTTTTTTTTTTTTTTGGGAAGGGAGCTAGAGGTGAGGTGGTGATTGGAGGAACAGCCTTTAGAGGATTATGGAGGCCTTGAGTTCTCAAGCCTCATCGTGTAAAAGAGAAGGAAAAGAATATAATGGAGGGTTGTCGGTTGATTGCGAAATTACGGGAAAGAGGTTGAGTGAGTGGGTTGCGACATTATGTGTGAGACAAAAAAGAGAAAAGAAAAAGAGAGAGAGGACGTGGAAATAGTGGAGTGCAATTTGGTGGGAAATGAGTAACAAAGCGAGAAAAAAGAAAAGAAAGAAAAATGGAGTTAGTGGGTGCTAGCGGGAACGTGAGTGAGTATTTTTTTGTTTTTTTTTTTTTTATATTTTATTGTTTATTATTTTTTTTATTATTTTTTATATTTTTTATTTTTTTTTATTTTTTAAATTTTTAGGCCCGGTCAAAATTGGGTGTTCACACCATAATAATAATTCTCTTCTTCTACTTTGTCATCACCCTTAACACATACCCCACAATTGATGATTTTTTTACCGATACTCTAATTGATTTTTTTACTGATACTCTAATCTTCTGTATGAAACTTCTAAACATTGACAAAGTAAATAGGCCATGTTTGAATCTTTCTCTTAGGACCCCATGCTAAGTGGTGCAAAAATTGATTTTGTACCAAGTTATTTTTATTGTGAAAAACTTACCAATGATAAGAGTAAAATCAATATAATTTATAACATAACTATTAAGTATTTATATCATTAAAAAAGTATTAAGACACTTACGTAACTTCAGAACCATGATGGAAATTCAGATGCAATCATACTATCAACATCAGTGCAACTGATGTTTGGATTAGCTGCTTTCAAATATTCCTCAAAAAATCTAACAGCATGCACAAGGTTACTAAATATGAACCAATTACATATACATACTAAAATGAACAATTCAAGAATGATTTAGTTCACTTACCCAATATATGGTTGAACCTCTTCACAATTAAGTAGGATATGTAAATGTGCAACAGCTACTTCTTTATCTATTAAATACCTATTGTTATAAGTTCCAGCTGAGCGGCCAGGATGATTGAAAATTGATAAAGTGGGTTGGATTGTCTCATCTAAACCTCCACCATCATTTCGACCAACTCTATTTCTCATTGATTGCACATGAGATTCAAAATAGTAAGAACAAAAATGAGAAGTCTTTTGGCATAAATATGCCTCACATATGGACCCTTCCACATGTGATTTGTTTTTAACCATTCGTTTCAACCTATTCAAGTACCTAAAAGAAACATGATATCATTAATTACTAAAATTTGAAATAAAAAGATTACCACATTTAAAATGCAATAAAGTAGGTGATTACCTCTCAAATGGATACATCCATCGATATTGAACAGGGCCTCCTACTCTTGCCTCATACGGCAGATGAATAGATAAATGCTTCATTGAGTTAAAAAAACCCAGGTGGAAAGATTCATTCCAACTTACACGTTGTGATGATGATGTTTTGCTCCATTAGCAATAAATTAGACACACATAACACTGTTGAGCACAAATCTTTGAAGAATTTACTTAACTCAGCTAAAAGCTTCCACATTGGTCTGGCAATGCACCAAAAGCAATTGGTAGTAACCGCTCTATAAACACATGACAATCATGGCTCTTCATCCCAAATAGCTTCCCTTCTCTCATGTTTACACATCTATGCAGATTAGAGGCATATCCATCAAGCATTTTTAATTCATTAACCCATTTACATACAACCATTTTTTGCTCTATGGACAACGCAAATTTTGCTTTAGGCTTCAAAAATTTTCCATTAGGCAATTCTTGCAACTGTAGTTCCCTCCGCCTACAATACTCTTTCATATCCATTCTAACTTTAACATTGTATTTGGTTTTGTCTTTAATATTCATCAATGTATTAAAGACATTATCAAACACATTTTTCTTAATATGCATCACATCAAGATTGTGTCTGATCATATTTGTTTTTCAATATGGTAACTCTCAGAAAATACTTTACTTTATCCAATTATGAGTAACCCCGAATCCAGCACATGTACATGGACCCACCTCAGTTACCTTTGAAAGATCACAAACATCTTCCCATACCTCGGCCCCAGATAACCTAGGTGGAGGTACAGATTTCTCTTGTCTATTCTTATAAAAGGCATCCTTATTTCTATGGTATACATGATCCATAGACAGAAATTAATTATGACAATCAAACCAAGAACATTTGTCACCATGTTTCAAAGTGAAAGCCTCTGTTCGATTCATACAATATGGACATGTCAATCTCCCTACTGTACTCTAACCCGACAACATGTCATATGCAGGAAAGTCATTTATTGTCCACATTAATGCAGCTTTCATTACAAAATTTTCTTCTTTTGAAATATCATAAGTTGGGACACCTTGTTCCCACAATAATTTTAACTCATCTATCAAAGATTGCAAATACACATCTATTTTACTTTTCGGATTGTGTGGCCCAAGAATAATCAAAGTCAAGAACATATATGGAGTTATCATGCATAGTTCTGGAGGAAGATTGTACGGAGTGACAATTACAGGCTAACATGAGTAAGGAATAGCTGACTGACTATATGGAGTAAAATATCAGCACTTAAGCCTAATCTAACATTTCCTAGTTCAACTTTAAATTTAGGATACGTTTCATCAAAATATTTCCAGTCTTCTCCATCTGATGGATGACATAACACTCCCGATTCTCGTCTATTTTCATAATGTCATCTTATGTGTGGAGCAGAACTCATTGCAGCATATAATCTCTTCAGCCTAGGAATGAGAGGTAAATAAATCAACCTCTTTACATGGATCTCCTTGGTTTTTCCCTTACCAATCCCTTTTATTTTATATTGAGCCGCACCACAAAATGTGCATTTTGTAACTTCCTCTTCATTGAACAACATACAACCATTCATGCAATAATCAATTCTCCTTGCAATAAGACCTAGTTTGGAAATTATTTTTTTCGCCTTATAAAAAATTTTTGAGATGAGATTTTCAGGAAGATGTGTCCTTTTCATAAGTGCTACTGTTTGATTAAAAGATCATTGAGAAATATTTTCCTCTGATTTGATATTCAATAATTCAACAGCAACAAATAATTTAGTTTCATGTTTACAACCCGGCCACAAAGGCTTTTAGGTCGTATGAAGTATATCATATAATTTTTTAGCATATTTATTTGGAGGCTCCTCTAAGGGTTGATTGTAATGGAACCCAAACTCTGGACCAATGGCATCATAAATCATGGCCTCAAATCTATTTAAATGGTCATTATTACTCATTTATGTAGTGGTAGAGGTACTTGGATGACTATGACAAGCTCCAATCAAAGTCAGATCAATATCTCCATGACTTGTCCAATACCAATAATCATGTTAGAACCCCTTTTGATAAAGATGAACTTTAACGTCCTCAGGAGTCAATTCAGGTTTTTGCACTTAGAACAAGGACATCTAATTAATATTTCCATTTGATAAATGTGTTTGTTGGCATGCAAAGGAAACAAATTGTTCTACCCCCTCTATAAACATATCAGCAAGTCCCTTCCTACCCGGCAAAAGTCTATTATACATCCAAGCTCGATATTAACGAATGTACATATTCTGTAACATAATCAAAATGAAATATTAAAACTACAAGTGAAATTTAGTCTAATCACAAGCAACAAATTTCTAAAACTGATCTAAAAATTAGACATTAGTTTATTACTTTTAAACAAAAATTATATAAATTTAAGATACAACAAATGGGTGAGCTTTATGAGTTAAATTAAAATAAAGGAATTAACAAGAGAGAAATTACTTACTGATTTTTTTAACTAGTACATTATTCACTAATAAGATTTAACATGAATTAATTGCAAGATCATTACAACTTACAATCCTATAAACTAGTACATGAACTTAGGATTAATTTTACGAACTAGTTACTTTGTTTAAACCTTAAACTCATGACCACAAAGTAATGCACAATGATATAAATATTAAAACAAATACACATAATTAAATATTGCAAGATAAGTAACGGAGGCAACAGCTGTACATTCTGATTAAATTAAATTAAAGGAAAAGTCCAAAACATAGAAAATTAATTATTTGGAAAGCACAACCTGCACTTGAAATTTTTTAGTGCATGGCCAAAAAATAATGATATTGAGTACAATTGTATTATTAGTGTGATCTGTAAAGAGGTTCATCCTGTGCACTTTATTCTCATCTTATCTTATAATAATTAAAAAATGGTGGGGCGCAGGTTAGTTCTCTTCAAAAGACTATGAAATGCATAAAGTGACAGAAAGTAAAATTTATATCATATCAGTAAGTATTTTTTCTTTTTAAATGAAGGATTGATACAGGAGAAATTATTGCTTGAGTAAGAGTTTGTTTACATGTCTTTACATTTATTGAAAGAACAAAATTTACTTTCACAAAATTAATTCTAATAATTTTTTAAAACACAAAATGTATTATTTCGAAAACCCATGGTTACCAGGAAATGTGAAAATTATTCTGGATCCAATCTGCTCCTCTCAAAAACCAGAATCTTTCTACCTTGTGCTGCTCTAAGCAGAGTCTATTATTTTAATTCTTGTCTCTTGCAATCAAGTCTCATTCATTATCAAATTATGCATGAACCATGACACTACCAAATCCCCTTGTTTTTCTTTTCTTTTCATAATTCAAAAAAAATCACAAAATTAGCTTCAGAAAAACACAAGCTTCAGAAAAACACAAGCATGCCTCAGAGAACAAAATCACATAGTGAGAAATGAAATTAGAAAAAATTGAAAGTGAGGCTTAACCTTTGGCTTCGAGCATGAGGAGGCAACGTGAGGGAGTGGACGGCGGCGATTCGGCGTCGCCGGTCTGGTTCGACCAGTGGTCAGAGGTGCAGATGGATGGTTGAGTCAGACAGATGCAGTTCAGCTTAGTCGGTCTAGTTCATGGCGTCACCAGTCTGGTTCATGACATTGCCAGTCTAGTTCAAGTGCCTCTTCGTGGATCGAGGGTCGTTCGGGGTGGAGCAAATCCAGCTGTTCTGGAGCAGATCTGATGCCCGTGGAGCCAAAGACAATGGAATGGGGGGATAAGCGTGGCCCGTGGAGCCAAAGACGGTGGAATAGGAGGAGGAAGGGGAATAGGGGAAGGAAGGGGAATGAAGGGAGGGGGGAATGAGAGAGACAACAGAGCATATGGGAAATATGTGTGATATTTTCGAAGAGAAGTGTTCTTTAGAGATCGAATTTTTGGTTTCTAATTATTTATTTTTTTATAAATTTTTTTATTTAGAGATCGAAATATTGGTCTCTAAACCTTTTATATTTTTATTTTATTTTTTCAGCGATCGAATTTGCAGTCTCTACGGATTTATTTATTTTTTTTGTAAATTTTTATTTAGAGACTGAAATATCAGTCTCTAACAATAAGACATATTTTATTTTATTTTTAATTTCTTTTATAGCATAATTTTCAGTCTCTAAAAAATTTAGAGACTGATTTAGATACCAATTTTATTTCGGTAGCAAATTTGATTTTTTTAAATAATTTGAATTTTTTTATATTGGTCTCTAAATCAATTTCTATAGAAATTGAAATAAATCGGTTTCTAAAACCCAAATTTCTAGTAGTGCCATTAGCCTTGCCTTGTTTGTGTTGGTAGTATTAAGTGCCTTGGGTTTTGGCTTTGTTAGTAGTATTTCTGCTCTTTTTCTCCTAGGGTGATAGCTCATTGCAAAGACTACACCTCCTTCTTTGTGGGGTTTTTCATTTGTCCTTCCTTTTTTATTGCTGGGAATTGTTAAAAGTTTCACATCACCTGTCTCAATATTTTAGATGAGGTTTATATATTTGTTAAGTCATTCCACTTAATGCCAATTGATTTTAAGTTGAAATCTCACACGGTATCAGAGTCAATATCCTATCTTCGTCACCTACTTCGTTAGGGTTGTTTCCGCCTATAACTAACCATACAACTAACCTAACAGTTAGCTAATCAAAGCTATAAGGAAGAAGTATTTCATGCATCCAAGAGCATGAATTATCATGGACATTCAGTAGCCTTAGTGCCTTAACCCCCCCTGGGGCAAGTTGTGGGCTATAAACTTCAAGAAGCCCCAACTTGGAGACAAAAGAAGAGAAAGGATGTAAGGCCTTAGTGAGAACATCTGCCAACTGAGCCGATGAAGGAACCAGTAACAAATGCAGTAAGCTATCTTGGATCTTATCACGCACCACATGGCAATCAATTTCGATGTGCTTAAACGTTTTTATGAAAAGAGGATTATGGGCTAAGTAATCGTGAATTTGTTGTCACAATAAATGGATGCAAGATGAGTGAATGATATTTGAAGGTCCTGGAGCAAATATTTCAACCACTAAAGTTCATAAATAATGGAAGTAAGAGCTCTATACTCTACTTCAGTGGATGACTTAGACATATAGTTGATTGTTTCTTTGACTTCCAGGATATCTGCATAGGGTGTGCCACATACTGAGAGAGTTGTTGGACGACAAAGCTTAAATTTGGCCTAGAAGTAGTGAGATACAACACTCTGCCCACTAATTTGCGACACTGAGCCACATTAAGAAATGGACCAGCACCCTAAACTCGTTGGAGCTTTATGGTAGGATCTAAGGGTGTGGAGGTTGGTTTGGAAGCTAACATGCCATAATCTACAAGAAAATCCAAGGCATACTTTCATTGGTTAAGGATAATGCCTGTAACTAACCTTAAAACTTCAAGGCCTAGCCTAAGAAGTATTTAAGGTGACCCAAGTCCTTAATTCGAAATGTAGCATCCAGATAATTTTTGAATGTAGTGATTTCATCCAAGTCATTTCCAGCTAAAACAATGTCATCTACATGAACTAGAAGAGCTATCAATGATGAACCAATAGACTTAACAAATAAAGAATAATCTGCACGAGATTGAGTGAATCCAAGAGAAATTAAAGTTGTGGACAACTTGGAATACCATTGTCGATTGGCTTGTTGAAGCCCATACAGAGACTTGTTTAGCTTGCACACTTGATTTGAATGAGAAAGTTGAATTCTATGAGGCAACACCATGTAAACTTCCTCCTTTAAATCACAATGGAGAATTGCATTATTAACATCTAGTTGAGTAAGATGCCAGCCTTTTGGTAAAGCAATTGAGAGAAGAAGGCACGTTGTGGTGAGCTTGGCCATAGGGGAAAATGTATCAAAGTAGCCAACCCCTTCAAGTTGAGAGTACCCCTTTGCAACCAATTTGGGCTTATAACGATCTATTGTGTCATCAACCTTGTATTTGATTTTGTAGATCCATTTGCATCCAATGGTGTTTGCCTAGTTGGAGATCAACCAAAGTCCAAGTTCCATTGTCCTCAAGAGCTTTGATTTCAGCAGCCATAGCCTCTCTCCAACACTCCAAGTTAACAACTTGCGCATAGTTGGTAGGCTCATAATGAGAAGTGATTAAAAAAAAAATGTGTGAGGGGGAACAAGGTATAGAGCTCTTGCTTCTATTGTTTGTGAACTTCAGTGGTTGAAATATTTGCTCCAAGACTTTCATATATCATTTACTCAACTTGCATCTATCTATTGTGGCAAAAAATCTGCGATTTACTTGGCCCGCAATCCTGTAACACCCCAAAATTTCCTATCTTGTAAACAGTAATTTTGACAGTTAACAGAATTTTACTGTTTAGTAATTTTTGGATGCTGTAAAATTATTTTGATTATCCCGTTAGCGTATTTGATCATTTTGAGTGATTTACTCCGTGTCAGAAAAATAATAATTTTCGGGCTGAAAAAATTTTACGTAATTTAATTTTTACTGAAAAGTCTTAATTATTTTTCATAATCTGAATTGATATTTGTGAGTTTTTTAATTTTTGTGATTTTATGTATGATTATGAAAATTTTTACTGTTTGTGGGCCCAGGGGGTGTATGTGGGCTCAGGTGATCATACGTGGGCCCAGGTGGGTCCTGTAAAGTGAAAAAAAATTTTACGGATAGAAAAATTTGTACTGTTTAGACGGAGACAGGGGATCTTACTAAACCTGAATCTGGAAACAGGTTTTATAATTTTTTTTACTGTATTTTGTACTGTATTTATTTATCAGGTAATAAAAATACAGTAAAAATATTATTTGTAGGGTTATAGCAGATAAAAATAATAAAAATTATACTACGTAGTCAACAAAGAGGGCTTGACTTGATTTGTACCCTTGGATGAGAATACTTAATTTGAAGATTAACCATTGATTTAATTAGCGGTTAAGAAATAAACTTAATAAAGAAGCATTGGATAATCACCATTGATTTAATCAACGATGTAGAATTGGTCTTGAAAAGTGACAGAGACCATTTATAACCATTGGATTTAGATTTAATCTACGGTGGAGATTTAGTCTTATAAAGTAACAAGGACCATTTATGACCATTGGATTTGGATTTAATCAATGGTAGAGATTTGGTCTTCTAAAAAGGTTATGACTAATTATAACCCTTGGATTAAAAGTAAAAAGGAGTAATCTTGACTCTTTATTTTAGAGACACATCTAATGGCTAGGATTTAAAGGAGAAAGATCCAATGGCCTAGATTTAGTCTTCTAATCAAAAGTCTACCTAAATCCTAACCATTGAATTAATCAATGGCTAGAAATGCTTCAAATAATGGCTTGAAAAAGATGACAATATTATTGCATGCATAATGCAAGGAGGGGACAATTTTTGTAGTATTTTGGAGCTAAAGGTGATTTGATGACCATTATTACATGTCATGGTCAATATTACATCATTCTTGACCATTATTACTTTGTTTGCTTCCTTAGGAGAATGCTTGGAGGGGGGCACGGTTTTGGTGGCTTAATAGCTTAGCCAAGTTTCAAGACATCAATTATATGTTGTCTTGGTCATTATTGATTCATTTTCAAGAAGGAAACTTAGCAAATTTTCTCTTCATTTCTCTTCTCCTCTATGTTTCGGCCATGACCATCAAGAACACATTCTATCACTTTTTAATTTCATCCAACCATAAATCTTGAATCTACATGATATTCTAAGCAACTTTCATGTTAGAGACTTTCTCTAAATCATTCATCTTCATGGACTTTCTTAAAGAGCCAAGTTATAGGGTATTTGTGGTGAAGTGTAAGGAAACTTCATTTCTTCTCTTTTTTTTCATGTTCTAAACCATGTTTGATCCATGGTTCCTCTTAATCAATTTAGTATACTAATTTCTATGTATTTTATTTTGTATTTGAGAAGCCTTGGTGGTGAAGGACTTGGAAAAAGAAGCAAATCAAGAAGCTTTTGAGGATCTTCAAGAGGTGAGAGGGAGATCCATCTCACCAACCAAGCATGGTGGTGAGAGATGGTTTTATATTTGATGGATGGTGAATCCATGAGAGGATTCATATCCATGGTCATGTAATAATTTATGTGTGTTACGTGCTTTGATTATTTTTGTCTATGCTTGATATGCTTTGCATAATTTACTTGTGTATGCATGCTTAATATGATTTTTATTTGCTTATATGGTATGCTTATGATATGCATGATGAAGATATATTGAATATATTATGATGAAAGTATGATAAAACAAGAAATTTTGGCTCCAAAGGCCAAGGGGGGGCTACGGTTTTGAGCTCCCAAAAATTAGAGTTCATGTTGAAATTTTTCAAGAATAAGGGAATTAATTTTTGGTTCCTAGAACTTAGTGAATTTCGGCCAAGACGCCTCAAAATAGGTGTTCACAAATTAATATTTTTATGAAAAATGAAAATGGATGATTTGAAGAGTATGAAAAATAAACAAAGAGTTTTTTTTTTAAGAGAACAAGAATACGGTCTTTGAGAAATTTTTATTGATTTATTTTGTGTAAAAAGATCCTAAGTATTTTTCTAAATATGAGTTTTGAATGAAACGGGCAAACATTGATTTTAAGGATTTGCAAAGAAAGTGAACAAGGATTTGCAAAGAAAGTGAAAAAGGATTTGTAAAGAAAGTGAAAAAGGGTTTGAACAAATGGGTTTGGTTTTTATAACCATTGGTATTTCGGTTTTGAAAATAAAATTTCAATGGTTTTGTTTGTGTAAAACCATATCAATTTAAAAGGAAAAATATTTTGATAATTTTCAATAGTCATGTCCACGTTTTCGAAGGCTTGTAATGCATTGATTTTGATGAAACAAAGTAATTTTTCAAGTGAAAATATAATTGATTTAATACAAAAAATTTGAAAAGAGAATTAGAGCATTTTAATCACTTGAGAAATTAAGTTTTTGTAAACGAAAATGTTTTCGAACTTCAATTTATTTTGAAGAAGGTTGTATTTGGAAATGATTTGGGAAAAATGAAGAATATAGTGGTATTATGAAAATCTACTAACGTATAACTTATTTTTGAGTTTTGAAGTACGTTAGAAAATTTTAAGTTTTGAAACGTTGATTTATATCAATGGAAAAGTGATTTTGTGAATTATATTTTGAAAAATGATTTCTTGAATTAAGAAATGTGAAAAAATATTTTCTTGAATAAGGAAAATATGAAAAATAAAATACAAAGTTATATTATTTTGAGAAAAGTTAAAAAGGAATTTTTGAAGGTTAAGAAATATTTTCTGTAATGAAATTGTGATGAAAAATATTTTACGTATCTTAAAAATGTGATTTTTAAGCTACGCAATTTGAAGAATGTGTTGAAATTAAGATTGATTTATTCAAGTCCAAAATAATGTTTGGAATATTGAGAAATATTTTACGTAATTGTAAAATATTGAAAAATATTTTACGTATCTTAAAAATGATTTGAAATCCAGTAAAATATTTCTACAAGATTTGAAAAATGTTAACGTATCTCTACGCGATTTGAAAAAAATGTTAAAATATTTTCACACTATTAAAAATATTATTAAAAAATCACTACGTGATTAAATAATAATAGAATATTTTTACGTAATTGTGAAAATGACAGAAAATCTTATGTGATTTGGAAAGTGTTTTAAATATTTTGAGAATGATAGAAAAAGATTTACGCAACTTAAAAGAATGATTTTTAAGTTACGCGATTTTGAAAATGGTGAAAAATTGTTACGCAATTTGAGAAACGTATATTTTATGTGATTGAGAAAAATGTTAAAAATTTTAATACGTGATTTAAAGGTGCAATGAAGAGTTGCAGTATTTTGAAAACATAATAAAAACATTTTAGAATTTTAAAAACATAACAAGAGTGTTACGGTATTGTGAAAATGTAAAAGAAGTGTTATGGTATTGAAACATTTTGGAATTGTGAAAACGTAACAGAAACGTTTTGGAATTGTGAAAACAAAATAGAAATGTTGCGCAATTTTGTGAAAACACGATGAAAGTGTTTTATAACTATGAAAATGTAATAATATGATTTTTCTGTTGAAAATACTGTAGAACCAGTATATGGATGCTGTGTGAGAGAATGACATGTTTTGCCTGTGATTGGCATTTGGTGCATTATACATGCATTGAAAAGATATGTCTGTAATTGGATTTGGTGCATTATACGTGCATTGAAAAAATATGCGTTGAAGCATATGATTACATTGAACAAATGAAATTGAAAAGATTTGTCCCTTTGGGGTTAGACTTGCACTGATATATTCGTGCATTGTATAAAATATAGCTAATAGCTATTATGGCCCTTATGGTTGAAGAGGGAATGAGAATTAATAGTGAGGTCTATGATGGGTCTTGGGGCGTCGAGGCGCGGCGGTCGACCAGTGGACAGTTGGCGAGTACCCTGTGCCATTTGGCGATGCAGTCCGTTGCAATGCATTAACGATACTCGACAAGAACACGATTCTTTTCAACGACTGGGAGATTGTCTTTGGGCTAAGGCTAACAATTAATCAGAGCATTCTTCTCGAAATTGTGAAAACCTCCATGGAGTTGTTTTTGATAAACTGAGTCTTTGTGCATATGCATAAATCTGAGCATTTATATCTGTGTGATATATTAATTGAGGAATATTGGTTATGACAATTGTTTTGAATACTTGGAAGATGATGATGATGATAATGCTTGAGGGCATTATCATAATTATTGTTTATGATAATTGAATTGATAAATGATTGGATGATGATAGTTGATTAATGTTGATGGCATGATCATAATTGTGGTATGATCTATCTATATGATATTGTTGTTTGTGTTATCTCTGTGCTGTCATGTTGGTATTGGTGTAGGTGATCTCACCTCTTTGTTATATTGTTTTGCTTTGTCTGTATTGTTAAAATTATACAGTAGAAGGAATGAGTTGTCTTAGACATAACGGGTGGTAGATACTCAGAGATTGATGGAAATATTGAAAAGTAGCTGTCTCAAGTTCGAAGATGTGTCGGGTAGACAAGGAGTAAAGTTCTGATGCATCAAGTTGATACAAGAGAATGAATGAGTATGTTAAGATTTAATGTTAGTGTTGTACCGTGCTATTAAGTAGGATCCATCAGGGGGTTACTACTGTTCGTGTTAAAAAGTTAAAAAAAATAAGTCTGTTAATTTTATATTTCTCTTTAAATTGTGATATTAATTGGTGTCAATATTACATAATGAATAGTTGAAATATGATTTTCAATATTACCTAATATTTTCAGTAAATTTACGTTTCAGTAAAGAAGAAATTTTGAAACTCATCTTTTATAACTCAAACTTTGTGCGAACTTCTTTTCAGATTTTGAGTCGGGAGTCGGAAATGTGATGCCCTAAGGAGGGTGTTACAAATCCTACCTTTCATGAAAGGTCTAAGCACATAGAAATTTCCATGTGGTGTGTGATAAGATCCAAGATGAATTACTGTATTTGCTATCGGTTCCTTCATTAGCTCAGTTGGCATATGTTCTCACTAAGGCATTACATCTAGTTCCTTTCTTTTCTTTTGTCTCCAAGCTAAGGCTTCTAAATGTTTATAGCCACAACTTGCGGGGGGTTGCAGGATAGTAAGGCTATTGGGCATGGTTTTAAATTGCAGTTCGTAACCGCAACTGTGACTACAATATTGTAATTTTTGCGATCTCCGCAACCACATCACAATCGCAATTGTGGTTGCATCAGTCACATTTTTCTGCAATTCTTTGCAATTGTGGTAAACTCAACATAACCACAATTGCGACTGCAACTGCAATTTAAATCATGCTATTGAGTGTCCATGATAATTCCTATATGGACACTCAATAGCCTTACTATCCTGAAACCCCCCGCAAGCTATGGGCTTTAAACATCAGAGTCACCTATAGGAAGTGGAGAAAAGCTATTATTCACAAAAGAGGTTTAAACATGGTTTAGGGAATGGACTTTGCTATCCACTGTTGTTTCATTGGTGCGTTTGAGCAAAGCTTTCAACTACGAGTATTTTTTTTAAGTAAACAAAACCTTGGAGTCTAGTTGATTCTCTTCACGAAGTAATTCACCACCACTAGAATAGGACTGCACCTGACTTGCATTGGTTGTGTTCATTGATCCGCGATCATTCTTAGATTGTGCATGTTTGTTTCAGCTTCTTAACTGCTTTTTTTAGCTTTTTTTTTTTAAAAAAACTATTGGGGACTGTTTATAACATGTTTGGTAACTTTGACTTTAACTTTTATATGAAATTCAATGCATTATAACAACTTTTTTTTATAAGCTTCAAAGTTGAAGTTTATGATTCTATATTATAGATTATTCCAAAAGTTTTGAAATATAAATACTATTTTGTTCTCAATCAAATAATTTTTTTAATCATTTATACCTCTTTTTGGTTATTTAATGAATAAAAATGATTCTTTTTATATCATTTAAATAAAACAGATTATTTTAAAATTATTTTTTAATTAATATACTCAAATATAAAATTGATTCTATTATAATCGATTATATAATAATTAATTATTGAAATAATCAAAAATTTTAAAGCTAAACCAAACACGCGCTTATACCCTAGAAGGAAGCCATGTTTGAAGTAACAGACATCAATAGTGTGATTTGTTCTACCACAATGTGTGCATAGCTTGTTTGAGCTAGCTTGACGACGACCTCCTCAACCATATCCATGACCCCTACCACCAAAGGTTGATGATCCCGGTTGCCTCAAACTACCTGAATTAAACGCATTAACAAACACTTTCTGATCATGTGAAGGATCTACTAGGAGACTGCTACCAAATTGTATCTCTTGTTGAATGATCAAAGAAAATGCAGTAGAGACGCTAGGAAGTGGTCATATTAGCGTGATATATATGAGATCGAACTGCAGAGTATTGATTGTTAAGGCCTTTGTTGAAGTGGATCACACAATCACGCTCCCGATGCTGCTTCATGGTGGAGAATGCTCCATAGGCACATGGCATGGCACAAGAACAAGTATGTAAGGGTTTGAACATCTAATTCATCCCATAACGTTTTCAGCTGAGTAAAATACTGTGACATTGAGCTCACCCTGCTTGAAGGCATAAATTTCTTCTTATAGATCCAATATGCGGAAGACATCTCCCTGAGAGAAGCGTTTTTGTAGATCGGTCCAAGCATCTGAAGCTTTCTCTATCCATAGGATTGATCTAGCAATGGACTGAGAAATTGATCTATTGATCCAAGATAGAACAAGTGTGTTGCAATGCTCCCAAGCTGCAAAGAGAGGATCGTGTGCTGGTGGAGGTTGGAGTGTTCCATACACAAACTTGAGCTTATTCTTTGATTGAAGTGCCATTTCCATTCCTCTGGCCCAAGCATGGTAATTCTTTTTGTTAGAATTCTACGTCACCTGTCTCAATTTTTCAGATGCGATTTATATACTTGTTAGGTTACTTTATTTATTATCAATTAGTTTTAGGTTAGAATCTCACGTGGTATTAAAGTAAAGATCATGCATGCATGCAGGAGCATGAATTATCATGAAAAGTCAGTAGCCTTTGTCTTGAAAATAATGGTGGCAGTCTAGCTATGATGGTGGCTTCGCATTTCCATCACATTAGACCCGTATATTGGAAAATATGTGAATATTAAAATAATCCCCTTAATAAAAGATTTTTAGCTTTCTCCCACACTTCCATATACTATCAAATATAAGCTCATTCATAGGAAAATGACCAATAGGTGCAATCTAGGAAAATGTTTTTCATCTCAGTTCGTGGTTAACCAATATTTGATTAACCGAGTATCAATTTAATTTAATTAATAATCTATTCACAATCACCACTGCATTTGCAAAAGGGATTAAGGTCGGAAGCTAAAAATGCAGTAAATTTATAGTTAACTATAAGTAACTTATTAGTTCTATTAAACTAATACTTCGTTAATATTTACTAACCCAGAATTGAATGGAAAATTATGAGCCATTCTCCTGTTATTCTTAAGCTAAGTTGACCAGGAAGTGAAGTTGAGAATTCACTAAATACAAAATTTGGTTGCGAGGTTATTTATTTATTTATTTGTCTCCCACAAAGTGTCTATACACTTTTTGAAGGTGAAACTAATCCCAACTCAGGCTCTAATGGCATGGTCTAAGCCACAGATGTTGCAAAGAAAAAAGTTCACCTACATAAAGTCAGATTGTCAATTGAACCACACCTCCTGGCTTGCTTAATTATTGTATACAAGTGGGCATGTTTGATAGATTATTTTAGGGGAAATAATAGCTTATTTTTTAAAAGATTATAAGTTGTTTTATACATAAAACAAGCTAATCCAAACATACTTATAAAATTTTCAAAATAGTTAAAACAATATAAATAATCTTATCTTGGTGAGGACAAAAAATCTCCCAATGACAAATTGTTGACATCCCATTTGTTTATTATCGTTGATATCCCATATAAGCTGTTTTGGGTTTTTATTAAAACATGATAATGATCTATCTATACGAGAGAATGAATAGACCCAATGGTGATCTATTTATCTTAAACCTATTGCACTTTATTGGATTAATGTGTCAGACGACTATTAGTATGAGTCAATTTCTTAATAATCCTTGATGAAAGGATAAACTAAGGTTAGCATCATCTATAAATACAAGCTAAGTACACTTTCCACTCCTAACCATAGGAGCTTTTCCCATTGAAAACCATATTGCAATTTGGAGATTGAAAGGGAAGACCTAGTCCATTGAGGAAGTTGCTCAATACTATCATGGCCAAGACAAGTACGCACGCAATCTACTTTAATATATTTGTTGTTCTATGATCATATGACTTCACAATTATTTCTTAAAGATTCTTCTAAAATAAGTTTCAATGTAAAGTGAACAAAATAAGAACATATCCACCCTTCAATCATTTGTTTATTATAGTTTTTTTTGGGTAAATACCCTTATGAAAATAATCCCCTTAATAAAAGACCAAAGGTAAGGTAATCTATTTATTTTAAACTTATTACACTTTATTTGGCTAATGTGTCAGACGACTATTAGTATAAGTTAATTTCTTAGTAATCTTTGAAGAGAGGAAAAATTAAGGTTAACATCATCTATAAATACAAGTTAAGTATCATTTCCCCTCCTAAGAACCACATTACAACTTAGAAATCAAAAGGAAAAACCTAGGGGAAGACCTAGTCCCTAGAGGAAGTTGCTCAATACTATCATAATCAAGACAAGTACACAATCTACTTTAATATATTTAGTGTTCTATGATCATATGACTTCACAATTATTTCTTAAAGATTCTTCTAAAGTAAGTTTCATTGTAAAATGAGCAAAATAAGAATACATCCACCCTTCAATCATATGTTTATTATAGCTTTTTTTGGGTGAATACCCTTTTGCTTATTGAAGCTGATCACCAAGAAACTGAATAAGGTGAGGACCACAGTATTTATACGTTTTCATGCCCGTGGAGACAGTGCATTAGGTACTCAAATCAACAAGTATTTAATAATCATTGACTCAATGTGCAAGAGAAAGAAGGAAGGAACTCGAATCAAGGATTGATCACATCTATAAGACTATAGCTTTACAAGGAGAACCTTCAACTTTACATGATAATGAATGAAAAAATAGTTAATACATCTTGGGACCAAAGAAAAAAAATAACAAGAAAATACAGAAAAATAAAAATGAATTACTTAAACAAGAAGAAATGCTATCCCTGTTAGCTGGTAGTGATATTATAAGAGATTTTAACAATGACTGAAAGAGGAATGTTGACAACATGACCTTGATTTCCAAACAGACCAATCCTCCCAAAGCTAGCAACAGAGCTATTAATGGTTGCATTCAAGAGTACAGACAAGACCTGCCTCTCACCATTGGCAATACAGAAGTGAGTTGGAGATACTTTCACTGAAACCCCATAAGGAGCATTCCAACCAACACTGTAGGTTTCATTTCCAGCAATGTTTAAGATTGTCCTCTGCACTACTCTAGATTGGTTTAGCTTTGATATAGTGATTGAGGGCAAGTTTAGATCAGGACCACATACAGTAGAATTATAAAGCCAACAATTTTGACCGGTGTAGTTTAACACCACAGGAGCTGACCCATTGATAGCACATAGAAATGACATGTAATCATCATAACCTACAAAGACATATATATACACTTCCACATTCAGAAACCAGGTTCATTAATCAAGCAGCTCTGATTAACTTTATAGGACTACAAAATAGAACCTATGCAGATAAAAGCCGTAGATAATGTGTAAAGTTATATTCAATTATCAATATAATTTTCTACAGATGTTGGGAGACATATAAGCTATGTAACACATGTACGGGTATGATTATTGTATCCAGCACAACAAGGATACTGGAATACAACATACTGTGTAAGTATTTTCCACCATTTTAGATTTAGTGTACAAGTATCATACTAGTATCGCAATGGATACAGGTAAAATATCAGTACGTCCACTATTTTGAAGTATCGTTGCTTCTTAGCAAATAAGATGGGTAGAAAATGGAGTTTTACCTCAACACTGAAGATAAAGCACACATTAAGAGGAAGTTGACTTAATTATTTTAACTAAATTTATTTAAAAATCCAAGTGCTTCTTTCATGCTGTTATGCAGAAGTACCAACAAATTTAAAAACACTCTTCGAAGGCTCTTCAAAATTCTACCACTGTCATGAACATACAAGCTAATACTACTGCCTTCTCATTGTTTAATCTGTCATTGTTGGGGATGGGCAAATGCCACTTTCAACTTCTTAAATTCATGAGATAAATCACTTGTTCTTTAAAATGCTCAAATTACCTTCCAAAATTTGACCCTGCTAAACCATTAATACTATTGTATATATGATGGCTGTTAATTGTTTCTCCCACTAAAATGCCATGCAAGTTGTAGTACAAGAATCAAGAAGCCATGAAACAGACCAAAGCCCAAAGCAAATACATCAGCCAAAGCCACTTTTAGGCATTTTTTACCTAAATCTTAAATTTAAGAAAATAAAAGTCACAAACTACGGAGAAAAAGTCGTAAAAATCTTATACATTCAAATTGCGAACCCATTTGTTTTGTTTAGCAAGCTTAAATCTAGAGAATTCATTATTTATATTTGAAAAGCAAAAATTGATTTATCCGTATGAATTTTCTCCCACTAATTTGATTATGCTTGAGAATTGATTGCAGGCATATTTAGTAATATACAAAATAATGAACTTTCAAATCTGAACTTCCAAACTTGCTGGGGCTTACAATTTAGTTTATTTACTTGTCAAGTTAACACTAAGTTTACCTGTTCCTAAGGCAATTATGGAAAGAGCAATTTTTGCAATGAAAGTTGTAAAGAATAAACTTCATAATCAAATGAAGATGCCTAGATGAGTCATTGATTAGCTATTTATATTGAGAGGGCTGTGTTTGATGGCACAGATAATGAGTTGATTATTCAGGGTTTCAATATATGAAGTTGTGCTGAGGACAATAAGAATGTAATATTTTCAATGGCAATGACTAAAATTAGATTATTTATTATGGTGTTAAATTTTAACCATTAAGATGACATTTTAAATTTCTGTTTTAAATCATGGGAAAAAAAATGTTGTGTAAAATGTTTAAAAGATTAACTACACATAGAATTGAGAGTCCTGGCTCCACCATTATCAGAGTATCATAGCTATCTAACCTAAACCATAATCATAGCTGAATTTCCATGGCATTTTCTATATATTGAAACATGAGAAATTTTATCGAAACATGATGATTGAAAAGCTCATTAATTTAAGTGACTTACTGGAATCAAAAATCAAACCCGGATTTAATGCTGCAGTTGCATTCACAAAACCACTTCCCATGTCAAAAGGAGTTGCCGGAGATTGGTTTAGGTCTGGAGAGGCATATGATCGCTGAGCCATTATTGGCCCACCATTCTTGTCATACAGAGAAGCAGTAGTGGAAAGTGCAGATCCAATGGCTGCAGGACTGAAATTGGGGAACTTTTGTCTAATTAGTGCAGCAAGACCAGCAACATGAGGTGCAGCCATGCTTGTGCCAGACATCATTGCAAAATTTTCACCTGTCAGCAATGCAGAGAAGATATTTACATTTCACATTATCTATATATAATAAACAAAAAATCAGAGCATAGATTATTATTTAAAAAGATGCTATGTTTATAATATGATAGGTACCAAAACAACTCCTTAAACTTGACTATGTTTGCTTGTTTGGTTTCCTGGTAAAAACTTGACTATGCTATGTTTATTTACAAACCTAGAAATTCAACTGAATCGGTGCCAAGAGAACTCCAAGCAGCCCATATAAAATTTCCAGGAGCTAACAAGTTAGGTTTCAAAATGTCAGCTTCATGAGGAAGATTGTCCTCTGGATCTGGTCCTCTGGCAGAGTAATACATAACCTTTGGGGCAGCATTACCGTAGTTCGCTTTTAGTCCACCACAGATACTGGCAACGGCCCCAAATTTAACAATTTTCTTTGAAACTGCATCTATTTCCAACGACGAATTGTAGTATTGCATTAAAATCTGTCCAGTTGAAAATAAGAGTGAAAATGTCAGGGGATCATTGCTCATGCACATGTAAGAGAGAGAGAGAGAGAGAGAAATAAGTTGACTAATATATTGGCCAAATTCATGCCTTGTTTTTTACAAAGATAACATGTTCTGACATTAAGTACATAGAGCGCATAAAAAATTATGTCATGTAGAGTAAAATACAAGCCCAAGAAAAGAAAAAACTACAATACACATGTGCATGTAGTCATGCATATATAAGGGGGGGAAATGGATAATGCACCTTCGAATCATTTGTGGAAGCAATTATTATGCCAGGCATTTTCATTGGAACTGGGTTAAGCTGATACCCAATCACAAAAGGATCCATATAGAACACAACACCAGCTGCACTAAGGTTCTTGGCTGCTTCTGAGGCCTGTTTGATGGTGGAGAGCCCCAGCACAAATCGGATTGAATAGCTGCAGATCAAGAGGTTCCCCTGGACCAAATCCTGATTGAACTTACTTGCATCTTGGCACTCACCAACATACATATCATCAGCAACTGTTGTGTCATTGTTCAAAGCATGATGTGCATGAATCAATGTATAAACTTTGTTTTCATCTGTGCCAGCTGAGGAAAATAATAAAAGGAAAATGACAAAAATGGGTCATAAATCAATGCCAGTAGACATTCTGAATAAATAATAATTGCATAAATTAACAATTGAATAATTTTATAACTCATGGAGGATCTTCAATAATGTAACATTATTAAGCAGCAATCCTTGAAAGCAACAAGAACTGATTGTCCACAATATAGTGAGTGACAATGTTAGATCTTGGATTTTTTTTGAAAAATGAAAACACTAGCAGAGCTAAACTTATAGTCATGCAGTGCAAGCAGTGTGAGAGCACCCAGAAGGCCAGAATATAATTCAATCCCAAGAAACCCAACACAGCCAACCTCCTTGGTCCTAGCTACGACCAATCTAACCTTCACTGTGCTCTCCCATGCAGGAGTTTCTTGTTTTGCACAGAAATAGTTCCCATGAAAACATTTTACGCTCCTGATCTACTCATAATTTCAAAACTAGAGACGAAACACAAAAACACTCCCAAAAGATTAACTTAATATTGTTTTTCCACTGAATCTTATCATTGAAGCTCTTCAGTACTTGGATAACCCAAAGAGGAGATCCAATCATTGAAAATAAGCAACATTACTCCTCTGGCATGTTAGTCTAAAACAAATTCATATATAGTTAACCAGGAATAGAGAAACAGAAACTTACGTGCAAGTCCAACTCCAGGTATGGTCACATTATTTCCAAGAAATATGGAGTTGCTATAAACCCGGTCATGAGAGGCGGCACCAACAGTAAAGATCCATGGACTGAAGGAGGACATGCTCATTGGTGATGGTCCAGTATTTCCTGAAGCTTGCACTACAAAAATACCAGCCTTTACAGCTGACAGCAATGCCATGTCTATTGGATTGAAGAAAGTTGCAACACCAGGAGGACGTCTATTAGGAGTGATTGACAAGCTTATTATGTCAACCCCATCCTGAGCTGCCTATAAACAATTAATCACCCTATTAGCCTTACAGGAAATGTAGAACTAGATGCAATTTACATAAATAGATTGTGAAGGCAATAGATACTCGGAAAATTGAAAGGCATACCATGGACAAAATAAAAATGAAAAGAAAATAACATTGGATTGCCCAACAGGTAAATTAAGAATCCGCAGACAATGTGATATGTGCTCTCCACTACTACTCAAGTAAGGGCCAAATGGAATATGAAGCCAATAAACAGGCCCTTGAAAAATAGATAGCAATAGCTATATACTTAATCAGGCAATCACACTATCCTTCACATTAGCACATGAAGGAAAACATAAATCAAAGACAATGAAGAAAAGAACAAAACATGACCTTCTCAAATAAAATTACCATATATTACTTACACATAAATGATTCGCACAACAATGTATCACTTGTCTAAATAAACTACATATGTACCTGGTCAATAGCTGCAACAACATCTGCAGCAAATCCTCCAAAGCTCTTGTATAATGCCTTGTAAACAGCAATGCTGTAAAAGATTGAAATGCAACACATGCATAAATGTTACAAAAATAAAATAAGAATGTAACGAAGCTCACATGAAATAATTAGAAATCCAAACTAGAACAAATACACCGTTTCTATAATTTCCTATAATCTTTCAAAAATAACTTATTAAAAAGGCTTAACCTGATTGTTGTTGTCAGAAAACCAAGTTATGTGGAGATAAATACTATGGGGATAACACATTCTGCAGGACATAGAACAAGATAAATGATAGAGGAATATGACACAACGCAGGGAAAGTAGATGGAACTATGGGTTATTGAAGAGGGGGCAAGAGAAATGGGAGGAGTCCACATCCTTGGACAGATATCTAGTTTGGTTCAGAAAATTGGCCCTATAATGAAGGAGTTTTGCTTGCTTCAGTTTTGAGGTGGAAAAACAGGTATTTTAGAGGACAAAATACTTTCATTTCTCTTCTGAAAATCACATGAAAAATCCTATTTTCGGACTTTCAATGTTCTAGACAGACTGGATCCTTATTTGTCTTAATTAATGACATATAAATGACTTCAAAGCAACCTTTAAATTCACATACCCCTGACTTAATACAAAGAACCAGGACTCCTGACAAGTAATAAATATATAAAGGTCTTATATTTTAAACACAGTGAAGTGGAAAAGTCACTGACGTACACGCCAACGTTCTCAGCCGAGGCACCGGCAAGGGTCCTTAACAGTTGATGATCCATGCTCTAAGTCAGATACTCAGCTTCAGCATATAGTTGAGCACCTCTATGTGATGAAAAAGCCACTGCAGTGTGTGCCTTAGTTAAATTTTCATTTCTTTAACCAGAACTGAACTTTTCATTTTTTTACCATTTTTTTCTCATCTGTAATTGTTCAAGCCTTTTGGTCCATTCTGTCTCATCTTCTCCAATTAGTTTCCTTTTTTCAATCTTTAATTTGAAGCTCCCCCCCCCCCAGCGGGTATCTCTTCTCTCTTACAAGGGAAGCCAAAAATTGTTTTCCCCATCAACTGTCATGACTGAACTTCCTTACTTCAATTCTACACAGCCCATATTTAATTGTAGAGATTGCAATCTCATGTGACATTGGACTGCTCTGTACCCTCTCTCTATGGCTTTAAAATTGTTTAATAGCAACTTCAACAATTTTTTTGATAAAAGAAGAAATTTATTAAGATGAAGACAAAGAATTTCAAAAAGTGAGAAGGATAAGGAATCCTAAACAAAAGAACAAAACATAAAACAAACATGGAAAAAGAGAAAATCAGTGTAACAAAGCTTCCCAATCCCTTAACATATCTGTTAGAGAAACCCCATAAAAAAAGCCCATGAGATTTTGCACCAAATAGACGCCAACCGCCTAATCTTATCCCAAATCAAGTGATGTGCCGAAGAAACCTACATTAGTCTACCAAACAAGAATAGCAAGAGCTGGAAAAGCCATCAGGGGATTTTATGAGAACTAATTCCAGATTCCACTCTATTCCCCACTTTCAAGTTTCAAGATTCAACTATTTTGGACCAAAAGGACACAATATATGTCAAAATATAATTTCATCTTATACAAAAATTTAGTAATTACATCTGTGGGACAAAATCAAGGAACTACCAAGACTGGTTAAGCACGAACAAAATTTTAGTACTTTTGCATGTTCTGTCCCATAATCATGACACTCCAGCGACAAGCTCTTTATATATTATCATGGTAGGTTCAAAAAATTGTAAAGATGGGATGAAGCAGAATGATGCACAACTCCATAAGATCAATATGTATAACTATACTATGAGTGTAAAAGTGACGATAATAACACAAGAATTTTAACTTAGACATAGTTTCAGATTATTTACTGTGAACGAGGAGCCATCCCACTAGCATTCCCAAAGTGATGCCCAGCAACAATCACTGGAATCCCATGGTTTCCTGCTGCAACAGATGCTGTATGCCTGTATATCATAGATACATCAGAATGGACATTCAGTGAAAAGAGAAGTAAAATCGACAATTCTTAGTTTGTGGTGCATCTAGTTAACATAACTAATTATGTTGTGATTGAAAGAAATTCGATCATAGTCCCATTCGAAAAATATAAGTTCATTTTCAAGTGATAACTAAGATCATCTGGAGTAATTGCAATTCCAGAACAATTCTCAACAACGAACTTTTTTTATTCCAAATCATTGAAGCCCCAAGGAACATGGGGAAACTATATGAGTTCAAAATTCTGATAGCTAGACATAATTCATCAATGTTGAAGTAGAGGAGAGAAAACTTCAAAACCATAATGAAGGTATAACAAAATAGATCTGTAGATAATTTATAGTAGTAGTAGCAGTAAAAAAAGGCCGATAACTTAGACTTTGTCATCATGACTGGCCATAGTAAAGTAAATGGTAACAAATAGTAGATGGACAAAATTGGGAGAATGGACCAGCTAGCTAATCATGGTGAACTACAGTCAAACATAACATCCATTTGGAAATGCCAAAAACTCACGTGCCATGCCCATCGCCATCAAAAGGAGAAGCATAGTCCTGAGTTGAATTAAATATTCCTCTGGTTATAGCAGATGCTGCAAAATGACGGGCCCCAACAAGCTTCCTATTGCAAGAACCAGATGGAAAATCCCGAGTAACCTCGCAGACACCAGAAAAATGAGCAGGAACAGGATATTGATGCTCAGATATATTATCACCAAAACTAGGGTGTGTTGGATCTATGCCAGTATCAATAAACCCAATAACAATTCCTTCTCCAGCAGTTTCGAACCCACCTTCTTGAAACCATGCTCCCTGTGGCAGACCCAAAAATTGTGGAGTATGTGTAGTTGCAGTTCTTACAGAAAAATCCAAAACCACATTGGACACTTCACTTATCCTTGATAGTTTCTCTGCCTTCATGATTCAGCAATTTCAAAAGTTAAGCATATGTTTGTTGCAGTGAAATAAATAAAAATGAAGTAGCAGTGCTGAAGTATGGAAAACACAGACATGGCAAGCCAAATCATAGATAGAAAGAAACAACTACACACTTATGTAACTGAACACAAATTTGTTTACAAAAAAAGGACATAATCATGATGTTGAAAACTAATATCATACCTGCTGTTGGGTAACCAGCACAGCAAATCCATTTATCAGGTAGTGGTAGCTATAGAGCTTCAGATATTTCTCTCCTTTTAACACTTTATTCAACAAAGAATCATGAACTCGGGAAATGTAAGAGCCATATCTCTTATCTGTCTTTGTAATATTTTCATATCTAAAAAAATAAAAAATAAGGTGCATATCTGTCAAATTAGTGCACTGAATTTCACAAACAAGCTCAAAAGTCTTGAAATTAAGAAAAGGAAAAGAAGAGGGTTACTGAGAATTGAGAATATCATTAACAAATATAGTGATATGTTTCAAACAAAATTATCAATCATTTATAGATGACAAGCAATTATTTATAGATGATAAGCAATCATTTAACTAATACTTATAATCTTAGCAAAAATACATAGCTTCCACAAGAAGCCTTAATGATTTGGGACAAAAGAAACTGAAGAAGAATTGGAAAGCTAAAAATCTGAGATTTAAAAGAATGAACAAGCAATACCTTTCCATGAAACACCAAACAAAAGCAAAACATAAGTAATACCTTTCCATGAAACACCAAACAAAAGCAAAACATTTAGAGGGTAGAACACAAGACACCAATCAGCACCCGCAGCCCCTTTAAAAAAAATTAAAAAATAAAAAATAAAAAAAGCAAACCAAGTTTTAAAGGAAACTGAAGAAAAATTGGAAAGCTAAACATCTGAGATTTAAAAGAATGAACAAGCAATACCTTTCCATAGAACACCAAACAAAAGCAAAACATTTAGAGGGTAGAACACAAGACACCAATCAGTATCCACAGCCCCTTTAAAAAATTTTTAAAAAAAAATCAAACCAAGTTTGTGGAAAGATTCGGGGGAGGGGGTGATACCTTGGTTTGTGAAATTGAGTTCTTCCAGAAGCATCATGTTTGAAGCCATCACCCACTCTTCTCAACTCACCATAGTAATGAGAAGCAGAAGCTTGTCTCAGAGCAACAATATAAACAGCTGCATCATCTGAATCATCTTGACATAAGCAAGGAACAAGCATCCCCAAGCAAAACAACACCACCAAATGGGGCAAATAAATGTTCCCCATCTGGGTTTAGTGAAACAAGAAAAAAAAAAGTACAAAACTGAAAACCCAGTTGAATCCAAAGTCACCCCAGCAAGTATATGAACAAGAAACTGAGAACAGAATTCTTCAGCAACCCACATACTCCATTCTCAAGCTCAAGACTTTCCCTTTAGTATTCACAGGGTGTACACTCAGTAAAGTGAAGGAAACACCCCCAAAGAAAGCAGTGTGAGCTTTGTTTGAGTGTTCTAGAGCCTGAAGTAGAAGCAAGTAGCAGCAGTGAAACAGTGATAAAGCAAGAACCTTTTTGGGTGAGTGAAGAACTGAAGAACTCAAGAACCACCAACCCCCTTTCGTTCACGTTTGATGGGAGAGAGTGTTTGCAGTATTAATAGCTGGAGGAGTATAGAGAGTATCTGCAAAGTGCAAAGCTTCTTGGGTTGTGTGCATTTGAACGTTTTGTTTATTCAAAGAAGAAAAAGAAAAATGAGGTGGAATGAGAAAAAATGAACGTTTTATTTTGTTTTATTCGTTGTTGGACCTTTTCAATCAGGTCGTTGGTACATTGGAGTTTTCCTGTGACTTGTGTAAATGACAGGAACCTTGTACTTTTTTCTTTTTTTCTTTTACTTTGCTGTTTTCTTGTTTTGTCTTTCGTTTTAGATTTTTAATATACTTTTTATAAATTAAACAATTTTTTTTAGAAAATTTACAAATGAATCTTTTCATATCCAAAATTCAGATAAGTATTAAAGTTTCATTTATAGTTGTAAAAAAAATTATGATATTTGACCAATGTATTTTCAAGGTTCGTTTAGATTTACAATTGACCGACCATTGTTGGGTGTAGTTGTTAAAAAAAAATTAAATTCATGAATAATTTACATGGCTATCATAAGTAAATTATTGAAAAAATAAGTTTTTAATACCACAAAATAGTAAGGTTCATAGGGTGAGTTGAGGCAAATTTAACTTAATTTAATATTTTGATTGGTCCAAATATTTTAACTCAAATCTAACTTAATAATGGATTGACTAATAATTAAATTAGGATCGTGTTGATCTTACATTATAATTAAAATTTAAAATATAATATATATAGTTAAATTATAATAATTTTTAAAAAATAATAATTATGAGAAGTTTTATGATATAGGGTGTTGATCCTACATTAAAAATTTAAATATTATGTATAGTTAAATTATAAGAATTTTAAAAAAATAATAATTATGAGAAGTTTATGTATATATATTTTAAAATAAATTATATCAATATAAAGGATATTAATTAAAATCCTACAAAAATCTTATAATTTATCAATATTTTTATAAAATTATAAATTTTAATATATTATATAATATTGAATGGAATTAGGCTAATCTAAAAAATGTAACTCAAACTCAATTTAAAAATATATCAAACATAGTTTAAGAACCTCCGAGTTGGATACCTTCCAAAATAGATATATAAAATGAATAAGCTTAAAACAAAATCCTTAGAACGTGTTTGAAATATAAAAAAATAAAAATAATTTGATTTATAAATTAAATCTAATTAAATTTTATATTTAAAATATTAAAAAATAAAAAATAATTTAATTTTTAAAATTTTATGAATTTTATTTTTTTATTTTAAAAATTTCATCAAATTTCATAAAATTTATTAGATTTAATTTAATTTAATTTAAAATAAATAGATTATTTTACCTTTAATAACTACTTCTTATAAAAATTAAAATGTAAAATAATAAAATTAAATTAAATCAATTCTTATTTTAATAAATTCTAATCACAAAATTTAATTTTTAAATCAATTCAAATTTTTTTTTAAAATTTCAAACATAAAATTTAATTTTTAAATCAAATCAAATTAATTCAAATTAAATTAAAAAAATTATTTCTTAGTTTTATTCATTTCAAATACAATCTTATGCTTTTTGTTTGGTAAATGCTTTTGTACTTTTTAACTCTTACATCAAACAAGTGACATCCTATTATTATTATTTTTTAGGGACACTCCTATAATAATTTATCAGTGTCATGATACTAGTAAGTTGTTTAATATTTGTTAGCTTAAGGTTGTAAGCGCTCTAATATTCTAAACGATATAGGAAAGAGAATTGTAATTGAACTAACTAAATCGAAATGGAGTATAAGCAAATTTAGTCATCACATAATTATTCTTTCCGTACATCTTTATTTATTCATTTAAAAATATTGTTTTATCTAAAATTATCGATTTATTTAAAAAACCAAATATGTTATTAATTATTTTTTTAATTTTATCCTTAATATTAATAAGTGAAAAAAATATTAAAAAATAATTCAGTCAATCAAATTAGCATTGTTAATGGATAACTTTCCTACTTTTTGTGAAACAACATTAACGTACAAACTAAAAATGAACGGAATAAGTAGATAAATAAGATGATAAAATGTCAGCAACATTAAAATGGACAAAAGAAGACAATAAATATGTAGAAATATTGACTTGTATGCGAATTTATATATTAAAAAATGTTTTGATATTGTATAAATTCATAAATAATCTAATCATGTATAAATAATTTTTTTATCTAAATCATAAATTTTTTATGTGAAATTGTTTATAATATTATTTATATTATATTACCCTTAATAAAAATATAAATTTATCAACTATCTTTTTCATAAAAATATACTTTGAGTTTGTTACATTAAAAACAAAAACAAAAAAACCTGTTTAGATATCTTAGGTTCTTCCAATTTTCTTTTGGAAATTTTGTGTTATAATTATAGGATTTTATCTAAATTTAAGAGGAAAATATTTTTAGAGTTTAATTGATATGTATTATCAATGTAAACAAATTTTATGCTATCATTCACTGATATTTTGATAAATTAGTATTTATTGTTATCTCTTTCCCTTATTAATTAAAATAAAAACAAAAGTATCAAAATATTAGTAGATGTTAGTATAAGATTCTTTATACTGATGATACATATCACTTTAATTCGTATTTTTAAGTGTTAGCTATAAGTGTATAACATTAAAAATGTAGTTAAATAAAAAAGAAGTATCTATTACATTTCCATTTGTCTATTGTCATTCTTGATTAACAAACATTTGTTTAATTTATCTAAAATGTCCTTTTTTCTCTCTCCTAATCAAACTAATTGTCTATTGTAACTCTTAATTTTCTTTAAATTTCTTATTATTAAACAGTAATTTTTTAAAAAAATCTTAAATTTAAGCGGGATCATAATTTTACTAATTAAACATCCATTGCATCAAGTCTTTTACTTATGATTTTTAATTGTTTGATGGAAAAAAATCCAATTGCTGAGTGGTTAATCATCTTTGAAATTTTTTTCTCTTGATTTGAATGAATAATTCAAACAAAAGTTTGGGTCCAATATCTCTAGACTCTAGTATAGTATACTTTTAAGAAGGTAATCAACATACAAAAATAATTGTGCTTCCAGATCCAAAAAAAAAGTGCCCCAAGTCCTAAAGCAAAAATATTATCCCAAAAATAGATAATTATCATTGTTAAGTAGCAAATGTCATCTGCCCTAGGATTGCAAGTATTAATTCTGCTAACTTATGTTTTGGATTTGGTAGTGTACATTCACGAGGGTTGGACATTATTATCTAGCTATCATGTTTTCATTTGATTAATTAATTATACAACTTTTATCTTTAGAATGATTGAGTTTCATACAAAAATAAAAAATAAAAAGGAAACTATCTATTGAACGAAACAATTTCTCATAAAATGCTAGAAATTGTTCAAATTAAAATAAAAAAATAAAAAAAATTAAATTATTCTGATCCTTATAAAATTTTATTTAATTAAATCATACAAAATTTTCTATAATCTAAAAGAAAAAAAATTTATACATATGTTTCCCTGTAATTATGTTACAAAATAAAAGTAACTATATATCGTATCCTAAATTACATACGTAAATCATTTTGTGATTATATAATCATATAGTAATTATATTATAATATATTAAGGAATTTCAATAAGGAAAAGGAATAGAGTCGGGGATCGTGGACCGGATTGAATCCCGAATTATATGTGAATGTAAAATCAGATAGTTATGAAAAATGTTTTTTATCCAATCAAATATCTTTCAACTTTTTTTCATTGTATTTTGTTGTGTAAGGAATATCAAATCAAGTTGTATGCAATTATAATATTATTGTGAAATATAATATGAATTTGTGAGTAAATTAAAAAAAAGTTAAAATATAAAAATTAGAAATAAAACCAAGTAGTTATTACTTATTAGTAGTAAGTGAGTGCATGTGGGACCCATATGAAATTAGTGTGAATTAGTTAGTCGGGCCTCGTACTGGCTACAGTTGTCGGGCTATGGAGCATAGCTCATTCAATATGCATGTCATATTGAAGTGTTTTTGGGTGCCGGTACCAATTCAATAATTGAGTAAATTAGATTTTGTATTTATGTGATATATGAGATAAATTAAAAATTAAATGATAAAAATATATATAATTTAAATAAAATTAATTTTATTAAATAAAATATATGTAACAATTCATAAAAAAAATTTATAAGTTTATTTTAAAAATATATAATATTTTTATAAAAAATTTCACTTCAATATAAATATTAACAAATTTAAATATAAAAATATTATAAAACAATTTATATGTCTTAAAAAATCTATAATATAAATAATTGTTTTTCTTTTAAATTCATAATTTAATCTAATAATTTTATAAAAATATATTTCAATAAATTAATTTTACTAAAAATTATATATAATTAATAATTTATATAATTAATAATTTATAATTCAAAAGAAATAAATCAAGTAATAAATAATTTAAAACTCAATCATACTTATAAAGAAAGAAAGTTCTTGTATCCTAAGTTAATATAGTCTAAAAACTAAAATATGTTATAAAATCTTATAAAATAAAAAAATTCATGTAAGTTTTCATTTTCAATTAGTTTAATTTTTATCTTCTTTTTTTTATTCCATTTGTATTTTTTATTCTTTCTTTGTTTATGTAAATTTTAGTATTAAATAAAATATATATAATAATTCATTAAGAAAAATAATATTTATAATTTTAATTTAAAAATACAGAAAACATATTTTTTATTATATTTTCATGAAAATATTTCACTCTAATATAAATACTAAATAATTTAAATATAATATATTATAAAATAATCTTTATACCTAAAAAATATTTATAATATAAACAAAAAATTTATCTTTTAAATATACAATTTAATCCAATAATTTTATAAAAATATCTTAATAAATTATCTTTATTGATAATTACATATAAATTAAGACTTAAATAACAAAGATAAACATGAGGATCATGTTCTCTATGGACACAGGGAGACACATTACCAAAGTAAGAAAATAAACAATAAGACTTGAACCAAATTCAAATAAAGTCAATTTTTTTTTTATAACAAAATAAAAGTAGTCTATCTTGTAGGCAATAATTGAATTTTTTTTTAAAAAATATTAAAAATAAATACTCATTGTTATTTGTGTCTCACTGTGCTCAGAACCTAAAACACAAACAATTTAAACATCTTAGAAGTGCTCTCCAAACCTAAGTATGTATTTTATAATTTTACGAATTCTCCTACTATCCAATTTAGTCTATAAATACATAAACAATTTTTAGTCATAAACTATTATCATCATCAATTTTATTTATGATATTTTACATCATAAGAAGGTAGGACCATTTAAGAGTTAGTAGACATTACATATATATGCATTATATACATATGAGTAGCACTTCTAAAAATAAGTTAACACCCACAGTCAAATGTTAGACTCATTTAAGTCTTTACATGATGCTAAAAATGAACATAAAAAACCTATAGAGTGCTACTTTTTCTACATATATTAATTCTAAAAACTCCTATTACACATCGTCTAATATCATAATGATAAGGCAAAGATCTCCCCATAATGAAAGAAAACACATACTTTTCCAAGTCAGGCATAATGACCTGCTCGACATAGAAATCAAATATGAACCTTAGAAGGGGTATTTTTTAAAATATTACGCAAAATTTTGTGAAAAATAAACTCAATAAAAATGAACAAAAATATTTATAAATTCTGAACTAATAGTATTACAACTGTCACATATACAAACAATATTTTTCACTCTTTTTAATTCTTTATTTCTAAAGCCATATCTAAGAGTCTAACGTTATTTTATTTTATTTTTAAAAAAAATAAAATACTATGCTATATAATTTCATAGTTTTGTTTCAAAGGAATAATCAAGTGAATAAATATCTCAACATTCAACACATTTCTAAGGCTGAAAGCCCTTTTTCAAATAACTTTTAGGGCCTTGATCCATAATTCTCAACTAAATGTGTAAATTCAACTCTAATCAAAAAAATTTCTCTTAATAATTTCTAATCGAGGCATCCTCAATAATTTTTAATCATGATCATTATAACTTTTTTACACATTGCTTCACTTATTTCTATGGGATAATATTTCATAAGTGCTTACTCCATAAAAAAAAAGAAATAATTATGGCAAATATAAAAACTAGTTTTCTGTTTAAGTACAGCAAATAGCTATCCCATAACATACCATTTTAAATTAACCAATTCTATCAAATATATATACATATATATGTATGAATATCTATAAATTTATATCGTGAGCATCAATTGTCGAGCAAGTAAATGGACTTGTTCTTTCTAAGAATCTCATGGTTCTTTATCATCAAATACCATATACTAATCCAATATTTACGGCTTTGCATTTTTTGCCACTCATATAGCGTTTATATATTTCTTCTAGTCAAGAACCAAGAATTGAAACAAAGGGGAGGGGAAAAGATTTATAGTCCAATCCTTGGTTGAGTACTTCAACCAAAAGACCCATATATGAGTTTAAAACAGAATTAGTGAAGAATAATCATAATATTCAGTTAAAAATAAAAAGATCTTCAAGGGGTCTTTAAACCCTCTCTCCATCCTTCTAAGCCACAGCAAGTTTCCCTTTTTATTAAGAATTGAGTTTTCCTTATCTTCAGCATATAAAATCGTGAGTAGAAACCAAAGTAAGATGAAAATAACAGCAAAAGGAAGATCTGGAAAACTTAAAAAAATTATCAAGATAAAAAAATAGAATAAAACAGGAAAAAACTAAGAGAAAGATAGGACTGAAAGATATGGGTACAAGAAAGGAAGAAGAAAAGAGTGGGCTTTTACCCTTTCCTACCTCTTTGGGTAGTCTCGGTTGAGTGAAGAAAATTGGATTGTGGTAGCACTGTATCTCTGTTGGAATAGTGTGGAGCAGTTGGGAAAGTGGGGAGCAATACGTTTCTTTTCTGTTTGGAGCCTTCTGACTGTGGGGTAAAGGAAGAATGAGATTTAGCTTTTATAGAAAAGTGGCTTATTAATTCCAATTAGTTGTTGCCACTTATTTTACTTTCTAGAATTCTCCTCTGAAGCACTGAGACGTGCTTATCTCCTAGATTTTTATCATTTTTTAAAATCTTAGTACTCATTATTTTAGAGATATTATCTTTTTATTTTATTTTTTAAATAAATATTTAAGATAAAGTAGATATTTAAATTAAAATAATATATTATTTTAATAATTATTTCACATAAAATATTTATTTTCTTGTTTAATATATCATAATTATCTAAATATATTATTTTTAAATATTTTACGTAAATATTTATTATTATTATTATTATTATTATTATTATTATTTAGGAATGTTACAGGTGGGTGGTGGTTGGGTTCCAGGGCGGGAAGCGGCAGTGCCAGCCCACAGTGCAGGCTCTAGAGAATGGGGTTTAGCTTGTGTAATTGGGGATTGTGGTTTTTGTTATGCGTTTTCTTAATCGGAGTCAAGGGCTGCAACCTCACTTGTTAGTGTATTGTACAATGCATTCTTGGGTAAAATCTACAGTGATCAAGTGCAGATGGAGGAGGTTGATGGGATCCATGTCATGTTCAAGTTGAAGTCTAATGTGAGAAGTAAAGGTCAGGATGGTGATGTTGCTTCAAGAACAAGTAAGTTGTAACAAGAGATGGAGAACAAATCCATGGCGGTCTCATCCAAGTGATTAAAAGAGTGAGAAGGTGACACTTGAAACAACAAGGGCAATAATGTTATTTCATGAAATGAGGGAAGAGTAAACCAATAAATAAAAACTTCTTTACTTATATGCATGGCATGTGAGAAGCCAGTTGTCTATCTTTTTAACGGGCTTTTAACAACAACGAATATAAATGTAACAATAATACATAAAGTAAGGGAAGGCAATGTTATTTCTTAAACAAGAAGGGTATCAAGTTTAAGTATTAACTTAAGGGAGGTCAATATAATTTCCTTTAAAAAAAATACCACATAAAAAACATGAATTAGAAACAAAGTTTAATTTTCCTTCAATGTAATGCTTTAGATTTTTATTAAACATCAATACTACTCACACACACATACATATCATCTCACACTTAACAACTTAAACTTTTGGGATAAATGGTTCATGACATGATATCAAAACTTCTATAGCCAAATAGTTTAGAGTTTAATTTTTGTTGTGTTCATTCTTCTAAATAAAAGTTAAATTTCAACACATGATAAAGATGGCCGAGTTTGCACATGATCTATGCTTCAAGTTCAAAGAAAGCTCAAAGCACTGTTGCATGAGGGGCGTGTAAGACATATAAAATTATTTACATGTTTTCACCTAATAACTTAAATTTTTGGGAGAGATAATTACATACTAAGAACTTTATCAACTGAGCTAACTCACACCTTCATGTATAACAAGTATTTTCCTTTATTAAAAGTTATTTTTACTTTACTTTAAGCCATTAAAAATCAGTAACTTTACATAAGCTGATATCTTTTGGGATTACCTACTATTAAACCTATTTAACCAAAATTTATGCGTACTTTAACCATTAATCCAAGAGATTATAGTAATGAATTACAACTTGACTTAAAAGTAGTTGTTGTCCCACATGAAGGATCTTATCACTGATCTTTAAGGCCGATTTAAAAGGACTTGAGGTAATGAGTTTCAACGTAACTTAGAAAGAACTTATTACTAATCTTTATGGTTTTTTCAAAGTAAAAGGAAGAATGAAATTAGTGGTTAAGTCTATATTTTGGTTAATTACAAAGAATGTGAAGTGATATGAGGCTAAACATATGTGGCTAGCATTTGTGCTTGTTTGGATTTGCTTAAATTTTTTTAAGGAAAATTTGTTATTTTTTAAAAAGTTTTCTCAGTAAGATTATGATAATAAATTATTTTAAACACAAAATTTAAATACACTTATTCTTTGCATTCAAGTGGGGATATTTTATTGAGTAATGTTACTTATATATATTTACACACAAATTACTAATTGTAGCTAGTCGTACCAAAATTTTTATATACTTATACTTTAATTTTTTATTTATTTTTGGATAATTCCTATACTCTAATTATATTACTAAGGAAATGTGACTTATGTGTAAAAGGTATTTTTATATCGTTGACCCGATGCAAGTCGTCACCCCCACCACATGTCATTAATTTGTTGGCTGCAGCTGGTAGGTTACACTTGCCAAATTAAAAGTTAAGAACGACCACTAAGTTTATGCAACGGTCATCTAATAGTCAACGACATACTGTTGAATATTAATATCAAAATTTGTTGGGGTACCCATAGAATTTCCCATGCAATAATAAGGTTGGAAATATTCTTGTAATTCATGTTAACAGGTGATTCTTTTGGACAATAAGCCTCTTTTATTTACCTAATAAAAATCAAGTGTAACTTTAACATAAAATAGTGTTTAGTTTCTCTATCAAAGAGAGCAGATTCAATTTTGATTAACCTAAGCGATTGATTACATCCTTATAAACGTCAAGATTGCGATGATGATATCGATATTGAGAAGTGTGTTATGTTTTACGGTGACATGACTTATTCTTCTTAAAATTTTGACTGTATTACACAACGATTTTTTACTTCAAGATAAAATAAAGAAGAATGGATAAAATAGAAAAATCACATAAAAATTGTGAGTTTATGGTTCAAAATGATGAAATTGGTCAGTAGAGTCATGTACATTCACAAAATAAGAGATAGTAACCAAAGTTATTATCCGGTCAAGCCTCTAAAACTGCATGGAGCTTACCACTGGACGTGAATCTTGTCTTTGTATATAACTAGTTTCTTTTACTTGTGCAACGCACGGTATAATCAGTAAAAAATTTATTTGTGCATGAAATAATTAGTAAAAATTTTATTCATATATTATATTAAAAATATGATTAAAAATTAATTATTCATAAGGCATCAATAATAAGAATATAGCATTATAACAAAGAAAATAAAAATAATAGTAAAACAATTAATTTCACAGGTATATGATATTTTGCAAAACTACTTTTTTTTTGCATTTTAAATATACATAATTAATTAATTTAGGTTTCTATTAATAAATTACATTTCAACTATTTTTATTATTATTTTTGTAAAGTTTTTATTTCATGAATGTATATATTAATATGATTTCATGTAAATTTTTTAAATCCCACAGGTTGTAAATAGAAAACTATTTTAATATTATAGAACAATACATATATATCTTAACTTGACCCCATTTGCTTAATCAATATTTCTATGAGGCTTAAGCTTTATGAAATTAATCTCTTATCCATTTTTCTATCTTTTTAGTACTCTTTTTTTTTTTTAATCTCCAACAGCATTACAGACCTATAACATCTAAAGTAACAAAATGAATTCGAAGATTTATTCAGCCAACAAAAAAAATAAGGAATAAACAAAATATTAAATTATATTTGTGTCTTTTAAAATTAGAATCAATTTATTGTTATGAATCAAGGGAAGATTAAGTCGGATACTTTTACCTTTTAAAATTAGAATTAATTTACTTGTGTCTTTTAAAATTAGAATTGATTCACTCTTACCCATCCTCTCTTTGGATTTGTTGTAACAAAGATTATACTTTTATTTATTTTGAGATATAATCAAACACATTTATTTTTATTTTTATGATCCTAAAACCAAGAGTTGGATACATGGATTGTCAAGTTTGTAGGTTATATAACCATCCATATTTTTGTCAAACTTGGAAAATCTTTGAAGAAAGTTACTAATAACAAACCAAAATGGTAAGATAAATTACTACAAGAATTTTGGAAATTTGCTACAGACGAATCCGTAGCAAATCCGTAGCTAATCCGTAGCTAAATTTATCAGCTACGGATTAGCTATGGATTCGTCTGTAGCAAATTTCTTGTAGCTAATTAGCTACTGAAAAATTTCGTAGCTAATCTGTAGCTATTTTTTAAATTTTTGTAGCTAATCCGAAGCTAAGTTGTAGCTAATTTTCGTTTAGATTCTTCTTCATTTCCATAGCTAATTAGCTACGATAATTTCCGTAGCAATTTCGTAGCTAATACGTAGCTAATTTAAAAAATCAGTAACAATTCCATAGTTATTTTCTAGCTATTATGTTGCTAAATCCGTAGCAATTCAGTAGCTAATCCGTAGCAATTATTTCCTAGCTATATATTTCTAAAAACAATTAGTAGCTAATTTGTAGTAATTTTTCGTAGCAATTCCATAGTTGATTCCTAGTTATTTATGTTACTAAATCCATAGCAATTTCAGTAGCTAATCCATAGCAATTATCCCTAGCAATTCTGTAGCTGATCCGTAGCTATATATGTTATTAAATCCGTAGCAATTTCGTAGCTAATCCGTAGCTATATATGTTATTAAAACCGTAGCAATTCCGTAGCTAATTCGTAGCTATATATGTTATTAAAACCGTAACAATTCCGTAGCTACTTAACAATTCCTTCACTAGTATATTTTGCAGCTAATCTAAAAAATTATACCTGTACAAATTATATTTCAATCCAAACAGGAAAAATTCAACAAATAAGTTGTACAAAACAACTAGAAATATCATATTTCCATTAATAAATTCCAAAACATGTTCTACAAACAAAGGATAACTAATTAAATCTATGTTAATACAAATAGTTCTAAACAAATTAGTACTCTCATCAATAATAAACACCACTAATTAGTTAGTCGGATGATCATCCCCAACTGCATCGCCTTGTGAACCAGCCTGCGGCACACCACTATGTGCTTGGGAGCCTGTTATCTCACGGAGGATGGGCATCAACTGCGTCTGGACAAAAGAAGTCATCGCTTCATTAACAACTTCCTTTATGGCGTGTGTCGGAACAATGCAAGAGGAACCACCAACCTGTGAGGATGAACTAGATCCATAAATGCCAATACCTAAACTATGACTCATGCCATGGACCCGTCCCTTCTTGTTAGGACCCGTCACTTCCATCCACACCTCCTGATCTACCAGAGGATGCAGTGAAGAGTCTTCTCCATACTTATCTAACATCGTGGTGTCATAAGAGTCCTGAAAAAAAATGTAGAAAACTTTATCAAAACAATCAACAACTTAACAAATATGATTAGTTTAAATTTGAAAGACACTTACAATGAAATCCTTTGAACGTTGAGTGACATATTCTCCATTTTTCCTCTTATGAACACTTTCATATAGATCTCTGAAAGGGACTGGACGATTCAACTCTGCCTCTTGTAATCAACATCTATTAGAATATACAACAATAACAACAACCAACTCTTTTCTCACTAGGTGAAGTCAGCATGGATCAAACAATGTCATTGTGTCATATCATAAAAAATCACTATGCAAAAAATGCTCCAAAAACACATATTTTAGCATCCTCAGTAAATATGAGATGTGAAGAACTTGGTCAAAACCAAATGTTCAAAACCAAATGTTCTGCCATTTCATTTAGTCAAGGGATATTTTATGAAATGTGACATCAAACAAACCCTTATAATCATAGTTTACCATTAATGAATTCAATTACAAGCAATACTGTTAATATTTATATTTCTAGTTTTAACACCATAATACCCCAATTTGTCAAAAATGATAGTTTTGCATGGGAAACAAATAACAAGGGCAGCCATCCAGCAACCAGAATGAGAGAATCAATAACGCAGTAGCTCAGCTTCAAACAACAATTCTCTGAATAATTATGGAAATACTAATATCTTTGATTTTTACATATATATATATATCCTAGTATCTAAAATAATCAGAAAACTAGCACAAGAATTAGCAGATTATATCATAAAGTGGGAGATTGATCTAACTTCTTCAGTGAACACAGAATCAAGGGTAATCCAGTCTAATTATAAATTAAAAACTAAAGCCTATATCATTTAGAATGTCTCATTAAACCAATTGCTTAATCTGGGTGACATGGTTCAACTAAATCATCCTGTTCTCTTCAAAGATTTACTATGATTTCTGAGACTGAGTACTAGTAAGCTTGTACTAGATGGACACTGCTTAAATCACAAATCTAAACTAAAGAAACAGATACTGCAGGATTGGTCTATCTTCTTCTGGACCTGGTACAAGCACTGGCTGGAAAACTATCAAGGTGTGTTTCCAATTAAGTTGCTTCCATACTACTGTATATGTTTTCTGTGGCCTTTACTTGTTAACTGGACCATTGGGATTTAAGTACCCGGAAAGAAGGAGCTCATCATATATATATATAAGTGTGAATGTTAACCACATAATGGGTTCCAATCTCTTAAATGTAGTACAAAGGTTTCTGCAAGATGTGCTTTTCAGAAACAAATGATAGAAATGCAACCTTGACTCAACTATAAAAACTACATAGTATCAACAAATATTACATATTCAGGTATAGTCTAAAAAGTTTCTTCCTCAAGTTCATCAACTGAAAATGCACTTGGAATTTAAACACTAGAATCCAAACTAACATGGATTCTTAATTCCTTGTAATATGTCCATACCACGTGAAATAAGCTAATATTGGAATTTTTAAAATATGATAATATATATATATTATATGCAGTATGTTATTTAAAAAAAGGTTATATATATCACATGTACTATATAAATTTAAGTATATATTTTTAGTTAATAAGATTTTCTCTTATTTTTCTAGTTTTAACACCATAATACACATATACATATAAACACTACAATCAAATTGTCAACTTATGTGAGCTTACTCCACTTTGTCAAAACTAAGAACAACAAATTCACAAATCAACACCCAATAAAAAAAGGAGAAAAAAGATAAACAATCTCTGTAAATGCTAATGTACAACTTGATTAATTAAAACAAAAAAAAGAGAATTAGATTTAAATAAAGAGAAGAAATATAAAAGAGACAAACCCAAAATTACATTATTTTAAGCTCTTTCTTTAAAAAAAAAATGTATGCATACCTAGGCAGATAGGACACTGAACTTCCTTGCATACGTCCCTGCAAGTATGTAGATTGTAGAATTAAATGCATGAAGGTTAAAATTTTTTATCTATACATAAAGGAGAAGGTAAGAGAACAATAAACAACAAAGGTTGCAGCAATAAGCACCTCAATCATGTAAAGATAAAGTTTCTCTATAAGTTAACACTTAAGACCACAAAGTATTAATAATAAGTTAATATGCAAGAAGCTAAAACTTTTAGGATCCCCTGGTGACTAATAACCGCTCATAAAAAGGAGTAAACAAGTTAATCTAGTTTAAGTTTTAAGTTACTAAAAATTAATAAATACAGAGATGTAAAAAACAGGGCATTAACTATTCTAATATAGATATTTCTAAGTTACTTAGTTTGTTAGTATTAGAAGTACAAATTAAAATATTTCCTCTATGTCTTTTCCTAAAGGTTGGATTATTATTAATTACAAATAGAATAATTTTAATTTATATTTCTAATAAGATTTAACTGAGGTAATATTTAAGATGAAGCAAACAAAAAATTAAAAGACTATTATAAATTCAAGTTAATCCTATTAATCTATTACCACTAGCGACTCTCTCAATCCCACCAAATCCCTAATCCCCCAAGCTACTCTTATTCCTTCCACCAAACCTAACCAATCTTCATCCCTCACCAACCGAACAATTGGGGTTAGTTATTATTTTAATTACATAATCCTTTAACTTGCCTAATGCTAGAACAGGACTAGTACTAGACAAACTGTCCTGTTTTCAAATGAAAGCTAGGGCCTCATGGAAATTAAGAACTTGAAAATTACACCACTTATAGCTTCATATCCTAACTTTCAAAGGAAACTAGAAGCAGGCAATTTATATGCTTACAGTTCAAGTGTTGCAGCCAAAACTATAGGCTGTCCAAAATCCTATATTCTGCAGAATCTGGTTCACTTTCAATTAGAAACTCTTACAAAGTTTGGTATACAAAAATTATGAACCATAATTAATTCTATCTCTTAGCTTTTAAATGAAACTGATAGCAACTCATTTAGATTACGTAACTAAAGATATACATCATTGACTATACGATGCCAAGAATGATATCTGCAGAATCTACCCCCACTTATTGAGAAGTGTGTTGAGAAGAGTACAAATCATGAAATTTCCATTTACATGTAGCCCATACGTTAGCTTTCATTTGCCACAAGTTTCATATAGTTTGGACTCCTACAAGTGAAATGGTGACAACTAAGACTATCAAACCATATTGAGCACCTTGCTCCACAGTCTGATTTGTATTTGTGACTCTACAATAAAAATCCTAAAATTTTTAATGTTACATTTCCTACTTATTACAAAAGAGTTGAATCAATAAACATACTACTAATACATGAGTCCAATTTCCTAAGGCTACTGTAGTTTTTTTTTTTAATCCTGCTGATTTCAAGCTTTACTCAAAAAGCTATTAGATAACACATATTCATGCAAGGAAAAGTGGTATTCAGCATGTTATATACTTAGAAACTTCACACTTTTCTTAACTTATCCTAAAGACAGCAACCCTAGCTGAAGGGCAGAACTGATTCATAATCATTGTTATGGAACAAGAAATCTATAATTCGAACTACTAATTTTTTACACAAGTACAATTATGGAAGTTTCTTTCTTTTGGCATCTTAGGGAAAAGTGTCCATAATTTCAAGTTGTCATGATACCGACGTGTACTAACTTGGGACCAAATTACAGCCTCGAACTATTTCATTTGGTACCTCTTTTAACTTATGACTAGGTGCTGACCAACATAGGTGCAGAATTTTGTACCTAAATTCCTTAATAAACTTAATATAGTTAGAATTTTTCAAAATTCATGAATATGGGGCTCGTGGGTTTCTGAGATTCGTCACCCATTATTGTATTTACATCAAACTTAGATTTTCATTTATTTAATTTGTTTGTTATTGTCTCCTTCTCCAGAAACTTTAGAAAAGTGTTACTCAGCTAGTGTTTTTTATTTGCTTATGTATATTTCATTGATTTTGATATGTTACATAAGTTCTTTGTCAAAGTACTAGTTTGTTCTAATGGAATTACTACGCAACATTAGAAAAAAAATGTGCATTGAATGTGAAAATTTTACTTATGGTCTATGGTGTTTGAATAGGAAAAGGAGGGTGTGGCTTGGGACATTTGATGAAGAAGCAGCTAGAGCATATGATGAGGCAGCCATTTTGATGAGTGAAAGAAACGCCAAAACAAACTTTCCAGTTTCTGATAACCAAATGAGAAATCACAGTTCTACTTCTTCTTCCACAACATTTTCTAAAGTTCTAAGTGCAAAGCTCAGGAAGTGCTGCAAGTTCCCTTCACCTTCCCTCACTTGCCTAAGGCTTGAAACTGAGAATTCCCACATTGGGGTGTCGCAAGCGTGCGTGTGGCCTCATTTGAATCAAACTGGATCATGATGGTTGAGTTGGAAAGGAAGAATATTGGAGCTTCGATTCAGATTTGCAAGGTTGAGAAAGTCAAACCAGAAGAAAGCAATGGCTTAGATGAAGAGCAGAGGATTGCGTGATAAAAAAACTAAACCACATGATAAAAACTTGAATAATCTACAATACAATGTCCCCATGGATTGGCCATTGAAGCCTATGACTCATGGTCATCGTATTTATAGTAATTATGACAGAAAAAAGAAAGAAAAAGTGCAAAGCAAGGCTGAGGGGAATTGTTCATCAATTAGCCTAGACTGAGAGAAAGCATGTTTTATATTTTGTTTTTATTCCATAAGAAAACAACTCTGATTTTTTATTATTTTTTAATATCATCTTTTATATTTTTTTCTTTCATCAATTTTTTCTTACTTAATTATAACTATTTAAAAATAATATATAAAGTAGTGAATGAAAAAATATCTATGAACATCATTTTTCATAAGAAAAAGTCAAGAAAACGATGTTGAAATAGTACTGGTCCTTCTAATCCAAGCCACCTTCTACTTCGAAAAAATAAATTGAACAACTTCAATAATTAAAACTATATATTATAATAGAATACTAATAATAATAATTGAGGCTAACTCGTTCCACTCCTTGATTTGTCTTTATCTTCGTGTTTCGATCCGGTGTGCTCTCCATGCTATATTGTTTCATTCATACCCACCTTCATAAATCATATCCCTAACACAGCCTGTTGCTGACCACTACAAAAAATCAACCCTGTCTCACACCCACCTGTGTCTCCTAGACTAAAGCACCTTCATCTGACTTTCTTTCAATTACAATCTCGTGTGTGCTTTTTTCAAGATTTCATATACTTCAACCCATAATCCCAATTGGTATTCTTTGTCCTCCATTTTAGCAAATTATACACAGCTATATATTTGTCATCAAACACCAACCCCCAGAAATTAAAGCCTTGAAGGATGAGGAGCAATAAGGAACACAGCCAGAACAAGTTGGTAAGGATCATAACTACACCCATCAGAGTTCTGAGGAAAGCAAAGGAACTACAATAACCCGGTGGATGCTGTAAAAATTAGTAAGAGCTTAGGTCTTGTGGGCTTATGGCAACCCATTGTCTCAATTTAATGGCCCATTCTTACTAAAACGGTGTGTTTTGGTAAGAAGGGGTTTCTCTCATCTCTCCCAACCTATCGCTCTATCTCTCTCGATCTCTGTCTACCCAAAGGTGTGAGTACGTGTTATTGCGCCTTCTATTCGAAATAGCTATAAGGGTCCCTTTTCTTTGGGTTGGTTTGGCCGCAGAAGCCAAGGTGTTTTTTTTTTTCTGGGTTAATTTTGGGTGGGTTTTGTTGGGTTTGGGACATGCATGTGGTGAATTTAGTGGGATCGGTAGCATCCCATACTTCTATGGAATCTAGCCGTAAGGTACTAATCGAGTACTTGCAAAATATTTTGGAAAATTAGAAGCAACATTTTTGCTTTATTAACCAGTCATACTGAATTGCTGAGAAATCCATGGAACCCCATTAAATTTATGTGTTAATAATAATAGGCGATTCGCAGCTTTGCCCAGAAGCTATAGCACCGTCACATCTTTGTTAACAAAAAAATATATTACCACACAAAGAAACTACCCACACGCAGACCACATCACATACGAAGACCTACTACCTTCAAACACAAATATATTCATTTTTCATCCCACAAAAATAGATAAAGAGGAAGACAGTACCTTTGTGTAGGCTTGCGGTGGATGAGATACCTCGTTTGAAAGCCTCCAGCAATGTCACCGAGCAAAAGGGTGTGAGGGGATTCAATGAGCCACCAGAATGTGAGAGAGGGAAGGACGAAAGACGAATGTGAGGATTTGGAAAAGAGATTAGAAAGAGAGAGAGGGAAGGAGGGAGGGAGAGAGTGGGCAACAAATTGAGAATTTGGGAAAATAGGAAGAGGGAAGGGGCTGCCGCTGATAAAATTAGCTAGGATGAATAGTAAAATTATTTTTGTATGTACTTAAAAATTAGCTAGGGAAATATTTTTGTAGTTAATCCGTAGCTAATTTAGCTACGGATTAGCTACGTATTAGCTACCAAATAACTAAATTTCAGTAGTTAAACTATAGCTATTTTCTAGCTATTTTTTGTTTTTTTTTTTGTTTTTTGTGTATTTGAAATTTAAGAAAAATTTTTTCAAAGCTAATCCGTAGTTAATATTAGATACCAAAATTTTCGTAGCTAATTTCCATAGCTAAATTGTAGTTATTTTGTAGCTATTTGTTTGATAAAAATTTTCTTTTCATCCATTCAAAATTTAGCTACGGAATTTTATTTTGTAGCTAATCCGTAGCTAAATAGCTACGGATTAGCTATCAAAAAATTTGGTAGCTAATTTTGGTAGCAAATTTCTAAAATTATTGTAGTAAAAGTATTGAAAATGTACATATATTAGATCAAAGAAAGTGAATTATCAGACTAAGAATATACATCATAATGAGTAATCACCTTTTAGTCGACATAATTAAAAGAGTTGGGATTAAATAAAATAAAAATGTTTGATAGTAATAATCAACATATTATAATAAGATAATCAATTTATTATAAAGATATCTTGTAAATTAAAATTGAAACATAAACTCATTTAAAATATTATCGTAGTGTAGGTTCAATTTCAATAGTGAAATTCATTAAAAAAGATACTTTAATTTGAAAAATTCTAAAATTAAATCAAATCAATTATAATGCGTGAGACATGACAAAATACAATCCACCAGATCAAAATTCATTTATTTGTTCCCTTAATTATCGTGTAATTTGTGTATAGCCAATTGTTAGTCTTAAATTTTTAGTTTGCAACAATTTAAATTAAGTTAATTATTTTTTGAGGAATAAGAATTGGATAGCCGATAGCAAATTCCTATTTAAGATAAAAAAAATTAAGAAATTAAAAGAATATAAATCCATGAAAGCAATCGTTGACGGTTTTTATTTGCCATGGAAGTTCATCAATTAAAATAAATATTTATAATTTTTTATGAGCCAAAATATAAGTTAATTTAATAAAAATAATAAAAAGTGCAAATAAAATTTCAGTACATTGCTTTAATAAAGAAAAAACACACTCAAAAAATTTAAAGTTCCATATAAATTAATTTCAGTACCCTTTACTTCTTTCACTCGCCTAGCCTTTTATTTTGTTTCTTTTCTTGCATATCAATTTGCGGGGGAATTCGACACCATTCAAGTCTCTCAATTTCCACATACTTCTTAGAGGTACCACGAATCGAGTTGCAAAAGATAAGGAACACTCTGTAAATTGAAAATTGAATAATATGAAAACAAAGACAAAACAACATTAAAAAAAAAAGAGACAGAATTTTATAAAGAAAGGCATTCATAAAAACAAAAAGCTCACCAATTGACTTGAAATGGCTATGTAATGTGTTGAAACGGTAGTGAAGGAATTAAAATCTCTTGAATAGAAAAACAGGATTGGCTTACTTGTAGATGCATTTGGAGAATGCTATAGATATCTTTATAGAATTAAAGATATGAATGTGAATGTTTGTTCATAATAATCAATGGATTAAGCTGAATAATCAATTTAATTAATCAAATAATTTGATTTGATTTCAGTTAAGAGAATTGATAAAATAATCAATGCATTATATTTTATGCAATTAAGGAAATCCCTAATTGACTCCTTTAGCAATTAATTAAATAATCAATGTATTATATTTTTTAATTTAATTATTTGAATATATGATGATTTTAAATGTATCTAAACATATTTGAGGTTTGAATTTTTAAACAATTTACTATTAGAGAAAAATTCTTCCAAGTTATATATATATATAAAAAAAAAAATCTTGCCTCTAAAGCCGCATGGAGCTTTGATCTATTTGTGCCCGTGTGAAGCTTGTGAGGTTAGGGTTCAAAATGACAAAATTGGTCAGTAAAGTCATGTACACTCACAAAATAAGAGATTAACCAAAGTTATTATCCGGTCAAGCCTCTAAAACCGCATGGAGCTTACCACTGGACGTGAATCTTGTCTTTGTATATAAATTAGTGTAATTATTATATTTATTCTATTGATGAAGTTATAGAAATAAATTTTAAACATTATAAAATGGGATCTAAAACCAAGACGTGCATTTGGGTAAGTTAAATTAAATATACTATATCACTTAACCATTTGTGTCATTTTTTTATTAAGTTTTGATATTTTTGTATTACTTTTTTATATTCAAACATATGCAAACTAATTTCATTTGTAAAAATATATTTGGTATAACATATTTATAAAGCGTAAATTTTATAATGTAAGATGTATTTATTATTTTTTTTAATGTGTATATGTCATGAATTACTTTAATCATAATTTAGATATATTTTAATATTTATTTTTATAATTTTACTTATATAATTAACAATTTAACACATATATATAATTTTTTTGATATATTTATTTAATATATAAATATTTATAAAACTTAAGTTTAATCCCGGTTCAATTTCGTTTAACCTTTAATCCTTGATAACCTCTTTACTTCTATTTCTATCATCAGTCTAATTTTAAAAACATTATTTAAACCCTTAACAAATTAAAGACAAAGCTTATGGAATAAATCTAGGGAACGTGATTAGGAAATGTTGTTTGCTATAATGTCTATTATAGTGAAATTTACATAAGGGCCACTAATGTCAAAATAAATAAGAAACTTGAGTTACTGGGTTGGATGTGGGGAATTCATCATCACTTTCTTCATGTTAAGGGTAACCTCCCATATCTCTCAAGAAAGAGCTTGACTTTCTTTTAAGGTGAATCTAGCATGGAAATTCCTCGTTGCAAAGAGTTAGATTAATTTTTCAGAGAGTAATTTTTAGATACAAATGATTATTTTAGATATTTAAACAATTATTTGACATATTTAAAATTATATTTAAATATATTAAATAATAATTTGAATATTTAAAATATGATGGGCTAAACCGTCTACCTAATAATTTCTCAGAGTTAGATACCTTCTTGAAAGCATTACCCACTCTACCGTTCTAAATTTTTTTTACATATGAATTTGTTTATTTTGTCTTTATTTTCTTTCTATTATTAGTTCTCTTCTAGCTTAGTAGTTTACCTCTCGCTTCAAAAAAACCCACAAACAAACAACTTTTGACGTAAGTTTTAAAAGTTAAAATATTGTCATTTGTTTTTCTTTTGCCTTTGGAAATTGAGTATTACATGGCTTTTCTAGTCGGAAGGAACTACTAACTAAGCTTATCAATCCCAGAATTTTTCTGCACCAGCATTTATTGTGTGTGCAGTGTTTAAGATATCATTCTTTCTGCTCTTCAAATAATTAATACTTCTCTTGTATTATAAATGCTCATATATTCCTTTTTCTTTTTATGTGAAATGCTCTATATTCTAAATAGAATAGTAATTATATATGCTTCTACTTTATAAAAATTTCTTTTTGACCTGTACTTTATAAAAATTTCAATCATAAATCTTTTTATTAATAGTGATTGTTTATGTACTTTATTCTTAAAATACATCATGCATTCAATTTATAAAATTGAAATTCTTCCTCTTTTTCGTCATAAATTCTTGAACTCTTAAATAAACTGATTTTTTTAATTTCTTATAAGATTAACTAAATTTTTGATACTTGTATTTTTTTTAACTCTTTTTTTATATAACCATGGTCAGAGACTTAAAATATAATTTCCGATAAGCTACATCTCTCACCACTCACTTTTAATAGCCCAATTTTGTGCATTCTAGCTCACTAGCCCACTCCTTATATTTTCACTGTATGTTTATCTTATTTCTTATTATTCATTTTAATCACTCAATTTAACAATTCCATTCAATATTATCTTTATAATAATAAATATCCATCTAAATTATTTTGTTAAATGTTATGTTATATTAACAAAATAATTTGAATAAAAAATTATTATAAGAATAACATTGTATATAATTGATAAATTACCAATAGGTTGCGGTAGAAGTAACAATCAAGTTTGAGTTTTATGCAATTAAGAGCCTATGCAAGTATCCGTAGGGATTTTAACTTGCGGAGAGGCGCAGTTGGGAATAATAGGATTAAAAAATTTGATAATTAAGAAATTAAATTTAAATAAAAAAACTAAAGTAAATACAAAGTAAAACTATAAGAAGGAAAACTTAATAAAACCTTTCTTCTTCTTCTTCTTCTTCTTCTTTTACATCTATCAATTTATCATGACTCATCATCCAAACAAAACCAGTATTTTTTGTCATTGGAGATAGGATAGGAACATTTTCGGCTAAGAGAAGCCGGGGCTGGGATGGTGGGCCTTTAAGAAAATGATGGAAGGTTTGATGAGTCAGTCTTTTACCGTTGCGGTGGCTTTTGTTCCTCTTCTCTTGCGGTTTGTCCACATACTGCCTCCAACGTTTCAAATATTTTAAGGCATTGCTTTTACTCGTGACTCACCTTTTTTTTCTCTTTGTTCCTCAAAGAGAGTGGTCACATTATGGGACGGTGGCATATCAAGTGCTATTGCCTTTGCGCACATGTCATAGTGCGTTAGCACTGAAGAAAATAAAAAGTGTTCTCTCATACCACTCTAAAATAGCATGTTCGGAATCTTTTGTTTTGTTGATTAGTTATAATTATGTTATCCTTTTAGTATGCTGAAATGAGTCTCTTTTAATAGGACTTATTATATGATATTTGATCATTTCAAAATTTACTATTGTTGAAATCATATTCTTGAGGTAGGATTATCAGGTTTTTTATAAAATGTTTTTAGTTTTCATATGGGGTATTTGTTTATTAATAAATCAATTGAAATACATGTAAGCTACCTAATAAAATATCACTCACTAAAAGAAATCACAGGGAATTCTACAAAAATTTCACTTCAAGAATAGTAAACTTTGAATTGCTCAAATTTCATATGATAAATTTTATACCACCAAATTACAAACAATAACAAAACCCTTTGTTGTGGTGTTTTGTATAGTAATAATGACATTTTTTTTTGTCAAAGTGGTAGGTCACTGTATAGTGCCACCGTCATTTACTCTTGGGACCAATCTTATCAAATAGTCGTTAAAGGGTTTCTTGGTGTCGCAAAAGAACCTGATTCTACAATCATTAGCATCGCTTTCTCTTTGGTTTCAATTGATAACCTTGTGCATGTGTCCCTATAAAAAGAAGAAAAGGCAAAGGAAATATGAACCTGGTCAATGACTCTTACTTTTACTTCGTGCCTTTGTAAAGTAAGAGCAAGCTGCATTAGAGAACTTAGAGCAAATGGTGATATTACAAGGATTTTTTTGTCGTGTTATTATTTCATAAACCGGTAAAAGAAAATAAACAAACTATACAAGTAATTTAAAGTTTATAATTTAGTAGTTAAAACACTTACTTTTGTGAATTGTCAATATATTTTTATATAATTATGTGGTGATACATTATTAAAAGAGTTTGACTATAATAGCAATTATGTGAAAGGTCAAATTATTTTAATAATTTGGAAACATATAATTAAATAATGTACTCCACCTTTCATATGTCACTTTAGAATTTTTTTTTTGTTTCATTTTACTTATCATTTTAGAAATTAATAAAGGATTAATTATTTTTTAATTTTATACTTGGTTTTAATAACTAGGAAAGAAGATTAATAAAGTGATAATAATATTTTAAATATTTTGAAAAAGGGAAATTCAGTCAAATGTAATTTGTTTTTCTTATAATAGAGGCTATTAAATGAATTTCTTAATTTTTGTGTATTTAGGATCTTAAACGAATAAAAAGGAACAAAAAGAGTAAAACTTTACAAAGAGTAGATAAAGTCTATTTTAAAGAAACAAAAACTATTTTAAAGTAAATAAAAAGTTTATCAATTCAGCTCAAGTAGAAAAATTCTAGAAAGTCTTGTTGGGAGGACCTCTTAGTTAGTAATTAGTCACAATTGTGCTCATATTATTAGTTTCATAGCAATGCTTAAAGAATAACTAGGTCAAAACCCAAAAAAAAAAATGCAAAAAAATCTTCATATGGCCTTACATTATGAGTAAACAGTTGTTTAGCCTGCTTTGCACAATATTTATGGTTACTTTTTTTTTATGAAAATAACTTTATTTATAATAATAAATTAGTTCATGAAGCGAATATGCATGTAATATGTTTTATTTTTTATTTTGATAAAAACTAATTTTTAAAATTTTATTTGCAAATATTTTTCATGATTATGTATTTAAAAAGCCTGCATATTAATATTTATAGTTATTTTTAAGTAGAATTTATAATTTTGCAATGATATATTAGTTTTATGAAATAAATATGTGAGTTATATATTTTATATTTGACTTTGAAAAAAATTGATTTTCAAATTTATTTGTATATTTTTGTTGATTGTGTGCTGTTAATAAAATATTTTGAACTGTCGTAGTTTTGTTCTATATGTTATCCTATCGTAATTATATATAGAAAGAATTAAAAATAAAAAATAATCAAATATAATTTATCAAACTTGATGAGGATGATATTCATAAAAGTATCATAAGCAGATATCTACATATTAATATTTACAATTAATTTTTTAAAATATATTCTTTAAATATTTTTATAATAATAAATTAGTTTATGAATTGAATATGCCTATAATATATTTCACTTTTAACTTTGTTAGAAGTATGTTTTACAATTTATCCTTTTTTTTTTTACTTTGATACAAAATTAATTTTAATTTATTTGTCTATTTTTTTCTTATCATTATAAGTCATTGAGTAGCAAAGATTTTTTATAAGGTTGTTTCTTAAAAGATGCCATACAAGCACCTCATTTGATGTGATATTAAATGACATCTACATTGTATATAAGGTTTTTTTTATAAAAATAAGAGTGCTAATATGTACCCAAAAAAAATCTCACATATTTTATACAATTCTATCTCAATCAATCATTTTTCTTTCTTTTTCTCCCCCTTCATTTTATTCCTTTCCATCAACGGCCCTCATGCTGTGTGTATATGTAAGTAACTTTTCCCGTTTTAAAAATATGTCAAAGGTTTGTCAAAGTTTACTTTAATATGATAATATTTCTCTTACAATTAAAATATGTATATTATACTTATATCATAAATTTATATAAAAAAAATATTAAATTAAATTGTATGTTATTATAGTTTTTTCAAGAAATACAAAATAAATTTATAAGAGGATTGAATGAAAGTTAAAGTATTTTATTTAGGCGAATACGCATTGACTTTAACATATTGGATTAGAAAATAATGATCTTACATCATTTTTTATCTCACACTTATTTTTATATCCATTTTGAATAAGTGTAATTAAGTAAAAAAATTAATAAAAAAAATAAATATAATAAAAAATATTGAGAAAATATAAAAAAATGTATATATTATTTGTGATAAAAAATTAAAATTGTAGTGGATTAGATTTGTGTTGGCTTAATAAAACCAGTTTGTCGAAAAGTCCCTGAATAATTAGTCGTAAAATATATATGATATATTAAATTGAACTGAGCATCTTAACAGTATAAAAGTCGAGTATTTAAATGTTAGTTGTTAAGTGTAGATTCAAACTTCAAAGTTTACTGAAGCTCATGATAGGTGGATTCAGTAAAATATTTAAAGCATGCTAAGTCCATGTACCAAAAATAAGCATGCTACGTTGGACAGAATTGTCATATGCATCTCTTCAATGCGTCCTTCTGTGAATTTAGTAACTCCATTGAATAATCGTCATTCGAATTTGAATAGGAGATTACTATTAAACACTCAAGTGTAAAAATACTCCATGATGTTGGGGTGTTTATATTCAAATCAATCTAAAAAAATTGAAAATTAATAAAAATTAAAATGAATTGAATTAATTTAGATGAAAATTCTGAAGAACCGATCGGTTCGATTTAATTTTTGATTCAATTTTATGGAATGAATCCAAATCGAATCGAATCTATTATTACACTAAATATACATTTAAAATTACTTAAATACTCATAATGTCACTTAAAATTACAAAAATATCATTCTTTTCTTTTACCTGCTATGCTATCCCTCCTTATTTTTTTGACATTCATTTTAACTTTTGTATCAAACTTTGAAACTCCTTTCAGCATCTTCCCCTTCTCTCTCCCCACTTCGGCCCCATCCTCCTCCCCCTTTCCCCCACTTCTACCCCATCCTGGCATCCCCCCACTTCGGCCTCCACTGCGAGTTGGATCCCCACGGCCCCATCCTCCCCACTTTGGCCTCCACTGCGAGTCACAGATCTGGCTCCACCGCGAGCCATCAGTACATCCGGCTCCAGTGCGCGCCTCCACCGTGAGCCACCAGCATTTGAGTCTCTACCGTGAGCCACCAACACTTGAGTCTCCACTGCGAGCCACCGTCAACTAGCAACACCGGCCACCAGAACTCATATCTGCCTCTAGATCCGCTACGTACACATGATTCACAAGCACTACCATGTCTGAGGTATAATCCCACAATCAAATGAAGAGGATTCTGGTGTTAATTTTGATTAGCTTTGGTTAATTTTATCATTTATATTGTTAAAAACCAAATCATCTAATCAAATTCAAACCGATTAAAATCGATTTAGATTAGATCAGTTTGATTATTAGAATTCATCCAATTCAAACCGAATTGATGATACTTATCTTATTTGAATCAAATGATTTTTTACTTCAAAATCAATCCAAATCGATTCAAGAACACTCCTGACATGATGTGTGTAAAAAGTTCAACAGTTTAAATTGAAACAATGAAATGTTTATTAATCTCGAAAAAACTTATGCATACGATGATTAAGAATGTCGTGCGTTTTAACGCTAGATTATTCAGTAGCTGAACCCATTTGGATATGAGAAAGAAGATTTAGATAGCGCAAACATGTATATCTCTTATTTAATTATAATTTTGATTTATTAATGGTGTTCTAACTTCATGATGTATTCATTCTCTAGAACAGTAGTTTAAGAAAACTTACAAGAGAGCCTTTTGGATTTTCTACCGTCATCAGTAGCAAATCCTAAAAATGCATGCTGATTAAATTTAATAATAAAAAAAGGGGGAATGGGAAGGGAATATCAATATCTAGAAACCCAACAATCAAGCATCAAACGAACAGGTCTTCATGACATTACCATTTTTAACCCTAGGCAAAATCAGCCCACTATTTGTTAGCGCAGCCAACAGGAAGGGAGATATGGACCCCACTAGACTAACAACTTGGCTTGCAGAAAATTATTCTAAGCCCATGTAAACCAAAAGCCCTCCTAATAAATGGATATCCAAATTGTAATGTCGTATTCCAATTTTAAAATTATAATTATAATTATATTTTTAATATATTTTTTAAACATTTAAAGATGATTCATCGTATATACAACTGTTGTTAATATCAGTTTGGTTTATAATATTTTACATTAACAGAATGTAGATCCTTTCAAGAGTTAGTAGTTAATACATGCATCACATAAGTATGAGTAATACTTTTAAAGTGAGTTAGCACCTACAGTCAACATGTTAAGCTCATTTAGGCCTTTATATGTTGCTTAAAAAAACATGAAAAATTTATGAAGTGCTATTTTTATACATATATTAATTTACAAATTCTACCACTACTCATCAAAAAGTAGAATGATCAGACAAAGGTCTCCCACTGTGAAAGAAAACACATAGTCTCCCAGCTCAAACATATAAACTTGCTCGATTTGAAGATCAATCATGAACCTCAGGGTGGGTATTTTTTGAAATATTACACAAAATTTTGTGAGACGAAACTCAATAGGAATGAGCAAAAACATTTATAAGTTTTTGAACTAATAATATTTCAATTATCACATTTACGAAAAACATTTTTTACCATCCTTTTCCATCTTTCTTTCCAAATTCCATAATTCTTTTAACTTCATGAAAAATATTTAACAATACTTTTCACAAAACGCTTATGATATTAATTTCAACAATAATTTTTCTCCTCATCCCATTATTATGGTTGTCAACCAAATGTGCATATTTCAAAACTTTCTAATCAAGGGAATTTTCCCTCAATATTTCTAATCAAGCGTATTACCCTTAATCTTTCTAATCATAGCCATCATAATATTTTCTAATGCACATTGATTATTAGCTTCAATGGGACAACATTTCAAAATTTTCTCCATAATATAATAATATATCTATTATTTTAATAATTCTCATTATTAAAAAGAGTACTCAAATTTTAACATTATTAAAGGATAAAAACAATAGGAAACAAACTTCAAATAATCATTTTGAGGGCTTACTATAAGCACTTTCAAATATAGTAAATTAAGTCGTATCATAAGCTTTCCTTTTGGTTCACATAGAGTAAAGTGCTCTATTTTCACAAATCTAGATGTTGCTATTCAAATAGCCTCTGTTGCTATTGGAATAACAACAAGTTTTTAATAACTTAAAGTGCTGCTATTTGAATAGCTATTATTGCTATTCGAATAGCCATTTCGTTTTCTCATTTTTGAGTGAAGCTATTTGAATAATTATCTTTGCTATTTGAATAGATATTTATTTCCCTTCAATTTTTGAGTGTTTCTATTCAAATAGCCATCTTGCTATTCAAATAAAAATTGGTTTTCTTTGATTATGTGAAAACTTGATCCCATGAAAGATAAGAAAATTTTCGATTGAAATCGAAATTGAAACAGAAGAGAGACAAAATCAGAAATAAGAAACCCTGCAACAATTTCAAAAGAGTCAGAAATTCGAAGACATAAATGGAGGTAAGTCAAAGATAAACCATAATTAAGAAGAAAGAAGAAAGAAGAAAGGAATGGGTTTTCACCCTTCCCACCTCTCTGTCGAAATGCAGCTTAGGTGAAAATGGGAAATTTTGTTTTTGGTTGAAGGCAGTGGGTTGTGAAGAGGATGAGTGTTGGAATTTCTCAGGTGAGTGTCGAAAGACAGAGGTATGAGAGCACTTGATGTGTTTATTGTTACGGGGTCGTCTCAGATGAGTAAAGAGGATATGAAGGGTATTTATAGAGTAAAAAGTAACTCTTTCTGACGTTAGAGTAAGTGACGTTGGTGGTTTGTTGTCAAAATGGGAAATCATTCTTTCTAAAAAAAAAAACTCTCTTGTAATCAATATTTCTTACTTAATCAAGATTGTATACACATCTAACGTGATGTGGCTTATTCAATAAGTCTTAGGATTTTTTTGTTGATCCTCAATTATACTTTAACACTTGTTTCTTCTTCTAGATTTTTTCTTTCTGAAACAATTAAACGTGCTTATCTTTTTACCTTGGTCTTGGATGTATTTATTGCGCATATCCAAGAGCCGATGCCACAATGTATGCTTTTTGCATATGATATAGTCTTAGTTGGAGAGTCGAGAGAGGAAACAAATGGAAAGCTAGAGTTATGGAGACGAGCTTTGGAAGATCGGCTTTCGTTTAAGCAGGAGTAAGACGGAGTATATGGAATGTTAGTTCAGTAAAAGGTATGTTAATGTTAGTTTAGCAGTGAAAATTGGAGATCATACCATACTATAAGTCACACAGTTTAGGTATCTTGGATCTATCATACAAAATGATGGAGTGATAGAGGGAGATGTAACCCATAGGATTCAAGTTGGATAGATGAAATGAAGGGGTGCTTCAGGAGTTATTTATGATAAAAAAGTGCCTCTCAAACTTAAGTGTAAATTTTACCGCACAGCTATAAGGCCCGCGATGTTGTATGGTACTGAATGTTGGGCAGTAAAAAGCCAACATCAGCATAAAATCAATGTTGCGGAGATGAGGATGTTGCGCTGGATGTGTGACCATACAAGACAAGATAGGATTATGAATGAATGCATTAGAGAGAAAGTAGGAGTAGCTCCTATTGTGAAAAAAATAGGAGAATCTCGCCTTAGTTGGTTTGGACATGTAATGAGAAGACCCTTAGAAGCTCTTGTAAAAAGAGTAGATCAAGTAAAGAATAGTCCAATAGTTAGAAGTAGAGGAAGACTAAGAAAGACTATAGGTGAAACGATTAAAAAAGATTTAAATTTAAATAATATTTCTGAAAACTCGGTTTATGATATGATATAATAGCGTCGTTTGATCTATGTAGCTGACCACATCTAATAAAAAAAGACTTAATTATTATTGTTGTTGTATTATTTTAAAAGAAAATATCTCCTTACTTAATTTTATTTTTACTATTATTATTTTGAGGGATGTTAAACAAACATCCCCAAAAGCTCTCTATTTAAACCCCGAAGCATGTGAAGAAATATTATCAAAATAGATGAAAATGAAGAATCTCGGTATTTTGCAAGCAATCATAGCAAACTCAGTAACAGCAATAAAGAAAGTGCACTAGAATACCAAAAAAAAACGAAAGTCCACTAAAGCATGACATGGACAGCAATCCCGCTATGTGACACGCCAAGAAAATGTGAAAAATAGCATAAAAGAAACTTTTGTGACAAAGGCCATTATGCCTTGAATGAGAAATGCATGATGCATTTCTAATACCAGAAAATTATTCAGTATGTGATTGTGATGCTTATACTCACGATGCAGAACACGATTTTCTTGCGGAATAGTTTATGCAGAACAATCCAGAGCATTGCAAAAATGTAAAAGCAACTGTGCATAAAGTTTTTCTAAAGTACACATACATGCTGCAAAGAAGAAAAAAAGAATACTACATTAGTAATATAAAGAGCTACGATGCATGGATACAGATACAATGTTGGTATTAGATATGGAAATGGGTATGGGCTACAATAATTTTAAATAATCTAAGACACAGGTACATTGATATAAATTATTAAAAAATATATATATATATATATATATATATATATATATATATATATATATATTTATATTGATTGTTGTGTGTAAGAACAAAAACTTGACGAAGAATTATCAATTTGGGAAGAAAACAAAATCATACATTGGAGGAAAGGGAAAGATAATGATTTGGGAATATTTGTTATCACTGTGCTGCATCATCATTGCGCGTAAGGTCACCATCTCGCTCTACCACTATAAATAGCCACCACTGCAATAGCCGTCGAGAGAGGAAGTCTGGGAAGTTGAGTTTATTTAGTGTGTATTATAGCCTTAAATAAGGCTAAAAGTTTTTAAACAGACCTTGAAAAAAAATTGAAAAAAAAAAATATAATTTTATAAATAAATCTCAATACAGTAAAAACACAAAAAAAATGAATATTTTTAAAGATAGTGTCGGTATTAAAGAAATGTTGCCACATTTCTTAAGGTTGGCTTTATTTCATCGCTAATTGCGCGTCACCATCTCGCTCTACCCCTATGAGCCACCACTGCAATAGCCGTCGAGAGAGGAAGGGGAAGATGATTTTAGTGTGTATTATGAAGTCTCAATACAGTAAAAACACAAAAAATGAATAATTAAAGTGATATGCACTATTAGAGCATGTTTTTAATCTTTCTCAAAACTGTTTTTGGAGGATTAAGTTGTTTTGTGAAATAATTATTATGTTTGGATAAAAAGATTATTTTTTAAAAAAGTTTTTACACGAAATTCAATGTAAAATAAAAACTTTTTTCAGTTAATAATCATAAATTAAAGATTGGAGCTTATGATTTTATCTTATAAATTATTTCTTACACTTTGATATATAAATATTATTTTGTCCTTAATCAAATAATTTTTTTAATCATTCTATATCTATTTTAGTAATTTAATGCATAAAAATAATTTTTTTATATCATCCAAACAAATCATATTAACTTAAAATTATTTTGATTAATGCATCCAAATATAAAAATGAATCGATTATAATCAATTATAACAATAATCGATTATCAATATAATTTATAATTTTTAGTTTTTTCAAATAAGCCCTGAGTGTAAATAGTTTTACACTTATAATTATTAATATTTTGACATCTTTGCTTTTATTTGAATTACTAAAAAAAGAGATAGTAATAATTTTAATTTATTAAAATATTAATAAATGTTAATGTAAAATTCCTTTACACTTAAAATGTATACCAATTAAAATGTATACCAATTAAACTAAAAATGAAAGAGGGAAGGTAGAAATAGGTTAAGGTATGTAAAATGATACTGTTTTGTGAGTAAAATTCAATAAGTTGTACCAAGTCGTACCTGAGCTATGAATCTGGATTCTCTCCATCAAGTGCCGTTCAGCACCTTTCTCCAGCAAAATTTTAACTATTTATTTTTCATCTAATAGTCAGGAATTTTTTTATATTTTAATATTAAAAATATTTTATAATATTAAATTAATACTTTTTTAATATTGACTATTAAATAAAAAATAAATGATTAAAATTTTACTAGAGGATGGTACTGGATGGCAGCCCACTGGAGAGAATCCGGACTCCTGAGCTATACCCAAGCCATACTCATTTTTAAAAATTTAAAATATATATACATATATATAAATCGGTACACACCAAGTACGTATATGCCAACCAAAATGGCGTACACATGCTTTAGAGATGGGGAGATATTTAACTAGTAATGCTAAACACATATTTATACATATAGAGATCAATTTACGTTTTATATCTTTTTTTTTATATTTATTTTTTTATGATTTAATCTAATAATTAAGATTAATTTCACTTTATTAGATTTTTGAAAATGAGTGTAAGAGAAAAAACTATCACTTTATACATATATCAATTTATATTTGTATAATTTTTATCATTTAATTATAATTAATTTCATTTTATTTTTTATATGTGAAGTGATATAAATCTATATAATGTTTATGAAACATTATCATTCAACTTAAGCAGACACTAGTTATATGTGGGACCTACATTGAGATCCACATGCATAGTTTGTGACTAAGTTAGATAGGTGTCTATTTAGAAAAAATAATAAAAAATTATAGTATGGGATATATGATGCATCTATTGAAGTAGAAAACTTGGATTAGGTAGGGCATGAAAATTTGAAAAGCCCCGTTTGTAAAAAAAAAAAAAAAAGAGAGAGAGAAAGAGAGAGAAAGGTAGAACATGAAAAGTTTCTATAATGTTGCATTTCAATGCACCATACCCATAGCACAGCCCATACAAACACAAATGAAGGCCCAATATCAAATATCAATAGCAGGATTTCCAAATCAACAGACACAACTCAAGAGTGTAGCCCAACCCAAAGTTTCCCATCAAAACAATAAGAGAACTAGAGTCATTTGCTTCGTACCAAAAAAAAAGACCTAGTCATTTCCTTTAAAAGAAAAATGATACCATAGGTTTGTTTTGTCAACTCGTCAACTCTTCAATCAGGGACACTCGCTTAGTGTAAGATGACCCGTTCTCCATCAAGGCCACTCTACACTTCTCACTCATCTCCTTCACCTTTCTCCTAATCTCATCACTGCCGTTCATCAGTAACCTCACAGCTTTCTCCACTTCTTCCACCCGCACCAGATCCCCGCCCTCCCTATAATCCAACCTAATCTCCACCGCTAATCCCAATTCCTTAACCATCTCAAACGCGTTCATATGTTGCTCCGCATATATCGGCCACGTGGCAATCGGCACACCGTACCACAAACTCTCCAATATTGAGTTCCAACCACAATGTGACACGAACCCTCCGATCGCCTTGTGGGCCAGGACCTTCACTTGTGGGACCCACCCACACACCAAACCAATCCCAGCCGTTCGATCCAAAAAACCATCTGGCAGCACATCCTCGTGATTTGCATAGTCCGTTGGGTCCTCAAATTGGGCCTTTGGAGGTTCTCGTAAAGCCCACAAAAATTTAACTCCGGCCCGTTCAAGCCCAACTGCAATGTGTTCCACTTGGCTCGCACTGAGGCTTCCCACACTACCGAAGCAGAGAAACACCACAGACGATGAAGGTTGCTGATCCAGCCACTCCATGATCCGCTTGTATTGGGCTGGGTTCGGATCCCATCGGGTTGACCCATCAAGGTCGAGAATCGGCCCAATTGGGTAAACGGGTGGCAACTGCAAATCCCCATAGAGTGATTGAAGCGAGTAAGGTTCAAGCTCCTCTAACGTATTTACGACAATGCCCTTTGTTTCCCTGTACCTTCCCGCATGTTATGAAATCCAGGAATACCTGCCTTTCCCCTTCAACACGAGGTTGGGCAAAACGGGTCGGGGCAGCGGGTTCTTGAAACTTGGGACCTCGAACTTAGCTCCCGATTCGGCAAACTCGGCCGAGTCGACTCGGGGAAGGTGCAGCATGAAGCCGAGGAAGCTCGCCGGCGACGCAAAGAAGAGGTAGCAAGGGATGGCGAGCTCGGCGGCGACGTCGATGACGGTGATGGTGAACATGTCGACGAACAAAGCGGCGAGTTTGACCGAGTCAGAGCGAGTTGACTCGATTGGGATGAGGTTGAGGACTGCGTCTTTGACGAGGTGCTTGTGCTTCTGTAGGTAGAGCGAGATGAAGCCGACGACGGAGGATTGGTACTGATCGGGTGCGGGCGGGTCCACGGTAGGGAGGTGGAGGAATCGGATGTTGGTGGCTGAGGAAGCACGGGATTGGACGTAGGTGTTGATGAGTGGTCGTTGTGGGAAGGTGACGATAAGAACGGTAGCAGAGAATCGAGGGTCTTGTTTGTTTAGGAGGTTGGCGAATTCCACGGCTGGAACAAGGTTCCCGATGGCTGGGGTAGCACTGAAAACCACCTCAAATCTAGTCATGGTGAGGAAGCTGGAGTAGCTGTGAGATGTGGAGATGCATAATATTAGTGAATGGGTGGGTATTAGTAATATTTTGTGTTGGACTTCAGGGGTCAAATATAAATTTTAGAGAGTTAATATAAGATAAGTATTTACAAAAAAAGTTGGGAAATAACCAAGATTATGGGTATGTTCATTACAAACATTTTATATTACGGAGATAGAATTGTAACACTGGGTAGATTGTCCCATGGCTGGCACTATGGACAAACTTCATTCTAAATATTTTTTCCTTTATATTCTTCTGTACTGTAGAGAGAGTCATTAGGTGCCCATTCTTATACCGAGACACATAGACATAGTAGTTTGTTTTCAGTTTTCACCGACCATTTTATCAGAGCCATTTTAAATATATATACAGGATTTTACTCAGGTGAGAGGAGTATTTATTGTGAGAGGTAAGAGAGTGAATATTAACCATTGAATCTTTTATGAATGGTCAATATTAAAACATAAATTCATGTAATTTTTTTAAGTAATCACATGACCTTCAAATAATTTTTAATCTTGATCATTCATATATGATTATATGGTCAAAATTTACTCCTCTCACTCTCACATGATAAAAACTTCTCTCACTAGATATGCCTCCTATGTATATATATATTAACGGGTTGAGGTTAGTTCAATTTTTCTTGCACATTACTGAGAATTAGTCCTTAAATCTGATTCTTCCTTCTTAATTTTGTCTTTGGCATCTCCCCTATAGAGAGAAAAATGACTTGCAGTGAGAAATCCTTATTTCTGTATCCAATTTTATTATTCGTCTAATTTTTATACTTTAATTTTTTTAACTCATTTAGAAATTTATTTTATATCTCACAAAAATATTATAATTACATATAACTTAATTTAATATATATTTTACACAAATATATAATAAACATATATCCACCATAATTAACTTGGACAAAACACATTTTCCTTTTCGTGTCAGTGACTAGCACTGTACAAAGAAGTTTTTTTAATAATAGGGAAGAAAAGTGCAAGTGTGTAGTACAATAAAAAAACCTGTAGTATAGCTATACATAAAATAATTAATAATAACAATGATTGAAACTAAAAACTAATGCTAGTTATGGATTTCTTCTTCTACATGCGTTTGATTAAACACAAATTCCCTTGATTTGAGTGGTCATGGTTGTGGGTGTGCAGGCTAAAGGCTGGCAACCAAATTCAAAACCTTTAGAAGAAGTTTTAAAATCAACATTTAAGATTGAAGCAAAACTTATTGGCTATGATGAAACTCCCATTGAGGTAACAACTACTAATACCATCGGGCACATAATGGTTAATGGAGACCTATGCAGCAAGTCTAACCCAGAAATTTGCCCCATCCAATGAGGTAGTTGATATATAAATGCTCCCCATGTGCAAAACCTGTTGGCCAACGGCTTCAATCTTCTTCTAAGGGACAGCCTAGTGAAACCTTTGAAAATCATGATTGTGACAGTGACTCATTGAGGACAGGTAATATAAAAACTATATTAGTTTTAAGGTGCCAAATATTGGAGCCAGTACCATTCTCTGTTAATCCTAAATATTGTTTCAGATTGTTCATACAAAGGAACAGCAAGATCGCAATTGTATGAATTCTGTGCTGCTTATTGCTGGAAACCTCCTCCATTTTAATGCTGCAAAGAAGAGGGACCAGACCACCTGAACTTGAGTCCCTCATTATCTTTATTTGTAATCTTTGGTAAAATATGTTTCTCTACCCAGATTTTGTAGTCTCATTCAGGGAATCAGGGTTCAAGTTAGGAGTGTATATATAGAGGGCAGAAAGTGAGCCTTTAGAGGATCTATAATTCTTTGCATATAGAATCAGAATTGCCAGCAACTCAGACTACCCTGTTCAACTTCCTAGATGGAATTGGATTTTTTTTTATTAAACTGACACTGTTGTCAAAACTAATTATCAAAATATTATTTTTTTAAACTATTTATTAAACTATCACTTTTTTTAATTATTTATCAAAATATTACTATTTTGAAATTATATACCAAACTGTCACTCTTTTCTCTAACGTGGTATTTTTTAATAATTTTTGATCCACGTAGGATGTGCCGCCTAAGATGGCGTATTTGCAAAGGATACGCCAAGAAACTTGGCGCAACAAGGGCAATTACGCCATTTGACTTGGAGCAATCCATCTAAATGCAAATCGCCCCTTTTACGTACAAAACGTCATCCTAAAGACACTGAAGACTCAATTATTTATAGATCAAGTGTTTGCTTCTGTTACATAATGCAGTCGATGTGGGACTTTGGTATTGGCAAATCAAAACTACTAAGTAAGACAACAAGGTACTTTGTTCGATGTGAGACTTTAGTGTTGGTAAGACAAAACAACTAAATAAAATAACAATGTAACTTTATTCGATGTGGGGCTTCAGTAAAAGGACTAAAACTCATGAGGATAGATTATGACTTTATAACATACTATAATAAACTTAACCAATCAGACATTATGTAAGTATCACTTGCAATCACGTAATATAGGCAAAAACCCCAAATTTAATAAGATAAAATGAGAGGTCTAAGGTCTATAATATAATCCCAACTTAACAAGTAGTGTTAGCCTTAAAAAATATAGGTAGAATACAATTTCTCAAACCTCTTTCTTTTAGTGGAATTAGTGGATTGCATAGGCAAGAAAATAATTTTGGAGTTAGAAAATAATTTTAGTAACATTTCTATATAGTATACAGCCAAGGAAACAAAAAATAGTTCAACCAAACAATCAATAAAAGAAATAACATAATTAAACAGTAAACTAGCTTCCGAGTTTGTCTTACAAATTGCAGATACATCCAATGACATAAATATAAAAAGCTTACTTTAAAGTGCTTGACGATATGCCTGAACAAATGCTATTGCCAAGATGCTCCCACCCATCACAATTAAGTTAGCAAGAATCTTTGAAGCCTGCATAAACAATTATGGTAAAATTCATGCTAGAAACGGAGCTTTTCAGAAAAGAAATTGTAGAAAGAACATTTACAGATAGCAGATTCTAACAACTTCCTTCCCCCTTCCAAGACCAACCTCATCAATCAATACTTTTTTATTTTTTTCGTTTTGTTTTTGGTAAATTAGGTAGTCAATGTCATTACTTTGGCTTGAACCAATGACCTCTACCCGATTCCCCACCCACCCCAACCAACTGAGCTAAGCACAGTTGGCAACCATAACTTAATTAGACACAATACATGGTTAGAGCTATAATGCAAGCAAGCATAAGTTAAACTTCTGGCTATTACAAAACTTGCATAACAATTCATGAAAAAATTTTAAGTAATAACTTTTTGCTCCAGAATTAATCTTGGTTGCCAAACAATACATTAGAAACACCTTTTTAAATCTGCATACTTGAAAAGAGCCTAATAAAAAATTTGCTACTTTATCTTCTGAGAAAATAAAGAAAAGAAAAAGGAAAAAGAAAAAGGAAAAGGAAGAATGTTTAATATCTATAAGTGCCATCGGTTAAGCCTAATTTTCTTTATGCATATTAGTTGAACAACAAGGAACATAATATTCATTCCTTTTCCTCATTCCCCATCTCCTTGAAAAATAGGTAACAAAGTTGGCAGGAACAAGATAGCTATATAAACTTACCATAGCGTAAGAATCAATTAAATGATCCTTCTGCTCCTAAAGCTTGGATTTTCTTCTGTGTAAATCAGGAATTTTATGGTTATTGATAGATTATGACACCCTGCAATCAAATTCACTTGTCAAGAATGAGTGACTTGGTTAATACAAAGAAAGTGACTTCTGGAGAAGCAAAGTAGGGAAAGGAAATGGTCAGACAAGTTCATGAAGAAGTAAAGGGACAGACTTCTATACAAGGAAATAGAAATATGATTTACGTATATAATATTTCATAAAGGAGCCAATAAACCAAACCTTCTAATGTCAAATTTTTCATTTGGACAAAGGTACTCAATTGAATTAATACAAATATGACATCTTGCAATAAGGCCATAATCGAATAAGGCCATAATCTATCCTCATGAGTTTTAGCCCTTTTACTGAAATCCCACATCGAATAAAGATACATTATTATCTTATTTAGTTGCTTTGTTTTGTCAACACCAAAGTCTCACATCGAACAAAGTACCTCGTTGTCTTACTTAGTTGTTTTGCCTTGCCAACATTAAAGTCCCATATCGACTGCGTTACGTAACAGAAGCAAACACTTGGCCTATAAATAATTAGGTTTTCAGTGTCTTTAGGATGACATTTTGTACATAAAAGTGGTGATCTGCGTTTAGATGGATTGCTCCAAGTTAAATGGCGTAATTGCCCTTGTTGCGCCAAGCTTTTTGGCGTATCCTTTGCAAATACGCCATCTTAGGTGGTGTATCCACGTAGGATGCGCCAAAGAGGGTGGCGCATCCACATAGGATACGCCGAGCGTGTTGGTGTATCCTACGTGGATGCGCCACCCTCTTTGGCGCATCCTACGTAGACCAGAAATTATTAAAAAATGTCATGTTAGACAAAAGGATGATAATTTGGTATATAGTTTCAAAAGAGTGACATTTTAGTAAATAGTTAAAAAAAGTGACAGTTTGATAAATAGTTTAAAAGAATAACATTTTGATAATTAATTTAGCCAACAGTAACAGTTTAGTAAAAAAGTTATGGAATTGGATTATAACTGATGATAATGGGAAGACTGAAAATGCATACTATATATATATATATATTTTTTTTTTATGTTAACTTCAAATTTTATTGCATTTCACAATCCGAAAGTAACAAAAACAATAAAGTGGGGAGAATCTTCAATCCACTCACAAGTGTCATTACTCATTATCTTTGGTAAAATTGGCTAGAGAATCCGCCATAGAATTATAAAATCGTGGAACTGCATTACTATCAAAAGCGTAAAACTAAGAAGCAAAACACCATATATCCTGAAGAATTGATCTTGCATATGATAAATCTGGCACGGAATCTTGGATACTACTATAAACATTCTGAACATCACCCTCAAGAACAACACGTTTGCATCCAACTTCCCAAGCAAAAGCAAGACCCTTCCGAGCTGCCAAGAATTCACCTGTGTCCGCTGAAGACAGCTCCGGATTTCCTAAAGGATTTGGCTGCAACAAACTTGCCATTCCAATCACGTATAACCAAACCAATACCAAAATTCAATTGCTGCTCAAATAAGGCCACGTCAACATTAACTTTGAATATATTATTACGGGGCTTTCTCCATCTGTTGCAACGTGAGGAAATAGGAGCCAGAATGGTTTCATTATCATCCTCCAAAGCAGACTTAAAAGCAGCTAGATGGGCATCAACAATCCGAACCACCTGTAAAAAATCTCGAGGAGCTTTACCCTGCCAACCTAAATTACGCTCATACCAAACTTCATTCCAGAGAAAAGCTAAATTATGTAGCAACTCAGCATCACCATTCTGGAAAATGTTCATCATATAATCAAACCAAGTATGCAATGAGGAACTCTGCTGGCAAAGGAAGACTTACTGTCATACAGTTTTTAATAAAGGTGCAATCTCTAAAAATATGAACAACATCCTCCACATCACGAGTGCAAAAGTAGCAACCAGCTGCAACCTTTTGAAGGCAGAATATCACGAGAGAGCCTCCAAACGAAAATACGAATCTTACCAAGGATCCTCAGCTTCCATAATTTTTTCCACAGCTTGTTAGGCAAGCTTTTGAGACATTCATAACCAGGCTTGTCATTTGTTCTCCTATCGTCCATGCAACCAGAACAATGAATCAGAATAAACCTGTAAGCTGACCTGTACAATCATGAAACCAGAACAATGAATCAGCCCTCTTACCCCTTCCCAATTGGATAGCTGTGATACAATTTGCAATATTGTTTGGAAAAATATTATGAATGAGATCAGATTTCCACCTTCCAGAATTAGAGTCAATGAGGTCTTGGACTAAATGCACCGTGGTATCCAACACACTAGGGTTAATCACCGTAAAATTTCTTCCCATGGAAACCAGGGATCATGCCAAACCCGAACTTGAGACCCATCACCAATTCTCCACAAAATGCCAAGTTCTAAATTTTTTCTACCTTCCATGATACTACGCCATGTGAATGATGGATTTGCATCCGTATGAGCATCAAGGAAAGAATTTCGAGGGAAATACTTGGCTTTTAAGATCCTGACCATGAGGGAGTCCAGATTACGGAGAATACGCCAACCTTGTTTGGCTAACATAGCCAAATTAAATGTATGGAGATCCTTATAACCCAAACCCCCACACCCTTTCGGCCAACACAAACACTCCCAACTAAGCCAATGGATATTCTTTTAGAATGTGTTTGGAATGTAAAAAAATAAGAAATGATTTGATTTTGAAATCAAATTTAATTAAATATTGTGTTTAGAATATTAAAAAATAAGAAATGATTTGATTTTTAAAATTCTATAGATTTCAATCCTTTTTTTTTAGAAATTCTATCAAATTTGGTAGGATTTGGTAGGATTTGATTTGATTTGAAATGAATAAACTATTTTACCCTTAGTAATTACCTCTAAACATCTCTCATAAGGGTTAAAATGTAAAATAATAAAATCAAATCAAATCAATTATCATTTTAATGAATTCCAAATACAAAATTTGATTTCTAAATCAATTCAATTCCTATTTTCTTTTTAAAGTTTCAAACATAAAATTTAATTTATAAATCAAATCAACTCAAATCAAATCATTTCCAATTTTAATTCATTCCAAACACAACCTTAGTATTTCCCACAACCTTGCAAAGACTTGTAGGTCTGAAATGTGAATATAGTTCAGGTTTCTCATTCTTGGAATCAGAGAAATAAATGTAGAAAAAGCACCTTCTATAAATTCTGGATTTTGAAACACCGTCTTGACCTAATTGCAAATTGCTTCCCCCACCATGTCCCAGTTATTTTGATATAACACCGCATGCACCCCGTTTGGACCTTGCGCCTTTAAGCCACCAATAGAAAACAAAGCAGAATTTATCTCTTCCACCGAAACAACTTTACTGAGTAAAGCTTTGTCTTCATCTGACAGAGGAGGGAAAGCTCCTGACACAAAAAAAATTATCATAATGACCTTCATCTGAATACAGGTTCTTGAAAAAGTCAATTCCCATCTCTTTTAGCTCATCATGATTTTCTATCCAGGATACATTAGTAGCTTTAAGAGCAATAATTCTATTTTTTCTTCTTCTAGCTGTAGCCAAACCATGAAAATACTGGTGTTTTTTGTCAGACTTTTTTACTTGGAAAAATTATTTATTAAAATATAATTTTTTAAAATTATTTATCAAAATATTATTTTTTGAAATTATATATTAAACTATCACCATTTTATTCAACATGATATTTTTTAATAATTTTTTATTCACATAGGATGCGCCAAACAGGATGACATATCCATGTGGATTACACCAGCACAGTAGGCGTAATCCAAGCGGACGCGCCACCCTATTTGACGCATCTTACATGAACACGTCATTCTACATGACGTTTTTTACGTGGATACGTCATGTAGGATGACGTTTTTTAGTTGCCAACACATTTAGCATTTTTTACGTGGACAAAAAAAATACTTATAGGACACTTAACTCATTTCACGTAGTTCTCACGCTCCTCCCAAAGACATATGCATTTCACATGCCTACTAGAGAGTGCACCATAACGTTGGAAGACATCAGTATCAATTAACTTATTTATAAGTCAAGTGTTTGCTTTTGATCCGTAAAGTAGTTAATGTGTAACTTTGGTGTTGGTAAGGCAAAACAACTAAATAAGATAACAAGGTACCTTAATTTGTTCAATGTGAGACTTTAGTGTTAGTAAGATAAAGCAACTAAGTAAGACAATAAGGTACATTTATTCAATGTGAGACTTTAATGTGAAGGAAACCAACTTACATTGGTAGATTGATATCGAGCTTTGATATGAGGGGCCTATACATATGCTTGGTTGATATTGATATTGAGCTTGGTCAGTTTATATATTGAAGGTGAAGGATTTGCCTCCTTACTCTTCTTAACGAGAGATGTTATGCATAAACGTATTGATGGGCCAAAATAATATATTTGGTGATTGGGCTATTAATATGGGAATGTGAGTAATACGTTAACATATATGTGTGTGTGCGCTTATACTTTGTATAATTAATTTTTACCCTTATAGATTGTCTTGTGTTATCTTTTTTATCCTGAATTAAAATAGATGAAAGACAATCTTCAAGTTCAAAGCTCGCAAGAGAGCAAGGTAGGTTTTGGAGCTGCTTGGATCTATGGTTTGGATGGTTATATTGATCTAGATGTTGTAAAAAGGGTCCTATTGTAAGTTGGTTTCCTTCACATTAAAGTCACACATCGAATAAAGATACTTTGTCATCTTACTTAATTGCTTTGCCTTGCCAACACCAAAGTCTCACATCGAACAAATGTACCTTGTTGCCTTACTTAATTATTTTGTCTTGCCAATACCAAAGTCTCACATCGACTACTTTATGGATCAGAAGCAAACACTTGACCTATAACTAAGCTAATTGATGCTGATGTCTTCCAACATTATGGTGCACTCTCTAATAAGCATGTGTCTTTGGGAAAAGTGCGAGAACCACATAAAATGAGTTAAGTGTCCTATAAGTATTTTTTTTATTTTTTATTTATCCATGTAGACAATGTCAAATGTGTTGGCATTTTTAACTAAAAAATGTCATTCTACATGGCGTATCCATGTAAAAAACGTCATATAGGATGCGCGAAACAGGGTGACGCATCGTATGTGGACAAAAAATTATTAAAAAATGTTACATTAAATAAAAGGATGATAATTTGGTATATAATTTTAAAAGAGTAATATTTTAATAAATAAAATTAAAAAAGTGACATTTTGATAAATAATTTTTTCACTAATGACATTTTGATAAAAAAGCAATTCTTTTCTCCATGATTAATCCATTTACATCTGGATTTTTATTTCCAAAGGAGCTCTTCCTGCATCAAGATAGCCTCGTACTCTCTCCAAAGGTGGTCTTTCTAAAGATCTTCAAGAAATTTGTTTCCTTGCAAAGATAAATTTTTAGAAATATCTTCAAGTCTAGCCAATAGGCGATGCTTCCTATGCAAAATATCTCCAAAAACTTCTTTATTCCACACATTAGCTCTAGAAGTAAAAGAATTAATATTAATTATCCAATAGTTCACCAATGGTATTCCATGATTCAGTGACCATCACTATAAGAAATAATCAAATTAGCGAGAGAAATTACCCTCGCTAGTCCGTCGTTACACCGTCGTAAATAATATTTGCAAGGGACTAGTGACGGACTAGCGAGGGATCATTTAGTCACTTTTTTTTCATCACTAATTAGCGAGGGAACATATGCCCTCGCTAATCCGCCGCTAGTGAATTCATTTTCCTCGCTAATCCGTCTCTAATCCCTCGCTAATACGTCGCAAATATAAAACCCTTATTCCCTCGCAAATCAGTGAGGGAATTTACGTCGCTATTCCATTGCTGTATATTAAAAATCCATACCAAATTTGGACATTTCCTCCTCGCTAATCTCTCGCTAATAAACCCTCATTATTCCCTCGCTAATATATCGCTAAACTTCCATCGCTATTTCGTCGCTAATCCTTCGCTGAGTATTTATATACTTTACTCGCTATTCCGTCGCTAATCCCTCATTGATTATCTATATGATTTACTCGCTATTCCATCGCTAATCCCTCACTGATTATCTATATGATTTACTAACTATTTCGTCGCTTATTCCTCACTGACCAGTCTATTTTTTTTTTTAATTACCTATATATTATTGACTTACCCAAACCTGTATATCAAACGAAATAACAAGAAGCAAGAACAAACTATTTGAGAATCCAAGGATAGCAGCAACAAATGGTAGAATCCAAAATAAATCTACTAGTTATGTAAATAGTTCATAAAATTTACAAAACAAGATAAAAAGAATGTTGTGTTCATAAAATGTACAAAATAATATAAAAAAAGAATGTCATAAAAAAGAATGTCATATAAAAAGAATAGACAATCAGTCTATAAGTTGGCTTTATCTTCGTCTTCGTCTTCGTCTTCGTCTCTGTCTCGACCCTCGCCAACTGTTGCACCTTGCGATGGTGCTTGTGGAGCAACATTTGCTAATCCGATTGTAGATAGGAACGATTGGAGGGGCGCCAACATAGGGACAAGTTGAGTCTGGACAAAAGAAGTCATCGTTGTTGCCATTGCTGTATTTACAGCTTCAGATATGTCCCGTGTCAATGGTGTAGAGCGGGAAGGACCCGCAACCGAGGAGGATGAAGCTTGCACGCTGTTATTAATGCCAATGTGCAAGCTGTTACCTATGCCATGCACCCGTCCCTTCTTGTTGGGACCCACCGCATCTAACCAGACCTCCGGGTTAATCATAGGATGAGAGGAAGAGTTTTCTCCATATTTTTCTGTCATCGCAATGTCATACGACTCCTAAAATAACAAAAAAAAATTAACAAAAATCAATAACAACAAATATAAATGACAATCAAATTTTAAAGACACCAACAATAAAATTCCTCGAGCGCTCGGAAACATAGCTTCCATCTTTCTTCTTGTGAACTTTGACATACAGATCTCTGTAAGAAACCTGATGCTTTAACTCTGCCTCCTGTAATTACATATGAAAGAATATATAATAAACACATATCCAGTAGGCCAATTCCTCTAAAATACCAATGCCTTTATGTCATACTCAAGATAGGCAAATAACTCAAATAATTACAATATGTTAATAAACGGATTAATAAAATAAATTAAAACTCAAAAAATTCTAGAACGTCCAAACAGATTACCATCAAAACTTTAAATGAGGAAGTTATATTACCATATTGCTCTTGTGTTGACCAAAGTTTATCGACCGGCCTGTATGCTTCAAGGCATCAGCATATGGGCTTCTGTTCCTTCATTCTTTATCTCTAGACCTCGTCATCCATTTATCTGTCAGCCAAATGTCGACCAGGTCATCCCACACTTTTGTCCTCATTCCTCTAGGCCCATGGCCCTTAACATCAGCCAAGTTGTTTGAATTTGCCTTCTCAAAGGCCTTATCTCGTACTTTGTTCAAATGGTCTGGATAGAGGTCCATGACAGTCCGTTCCCAGACAGTTCTCGCTATGCCGCAATCAGCATCAGATGTGAACCAATGCTTAGCCTACACAAATGATATGTATGTGTATTTATTTTTCAATAAACGTATAATATATAATTTTATAAACACAATTACTTACCATGAAATTGTTAAATAGTATTTCCTTCATCTTAGTTGGATAACCTCGCCACGTACTAGTCGGAACAGGCATCCTTATCATGACATTGTACATAATGTCACGTGTCACTCTCGGCGAGATAAACCTCCTCCTGTAAGTACAAGAAGATAATGTTGGTAATCTAAAAGTAAATACATGTAATAAAAGATGATAATCATTATTACTTACGGTTCAGAGGCAGGCGCCACATATATAAGTTTCCTGCTATCTATTTCTACATTGGATTCTCCACATGAAAGCACCACATTCGGGCTGCTAGTGGGTGAGTCAGCAGAGGGTGGCATAGAAAGGGCTGGGTCAGTAAGGGGTGAGACAGAAGCTGATGCGCCTCCAATGATTAATGGACTAGACACTGGTAGGTCGGCACTAGTCGATGGGCCAGTAACTAAAGTTGCACGTAACATAATTATAGATAAACAAATATATATATATATATATATGTATATTACATTTATATAAACCACGAGTTAACAATAATTAAAAAGATTATCCTACTATTAGGTATACCTGGAGAAAGGTGAAATCTTTGTAGTGGTGGAGAATCATGGCCAGATGAAACATTACGGTCTCTCCCACGACTGCGTTCAGCATCTCTACCTCGAATGGTCACGATGAATATCTGCATAAGAAAACATAATGAAACATGACGAGTTAAGAAATTATATGTCAATAAAAATCTCAAAATATAATAATGATATTTTAGTGTAAATACCATTAACAAAATTTATTAAACAAGATTCAATTTTAACTACTTGAGTCTGAAGCAAAAAATTCCTCATCTTCATCTGAGAATTCATTAATTTCATTATTTTCGTTGTCATCAATAAACTCATCATCAACCAGAACGTTCATTGGATAATGTGTATCACGTATGTTCACTTCTTCCATTTGGGCATGTGCATCAAACAAGGAAACTACTTCATCATCTATGATAATATTGTGTGTTCCAACGGATCCATCATCTTGGTAATAATCAGTAGCAATTGGGTCATTTAATTCATCACCTTCGTCATTCAATGTCTCAGCCACGAAGAGTTTTGCTCTGACCTTGCAAGCTGCCCACCATTCACCATTAGCTTTATTCTCGCTTTGTAGGTATCTTGTATAGTACACTTGTTGTGCTTGTTCGGCTAAGGCGAATGACTTATTTGAGTGAAATCTTGATTTATGCTTGATGTCAACCAACCCATATCTCTCATCAACATTGACTCCATTTATCGGGTCAAACTAATGACATTGTAAAAGAAATATTCTGTTATGATTTCCTACATATGACAATTCCAATATATCTTCAACGATGCCATAATAGTCGAATTCTCACCATATATACTACCTCTAACATATATACCACTATTCATGATAGCTTTATTTTGTCCGTACACTTTACTATAAAATCTATACCCATTAACTATTAAGCCACAGTAAGAAGTCACGGACTTGGATGGACCATAACTTATCTCTCGTATCATTTGATCCTCGACTTGGCCTATATTAACTTGTATCATTACATAGATGATAGATAGTTGTAACATCTAGCGTAATGAACATTGAATTTAATATGATAGATGTGATTATGGATAAAAGGACTCACTAGATGTTTTAGCCACCTACTGAAGTTCTTATCTCGAGCTTCCAATATTTGATAATCAGTGATGTTAGGATATGTTTCCCTTAACAAATCCTCGAATTGTCTAATCAATACAATAATTAATATTTAGCATAAATTTAGTGAAAAAATAACAAATTCATTAGATAGAGAGTAGACTTACTAGAGATAAGGTTCTACTTCTCTACAATTTACAAGCACATATGTCTCAGCAATCTGAAGTTTCACATCCATCAAGAATCTATTTCGACCTCTCCCGATAGGACGACATAGATGTTTAAAAATAGACAATTGTTCATTAATTGTATCTTCCCCACCGTTGTCATTCCAAGGAACTTGAGTACGCCTGGTCTGTAGGTGGGGATCAAAATACATGGATGCAAAATTAAAAATTTCTTCTAAAATATATGCTTCACAAATAGATCTTTCAATTTTTACCTTATTTCGGACCTTTCTTTTCAAGTACAGCATATACCTCTCAAAAGGGTACATCCGCCTGTACTGCACTGGTCCTCCAACCTTAGCTTCATAAGGGAGATGCACGACTAGATGTTCCATCACGTCAAAGAATATTGGAGGAAAAATCTTCTCTAACTTGCAAATTGTTTCAATGATAGAAAACTCTGCATTCTCCATGGTGGAAGTATGAATTTCAGTTGCACAAACTTCTTTAAAGAACAAGCTTAGTTTTGTTAACGGTCCCTATATAGGTTTTGGCAAGATATCACGAAATTCCAGCGAAATTAACCTTTGCATAATAATATGACAATCGTGACTTTTCATTCCATATATCTTCCCGTCGTCTACATTGATGCAACGTGCGATATTCGATGTATACCCATGAGAAAATTTCAACTGTTTTATCCACTCACACACCATCCTTCTTTGATTGGCATCCAAGACATATGTTGCCTTTGGTTTTTTACACTTGCCATTCTCAACTATTAGCTCCAAGGTAGAACGTTTACATATTATCTTCAAATATTCTCTTGCATTTGCATTGTCTTTTGTCTTGTTCTTTATGTCCATGACAGTGTTGAAGATATTGTTAATCACGTTCTTCTTGACATACATAACATCTAAATTATGTCGTATTAGATTAATGGACTAATAAGGCAATTCTCAGAATATGCTCTTCTTCACCCAATTGTGGTGTATACCAAAGCCATCTTGTTTTTGTTTACCTGAATTCAAGCTGAAAATGACTTCCTTAAGTTGAGTCACTTTATTCAAGACATCTGTCCCACTCAGCCATTGCGGTGGATTATATTTTTCCACTGTTGATTTCTTAAAAGAGTTTCGATCACGGCAAAATGGATGATCAAAAGGTAAAAATTGACGATGACAATCAAACCAGCAGCATTTCCTACTGTGCTTCAACACAAATGACTTACTATGATTCATACAAAGCGGACAAGAAAGTTTTCCATGAGTACTCCACCCAGACAGCATTCCATAGGCTGGAAATTCACTTATTGTCCATAACAAAGCCACTTCCATATCAAAATTTTACTTCTTCTAAGCATCATAAGTTTGCACCCCATCGTCCCACAATATCTTCAGATCGTCAATTAGGGGTCTAAGATAGACATCTAAACTTTTACTTGGTGACTTTGGTCCAAGAATCACAAGAGTGAGGAATATGTATTCCTTTCTCATACACATACTTGGAGAGGTAGATTGTACGGTGTGACAAAAATAGGCCAACATGAATATGGTGTGGCTGAACCGCTGAATGGATTAAAACTATCTGTACACAGGCCAAGCCTAATATTTCGAGCGTCTAGCACAAATATTGAATGGGTAGCGTCAAATCGTTTCCGAGCCTCAGCATTAGCTGGATGCCTGATCACTGATTCATCTTGACGCACTCCATCCGCATGCCAACTCATATACTGTGTAGTATTTTTGGACATAAACAGACATTGGAATCTTGGCATAATGGGAAAATATCGCAACACTGAATGCGACACATCCTTCTTATTCGATGAACGTCCCGCCTTCGGTTTGAATCGTGGGTGTCCACATACTAAGCAAATTGAGTAGAGTCTCTTATCACTGTATTCTTTGTAATACAATATGCACTGATTAAGACATGCATCTATCTTCTCATATCCTAATCCCAACTCACGAACCATTCTCTTTGATTTGTAGAAGTTTTCGGGTAATCTTTCAGGCTCTGGAAGTATGCTCTTAATTATGACAATCATTCAATCATAACAACTCTCACTCATGTTAAACTCCGACTTCAAGTTCAAAAATTGAGTTACAGTTGACAATTTCGTGAGCTTATGGCAACCATCTCATAAAGGTTCGTCAGGGTCTCTTAGTAAGTCATAAAACTTCGCACCTGAAGGATTTGGATCCTCTTCTAAATCTTGAGCTTCTGAATTTAATCTATCACCTGCGGCATCCATAACCATATCCATGTATGAATTCCTAGGCTCCACTTCATCATCATGGACAATGGATGTTGAACCGTTATCCCCCCATCTGTCATCACCATGAATAGTCCAATTTACATAACCATCCACAAATTTGTACTTATACAGATGTTGATCTACGCCAAATACCTCCCTATAAGCATGATTCTTACATCTAGCACATGGACAAAGGACACGATTTAATGCATCAGTAACTGTCGAGTCTTCTTGAGCAACCCTAATGAAATCATCAACTCTATCCTTGAATTCTTCACTTACATAGACAGTAGGATCATTTCTTCGTAACATCCAACTTCAATTAGGTCTCATGATTGTTGAAATTGATTTAGCACATTAACACAATCCTTATATCTCCATCTCCTTCTTAACATGGTATGACCCTATCCCATTCGATAAGAAATATTTTCAACACTTGGTTAATAGTTATTCCTTAAATCTCATATTTTATACTTGATAAAATTTCGGCAGCATTTTCCATTGGTCTCCAAGTGCATGACTTGAACGCAGTGAGATCTACCGCATTTAAGTATACACCCAGAGAATAAAAGGAAATATTGAAGACCGAAATTTCAACAAGAATAACATATGAGATTTAAAGAATAACTATTAACCAAGTGAAGAAAAAATTTCTTACCAAACTGTCCCACTTGGACAATTCAAGATTCAATATAATGAGCAGTACCTTGAAAAGGTATGCGTGCTCATTAATATAGAATCTCAAAAGGGAAACTAAGGTTTTGCTCAAATTTTTACTCAAATAAGAAAATAAAACTTTAAGCATATGTCAAAGCACAATCAAAAGTTAAATTAAACCAATATTCTTAACACATAATTCATTAGAAATTCATAACTTTTATTTTGAACATCCAAGATTTGATGTCATATTTAGATAGTCCTAAATGTACTGGGATAGGAGAGAAAAACATTTCTTAAAGGCAATTCGTTTTATAATTCCGTTGATGGAAGCCCTATATGCCAATTACTATACTAAAGAAGTTATGATTATTCTGATTAGTGAATTTCAGTCGCCTGAGGAAGAAATGAAGAAAATTGTTCTGAAAGTGGTGAAGTAGTGTGTAATTACTTGAGTGTGTGCATAGTGATTATATTAGAAATGATATTCTCCCTAACTTTTTCAAGAACGTCTGGGTTAGGAGAATGACTATGGATCGAAAAAACTACAAGCAACTTGTGGAGACTACTGTAGATATAGCAAAAAATGTTGGCGTTGCTGATATTGTTAGGAGAATTGTTGAGGATCTTAAAGATAAGAGTGATGGGAAAATAGATGAATCTTATAAATTAATATTTTCCTCTAATTAAGCTTAAATTAACCTCTAATTTTAGGGAAATGTAAAATATACAAGTCCTACCATAATACCAAAAACCAGGCTTCAACATTAGTACGTTTTGCTTGAACTTTGTGCATAAAAAATTATAATAAACACATAATTACAAACAAGCACTAGTTAAATGGTCTTCCCTCGAACCACTATAACCAAGAGATAGAGTGATAACATAATTTAAAGAACCTATAAGTGCCTCTTTTGTTTGAAATGTTTAAAAAATTCATGTTATCTTTTCTAGATTTAATGGCTTTAATTCCAGTTCATGAAATAAGAGGCATTTAGGTTTCATTACAACTGAGGTAGTTATTATGCAAATATAATCAGGAATATATGTAATAATAATAATAATAAGAAGTGTGAGAAAAATCAAGAGACGAGAATGTAGAACTAGCCCCATGCAGTTGAAGGCTCGACCAAAATAAAAATCCAGAAGTCCACATCTCCATAGATCAATAGAAAATTAGGATTGATGAAAGAAAAATAATGAAGGAAAATCTATAAGCTTCCCTACCTTGAGATGGGCTTGACTTTTGAACTTGTGAGTGAGACTGATAGAGAAGAAGGTAGGACTTCCTGGAGTGTAGAGGAGAAACCGAGTGCTCTCCTTGGTGATGCTAGTGCCGCGGTGCCGCCTATGTCTCTCTGGTGGTGAAAAGAAATTTTCTGAGGAGGAAGAACAAAGTAGGCATATGAGGGGTTTGCTAACTAGAGAGTAATCCCAAATTAAAAAAAAAACCTAAGCAGAGAAAAACAAAATTCAAATTCGATTTGAAGAAAACAATACTGATTACGCGGAAAGCACAGCGGGGCAGAAGAGAGAAGAGTGGACCGAGTAGTAGTGGCGTGATGGTGGCGCGGCTTTGAGTGAGAGAGAGTGAGAGTGAGAGTGAGAGCACGGGAGAGAGAGGGTGAGGGTGAGGGTGAGGGTGAGAGTGAGAGTGAGAGTGAGATTAAGAGTGAGAAGGAGAGGGAGAGCACAACAGAGAGAGGGTGAGAGTGAGAGGGAGAGCGCGGCTGTGAGGGATTTAGAATTCTGTAATTAGATTTATTAGGTTTTGCAAGGGATTTGCGAAGGAAATTTTCCTCGCTAAATTTTTGTCAGTTAGCGAGGGAAACTATCCCTCTCAATTCCCTCGCTAATTTCATTAACTTATAATTATACTTTTAGTGAGGGAAATTATTCCTCGCAATTCTCTCAATAACTTTAGCGAGGGAAAATATCCCTCGTAATACCCTCGTTAATTAAAGCGAGGGATATTTTCCCTCTCAATTTCCTCGCTATTAATTTGCTATTTTTCTCCATATTTTATTTTTGAAATTTAACAAGGGCTCAGATTTTCCTCGCTGATCCTTCGCTGATCAGCAAGGGAAAATTTCCCTCGCAACATTCCGTCGCCAAATCGCGAATTTCATGTAGTGCATATCCCAGAAGCCTTCATGTAATAACCAAGGCGCAAGGAATTTGAAAGGTTTATTCCTGGCACTAGAGATGTTATAACTAGCAAAGCAAAGTAATATTGGAACATGGTCAGATTTTAACTTGAGGAGATGCTAAACATAGGCGTTTAAACTACATATCGGTCTAATCTTTTCCTGATAATACCACGTTGCCAGGTAAAAGGTTGCCCAACAAATCCAAGGTCGTTTAAACCACAGTTACGAAGGTAAGAGGAAAAATGTTAAGAATCACCACCACTTTGAGATCCACCTTGATGATCATCAGAACTAGTTATAGCATTAAAATCACCACTAATACACCACCGCCCATCCATATCAACAGCTATTTTCTCTAAAGAATTCCCCAAATCACGTCTGGGCCCAATTTAAGGACACCCATAAACTATAGTTAGGAACCAAGGTCTATCACGATAATAAGCAATCTGCATATGGACAAACTATTTGATGGATTCAAGGATATGCACCTCCCAATGAGACTTCTGCCACAAAATCCAAATGCCCCCTGAAAAGCCTACTACATCCTCTATATAGCAACCATCAAACTGAGACTTCTTAGCATTTTTTTTCCCTGTATTCCCACTTATGTGGGTTTCTATAAGCATCCATAAAACGCCTGATATTGACGAGCCAAGTCAGTAATTAAACTTGTGAACCCTTTGCTACCAACCCCTCTATAATTCCACATGATAATATTCATGATAAAAGAATTGAAAAAAAATAAGGAGCCCCACAGGCTTAAACAAAGCCACTTCTTGTTGCACCATCAACTACTGTTTCGGCACTTAGCTAACTATATTTCCAACTGATAAACTCCCCCCATCCTTTTGATACCCATCACCTAGGTCGTGGGGATTACTTGCTCCCTCCAACTCTAATCTTTCCTTTTGCGAATGATGAAGAAAGATTATGTCTTCAGGAGAGGGCCCCATGGAATGGGGAATACCAAGAATATCTACCCGCTGACCCACAACATGAGCTTTCTAGGGATCCTGTTGCACTCGACGAAACATCTCCCACGACTCCTTGTGACTCCTCGCATCACGCTGGGACTTTTCTTCTTTGGACTCAACAGGGATAGCCTCCTTCTCCACAAAGTGCTGTTGTGACTTTATTTTCTGGGTTACTTTCTTCTGGTTTTGCACTAATTAAGCCCTAAGCCCAAATTATGATTGGGCTTTATCCCTTTCTTAACGTGCCCTTGCATGGTGCCTTTATGGGTATTAGGACTCACTTGTTTCTCATGCACATTATTCCTAGCAGCCACCTCATTTTGGGAATCTTATAAGTTGACCTCAGACTTTGTGACCAGACCTCGTACCAGGACGGATCTACTTTTCAGCGAGTAGAGACACATGTCTTCACTTTATTTTAAAATTTTTCTTTAATATTATATAAGTATATATGTATATATATTTTTTATTTTTATGTGTAAATTTTGTTTATATATACAGATAAATTAATAAATTTTTAGTGATAAAAAATAAAACTTAATATAATATTATTTTTTATTTTCAATAATACTCACTTGATTTGGTACATAAATATACTCATATAATATTATTTTTTTTTTTTAATTATACTAATGATTTGATACTAATATATTCAAAGTATAAAATTCTTCTTCTTTTACCATTCTTTATCTCTATAAACTAGTAGTGATGAAAAAAATTATTCGTTCAAATTCACTCACATATGCTTTTATCACATTTGTTTGCCCTCACTACTTAAAATTCCTGGTCCCTCACTGCTCATACCTAGATTTTTCTGAAAATCCCTGACCTGCAGGCCCTTTATTTGCAACGTTAATATGATAACGATCCCCCCATTCCTCCTTCGTTACGCCTTTTATGCCAACATCCAAGGGCTGAAACAGTTGGCCATATCAGATTCTTTAGACTCTTCATTGACAGGTTTTGAATTCATACTCTCCTCATTAATGATAATATCCTCCCTTCTCCTTTCAGCATCACCAAGAGAGTTGGCCATGGCTACCAGATTGCTTTCAACAGGACTGTAAAACTCCACACAGTTATCTAACTTATGGCCATACTTGCCACACTTAAAACAAATTAAGTGTAAACCTTCATATTCCACTCTGAACTCCTAACCCAAAGCTGAAAGACTGGGAACAAGCTTCCTTCTTAAATCAAGCTTAGCACATATTCGTGCAAATCGACCCCTGGAATGAACTAAAGTTAACTCATCAATCTTTAACATGGATCCAAGTTTAGACCCGACCCTTCAAAGAAATTTTTGGTTATATAATTTCAATGGAAGATCAGGGATACGAACCCAGACCTCAATTTTCTTCACTTCTTTGTCCATGGGTTTGAAAAGAGGACACTATCTTTGAACCATGAGATAGTGATCAGCTACCAACCAAGGGCCCTCAAACAGGACATGCTTATAGTCACCTTCATTCATAAACCGAACTAAGAAGAAGTCCTCATTCAGATCCAGCACTCTGACAATTCCATTCTTTTTCCACAACCTTTGGAGCCAAGTATCCATGGCCCTTATACCTAGCCTTTTCCCCAGGAGTTTCACGATAAGGTTGAACTTCCAGGGTTTACACCACTCCTCGTACTCCTCCAGAGATACTTTCACACGTGGCTTTGGATCAAGAGGGGTGATGAATCTTCAATATATTTTCAATATATCATATTTTTACAGTTCAATTCTTTAGTTTTTCATTCTCTTTTGTTATTTTTTATTAAACTTTGTTCTCAAGTTTTCTCATATTTTTATCATTCTTTAATTTTGTTCTTATTACATGTTTTTATGTGTTTTTGACAGGTAATTACACGTAGAAAAAACTGAACATTTAAAGAAACAAGAAAAAGAAGAATTATCATCAGACGTCCAGCGCTTGAGCACTGGGAATGGAGCGGTCAAGCACTTAGAACGTATGCAACAACGTTGTCTCAGTGAATCAGCGCCTGAGTGTTGAGGAATCAGCGTCTGAGCGCGCAACACGTTACACAGCGCGCATCTGCCTAAGTGGCTCAGTGCTTGAGCGCCCATAATTTAGCGCTTAGGCGTTGGTCGCATCACAGAACACGTTATTTTTTATAAATAGAGGAGTTGCGCCAAATAGAACACACAACACGCAGAAAATCTCTAATCCTGAGAAAACACTTTCGCGGTAGCAGACTTTGGAGGAAGGATTTGAAGGAAGTATTCAATTCTTGAAGGCTTGAAAATCATAATCATCATAAAAGGGATTTTGATTTCTCTTTCCTTCTAGTTTCCCCTTTCTTTGGGTTTTCTTTCCATGAGTTTATATTTTGATATGAGTTTTTTTGTTTTGAACATGAGTAGCTAAACCTATAACTAGGGCTATAGGGGATCTTGTTTTCTTATTTAATTGGGTTTGATCTCGAATTTGATTAAGGTAATTTCTTTTAGGGTTTATTATATTGCTTGTTTTTTTGTCAGAACTTGATCACTTTTGGCATTTATTAATTCATTGTTTAACCTATAACCATCCGCACTCAATGAGTGGACCTATATGATAAACCTAGGGTTAGATTGGTGAATGACCAAACATCAATTTATTTCTACCAATGGAATAGACGGTATGTTAGTTCATCTCTTGAATTAAAGCTTAATGCATTCTTAATTAATTCAACTAAATAACCAAATAGGTGATTTAATTTAGGAATAAAATATTGTTTCATCCATGACCATTGGGATTCAATAGCAATTAAGAGAATATTGGCAAAAGAATTACCTTACATTATAAATGAGTAAAAATCTGATTAATTGGATTCAAGTGAACCTTGTGCCCCAGTCTCTCTCTGATTGATTATCTTTACATTGTTTGATTGTTCATTATTTTTCTTTATTTATTTTTTGATTTTATTTTAAATTTCTCTTTACTTCTGATTGTATAAATAACAAAGTGCTTTACGAATCTAGTAATTACTGCTTATTCCTCATGGGATCGACAATTGGGACTCAAGTCCTATATTGCTCTTAGTGTATTTTACGCGTATCAAGGGGGAGGTTCAGTTTCCACAACATCATCTTGCACATCCCATTCTTCATACTCGTCAACTACAACTTTAGCAGTTTCACTGGGATCTATTTCTTCCACTCCTTCACCCTGTAAAACTGATTCTTTATATGACATCTTTTGTATTCTATGTTGCTCCCTTCATCCTTGTTCACATCCATCAACTCTTCAACTCCTTCCATCTCTGTCTCCTTATCTTGGGAACTTTGAATTTTAACCATTTTGGTACGTCTTACCACCTAATCCTCTTCCTCCAAAGACCGTCTTCCACTAGTGTTCTCCTTGTTTAGAGGAGAGATTCTTGCATACATACAAATGCATTATACACACACTCACATGGGATGGGTCTCATTAGAAGGTGGGCCCCACCCCATATGAGTGTGTGTATAATGCATTTGTGTGTATGCAAGAATTTTCCCGTTCAGTGATCATTCCATGTTCACTATATTGTTTTATCCTTACACTGTGTTTGGATATTTTTTCATTAATGGAACGAAACAGAATAGGTGAAGATGGACTGGAAAGGGAAGGGAAGGAATGGAACATAGTTATCTTCTTCTTAGTTTGGAAGATTAATAAGAGAACGGAACAGAACTTCATTAAACTTGTTTGGGAGTTATATTGTAAAGAAATGGAATGGAACAATTATAATTTTTAATTTCTCAAATATTTAGTTCACCCTATTCCACCTCAATTTTGGGAGAAAAAAATGGTCTTTGAGGGAAAGAGAGGGAAAATAGGTTCCCATGTGTTTATTCTACTTCCTATGTATTTTAAAACTCCCAAATAAAAGAAGTTATTTCCCTTCCCTTAATTTCCTTTCATTTCCTGTCTACTAGAAATTTGGGTTTTAGAGACCGAAATCGATCTCTATAGAGACCGATTAAGAAAAAAAGATTAATTTGCTACCGAAATAAAAGCGGTCTCTAATTTGGTCTCAATTTCTTAGAGACCGAATTAGAGAATTAGAGACCAAAGTTATGTTATAAAAGAAATTAAAAAAATAAAAAATGTGTCTTATTTTTAGAGACAGATATTTCGATCTCTAAATAAAACAATTTACAAAAAAAATAATAAATAGGTAGTGACCGCAAATTCAGTTGCTAAAAAAAATAAAAAATAAAAAAGGGGGAATGTGTTGGAGACTGATATTTTGGTCTCTAAATAAAAAAAATTTACAAAAAAATAAATAATTAGAGACCGAATTTCGGTCACTAAAAAAATGGGAAGGTGTTAGTGACCGAAATTTCAGTCTCTAAATAAGAGATTTACAAAAAATTAAATAAATATGTAGTGATCGAAAATTCAGTCCCTTAAAAAATAAAATAAGAATAAAAAAAGGGAAAGGTGAGAATGCAATGTTATCATAGCGTAAAATGTGAAACCCACAGTTTTGAGTGGGACTTTTAGTCTCTGAAAGTGACAAAACAAAATAGAGAAAGAAAGGAAAAAGGGGTTTGGGATAGAGCTCACTAGGTAGGGGGAGATCTCATGGTGCTTGCGATGGCTCCAGCGGAGGTGCGGGTTTGTACGGTCTGGGTTGCGGTGGTGCTGGTTCGCGGCATGATGTGGAGGAGGCGCAACATAGGCGCGGTGCAGGTGCGTGGTTCCGGGCTTGCGGTGGCTCACGGATCTGGTCCTGGCAGCACGGGTTCGCGGGTTGCAGGGTGACCAGTGCGGTGGTGCGATCTGGGTTGGGGGACTGGTTCGGACAGGGGAGATGCAGCGTTTTTGGGCGAGTTTGCGGCACGGTGCTGCTGTTCGGGTGGATGGTGGTTATGTTGTTGCTGCAATGAAAAATGAGGTGGTGACTCACAAGCGTGGTCACGCGGTAGTGGGTGGCAGATCTGCTGCATTGAGGGGCGAAGCTACGGCTATGATGGCTAGATCCGGTGGTTGGGGCTTATCATGGTACACGTCGCGACAGTGGTGTGGAGGCGCAGTTTGCGGCACGACGTGGAGCGCGGTGGCTGGAGGTTTGATGGTTCTGTTTTGGGATGGAATGTGGTTTTGCTATAATTTTGGGTTTTGTTTTAGGATGAGTTATAGGGGTTTTGATTTGGAGGAGGTTGTATTTTGGTGGAGGTTTACAGTGTCGCTTTGTTGAATGGTGGATGGAGGTTGTTGTAGGGATGATGGTGGTTTGTAGTGGGTTAATGGTGGTGAGGGATAGGGATGAGGGTGAAGATTGAAGGTGGTCAGTTTGGTTTCGTGGTGTTGTTGTTTGGAGGACGATCAGTGTTTAGAGACCGATTTAGAGACTAATTTTGAGACCGAAAAATCAGTCTCTAAAAAATGGTATCTAAATCGGTCTTTAATGTACTTTTTTGAAAAATAATTGACCAATATTCAATTGAAATTAGCGATCGATTATTTAAAAAAATTGATTGCTAAATCGGTCTTTAAATTTAGCGACCGACCAATATTAGTCATTAATATTTAGCGACGAGTGGTTAAATCGATCTCTAACTATTTTAGTGACCGATTTTTATGATTTAGAGACTAATTTTTCGATCTCTAAAACCCAAATTTCTAATAGTACCTATCATCTAAACATAACCTTATTGCCTTTTTTTGTTAAAAGGAAAAGGAAACTTAATGATATACTTTATAGTTGTATTTGAAAATTATATGAAATCGCCAACCAAAGAAATAGTTTATTTAGTTTTAATATTTTATTACTGTTCGTAGATATTTTTAAATAGAGGTAAGTCCAAATACACAAAGGAGAAAATTTTATAAAAAAATAGTAATGTTATTCTTACATTTTAAAATTTTTTTTACTGAGAATTCATACATTTAAAACTTTACACCTTTCTTTTAAAAAAAAAACAGATATACAATTTTAAGTGTATGAATAATCTATATCTATATTATATAGTAAAATTTCCTCAAAAGGCAATTAATACTACTATTAAATTAAATATTAAATGCATTATTAGTTTGAGTAGTAATAAATACATTATTAATTATCAATTTTAAGGATAAATAACATTTTTCCTAATAATAATTTGCATTTGTTTAGATAAAAAAATTCTTTGAATTTGATATCAGTAAAATTGTAAAAAATTAAAAGATAGTAAAATTATATAAACTTTTTATGCTATAAAAAAAGTCACTTACTATGTCAAATAATCATGCAACGCACGGGCATAATAACTTGTGTTATTGTAAAATAAAAATAAAAAATCTTAATAAAAAAACTGATACAAGGGCCAATTAACTAGAGGCACCCTGGAAAGCACAAATGATAATACAATTTAAGAAAATGATCCTAATTTAACAAGAATTAAGAATTAAAAAACTAAAACAACAAACTCTATCCTTATGGAGAAAAAGTGACACAACATCATATAATTATATAAGTCATTGGATTAAAAATAAAATATTATTAAATTAAATTTAAACGATTGAAAAATTATTAAAAATATTACTCTCATGGTGGTGTCTAATATGCATCCTACTATGAAGGGTATGTAAATGCACCTTATATGCATGAGATTGTTGATTTATGTTTAAATTACATGAAGGGTTAGATTTGATAACTTATAACATGTAGAATCGGGTAATTAATCGCAGTCAAATTTGTTTTTTAGCCGTAGTTTAAAAGCAGGTTTTGGTAAGCTTAATTATTTGTCAAAATAACTTTTTTTGAGAAAAACTTTTTTTTATTTTTATTTTTCACATGTTTGGGTAATTAAGAAAAAGTTGTTGCACAAATTTTGAGGTATTATTATAAAATATTTTTTTCTCCTAAGCTCAAATTTGAGCATTTAGAATTTTGATTTTAGATTATTTTAAAAATTTTAAAATGTAAATATTATTTTATTCTAAATTAAATAATTTTTTAATTATTTTATATATTTTTAATAATTTAATGCATAAAAATAATTTTTTTATAATATTCAAACAAAACTCTTTAACTTAAAATCATTTATGAATTAACATATCCAAACATAAATTAATTATCTTATAAAATAATTAATTTTCTTGATAATCAATTATACATATAATCAATTTTTAATATAATCTTTTTTCATAACTAATACAAACACATTAAGGTATGCTGCTAAACTATCTTCCACCAGTCGTCCAAAATGTGGCTGATAACAGTGTCGACAAAAGCAGTGTTTTAACTGCAGTTATAGCTACGGCAAAAGTGCCGTTAGTTGCAGCTAAATGCCTTTTTCTTTAAAAAAAAATTGCTAGAAGGAAGCTACTTACTAGTCTAAGAAGTTGAAAGGGAGAAACATACAAGAAAATAGGTCATAAAGGAAGAAAAGGTAAAGAAAGAGTAATACAACCACTCCACCAGTAATTTAACCATCCATATTGCTAATTTAGAACTTTATAAATGAGTGACCTTTTCATGATTTCACAAAAAGCAAAATGCTTACGTATACATTGTTAAAAGAAATTTAAAAAAAAACTTCAATTGAAAGCAGCGTTGCCTCTCCCACACCTTGCCAAAAATGGGCATAAGAAGAAGTTGTGACAATCAATGCTTAATGTTTAGATTCACAAGTCATTCAAGCAATCCCAGAAATGAACATTAATTCAACTAACTAATTCTTGTTAAAATAAAACGGAGCCTTAAAGTAATACTGCACAGAAAAAAAAATTGTTGTCATAGACTACAATTGAATAACTATTTCTAATTTATGTAAAATTATTCTGTTCTATAATGAACTTGTCAAAGAAAGAATGCAATCATAAATTTCTGGCCAACTATGATCCTCCACAATGGAGGAATTCTTGTATAGATACAAACTCACCACATCACTTTTAGACATAACTACTAAGAAAATGCCAAAATATAAAAATAAAAAGAAGTGAAAAATGGGAAAAAATATAGGAAAAGCAAAAAAGCTTTGTGGTTTGCACAGTGAGATTGAGAAAGAAAAAGGGATATCTAAAATGAGAAAGAGCAATTTGATGGGCCAACTCATAATTGGTGGCAAGTTGATAGCAATGGCGGCAACCATCGTCATCGTTGAAGTGAGTGGGCTTGACATGTTAGAAATTGATTCTTTAATTCTTTAATCTTTAAAACAAATTCTAGATGCATACATCCTAGAACAAAACACCATAAGACTTACGATCTACATCATGCCAGATTATCAAGGATTCTTGAATTTTCATAAATACCTGGATCCATAGCTATTGATCACTAACTGTTACGGAATCTTTGCGGCAATTAATCATGAACAAGGGGGTGGTTTGTGATCTTCCTCAACCAAATCGCCTTAGTTCCTCAATGGGATCATCGTCTCTTTTCCAGATAGGAAGAAGTGAAACTGTGTTATGATTTGGTATATTAGGGACCACAACCATTTCTGACGTATATTAACTAATTAGAGTTCTCATAATCCCCTAATGGGCTAATATGGTATCTACTCATTAAGTCCACATCAAGTTGTGAAGTCTACGGACTCACTAAATTAGATCACTTAATAACAAGCCCAATAAATTAAATAGCTAATATAATTGTCAATTAAATATGATGCCCAACATTAATTAGGAAACATAAATTTCCTAACAATCTCTCACTTGAACTTCATATTATTCTTGAAACAATTATACTACAAATTCTTTAGGCGCGCATCTGTATGTTATTTATCTTTAGACTTCTCCTTAACACAATCTGGTCCATCTCATATATTAGCTATGAAACCACTACAACTTTTTATCACAATTAAGTGTAACTAAACCACAATGATTACCATAGCAATATACTTAATGACATAGAACAAATATGGATGAGTAGCGTGGAAATTACATGCAATATGATCTCAGACATGCCTATTTCTAACTGGTCCTTAGTGAGATCAATCCAAAGTCCTTAAATGCAACACTAACATTGCATATACAAAGCATAAACAAGTTCAAAAATAGAATCATAAACCATCAACTTTATTCTGCAGAAAATCAAATAACACAATGTCTGAAGTTAAACATAGAACATAAAAAAAAAACTCCCACTAAACTAAGGTATCCTCAAGAATAACACTCATATGAGCAGTATGCTCATGAAAAACCTTAGGTGTCAAGCCCTTAATTAATGGATCAGCAAGCATAAAATCTATCATTGTATGTTCTATAGAAATCTGTCTATCCTGAACTTTTTCCTTAACAACTAGAAACTTGATGTCGATAAACCTCGACTTCGTCGAGCTCCTATTGTTGTTGGAGTAAAGAACTGCTAAGTTATTGTCACAATAAATTTTTAGTGGTCTGTCAATGTCATCAACCACATGCAAACTAGTGACAAAGTTCCACAACCATATCCCATGGTTAGACGTCTCATAACAAGCTATGAACTTCACTACCATGATCGAAGAAGCTATAAGAGTCTGTTTAACAGACTTCCATGAGATATCTCCTCCAGCCAACACATAGATGTAGCCTGATGTGGAGCGTCTGCTATCTTGACATCCCGCAAAATTGGAGTCAGAGTACTGGATGATCTCTAAACTGTCAGATCTCTGATAAGTGAGCATGTAGTCTTTTATTCTCTTCAAATAACGTATCACGCATTTGGCCGCTTTCCAATATTGCATACCAGGATTGCTCAAATATCTTCCTAAAACTCCCACTATAAATGCTATGTCAGGACGAGTATAAACTTGAGCGTACATTAGACTCCCTACCGCTGATGCATAGGGAATCTTCTGCATCTATTTCATTTCAAGATCATTATTGGGGCACTGTTTGAGACTAAACTTGTCTCCTTTAGCAACGGGTGTGTCTCCTGGTTTAGTATCTTTCATGTCGAATCTATTTAAGACTTTATTGATATAGCTCTTTTGTGACAACTTAAGGATACCTCGAGAGCAATCTCTCAGTATCTGAATACCCAATACAAAAGAGGTGTCTCCAAGATCTTTCATCTCGAAATTATTCATTAGAAATTTCTTAGTTTCATGCAATAAGCCTATATCGTTGCTAGCAAGCAGAATATCATCAACATATAATACCGGGAAGATGTATTTACTCCCATTGAACTTGTGATATGCACAGTCATCAATGACATTTGCCTCAAAACCACACAAGGTAATGACTTGATGGAACTTGTGATACCATTGACGGGAAGCCTATTTGAGACCATATATGGATTTCTTTAGCTTGCATACCATAGACTTTTGGTTACCCGACATAAAGTTTTCTGGTTGTGCCATGTAAATCGTTTCGTTAATGTTTCCATTTAAAAATGCAGTCTTGACATCCATCTGATGTAGCTCCAAATCAAAATGAGCTACCAGTGCCATTATTGTCCTAAAGGAGTCTTTCGAGGATACTAGAGAGAAAGTCTCTTTGTAGTTAATGCCTTCTTTTTGAGTGAAGCCTTTAGCAACAAGACGAGTTTTATATCTCTCGACATTACCCTTTGAATCCTTTTTGGTCTTAAATATTCATTTACAACAAATGGACTTTGCACCTTCAGGCAATTCGACGAGATCCCAAATGTCATTGTCCTTCATAGACTTCATCTCATCCTTCATGGCATCAATCCACTTTTGAGAGTTAGAACTGCGCATAACTTGACAAAAGTTGATTGGATCATCCTCTGTTAAACTAACGCCATCCTCATGTTCTTGGAGAAAGACGATGTAATCATTTGATATCACGCTTCTCCTATCTCTAATGGATCTCCTTAATGGCACTTCTTGAGGTTGTTGAGTTTGTTCTATAGGTGGTGCTTGAGGAAGAATCTCATCAATGTTACCTTGTTCTGGAACAATGTCAAGAATAATAGCCTGAACATTATTATCTAATACCGGAACTATTTCTTGAGCAGTGATAGGTACAAGGACTTGATCACTGTCAATAACAGGTTCTTCTTCAAAGACAACATTCCTTATATTTCCTTCCCCCTCAAACTCAACTTCCTCAAGGAATCTTGCATTTCCCATTTCAAAAAAGGATCTTGATGTGGGATTGTAAAAATTATACCCCCAAGAGCGTTCAACATAACCAACGAAATAGCAACTAACCGTTTTTGAGTCCAGTTTTCTTTCATGCAGCCTATAAGGCCGTGCCTCAGCTGGATAGCCCCAAATGTGCAAATGCCTTATGTTAGGCCTTTTGCCAGTCCAAAGCTCACAAGAGGTTTTAGTTACTGCTTTGCTTGGTACCCTATTAAGGATATAAACTACGGTCTTTAAGGCTTATCCCCAAAGTAACTCTAGCAAGGAAGAATGATTAATCATACTTCTTACAATATCCTTGAGAGTCCGATTTTGACGTTCTGCAACACCATTCATGCTGGGTTTGCCCAACATGGTGTATTGTGGGACAATTGATGTTCATATATTTGATGTATTAATAAGCCTTCATTTTTAGTCATTTACACTCTCCATGCACTTAATAAATTAAGTTTGGTTGTGTTTTGTATGTTTTGAACTCAAAATGGATTTAATTGAATTTTTCAGCATGATTTACATCTTACACTAATCTTGTATTTGGGTCATATCTTGGGCTGTAGGTGGATGTGTAAGGTGAATCTTATGTCATTTTAAAGATAATAGAGAGCTCTACAATCTTCATGAAGACATCAAAGACTCAATCACACGTTTGGATGGCTCAAATTGGCATTGAATCAAGAACTAAAGTGTTGCTCCTGGCAGAATGACCTTTGTGTACTGTTCATTACACTGTTCGTAGTGAAAGTTGTAGAATAGGCTGAAATTTTGATGATTGATAGTTAAGACTCAAATCTACAACTTTCATGTTGAACAATCTTCCCGATTCAGACTTCTTGGAGGTGATATTGGGCTTGGAAGTCAGAACAGAGGAGCTGCGACTGGGCCTGAGCAGTGTGCAGTAATTTGAACATATCTAGAGCTATAGAAATGATATTGGACTCAAACCAAAACCATTTGAAAGCTAAGATCTATACCTACAATCTTCGTGAAGACCACTTGGCTCAAAAATGACGAATGCAATGACTTTAGAGCTGCATGATTTCGGAGACAAAGAATCTCCAGAATTTTCTACTCACCAAAAGTCATTCAACATTTTCCACTACTCCACCTACTCCACCAACCACCATGACTCAGTCTCCTTTGACATTTTGTATCTTTAACCCTCTATAAAAGGGAGGCTATGCAGATCATTGTAATATGTAGAGTTTTTATGTAGAAGTGTTGTTATAATTAAAGTTTTAGTATTTCATTTTGGAGAATTCTCTTCTTCTCTTCCTCTCCTCCTCTCTCTTTGTTATTTTCATTTTTGTATGGTTCTTGAAGGTTATCCAATGGTGATGGCTATGGAGAGCTAAACTTCTTTAATCAATCCAAGAGATTGACAAGCTTGATGATTAATCTTGAGATCTTGTTTTAATTGTTATACGTTCATCTATTAATCAAGTTTCTCTTTCTCTTCTTCTCTTGTTTAAATTCTGATTTAATGCTTAATTTGATTGAGATTTGCATATGTTAATTGCATAATTATCATGTGCCAAGAGATGAATTCAGAGGCTAAATAATGCATCAAAGGTGTTTGATGAAATATTTAGCTTGGTTGGATCTTGGTTTTTAAGTTAATTTGGGTTTTGGATGGATGCTTAATTTGTCTAACCTTAATTAATTAAATTTTAGAAGCGTTTCTAGTAGAAGATCCATGGATCATTGAGAGGCGTCTTGATGTGATCTAAGACTAAAGATTTGGTTAATAGTTGAACGGATTTATAAAGATCAAGGATGGATTAAAATCAAGATTTGTTAATTCTCTTGGATTGGTTGTTTTCTCAATCTTGTTTACTCATTTTAATTATTCTTTGTTGTTTAATCTTGCAAAACTTTTCCCCCCTGTTTATTAACTTCTTAATCTGACTTCATAATTAGAGTGATCTACGGGCTCGACCCGGTGTTACCTTATGCTACAAGTAGTTTTGGTAAATCGGTTATAAATTGATTTAAATTTGGTAATCTCGACAAGTGTCAAATTTTTGGCGCCATTACCGGGGATCATTCTGATTTTGTTCAATCTTATTAAGAGTTTATTTAACTACTAATCTCTCACTAACCTTTATGTTGCTGTGTTTTGGTGGATTTCAGGCGAAAACGGATGATTACGGGTCATTTTACAAGAATTTCGTATTGACAGAAAATGTACCCAGAATGAGTTGAAACTTGGTCAGTTGAAGGAAAACAGCCTAATAAACAAGACTCACAATTAATTGTGAGGTCACCCCTGGTTTTTCCAAAATCCATCGTTTAGACTAGTTTTTCAATTTTTTAATATTTTTTATTACATTTTTTAGTTTCATTTTTGTGTAGTTTTCATGCTGTACAAGTCCTATAATTTTTAAAAATCATTTCATTAGTCAATTAGATTTATTTTGGTATATTTTTAGAGTTGTCTAGTGTATTTTACTTGTTTACTTATTTTATTTTATTTTATTTTTGTGTTTTGATTAATGCATGACTAGGTCTAATCGATATCTTGCTTGAATTTGATCCCTGAGATTGATAGAACATTGCATAGGTTGATTAGAACTCGTAGGCTAAGTGAAAGAATTGAGTCTGAATTTAGTTGTGACATTGAATCTGAAAGTGCACTTGAGATCTTAAGTGATTCTAAAATCATGGCTGATAACAGGCAAAATAGGACCCTTAAAGAACTTGCTGCTCCTGATGTAACTTACCAGTCTTTGTGCATTCAATATCCTAATCTTGATGCTGACTTCGAGTTAAAATCTGGATTGATACACTTGTTGCCCAAGTTTCATGGTCTTACAGGTGAAGATCCCCATAAGCACTTAAAGGAGTTCCATGTGGTCTGTTCAACCATGAAGCCACATGGAATCTCTGAGGAGCATATCAAGTTGAGGGCATTCCCTTTCTCTCTTGCTGATGTAGCCAAGGATTGGCTGTTCTACCTTTCACCAGGTTCTGTCACAAGTTGGGATGATATGAAGAAATTATTCTTGGAGAGGTTCTTCCCTGCATCCAGAGCAGCTGCCATTAGAAAAGACATTTGTGGTATAAGGCAAATGACTGGTGAGACCTTGCATGAGTATTGGGAGAGATTCAAAAAGCTGTGTTCGAGTTGTCCCCACCATCAAATTAGTGATCAGCTCTTGATTCAATATTTCTATGAGGGCTTCTTGCCGATGGATAGAAGTATGGTGGATGCCGCATCTGGAGGTGCATTGGTGGATAAAACCCCTACTGCAGAAGAGATTTGATAGCAAATATGGCAGCCAATGCTCAACAATTTGGCACAAGAGTCCTTACCTCAACTAGAGGAGTTAATGAAGTTCAATCGTCTCATGTAGATCAACAGAGAATGGAACATAGACTTGATGAATTGACTTCTTTGGTGAGGCAATTAGCAGTAGGACAACATGTACCAAGTTCTGTACAAGAGCCATGCAAGGGTGTGTGGCATTTGCTCTTGCTCATCTCATCCTACTGATGCATGTCCCACACTTCAGGATGGTGGTTCCGCGTTTCCAGAACAGTCAGTTGCAACAGCTGGCATTTTTCCTAGTAGACCTCAATATCAGCAGTCCAGCCAGCCAAGATATGATCCATTTTCTAATACTTATAACCCTGGTTGGAGGGACCATCCTAACTTGAGATATGGGAATTCTAGTCAAGAAGAACAACCCCAACGAAGAAGAATTTAGATACCAAGCTGTAGGTCCTAGCAATAAATACCAACCACCTGCATTCAGACAACAACAAACTGTGCAGCCACCTGTGCAGTAGCCCCTCATGTTGCCAAGTCCTACAACCAATCCATCCGAGCCATCATTGGAAGATTTGATGAAACAAATGGCCACAAATGATATTCAATTCCAGCAGAATGTCAATGCCACCATTCAGAACCTGCAAACTCAGATTGGGCAATTGGCCACCACCGTGAGTGAATTGAAAAGTCAAGGTTCGAGCCAATTGCCTTCACAAACAGTCAGTAACCCAAGAGGTAATGTAAGTACCATTACTTTGAGAAGTGGTAGAGAAATTGATGATTCTAATTTGCCACAACCAGAGCTCCCATTGCAGCAGCCAGATATTGAATCAGTCCAAAAGAAATGTGCTGAGAATTCAGATTTGGTCATTCCACTACCCTTCCCAAATAGAGTGACACAGTCCAAGCAGATAGCGCAAGCAGAAACAGAGAAGGAAGTCATGGAGACATTCAGGAAGGTGGAAATCAATATTCTCCTCCTAGATGCAATCAAACAAATTCCCAAGTATGCCAAATTCCTCAAGGAGTTGTGTACTCACAAGAGAAGACTTAAGGGTACTGAGAAAGTCAGTATGGACAGAAATGTTTCTGCGATGATTCAGCCAAGCATGCCAAAGAAATGTAAAGATCCTGGAACTTTCACAATCCCTTGCACTATAGGTAATTCCAGATTTGACCATGCAATGCTAGATTTGGGTGCTTCTATTAATGTCATGCCTACGTCAGTGTATAAGTCTTTGAACATTGGCACCTTACACCCCACTGGTATAGTGATTCAGCTAGCAAATAGGACTACCGCTCACCTTGCAGGAGTGCTGGAAGATGTGTTGGTGCGAGTAAATGAGCTAATTTTCCCAGCAGACTTCTACATTCTGGACATGGAAAATGAGTCTTCAACAAATCATGCCCCATTGATTCTAGGAAGACCATTCCTCAAGACAGCCAAGACCAAGATAGATGTGCATGCTGGTACCCTTTCTATGGAATTTGGTGAAGATGTGGTACAGTTTAACATTTTTGATGCCATGAGACATCCCCTTGAGGAGCATTCAGTTTTTCATGTTGATGTGATTGAAATGCTGGTTGATGATACTTATGCTGATATGAATGTTGAATTCCATGATATTCGACTTTCTGGATTCTGTCACTTGTGATACATGTGTTAGCTGTGATACTGAACCATGTGCTGCATGTGCTGAGATTTATGCAGTTGTGAGTGATGATGCAGGTGCTTATTTGACTGATGCAGCATATGAAAATATGAGTCAAAATTATGTCGAATTTAATGCTGCTGAGTTGCTTGTTTCAAATAGCTTGCTGCCTTCTATTGTGCATCCCCCATCCTTAGAGCTAAAGACTTTGCTAGACCACCTTAAATATGCATATTTGGAAGATGGTGAGAAGCTGCCAGTGATTGTCGCTAAGAATCTACAACCTGAACAAGAAGAAAAATTACTGCAGGTTTTGAGGCAGCATAAGCAGGCCATCGGATGGACACTTGCAGACATTCCTGGTATTAGTCCCTCCACATGTATGCATAGGATTTTATTGGAGGAAGATACCAAGCCAGTGAGGCAACCCCAAAGGAGACTAAATCCCCTGATTCTGGATGTGGTGAAGAAGGAAGTGACCAAGCTGCTGCAAGCTGGCATTATTTATCCTATATCTGACAGTAAATGGGTGAGCCCAGTGCAAGTGGTTCCAAAGAAATCTGGAGTCACAGTAATTGCAAATCAGAACAATGAGCTCCTTCCCACAAGAATCCAGAACAGTTGGCGGGTGTGCATTGATTATAGGCGGCTTAACCAGGCCACTAGGAAAGATCATTTTCCATTGCCTTTCATTGATCAGATGTTGGAGAGACTGGCTGGCAAATCGCATTACTGTTTCTTGGATGGATATTCGGGCTATTTCCAGATTCATATAGCCCCAGAAGACCAAGAGAAGACCATTTTCACCTGTCCATTTGGAACATTTGCATACAGGAGAATGCCCTTTGGTCTGTGCAACGCTCCGGGAACCTTTCAAAGGTGTATGGTTAGTATCTTCTCTGAATTTTTAGAGAGTTGCATGGATGTGTTTATGGATGATTTTACTGTCTATGGCTCTTCCTTTGATGCATGTTTGGATAGTTTGGATCGGGTTTTGCATAAGTGCATTGAAACTAACCTTGTCCTGAATTTTGAAAAATGTCATTTCATGGTAGAACAGGGTATAGTTTTAGGGCATATAGTATCTAGCAAGGGTGTTGAGGTAGATCCTGCAAAAATAGATATCATTTCATGCCTATCTTACCCCACATGCGTGCGGGAGGTTCGTTCTTTCCTTGGTCATGCAGGTTTCTATCGGCGGTTCTTAAAGGATTTTAGCAAAATTACCCTTCCACTGTCCAACTTGTTGCAAAAGGATGCAGAGTTTCACTTTGACCAGAGATGTAAGGATGCCTTCAATCACTTGAAGCAAGCATTGACCAGTACACCTATCATCCAGCCACCAGATTGGACACTCCCATTTGAACTCATGTGTGATGCCTCTAATTATGCATTGGGAGTTATCCTTGCACAGAGAGTCGGCAAAGTACCTCATATCATTTCCTATGCTTCGAGGACTTTAGATGCTGCACAAGCCAACTACACTACAACCGAAAAGGAACTTTTAGCAATTATTTTTGCTTTAGATAAATTTCGATCATATTTGCTTGGTTCTAGAGTGGTTGTATTTTCAGATCATGCAACTTTGAAAGTTTCTCCTGAAAAAGCCCGATGCAAAGCCTAGGTTGATTAGATGGATGTTGCTCTTACAGGAGTTTGATATTGATATCAGAGATAAGAGTGGAGCAGAAAAACCTGGTGGCAGATCACTTGAGTCGGATTGAAAAAGAGGCAGATTCTTCTCCTATCCATGATGCCTTCCCTGATGAGCAACTTTTCAAGATGCAAGGTAACATCCCTTGGTTTGCAGATTTGGTTAATTTCTTGGTTGCTAGAGCACTACCTGCACATTTCACTAAGGCACAGATTGATAAACTGAAAAATGAGTCAAAATATTATGTGTGGGATGACCCTTATTTGTGGAGATTTTGTAGTGACCAAGTCATTAGGAGATGTATTCCTGATCATGAGTTTGATTCTGTTATTAGTTTTTGTCATGCACTTGCCTGTGGGGGACATTTTGGACCTACTCGTACAGTTAGGAAAGTTTTGGACTCTGGATTATATTGGCCCACTCTATTTCGTGATACATATTTGTTTTGTAAATCTTGTGAACAATGCCAGAGAACAGGGAATATTTCTCGTAGGAATGAGATGCCCCAACAACCTTTGTTGTTCTGTGAAATATTTGATGTTTGGGGTATTGATTTTATGGGTCCTTTTCCTGTGTCATTTGGTTTTGTTTACATTCTGCTTGCTGTGGATTATGTATCTAAATGGGTGGAGGCAAAAGCCACTCGGACTGATGATTCCAAGGTTGTTGTGGATTTTGTTAGATCACATATTTTCTGCAGGTTTGGAGTCCCAAAAGCCATCATTAGTGATCAGGGTTCGCATTTCTGTAATCGAAGCATGGAAGCCTTGATGAAAAAGTATGGAGTTTTGCATAGAGTTTCTACACCTTACCATCCCCAGACTAATGGGCAAGCCGAGGTTTCCAACAGAGAGATCAAGCAGATACTTCAGAAAACAGTTCAACCTAACGAAAAGGATTTGGAGCAAAAGGCTTGAGGATGCTTTATGGGCTTATAGGACCGCCTATAAGACTCCGATTGGGATGTCTCCTTATCGGATTGTTTTTGGCAAAGCATGCCACTTGCCAGTGGAAATTGAGCATCGTGCATTTTGGGCAGTAAAAAGGTGTAATTTGGACCTAAATCAAGCAGACATAGAGCGGAAGCTACAGTTGCAGGAATTGGAGGAGATCCGCCTGGAGGCTTATGAGAGTTCCAAACTTTATAAAGAGAAGACTAAAGCCTTCCATGATAAGAAGATCATGAGAAAAACATTTAAGATTGGTCAAAAAGTTCTCCTCTATAACTCCCGCCTCAAACTCATGCCGGAAAGCTCAGATCTAGGTGGCTTGGTCCATTTGTTGTTACTAAGATTTTTCCTTATGGTCTTTGTGCGAGGTTACAAGTGAGACTACTACAAAAGCTTTCACGGTCAATGGACATCGCCTCAAACCATTTTATGAGGGAGCTCAAGAGGATATTTTGGAGGAGGTCCACTTGCAAGAAGTCGTCTACCCCACTTGATAAGTAAGATGCCGCCTCAATGGACACAAAAAAAAAAAAGATTTTGATTGAGGTAAAAAAAAAAAAATTTCTATTGTCTTTGACCCATATTTGTTCAATTATTGTCTGATCAAATCTTTTGGAGATTTGTAAAACAATGAGGTAAGTAGTGTCATTGAATTTTGTCATTCGAAGCATGTGGAGGTCATTTTTCTTCAAAGAAAACATTTGCAAAATCTTGCGGTATAGATTTTATTGGCCATATTATTCAAGGCGGCGTTATACTTTTTACAAAAGTTGCGAACATTGTCAAAAATTGGGGTCCATTTCGAAAGAAAAATGATGCTTCCAAGTTACGCAAATTGCACTTGCATGAATTGCGGAATCAATAAATGATGCATAAAAAAAATAATAAAAAAATATAATAAAAATAATAAAAAAAATTATAAAGCAAAAAGACTCAAACTATTTACGGAACATCAAGTCTTGAGGTAGAATCCATCTCCCTTTCTAATCCTTGTTATGAGTAGAATTTATTTTAATTTTTTTTTTCTTCTTTTTGCAGTTCTTTCAGTTCTAGGTTAAACGGCGAATAACGGTACTCCGTGACTCTCAAGTCGGTTTGTCTTTCATTTCCCATAATAGCCGATTTCTTCTCTTTCAAAATGGATGTCATTCTTTCAAATCTAAAAAAGTATTTCCCTTCGTTCATAAAAATGTTCTAACCAAAATTTACAAAGCTAGGTGTGAGAGATTGAGGCTGTTAATGTACAAGGGCATTCCGAGAAGATATACATTTGGATAATCGAAGCAAAGGTTCGTTTAGTGGTGAATCTTCCGATTCATTTGTCCGATACATGCCTGGTCTCGGTAAAAGTTCATTTTCGAAAAAGAGAAGAGCAAAAAGAATGCACGTTTGTTACAAGTGTGCACGATGGAATTGCAACACGCGATGTCGTTCTTTGGGAATGGTTTTACGTAAACAGAGAAGATAAAATATTCTTCATTAAGAATGGATGAGTAAGGAGTCATTAGATAATATCTTATTGACTCTTGAGACGCATTCTTGTGAAATTGTGCAGCGTGAACTTCTTCGTTTGTGGAATCTCTTCAAGGACGAGCAAGAGCGTTATAGTCTTCGGAATCTGACTCAAAAATACCGTGTTTGCCAATTTATAAGAAAATTGGATGGGAAGCCTATCCCCGACTCATAGAAGGCGTTTAAGCCGTTTCTGGATGTAAAACCAGAGGAAGATGTGAGCCACAATCACAACAATCTGTATATATTATCTTATGCATTTATTATTTAAAAAAAATAAAACATAAAAAAAAACAAAACAAAACAAAAAAAAAAAATTTTCAAAAGTTTTCTGACAACAGCCAACCTACTCATATAGGAGCTATTATTACTTTTTCTATTCTCTTCCCTATTTAAACACTCCATTTTCTTCACTTTCCTGCAACTCTTAATCATTTAAAAAGAGTGTAAGTGTAGAAATGGAGGGAGCTTCTTCTTCTTCTGTCCGTAGACTTGTCAGTATCTGTGTATTTTGTGGGACAAATTATGGGAAGAGTTTAGAGTTTGTCAACGCAATGAAGCACTCTTGGTAGAACACTTATTGCGAGGAACATCCGTGTAGTATATGGGGGAGGTTGCCTTGGGTTAATGGGGGCGTATCACCTTTGTCTCGCATTTCTAAGAGGTGGTCAAGTTTTAGGTGTCATTCCCTGAACCTTTAACTCGAAGGAACTTCGTTGGAAAGACAATTGGACGGGAAATTCAAGTATCATCTATGCATGAACGAATGAAGGCAATGCTTGAAAACTCGATGCCTTCATAGCCTTACACAGTGGTTTTGGTACTTTGGAAGAAGTCTTTCAAGTTGTTTCTTGGGCCTAACCGAACATCCACCATAAACCCATAGGTTTGTTGAATGTTAATAATTTCTTTGATAATTTGTTATCTTTTGTTGACCATGCTGTGGAACAGAAATTTGTCATACCTTCTGCAAGACAACTCCTTATCTCGGCTTCCACTGTTGATGAGTTAATTGATAAATTAGAAGCCTTTGTTTATGAATCGATCCGAGAATGACCCGTAGATAGATTGGTCAGGAGACAAGAGCAAGAGAGACAACAACAAGGGAGGCAGCAAGAAACAACAGTGTGACCTGACACTTCATCTATGACTTTCCTTTATCTTTAGTTTTATTCATCGTACTTTGTTTCTGTTTATATTTGTGTAAGGTTTCTCTTTTCCGTAATTGCAGTAACAGGTACTATCCTCTATCTTTTTCCTTTCTATTTTTTTTTTAACATTGAGGACAATGTTATGATCTGGTTGGGGGGAAGGATAGTTGTGTGACCAAAAAGACCAAAAAAAAAAAATTTAGTAAGTGTGTTTATGTTTGTCGTGTGTAGAGTTGTGTAAAAAAAATGTGTGTATGTATTAATATGTTTATTGTGTTTATATGTTTGTCAGTAATTTTCTAACCGGTTAAGGATGGCAGAGTAAGGAGTAAATTTTACTCTTGAGACGCATTTTAGTTGGGGTAGATAACTAGTTTGTGTGGAAGTAGCAATTAAAATTCATGGAAATTTGCATGATTGAGTTAATTGTCTTCTTTCTTAAAAATCATATGTTTGGTTATGGATGTTGAATTGGTGGACTGAGAATGATAGAACTATACCTTGTGAGATCTTGAGCCTATTGATGAATGAATTGAACATCTACACCATTCTCTTCTTTCTTGTGTGAATTTCACTCATGAAATTGTTGCTCTAGAACTTGCTTTGATTCTTTTTAAAGCTACGTTTTCACATGCATACATAAAAATGATTGAGGCAATTTTTTTTCTTTCAATTAACTACTTTGACCAAATAGCCAACCTTGCATATTTCCCCTTGCTTAACCCCTTTGAGCTTATTTGATTATTCTTTGTCTCGAACTCATTATGTTTCTTAAATGAAAAAAAAAACCATGTTCTTACTTAATCTTAGGGAATAAGAGAACATTAGCTTTGTCATTGGATGAGTTCATGAACAAGTGTGGGGGTGTGTATGCAGAATGGTTGAAAAATGTATATATGATGTTCTTTTTGTAAAAAAAAAAGAAAAAAAAGAAAAAAAAATATATATGTAAAAAAAAAAGGGTCAACAAGGCAATAAAGGAAGGAAAAATAATATGTAAAGGGAATTTGTATTAGATGAAGTTGGGATGAACTTTCATGATCGTTAATAGAACTCAGCTTTCATGTTCTTTTATTCTCTTTGGTGTCTAACTTGTCATATCCATATTACCTTCTCCTTTACCTTGACCCCATTACAACCTTGAATAAAGTCCTCATGATTTGTGTGTGCATGTGTTCTGAGTAGTGGAGAAGTAGAAGATAAGCAAGCTTATGGTAGTGCAATTTTCGTGAGTTGAATTGAGTGTAATACCTACCTTTTAAACACTTAAGAGATTGAGAGTGAATTCTGTGAGGATCTATCATTCTTTACTCATGCTTTTCAATTGAAGTATCCTTGCTTGTTGATTTGAGATGTGAAGATGTGTTACCTCATAAATGTTTTGATTACTTGAATTATTAATTGCTCTTCATTCTTAAATATTATTAGAAATTGAGTCTTTTAGAATGTTTAACTTTTGAGTCTGTTTCATTTTGTTTTTGTGTGTTTTGCCCAGGAGTGCAAAAAGCTAAGTGTGGGGGAATTTGATATTCATATATTTGATGCATTAATAAGCCTTCATTTTTAGTCATTTACACTCTCCATGCACTTAATAAATTAAGTTTGGTTGTGTTTTGTATGTTTTGAACTCAAAATGGATTTAATTGAATTTTTCAGCATGATTTACATCTTACACTAATCTTGTATTTGGGTCATATCTTGGGCTGTAGGTGGATTTTTAAGGTGAATCTTATGTCATTTTAAAGATAATAGAGAGCTCTACAATCTTCATGAAGACATCAAAGACTCAATCACACGTTTGGATGGCTTAAATTGGCATTGAATCAAGAACTAAAGTGTTGCTCCTGGCAGAATGACCTTTGTGTACTGTTCATTACACTGCTCGTAGTGAAAGTTATAGAATAGGCTGAAATTTTGATGGTTGATAGTTAAGACTCAAATCGACAACTTTCATGTTGAACAATCTTCCCGATTCAGACTTCTTGGAGGTGATATTGGGCTTGGAAGTCAGAACAGAGGAGCTGCGACTGGGCCTGAGTAGTGTGCAGTAATTTGAACATATTTGGAGTTATAGAAATGATATTGGACTCAAACTAAAGCCATTTGAAAGCTAAGATCTAGACCTACAATCTTCGTGAAGACCACTTGGCTCAAAAATGACGAATGCAATGACTTCAGAGCTGCATGATTTCGAAGACAAAGAATCTCCAGAATTTTCTACTCACCAAAAGTCATTCAACATTTTCCACTACTCCACCAACCGCCATGACTCAGCCTCCTTTGTCATTTTGTATCTTTAACCCTCTATAAAAGGGAGGCTATGCAGATCATTGTAATATGTAGAGTTTTTATGTAGAAGTGTTGTTATAATTAAAGTTTTAGTGTTTCATTTTGGAGAATTCTCTTCTTCTCTTCCTCTCCTCCTCTCTCTTTGTTATTTTCGTTTTTGTATGGTTCTTGAAGGTTATCCAATGGTGCTGGCTATGGAGAGCTAAACTTCTTTAATCAATCCAAGAGATTGACAAGCTTGATGATTAATCTTGAGATCTTGTTTTAATTGTTATACGTTCATCTATTAATCAAGTTTCTCTTTCTCTTCTTCTCTTGTTTAAATTCTGATTTAATGCTTAATTTGATTGGGATTTGCATATGTTAATTGCGTAATTATCATGTGCCAAGAGATGAATTCAGAGGCTAAATAATGCATTAAAGGTGTTTGATGAAATATTTAGCTTGGTTGGATCTTGGTTTTTAAGTTAATTTGGGTTTTGGATGGATGCTTAATTTGTCTAACCTTAATTAATTAAATTTTAGAAGCGTTTCTAGTAGAAGATCCATGGATCATTGAGAGGCGTCTTGATGTGATCTAAGACTAAAGATTTGGTTGATAGTTGAACGAATTTATAAAGATCAAGGATGGATTAAAATCAAGATTTGTTGATTCTCTTGGATTGGTTGTTTTCTCAATCTTGTTTACTCATTTTAATTGTTCTTTGTTGTTTAATCTTGCAAAACTTTCCCCCCTGTTTATTAACTTCTTAATCTGACTTCATAATTAGAGTGATCTACGGGCTCGACCCGGTGTTACCTTATGCTACAAGTAGTTTTGGTAAATCGGTTATAAATTGATTTAAATTTGGTAATCTCGACAAGTGTCAACAATTCCACACTCATTGAGGAAAAGTGCAAAGGGTCCTGGATGTTACTCTCCTGATCTGTCATATCTGCCATAGTATTCACCACCACGATCAGATTTTATAGCCTTAATTTTCTTTCTAACTTGAAGTTCAACTTCAGCCTTGAAAGACTTGAAAACGTCTAGGGATTGAGACTTCTCATGTATTAAATATAGGTAAATGTACCTAGAGTAATCGTCTTTGAATGTAATGAAGTATTGTTGTCCATTCCAAGAAGGCATAGGGAAAGGACCACAAATATCCGCATGTATTAGTTCTAAGACATCCTTAGCTCTTTCAGCACCTAATTTTCTTATGTTTATTCGTTTTCCCTTGATACACTCAATACAGACTTGACAATCTGATAGATCTAAGGATTTAAGAATTTCATCCGATACAAGCCTCTGAATTCTCTGTTTAGATATATGACCTAAACGCTTGTGCCATAAGGTGGCTGAATTCTCATTTAATTTTCACTTTGTACCTTTTGAACTTGTTTGCAATATTTCATTATAGGAACCAATAATGTCAAGCATATATAGATTATCAATCAAAGAACCAGAACCAACAACACATGAATTTTGATAGAGACTAACTTTATTATTTCCAAATGAATAAGAAAAACCTGATTTGTCCAAACTAGAAATAGAAATTAAATTCCGTCTGAATGATGGTGCAACAAATGTCTCAAACAAATCCAAATGAAATCTAGTTTTCAATTGTAATCTAAAAGTTCCTATAGCTTCTACTGTAACTTTATTGCCATTGCCCACAAAGATGAATCTTTCGTCATCACTTGGCAGTCGGCTCCACAGGCAACCCTGTATAGACATACTTATGTGAGTAGTAGTACCAGAATCTACCCACCAAGTATCCTTAGGTACAGAAGCCAAATTAACTTTAGAACAAACTAAAGTGAGAAGCTTACCCTTCTTTACACGTCAGGCGGCATACTTGGGACACTCTTTCTTCATGTGTCCTGACTTCTTGCAGAAATAGCAAGTAAATTCCTTATCCTGTTTCTTCTGATAAGAAGAACCTTTCGCAGTATCCTTAGGTCTCTTCTTTTTCTTGTTTTGAAAGGTCAAAGCCAAGTGAGCACTTTTTATCTTATCTCTCTGCAGCCTCTTTTCCTTTTGTACATAGTGAGATATAAGCTCATTGAGGGACCATTTGTCCTTCTAAGTGTTATGACTCACCTTGAATTGCCTAAAATGTGCAGGAAGGAAGATCAAAACCAAGTGCACGAGCAAGTCCTCAGACAACTCTAACTTGAGTGACTTGAGTTTTGATGCAAGATTAGACATTTCCACAATGTATTCCTTTATGTTCCTTTTGCCCTTATATTTCATCGAGACGAGTTTGGCCAAAAGGTTACTCACCTCCGACTTTTCATTCTTGGCAAAATATTGCTCAATTTCCTCAAGGAACTTCTTGGCATTCTTGCTCTCAGCAATAGAGCCCCGAAACGCTTTTGAAATGCAGCGCTTCATGATCATAAAGCACATTCGGTTAGAGCAATCCTATTTCTCAATTTAAATCTCATCATGGTTTTTCAGAGTAGGAGTAGGTCGCTCCATCCTAAGTGCTAGATCTAAATTCATACAGCTGCGAATTATCTCCATAGCTTCTTTCCAGGCTTTGAAATTCGTCCCATTCAGCATTGAGATGGTATTGACTTGAGCAGAAATATTTACAGCACTAGCAACAAAAACTGGATAGAGAACAAAATAAATAAACATATTCACATAAATAAGCACGTCAATAAAAATAAGATATGAAAAATTATCCAGAATTGAGAATCTATCACAAAATACCTAGCATAACATTAATTCCTGGTCTTTGGACAGAGAAATTAACTGTAAGTGGTACTCTCAATGCAATGATCAAATATTAACGATAAGTTCTGTCAAACAACAACCTTTCTTTGGACCGACTATTGTTTACATGAAAAATAAAAACTTTATAATCGTCACATATTCACCATCGCAGGCATGTCATTATTTGGCCAAACTGTGTCTTCCTTTGGGTCAAGCACAGTTCGCATAAATAACTTCATGCAAATATCTATGTAATTTTAATCAAATTAATTTACACAACAGGGATTACTTTGGCAACATGTTGTTTCAATTAACTTAATTAAAAATACTAGACCAACTAAGAAATTTTTTTTTATCAGTACAGGTCACGATCGTATTACTCAACATGGCTTGGCCGTGTTCCATTCTGTTAAGATTACTGGATTCAGTCTTGACGTATTACGACCGTGGACCCCAACATGGGTAAACCATGTAGCTTACTGAAAAAAAAATAGTTTTCGCAAAAGAAAAATACAAGTTTTGTGCAGCAACTGTGCAACAAATACACACATTCTCGGCCAATACTTTGTGCAGCAAAAAAGGGTAAAAGCCTTGAATTTCATAATTATGGTTCACGAAAATTGGGAGAAACAATCATTATAAGAAGATAAAAAAAATACCCTAACTATGCACCAAAAAATCCACAAATCCTAATAATCTAACAACGATGACTCTGATACCACTTGTTAGAAATTGATTCTTTAATTCTTTAATCTTTAAAAGAAATTCTAGATGCATACACTGTTGATACCTAATTTTGTCCATAAAATTTTGTCACTTAATCAAGGATTGACGCTTAATTGCAGTGTTGTGAGCACTTGTTTTTCTTGGCCAATTTTTTTATTTTATTTGTGCAAAAAAAATAAATAAAAAAATAAAATAAAAACAAAAAAACAAAAAAAACAAAAAATAATAAATAATAAAAACTCCTTCGATGTTACAAAGAAGAAAACAAAAATAAGTAAATAATCAAGGGGAAAACGTAGCTTTCCATGCGTGTCTGTCTCTGTTGGCTACTCACTGTATTTGCCTATCATGGATGGGGAAGGGCGGCGAGGCATTGGAGAAAGAGAGCTTGGAGCAGAGGGCAACATACACAAATGGGGAAGTGTTATGGTGACCCAAGCTGGGTCAACCTGGCAGCCTCTCCACCTCGGGCAGGGGAGGCCTCCTTCTTTCAGATACAAAGGAAGCAGGGGAAGGTAAGCAGGGGGGACTCCCCAAGAAGCAGAGACCACAACTTGGCTCTCACAGAGAACCAATCTCCATAGCCAACATCACAGCATCACCTCAGCAAGCCAACTCTGCTCCCCATCAACTCCATTCACGTAACCCCCCATCTACAAAACCCAACCCCCAACACCTGATCACCTTCTTCAAGCCTCTGCCAGAAACTTTCAAATGACCCGACCATAAAGCAACCCATTACCATCTTCACCATCTCTTTCCCTCAACCACCAAAACACCACCCAAACCGTAACCACCATTTCCTAACCTTCAACACAACCCAAAACAGAATCATCAACCATTCATCCTCACCCAAACCAAACTAGAAACGCCTCCCATTCCACCACCTCCGTGAGTTAACTCACCATCCTCCACTATTCATCATCTTCAACCTCTAACACCACCACCCATAAACCTTCAACCGAGTCAACTCACTCACTTTCACCAACCCTCACCCAAGCAACCACCGTGGGGCCTCCCCCGCGAGCCACGAACGGCGTCGTCGCAGACCGCCACCAGGAGCGGAGCCTCCGTCCGAGCCGCTCCACCGCACGAACTGGCGGCCTCCGTCCAGAGCCGCTCCACGGCACGGTCCCGGCGAGCCTCCGTCCGAGCCGCTCCACCGCACGAACCCGGCGAGCCTCCGTCCGAACCGCCCACTGCACGAACCGCGTGGTTCGACCCCACACCACCAGCCCGTCCGACGCGTGCTCCGGATCCGACCCTATCGCGACCCAAGCTCGCCCAAACCAGCCACCGCCCGCACGCCCGGCGCCGCAAGCCCGCCACCGTCGAGCCCCATTGCCTCTCCTGGTCATTGCTCTGGTGATTTCTCTAGAGCATTCTTTGTTTTTTTTGCTTTTTAAATGCATTGGCTTTGGGATTTTCCTTTCTTCTTTGCTAAAAGCTTGCTGCAGCATGTGGGCTAAAAGCCCATTATTTTTTATCAATCCAAAAGGGAATTTGTCCATACGAAAAATAAAAAAAAAAAAATCAAAAAATAAAACATTAAAAATAAAAAAAGGAGAAAAATCTGAAAACTGTTAATAATAATAATAATAATAATAATAATAATAATAAAATTGCTTTGTGGTTATTGTGATTAAATCGGCTCTTACTCTATTCTTATGGTATTCACTTAGCTCATGACATGATAATGTATTACTTGTGTAATCACTTGTTTGTCTTTAAGCATTCCTTAAAATAAAAAATAAAAAAAATAGTTTTAATCAATGCGATGACCATTAATGTTGACTAAATAATGGATGTTATCTTCAACGTTAGTTGGATCATAGGGGTTTATTGAGTAGCCTTGTGCTGTCTTGAATCCTGTGCGATGATTTTATTTTCAAACAAAAAAAAAACTTCTTTTCAAAAATCTATTTTTTAATTAAAATTAACCAACTCACAATCATTTTCTAAAGAACTACGTGACTTTGAATTCTCCATTGCACCAGGAGATACGTAGGAGCAGAAATCCATTTCTGTCAAGCCAAAAAAATAAATTTTCATAATTTGGTTGTTTCTTTTACTTCTTTTCAAAAAAAATAAAAAAAATAATAAATGATTACAAAGTCTTTTGTTTAAAGGGGTTAAAATAAATATATCGAGATTATTAAAATTTGCACAACTAACTCAAGGTACCGTTCATGGAACGGCAGTGTAGGGTGCTAATACATTCCCTACCTGTAATCGACTCCCGAATCCAAACTCAATTTTCAAAAGACCAGTTTTCCTGATTAAAGGGTTTTTCTAATGTTTTCCTAATTTAAATAAACATTAGTGGCGACTCCATTTGTTTTTATCTTTTTCGGTCGTCCCGTCGCGATCCCGGTTGCGACAGCTGGCGACTCCACTGGGGACTTTCAGAGAGTCAGGCCTATTGTTGTTAGTTGTGCAAATTTTTAATAATATTTTTTATTTATTTTTACCCTATTTGTCTTTGTTTTTGTTTTCTTATTTGTTTTGTAAATGTATTTTATTTAGTACCTTTATGTAAATATCTGATAGCATTATTCTATGTATATTGTGACTTGTATATATATTTTGTACTTAATTGTTAAAACCCTAGGGTAGACGATTGCTGGCTGGCGGTTGTATATATGTTTTGTTAGTTAGGGGTATTTTTTGTCTTTTAAGTTTTTGTACAGGTTTTTTTATGCTCCTCCACACACGTCACTGATCACTTACCTCACACATTTTTTGGGCTCTATACCCGAGTCTGTGCGAACCCGAGGAGTAGGAGGGGTCTCGACTTTTGTTATTGAGGAGCTTTGTGCTCACTTGACATTTGTTGAGACACCACTCAGATTGTTACTAGTATCATGGACTAGTCATATTGAGAGGGTTCATCCCTACTTGTGATTAATTCATGAATTGGATCCTTATCTTTTGAGATGAGGGCAATCTGGGGACCATGACTTTTTAGAGGTTTAGATCTGTCCTAAAAAAAACCTGCACTGATAGATTGAGCATAATTACCTCAAAAATTAGAGTCATCCGGCTTCTTAGGTTACATCTGATTAGGACACAAAGGGAGCGTTCTTTTTCTTTATCTGTCTATTCCTCATGTCTTCCATCTTTGCATTCTTTTTAGCAAAATAAATTCAACAAAAAAATGATACATCTTATAGCATTTTCATTTTTCATCTATCTCTCATGTCATTCATTCTTACTTTAAAAAAAAAAGATATATCATTTTGCATTTTCATTACATTCTTAGCATTCATAAAAAAGAAAAAAAAAACATCATTTTATATTTTCATGATAATCATTTTATATTTTCATGATAATCCTAGCATCAAAAAGCCAAAAAAAAACATCATCTTGCATTTTCATAACATTCCTAACAAAAAACATCATCCTGTATTTTCATAGCATTCAAAAATAAAATAAAAATATACATTATCTTGCATTTTCATAGCATTCTTAGCATAAAAAAAAAGAGATACATTATCTTGCATTTGCATTACATCCCCATAAAAAATATCATCTTGCATTTTCATCGCATTTCTGACTCTAAAAAAGGAAAAGAAAGAAAAAGATACATCATTTTGCATTACCATGACATTCATAGCATTCTTTTTAAAAAATAAAAAAATAAAAAAAATTCATTTGCATAATACTTTGCATGCATGCATGTTGCCAATTTTGTTCAGTCAATGTTGATAATTGCATATTCACATCATGTTTCACCAAGCAAAAAAATGGGCACTATAACGAAAAATTGCTTCTGCGACACCCTTATAAGATCATTCCCAGGCTAAGATCATGGATGAAATAAATCAAACTCAAGAGTTGAAGGATGAGGTGAATCAGCTCAGAGAACAAGTGTCCAAGATGATGGAGATGCTACAGTCCATGAAAAATAGAAGGAGCACAAATAGGAATCCCTCAGTGGCAAATGAAAGACATCCGGCCACACCTCCTCACCTATCCGGTTTCTCTCCAACCCTGCTGCAATACCAAGGCTTTAATCCTCAAAGAGTTGTGATGCCGTTCACCACTCAACCCTCAGTCACCAGTTCTCAGGAAACCCAGGTGCCACCCTTTCTACCATATGGCCTCCTTCCCACCTATGTACCATCATTGACCACCAATCCCCCTGGTAATAGCATGCTAGCAGCGACACCAAATTCAAACCTGTTGAACTTTACCCAAACTCAAGTCACTCGACTGAATGCTAATGAAGCCCCCCAATACAAAGACACCCATTCCCTTTCTTCATCCCACCATATGGCTTCCCTTCCAGCTTTGTACCACCACAGGTTGCCAATTCCCCTGACCGTGGCATGCTTGCTTTAAACTCATTGAGCACAACTCAACCATATACCCATTACCCAGGTGCCAGTGGAACCCCACTAGCGCAACATTTTGCTCCCACTTTCATGCCTCAATACCCATTGAGTTCTTTTGTTGAAAATCCTCAGTTCAAAGAGAGATGGGAAACTTTGGAAAAGAGATTACGGGTCATTGAAAGATCAGGTTGTTATGGCCTCAAGGATGCTACTGAGCTTTGTCTAGTCCCTGATGTTGTCATTCCCCCAAAGTTTAAGGTTCCAGATTTTGATAAATATAACGGGATTACTTGCCCAAGGAATCACTTGACAATGTACATTCGCAAAATGGCTTCACAGGTTCACGATGACAAATTGTTAATCCATTTCTTTCAAGACAGTTTAACTGGGGTAGCGTTGAATTGGTACTCACATCTTGAGCGTGTCCACATAAGGAGTTTCAAGGATTTAGCTGATGCCTTTGTAAAGCAGTATAAATACAACATTGACATGGCACCAGATAGAATGCAACTGCAAAGCATGTCTAAGAAGGATCTTGAGACTTTCAAGGAATATGCTCGAGAGGTGGAGGAAATAGTGCACAAGTAGAACCCCCTTTGTCAGAAAAAGAGATGGTTGCTAAGTTCACTGATACACTGCACGCGCCATTCTATGATCATATGATTGGAAGTGTGTCAGCGAATTTTTCAGATATCGTGGTAATTGGTGAAATGATTGAAAGGGAAATGAAAAAGGGAAGACTGCACCAAATGAATGATGGACAGACAAGTATGAAGAATGTTGAACTGACTGAGGGTGAACTTCAAGTCGAATGAGTTAAATGGGACTTCAGAAAAACTCATGGACTACAACGGTTACCTAAATAGTAAATCACCAAGCATTGTCAGAGGTTTCTACACATGCCTATCTGCAATAGGAACGAATGCTTACAATGGTTGATCAGGGGTAACCTTAGAAAGTTTGACAAAGTGGTGATTCATTTTTCTAACCATCAAGAATGAACTGTACCCTAGAGTTCTTCAGCACTGGGGAATTTCTGAGCTATTGGCATTCTGATTTGTTTATCAAGTTGTTACCATGAAACGATGGTTTAATTGTACTGACCCTATGCTCGATTAAAGCCATTTGGGTTTTTGAACTTATGTGAACTTTCTTGAAGCATTAATGTGATGGATTTGTGTGGATCTCAGTTTACCTTGTTTTCTTTTCCTATGTTCTTGGCACTCTTGTTCTTGCCAGATCTTTCTTGTCTTTATTTTCCTCTCTTTACTTGCCTTCTTTTGGTTTGGATCTCATAGAACTCTCATTCTGAGAATTTTTTGTGGTCATGAGACTCGTGTGTGCAGGTGTTCTTTGCCCAAAAAATAAAATAAAAAAAAACAAAAAAATCAAAAAGGAGAAAAAAATAAAAGGAGCAAATAAATAATCATTTGGTGTGTATGGTCCTTTTGTCTCTAAATTTAAAATGTTTGAAAATGAGCAATCAAGATTTGAAATGAAGATTGGCCATCTTTCTCTATCCTTCACAAGAATTCATCTTTTTATTGTCCTTCGTTGTCCCATTTTGAGCTTGGGAGTTTTCTTCAATAAACCCTGGACAAGGATTACCTCTACAGTAGAGGAAAACACAAAACAAATGTTGATTGTCATGGTGACTATTTTGAAGCATAATGAAAAATGAAAAATGAAGAAAAGTGAAAGGGGCGGAAAATAAAAACAGAAAATTTGACAAAGTTCAAGTTTGAACAATAATGGAGAACAAAAATGAGGGAGAGTAACGAGAGAAAAGTGTGCTTGAATGCGCAAAAGCAATTGCCAAAGTTTAAGTTTGAATAAGGATCCTTGGTCCCACTTAACCTTTAAGCACTTGTTTGAGCCTTATACCCTTCTTTTCATAACCCCTAACCTTGGCCATATTACAAGCCTTAAAAAGTCCATTCTGATCGGTGAAGGTTTGTTTTCATTTTCACTGACTTTGATTTTGAGACAAAATGTTCATGTCCTGTTGAATTTGCAATCCTTACTCCTTAAAAAAAAACAAAAAAAAAAAAAAAACAAAAAACTTTTAGGCTGAAAACCCGCAAGGGCGGTCTAAAAAAAAAAAAAAAAAGATAAGAAAAAGACTTACCTTGGGGCAATTTTTCTTCTTTAGCTCGACTTGGCCTCTCTTGGGGCAAATCTTTTGATTCAATCGGCTCTACATTGGGGCAAGTCTCTATCTGTGCAATTCAACTCCAACCGAGGCAAATCTTGGTTCAATCCGGCTCTACATTGGGGCAAGTCTCTACCCTATTCAATTCAGCTCTAAACTGGGGCAATTTACCTAGTTTTATTTGACCTTACACTGAAAAAAAATCTCAAGTTCCCCACTGGGACAAACTTTGTTGTCAAATGGCCTACATGGGGCATCTTTGTTCTTAAATGGCATACCTTGAGTCAGATTTTTTTTTTGATACCTTACACAGGGGCATATTTTTGTAGATACCTGATAAAACAATGGTCATGATGTCCAGTTATCAAGTAAGGATCAATCACATCCAAACTAAGTAAAAAAAAAAGCAAAAAAAACAAAAACAAAAAAATCTCTTGGCTTCTGCACTATTCCATTTCTTGTGTCTTTATCCTTTGTGAATGTCCTTTGTTTCAAAAAACTTCTCAGTTGGTAAATCTCTTTCTTGTTGTACTTTTGAATCCATGCATATCTGGTACATGATGCTTCAGGTTGAGTGAACATGAGTACAATAGTACAATTTAACCATCTAATGGTAGCCTCTTGTTGAACAACTCAAGCCAAAGGAGCTCTAGAGTTTCAACCGATGAAGGGAATGACATCCTCAATGGCTAATTCATATTGAAGTATGTCCGGTGGAAATAGGAACCTTTGGGGGAAGAAAGTTCCAAGCTTCTACACCGGCCATATCTAATGAAGGGAAATTTGAACAAATTGGCAATGATCCCCTTTGAATATAAGTTTTCCATGAAGCATTTAGTTCAAAACTTTGGCAAAAAAAAAGGTTTTTCTCAAGTACATTCACTTCTTTGGCTCATGACTCATTGTGCAAATTCTTGGGCTCAAGGCCCCACTGCATGATTTTTTAGGTTCAAGGCCCACTGCATAAAGTTTTCTGGCTCGAGGCCCTTTAAGTGTCGATGAGAAAAGAAAAGATGACCAGACAAATCATAAAGGTCAATCAACGAATGTTACTGTTCAATCTCGATCTTGTTGTGGGAAAAGTCCTTAAGGGTTATGGAACTAAGAGTGACTTAATCAAAGCTCTGAAGTGTAAAAAGAAAAATAAAAAAATAAGAAAAAATAAAATAAAAATTTGCTTACTCAATTTGTTCATGAAAATCCCTACAGTAGGGCATTCATTGCATCATGCATCATTTCTAGCATCACATGCACTGTCCCCAAACATCACATCCATTGCATCATTATGCATCCATTGCATTATGCATCGCCTCTGGCATCACATGCATTGCCCTCTGGTATCACATTCATTGTATCCATTGCATCATGCACCATCTCTGCATCACATGTATTTACAAAGTCAATGCATTGTCTTTTAATTCCCGGGTCCCCGTGCCCATTGCCTTTTAGTTCTCGAGTCCCCGCACCCATTGTCTTTCAGTTTCCGGGTCTTAGCACCCTTTGCCTTTTAGTTGTTTGGGTCTCCGCACCCATTGCTTTTTAGTTTTCGGGTCCTCGTACCCATCGCTTCCAAAGCAAGTAAGGGCTTTGTGCCCATTGCTTTTTTCTTTTCTGTTAAGCTTCAGTGGATACCCGACTCCGCAAGCTTTTTATCTTTTTGCTTTAAGTTTTCTGTTAAGCTTCAGCGGATACCCGACTCCGTAAGCTTTTTTCTTTTCTGTTAAGCTTCAGCGGATACCCGACTCCGTAAGCTTTTTTCTTTTCTGTTAAGCTTCAGCGGATACCCGACTCCGCAAGCTTTTTATCTTTTTGCTTTAAGTTTTCTGTTAAGCTTCAGCGGATACCCGACTCCGCAAGCTTTTTATCTTTTTGCTTTAAGTTTTCTGTTAAGCTTCAGCGGATACCCGACTCCGTAAGCTTTTTTCTTTTCTGTTAAGCTTCAGCGGATACAGGAACTCGTCGGCTTTTTTTTTTTTCGTTAAGCTTCAGCGGATACCCGACTCCGCAAGCTTTTTATCTTTTTGCTTTAAGTTTTCTGTTAAGCTTCAGCGGATACCTGACTCCTTAAGTTTTTTCTTTTCTGTTAAGCTTCAGCGGATACCCGACTCCGTAAGCTTTTTTCTTTTCTGTTAAGCTTCAGCGGATACTCGACTCCACAAGCTTTGTGCCTTTTCACCCTTTGTCCAGTTTCGACGGATGTCCGACTCCGCGAACTTTCTCTCTCGTTTAATGTCCATTACCTTTTTCGTCATTTTGTTTTCCAAAAAAAAAGGAAAAAAAAAAAGAAATGAAAATTTCTATGGACAAAATTAAATCAATTCCTTTACTTCCCATTTATTTTAAATGCAAAGCAAAGGGGGGCAGCTGTTGATACCTAATTTTGTCCATAAAATTTTGTCACTTAATCAAGGATTAACGCTTAATTGCAGTGTTGTGAGCGCTTGTTTTTCTTGGTCAGTTTTTTTTATTTTATTTGTGCAAAAAAAAACAAAAAAATAAAAAAAACAAAAAATAATAAATAATAAAAACTCCTTCTGATGTTACAGCAGAAAACAAAAATAAGTAAATAATCAAGGGGAAAACGTAGCTTTCCATAGCTGTGCTGCAGCTGGCTACTTAACAACTGCCTATCATGGATGGGGAAGGGGCAACAGGCATTGGAGAAAGAGAGCTTGGAGCAAAGGGCAACATACACAAATGGGGAAGTGTTATGGTGACCCAAGCTGGGTCAACCTGGCAGCCTCTCCACCTCAGGCAGGGGAGGCCTCCTTCTTTCAGATACAAAGGAAGCAGGGGAAGGCAAGCAGGGGGGACTCCCCAAGAAGCAGAGACCACACCTTGGCTCTCACAGAGAACCAATCTCCATAGCCAACATCACAGCATCACCTCAGCAAGCCAACTCTGCTCCCCATCAACTCCATTCACGTAACCCCCTATCTACAAAACCCAACCCCCAACACCTGATTACCTTCTTCAAGCCTGCGAGAAACTTTCAATGACCCGATAACAAACAACCCATTACCATCTTCACCATCTCTTTCCCTCAACCACCAAAACACCACCCAAACCGTAACCACCATTTCCTAACCTTCAACACAACCCAAAATAGAATCATCAACCATTCATCCTCACCCAAACCAAACCAGAAAACGCCTCTCATTCCACCACCTCCGCCGTGAGTTAACTCACCATCCTCCACTATTCATCATCTTCAACCTCTAACACCACCACCCATAAACCTTCAACCGAGTCAACTCACTCACTCTCACCAACCTTCACCCAAGCAACCACCGTGGGGCCTCCCCCCGAGCCACGAACGGCGTCGCAGATCGCCACCGGAGCAGAGCCTCCGTCGGAGCCGCTCCACCGCACGAACCGGAGCCTCCGTCCCAGCCGCTCCACGGCACGAACCCGGCAGCCTCCGTCCGAGCCGCTCCACCGCACGAACCCGGCAGCCTCCGTCTGAATCGCCCCACTGCACGAACCGCGTGGTTCGACCCCACACTAGCAGCCATCCGACACGCGCCAGATCCGGCCCTATCGCGACCCAAGCTTGCCCAAACCAGGCCACCGCTCGCACGCCGGCGCCGCAAACCCGCCACCGTCGAGCTCCCCGCTGCCTCTCCTAGTCTGTGCTCTGGTGATTTCTCTAGAGCATTCTTTGTTTTTTTTTGCTTTTTAAATGCATTGGCTTTAGGATTTTCCTTTCTTCTTTGCTAAAAGCTTGCTGCAGCATGTGGGCTAGAAGCCCATTGTTTTTGATCAATCCAAAAGGGAATTTGTCCCTTCTGCTAAAAAAAAAATCGAAAATAAAACATTAAAAATAAAAAAAAAAGGAGAAAAATCTGAAAGCTGTTAATAATAATAATAATAATAATAATAATAATAATAATAATAATAATAAAAAAAATTGCTTTGTGGTTATTGTGATTAAATCGGCTCTTACTCTATTCTTGTGGTATTCACTTAGCTCATGACATGATAATGTATTACTTGTGTAATCACTTGTTTATCTTTAAGCATTCCTTAAAATAAAAAATAAAAAAAAATAGTTTTAATCAATGCGATGACCATTAATGTTGACTGAATAATGGATGTTATCTTCAACGTTAGTTGGATCATAGGGGTTTATTGAGTAGCCTTGTGCTGCCTTGAATCCTGTGCGATGACTTTATTTTCAAACAAAAAAAAAAACTTCTTTTCAAAAATCTATTTCTTAATTAAAATTAACCAACTCACAATCATTTTCTAAAGAACTACGTGACTTTGAGTTCTCCATTGCACCAGGAGATACGTAGGAGTAGAAATCCATTTCTGTCAAGCCAAAAAAATAAATTTTCATAATTTGGTTGTTTCTTTTACTTTTTTTCAAAAAAATAAATGATTACAAAGTCTTTTGTTTAAAGGGGTTAAAATAAATATATCTGAGATTATTAAAATTTGCACAACTAACTCAAGGTACCGTTCATGGAACAGGCAGTGTAGGGTGCTAATACCTTCCCTACCTGTAATCGACTCCTGAATCTAAACTCAATTTTCAAAAGACCAGTTTTCTTGATTAAAGGGTTTTTCTAATGCTTTCCTAATTTAAATAAACATTGGTGGCGACTCCAATGTTTTTATATTTTTGGTCGTCCCGTCGCGATCCCGGTTGCGACATACACCCTAGAACAAAACATCATAAGGCCTAGGATCTACATCATGCCAGATTATCAAGGATTCTTGGATTTTCATAAATACCTGGATCCATAGCTATTGATCACCAACTGTTGCAGAATCTTTGCAGCAATCAATCACAAACAAGGGGGTGGTTTATGATCTTCCTCAACCAAATCGCCTTAGTTCCTCAATGGGACCGTCGTCTCTCTTCTAGATGAGGAAAAAGGAAACTGTGTTATGATTTAGTATTTTGGGGACCATAACCATTCCTGACGTATATTAACCAATTAGGGTTCCCATAATCCCCTAATGGGCCAATATGGTATCTATTCATTAAGCCCACATTAAGTTGTGAAGTCTACAGGCTCACTAAATTAGATCACTTAATAACAAGCTCAATAAATTAAATAGCTAATATAATTATCAATTAAATATGATGTCTGTTGAATCTCTAGCACAAGTAAGTTTTTGGGTCAAATTAGTTTTATAATTAAAGAATTTAGGTAGAATTTAGATAAGTTCTCATTGTTTTTGAGTATTATAGGTTTTTGTGTTCACTGCCTAATGAGATTTAAATCTTTGATTGAAACAGGTTTGGATTTAACTTAGAAGAAAGGAAAAGAGTTGTTTACTCAGTTCGTCGCCTGGCGATGAATCAGCGTCGCAAGGCGAAGTTTCCAATCGCGCCATCGTGAGGCGACAGTTCTCCATCGCGAGGCGAGAAGATGAATGAAAGGATTATAGGCTTCGTTCCAGTCGCGCCATCGCGAGGCGATAGTCTTCCATCGCGAGGCGAGGAACATCCATCGCGAGGTGAGCTGCTGGATGGAAGGACTTTTGAAGCTGTTGTGAGTCTTGCTATCGCACGGGCCATCGCGAGGCGATGAGGGGCCATCGCGAGGCGATAAGGGGCCATCGCGAGGCGATGGCCGTTATCCAGCCAATTTTAAATAGCCAGACGAAACATTTGTTACGTATCTCTTCCGTTTTGTTCCTTTTTCTGAATTCTGAAATATTGGGGTTTTACCCATAGCTCTGCTAGGGTTTCATCTTCTTCCATCTCCATTGATTGTTCAAGCTTGGGAACAAGATTTTGAAGGATCAATGGCTTCTTCCTCTTCCATTTGTTTGATTTCTCTCATCTCTTCTTCTTCTATCATGAGTAGCTAGATCTTTTTGAGCTAGGGTCAGATGAACATTGTGGATACTCTTATGTAATCTGTTTTACTATTTCTTTACAAGTTAATTTCATGTATTTGAGCACTCTACTCTTTGCTTAATGCTAATCAATACTTGATCACTATTGATTTGAATTTGGGTATTTCTTCTAATTGGAAAATTAATTGTAATACTAGAACTGAGTTGGGTTGGCATGATTATGACTGAATATAGGAATATATCATTGTAATTATGTGGTCCATGAAATCATTGCTATTAATGCTTAATCTGAATTAACAATTACCTAAGGAATTGGGAATTGTATTTTGGGTTAAAGGGGCTTTGAATCAAGGAATTGATCTAAGTCTAAATTGTTAATTGGAACTTCAAATGCATGATTATCACTTGTATTGAGGGTAAATCAGTAGCATAAGAGGGTAAACAATGGGATTCAGACCCTAGCCGCTTTTCTCAATAGACTTTCTTCTCCTTAAAAAGATCCAAAAATATTCTTTAATTTGTTAATTGTTCTATTTTTAGTACATTTCTTTTACACTTGTTTAAAAATTAATACAATTCAAAGTTATCAAATCATTTTCTCAGTTCAAGTAGTGATTTCTAAGTTTACATTGATAATTGACACACAATCCTCGTGGGATCGACAACTTTATTCACTCTTTATTACTTGTACGATTTGGTACACTTGCCAAATTATTAACAAGTTTTTGGCGCCGTTGCCGGGGATTGTTGAGTTGATTATCAACAAGGCAAAGGAGTTACTATTTTGGACATTTATTTTGTTTTTAGTTCATTTGTTTAGAAAATTTATTGCATTATTTTACTTCATTTTTACATATAGTTGACTTGTACTTACAATTCTCTTAGTTGCTGTTTATGCGAGGGAAAAAGGTAGCTAAATTTTTGCTTGATCTTGAGATTGTGAAAACAGAAAAAGCAAATAGGAAGCAAGCAAAGAAAGCAAAGCAACAGAAAATAACTCAAGAAAAATAAGAATCTACTTCTTCTTCTTCTAATACTCTCACAGTAGAAGTCATGGCTGCACAACCACCACCTAGGCGGACTTTGGGAGATTTTGGCCGGAGGAACAACCGTCAGAGGTTGGCTATTGAGTATCAACCGGTGGAGGCGAATGCATTTGAGATCAGAACTTCTCTTTTGAATATTCTCAAGCAGAATCAGTTTTCTGGAGTGGATAATGAAGATCCCAATCAGCACTTGGTAAATTTCTTTGAGATTTGTGGTACTTTGAAGCTGAATGGTGTTTCTGAAGAAGCTAAGAGGATGAGATTGTTTCCTTTTACTTTGAGAGACAGGGCAAAGGATTGGTTGCAAACACTTCCTCAAGGGAGCATCACTACTTGGAATGAGTTGGAGGACAAATTTATGGATCGATTCTTCCCTACCTCCAAGTTCATCAAGAGAAGGGCTGAAATTACTAGTTTTGAGCAAAAAGATGGAGAAAATCTTTATGAAGCATGGGAACAGTTCAAAGGACTTTTGAAAAGATGCCCCGACCATGGTTTTGATGACTTGACATAAATGCAAACATTTTGTCATGGGTTGAGACCAAATACAAAGATGATGCTAGATGCTTCAGCAGGGGGTACAATGAATAACAAGACAGCTGAAGAAGCAAGAGAGTTAGTGGAAGCGATGGCCTCAAATGAGTATCTTATTCAGCATGATAGAGGAGTGCAATCAAGGAGGGGTGTTCTAGAGCTGGATGCACATAATGCTCTATTAGCCCAAAACAAGTTGGTTTCTCAACAATTGGAGGTTCTTACCAAACAACTTCATGCCTTACAAGCAGGTTCTTCTCAATCTCATCATCCCAAGGCTGTGATGCAATGTATGAGGTGTGATTTTTGTGGGGGAGGACATGAGAATGGTGCTTGTGAAGCTCAAGGTGATTCCAATGAGCAAGCTAATTACATGAGAAATTTTCAAGGGCAAAGAAGGACTCCTTATTCCAACACCTATAATTCAGGGTGGAGGAATCATCCCAACTTTTCTTGGCAACAACATGAAGCTCCTCAATTAAGCAAACTTCCTCAACCACAGCAACCTAAAAAGAAACTTTCTGCTTTAGAAGAAGCATTGACTCAATTCATGCATATGACCCAAACCAATTTCCAAAATCAAGAGGCTTATTTCAAAAACCAAGATGCATCCATCAAGAACCTTGAAAACCAAATCGGACAACTCTCAAAGTAATTTGATGAACAATCTAGAGGACAATTTTCTGGAAATACAGTGGATAATCCTAAGAATGAGACGTGCAAAGCCATAACTTTAAGAAGTGGGAAAACTATCACACCATCCGTGGTGGAGCCATTAGTTTCAGGGTCTGCTGAGACAAATGTGAGGGAGATGTTGGATGAAGACTCAAATAAAAAGAGTGACATTGTGAATATAGAAGAAGATGAAAAAGAAGAAAAAGAAGCGGAGGTTGAAAATCAGAAAAAGGGGGATAAAAAGAGTTCTAACTTAGTAGATGAAGACTCCATCTTGAGGAGAACAAAGCGTCAGATTTTGCAAGATGGGGATAAGCCTCAAGTGATTCCACCATATGTGAAGTTACCATATCCTCACTTGAGCAAGAAAAAGGAGAAAGAGGAGCAGTTTGCAAGGTTCTTGGACATTTTCAAATGTCTCCAAATCAATATTCCTTTTGCAGAGGCATTAGAGCAAATGCCTACATATGCTAAATTTATGAAGGAATTATTGACTAAGAAGAGGAAGTTCAAAGAGGATGAAACGGTGGCATTGACAGAAGAGTGTAGTGCAATACTTCAAAGGAAGCTTCCCCTAAAATTGCAAGATCCGGGGAGTTTTACAATTCCATGCACTATTAGCAACATGACCATTGGTAAAACTCTCTGTGACTTGGGAGCAAGCATAAATTTGATGCCATTGTCTATGTTTAAGAAGCTTAGGGGAGGTGAGGTCAAGCAAACAAGAATGGCTTTGCAACTGGCAGATAGGTCAATTAAGCACCCGTATGGAGTCATAGAGGATGTGCTAGTGAAGGTCGATAAATTTATATTTCCTGCTGATTTTGTCGTATTGGACATGGATGAGGACGCAGAGATACCTCTGATTCTTGGAAGACCATTTTTAGCTACCGGGAGAGCCCTTATTGATGTCCAGCAAGGGCAGTTAATGTTGCGAGTGAAGGATGAGAAAGTCACCTTTAATGTTTTTGAGGCAATGCAACATCCAGATGATAAAGAAACTTCTTATAGGGTGGATTTGATTGATACTACTGTTGAGGAATCTTTTCAGCAAAATACTCCAACTACATCTCTTGAAAGAGTGATTGTGAATTCAGTTGAAGAACATGAAGAGGTGGATGATGAAGTCATTGGGGAGTCTTTGCAATATCTAGAAGCACATCCAATAGAAAACGTTGTTAACAAGGTGAAAGAAGAGCTGAGTAATGACAAGGTGGAGGAAAAAACAAAACTAGAGTTGAAACCTTTGCCATCTCATTTTAAATATGCCTTTCTTGGCAATCAAGATGCAAATTCAGTGATAATCAACAGTTTTTTATCAAAATCTGAAGAAAAGAAGCTTGTAAGGGTCCTCCAAGAGCATCAAACTGTAATTGGATTGACGATCTCTGATTTAAAAGGGATTAGTCCAGCTTTCTGTATGCACAAGATCAAATTTGAGGAGGAATTCAAGCCAGTGGTTCAGCCACAAAGAAGATTAAATCCCACAATGAAAGAAGTAGTGAAAAAGGAGGTGCTGAAACTCTTTGAAGCCAGAATGATTTACCATATTTTGAATAATGCTTGGGTGAGTCCAGTTCAGGTTGCTCCTAAAAAGATGAAGGTCTACCACAACAAGTACATTTCACACAGAAAATTTTATCTGGGACAACATGTGTTATTGTTTAATTCACGGCTGAAGTTGTTTCCAAGAAAATTGAAGTCTAAATGGTCAGGACCATTCATAGTCAAAGAAGTGACACCCTGTGGAGCAGTAGAAGTGGAGGATCCAGCTTCAAAAAGGATTTTCAAAGTCAATGGCCAGAAGCTGAAACCTTATCTTGGTGGGGTGATAGAAAGAGCACAAGCTGCTCTTGTTTTGCATGAGCCATAAAAATCATAAGGCGTCGAGCTAACGACGTTAAACTAGCGCTTCTTGGGAGGCAACCAAAGCATTTTCTCTTTGTTAATCATTTTGCATTCATTTTGAGTAGCGATTTTCTTTGTTTTGTTTTTGTCAAAATAAAATGCTAATTTTGATCTGATTTAATACTTGTTGCTGCAGGGACAATGTTGTAATTATGTTGTTTTTAAGCAAGGAATGAAGTGTTGGGAGCTAGAGTTAAAATATGGAGAAGTCAAGCTCTTCACCAGGTGAATGTGTTTTCTTGCCTAGCGAAATTAGTATTTCAGCCTTCATCGCGAGGCGATGGCTCATCACCGCGAGGCGAGATGCAAGAAACAAAAGGAAAGCTGTGTCACTATCAGACATCGCAAGGCGATGTGAAAGACAAAAGGGTTCTATGTGCCTCTATTCGTGCCATCGCCAGGCGATAAGTTTTCATCGTGAGGCAAATTTCCTCCAATTTACTTCTGACTTACATTGCGAGGTGATGGTTATTCATCGCGAGGCGAGATGTGAGTTGTAAATTCAAGATTTTATTCCCAGTGCTCATCGCCTCGCGGTAGATCTCCCATCGCGCGGTGAATTTCTACCCAAAGGCTACTGACTTATATCGCGAGCCGAGGATGAAGCCTTTGTGAAGCGAGATGGGATGTGTAAATTCAGGTTTCTTTTCTGGTACCCATCACCTCGTGATATTTCTTCATCGCAGGGCGAATTTCCAGCAAGAGCTTACTGACTTTCATCGCGAGGCGATGGAAAGCACTCGCCAGGCGACAGATCGTGAACCATCTTTTCTTCTTTCCAGAATGTGATGTCGCGGAGCGACATGTTGTTGTCGCCAGGTGATGGGTCGCATTTTATAAACAGTTGGCCCATTTGAAGTGATTTCCCATGAACTTCTTCCAAAAGCTCTGCTTGGGTTTTTCTCTCAACCCCTCACCTAATATTCATTTCTTCCATTTCTCTCATTCTAATCCCTTCTATACACTCAATTTATCTGCAATCCATTCTCAGGTATGTATTCTCTCTCTATCTTTACTCTAAGGATCATGGTAAATCTTTCTTTTCCTTAGTGCTACCATGCTGCGACCACAAGTTGTGCTTGATAACAAGAGAATTTAAGAGTGTTTTTTGGTTGAAATAAATTGTGGATTTATGATTTTGGCTCAAGTTGTGGATTTGTGGAATGGTAATTTACAGGCAATTTTGTTCTTAAATTCAATCATTTCATGAGCTTCACCCACCACATGTTTGTTAAAAATTCACAATGATTATGTACCCCCTTGTAAGTTCATTGCATTTTCAATTCTCTTGAATGTTGTGTCTGCACTGAACTCATTCCTTGCTTAAATTTCAAATCTTGCACACATTGTGAACTTGACACCTAGTTTTGCATGAGTTGTGTAATTAAGGAGCTGAAATTTTGCTTGAGTGTGTACCTTTTCAGCAGCTCACTGTAACTTTATTCAAAGTGAAATTGATTGTGACATGTCTTTCCTCACTCTCTCACACACTTGTGAGTATTTGGCCCTAAACACTATCATTTCTTTCATGTGTGTTTCCATTGCATGTGGCATTTTTCAGAACTTGCCTTTGTTCTTAGTTGTTTTTGCTTGCTTGTTCAAACACACTGAAGCACTTTTCTTATTCTTCACTAGAGCCTAAATAAACCACCTGCATACTTTGATCCTTTGCTACCCCCTTGAGCCTTTAGCTTTTTCTTTGATTTTCACCCTCATTACAAGCCAAAAAAAAAAAAAAAACTGGAAAACCATTGTCCCTACTTACTTGGAGTTAGGTACTGGTCATTTCATGACATGTCTTGGCACATTCTTAAGTTTGGGGTTGCTTGAGGGCAAGCAATGTTTTAAGTTTGGGGTAGTTGTGGACTTTTTCTAGTCCAATGTTGAAAAAAATGTTGAAAAAGAAAAGAAAAGAAAGAAAAACAAAAAAAAAATTGAAAAAAAAGAAAAGAAAATAATATGAAAAAAAAAAAACAAATGAAAAAAAAATTGCATCTTATTCTATTTTTCATTTCTTTTATTTTGAAGAATTGTTTTGGGGAATTTGGTATTGAATAAATTAAAAGATGGCTTAAGAGTGTCATGAAATGACTTGTGTCTAATTCCAAGTATAAAAAGCCTTTTGTCCAAATAATTTCCTACCTTTACCTAAGCCCCATTACAACCCAAAAAGACCTCTTTTTGTGTGTGTGTGCATTGCATTGCATTTACTTCTCTAGAACTTTGTCAAGCTTATGGTAAGGTGCTGCTTGTGATGTGAATTGAGTGTAATTTACACCTCTAAACACTTGAGTTGAGTGAAACACTTTTTCTGGAGAGGAGTAGTGAGGATTGATATATTGCTCTTAGTGGATCAATGATTCTGGTTACCTAAAGCTGTGATGATTGGGAAAAACAAATGCAAAAGAGTAAGTGAATTGATTGTGTAATGATTGATGAAACTTTGGTGGATTGTTCAATTTTCTGACCCTTGTTTGAAATTGTTGTTTGCTTGAGGACAAGCAAAACTCTAAGTTTGGGGTTGTGTTGAATCTCTAGCACAAGTAAGTTTTTGGGTCAAATTAGTTTTAGAATTAAAGAATTTAGGTAGAATTTAGATAAGTTCTCATTGTTTTTGAGTATTATAGGTTTTTGTGTTCATTGGCTAATGAGATTTAAATCTTTGATTGAAACAGGTTTGGATTTAACTTAGAAGAAAGGAAAAGAGTTGCTTACTCAGTTCGTCGCCTGGCGATGAATCAGTGTCGCAAGGCGAAGTTTCCAGTCGCGCCATCGCGAGGCGACAGTTCTCCATCGCGAGGCGAGAAGATAAATGAAAGGATTATAGGCTTCGTTCCAGTCGCGCCATCGCGAGGCGATAGTCTTCCATCGCGAGGCGATAATGCGAGCCATCGCGAGGCGAGGAACATCCATCGCGAGGCGAGCTGCTGGATGGAAGGACTTTTGAAGCTGCTGTGAGTCTTGCTGTCGCACGGGCCATCGCGAGGTGATGGCCATTATCCAGCCAATTTTAAATAGCCAGACGAAACATTTGTTATGTATCTCTTCCGTTTTGTTCCTTTTTCTGAATTCTGAAATATTGGGGTTTTACCCATAGCTCTGCTAGGGTTTCATCTTCTTCCATCTCCATTGATTGTTCAAGCTTGGGAACAAGATTTTGAAGGATCAATGGCTTCTTCCTCTTCCATTTGTTTGATTTCTCTCATCTCTTCTTCTTCTATCATGAGTAGCTAGATCTTTTTGAGCTAGGGTCAGATGAACATTGTGGATACTCTTATGTAATCTGTTTTACTATTTCTTTACAAGTTAATTTCATGTATTTGAGCACTCTACTCTTTGCTTAATGCTAATCAATACTTGATCACTATTGGTTTGAATTTGGGTATTTCTTCTAATTAGAAAATTAGTTGTAATCTTGGAACTGAGTTGGGTTGGCATGATTATGATTGAATATAGGAATATATCATTGTAATTATGTGTTCCATGAAATCATTGCTATTAATGCTTAATCTGAATTAACAATTACCTAAGGAATTGGGAATTGTATTTTGGGTTAAAGGGGCTTTGAATCAAGGAATTGATCTAAGTCTAAATTGTTGATTGGAACTTCAAATGCATGATTATCACTTGTATTGAGGGTAAATCAGTAGCATAAGAGGGTAAACAATGGGATTCAGACCCTAGCCGCTTTTCTCAATAGACTTTCTTCTCCTTAAAAAGATCCAAAAATATTCTTTAATTTGTTAATTGTTCTGTTTTTAGTACATTTCTTTTACACTTGTTTAAAAATTAATACAATTCAAAGTTATCAAATCATTTTCTCAGTTCAAGTAGTGATTTCTAAGTTTACATTGATAATTGACACACAATCCTCGTGGGATCGACAACTTTATTCACTCTTTATTACTTGTACGATTTGGTACACTTGTCAAATTATTAACAATGCCCAACATTAATTAGGAAACATAAATTTCCTAACATGACATACAAGAACTCCGATGAGAGGATGATAGTGAGTTGGGTTTGATGTATAAAAATCTTCACTGTCGTTGAAAGAGGACTAAGAGTGAGACTCCTTTCACATTTGATGTACGTATACTATAACGTCTTACTATAATTTTATAATTATAATTATTTTTTTAAAATATTTATTAAAACTGAGAAAATATATTATACATACAATTATTATTAACATTAATTTGGTTTATAATATTGTACATCAAAAGAGGGTAAGACTCTTCAGAAGTTATATATATATATATATATATATGAGAAGCACTTCTAAGAATGGATTAGCACCTACAGTCAAAAGTTAAGTTCATCTAAGCCTTTACATGGTGCTAATAAAAAATATGAAAAGCCTATGAATTGTTACCTTTATACATATATTAATTTACAACTCTACTACTACTCATCAAAAAATAGGATGATTAGACAAAGATCTCCCAGAGTGAATGAAAACACATACTCTCCCAAGTCAGGCATATAATCCTGCTCGACGCGATGGTCAATCATGAATCTCAGAGTGGGCATTTTTTGAAATACTATGCAAAATTTTGTGAGATAAAACTCAGTAGGAATGAGCAAAAACATTTATAAGTTTATAAACTAATGATCTTTCAGTCATCACATGTACAAAAAACATTTTACCGTTCTTTTTAACCTTTCTTTCTAAAAATTCACAATTTTTTAACTTCATGAAAAATAATTAACCTTACTTGTAAAATTTTCATAAATCATTTATCGAAATAATTTCAGCAATAATTTTTTTCCTCGTCCCATTGTTAAGGTTCTCAATCAAATGTGCATATTTCTAATCGAAGCGTCCCTCAATATTCTTTAATCGAGGCTTCCCTCAATATTTTTTAATCATAGTCATAATAATTAATTTTCTTTCACATTGATTCATTAATACAATGGAACAACATTAGTAAGTTTAAACAAAAATTAAATTTTGCTAATAAAAGTTCATAATTTCGAACACTCAGCAAATCAAGAGAATTTTGTTGAAATTTGAAATACAAAGTAGAGGAAGATAAGAAATTTTTTGATAAAACCATTAAGAAATAGAATCGAAGAGCAAAAATCAAAATCAAAAACGTGTTAACATCTATAAAGTGATCGAAATCAAAATAGAAGAGAAAGATAGTTGAAGAGCAAAGATCAAAATCAAAGAAAAGATATCAAAATTGAAAATATGTTTACAACAACCATAAAGTGATTGAAATTGAAATTGAAACATAATAGAAAGATAGTCAGAAACTTAAGTTTTAATAAAAAATAATAAGAAATTCTGTAATAACTTTGAAAGGGTCAGAAATATCAAAATTGAAATTGAAACAGAAGAGAGACAGTCAAACAAGTTCTAATTAAAGACAATAAGAAATCCTGCAATAACATCGAAATGGTCAGAAATATCAAAATCAAAACAGAATATAAGTAAATCAAAGATGAAACCAGAATTAAGATTTAGTAGAATGAAGGAAGAAAAGAATGAGTTTTCACTCTTCCTACCTTTCTGCAGAAATGTAACTCATAGGTGGAAATGGGGAAATTAGTTTCTGGTTGAAGATAGTGTGCTGCTGTGGAGAAGCTGAGTTTTAGAATTCTCGATTGAGTGTCGAAAAAAAAAAACGGAGCAGTGGGGAGCACTTTGGTATTTTCTGTTAATTGGGTGGGTGTATTTTGATGAGGAAGAGGAGGGACGGAGGGGTATATAAAATCAAAAGTCACTCTACCTTACGTTAGTGAGGGTGACGTTGAGTGGTTTGGTGTCACAAGGAAAAACATTCTTCTAAAAAAATCTCTGATTGTAATCATTTATTACCTTATTAATCAAGATTGTAATCCTATTTCGAGATTCTTCGTCCTGAAACACTTTGAAGTGCTTATGATTTTTGTTAGTTCTCCATTATTCTTCAACTCTTGTTTCTCCCTATGTCATTTTCAGAAGCACAAAACATGCTTATCTCCCCAATTGATTTTTTATGCTTATAATCATTACTTTGGATATATTATCTCCTTATTTATTATTATTATTATTTTGAGGGATGTTACAGATACCTCCACCCTCTCCATGCTCTGTTCCCTTTTCCGTTCAAGTGACGTTCTTCGTTCAAGTTTAATTATTATTTTTTTCTTTTTTATTATTTGTTGGGATGAGTTTCTTGTGGTGAGGTGGATTTAGTAGAATCAACTTTTATGTGATGGCATTTTCTTATTAGTTATGCCTTAAAAAAAGGTGACGTGGTGAGCATGTATCCATGCAAGAATTTCTCCTCCACAATGAAAAATAAGAAAGATAGAAGAAAATTAAACGTCACTAAACTGTTGATTAGAAAAGAAACCTGTGGTAGAATACACAGGTTTATAAAGGAGAATCACCTTTATTAGTAATATAAATAAAATACTACTTGTATTATAAACTCATGCTTTGTACGATAATGATTATTAATTTATTTTATTTTTCACTTGCACACCAATAATGGCTCAAAGTTTACAGACAAGTTTATCATTTTACCATGTGTATCTCTTCACCCAGAGATCTTTGTGCTCAAGATAAAAATACACTCCATCCTGTCTAACACTTCGCCAGCATTTCGATGAACAATCTCGATGATCCACTTTAGCATTATAAATCTCAAAGCTCTTTTCCAATTGGAACCATTTCATGGTGCACCAAAACAAAGTAGTACCAAAAATGTTGTCTCGGAAGGACCAATCTATGTATGCTCCATTGCCAAGAAGATGCACGCCAAGATCATTGTCCTTTGATCGACAATGGAGAAGGAGATTAATAATACCACCCAAATCATTTGCAACACGCACAGTTGTCTTGGCCAAACTTTCTTCTTGACACTGCACGGAGACCATGTGCATGTCTGTTGCAATTATCACCAATACAGCACCTATAGCCAAGGCCTTGAACATGTTGCTTTCCTTTTCAATTTGTTCTTAGGAGTTAAGGGTTCTAATCGTTATACTAATTTGTTCCGAAAGCCACTACGATGAAGGAAATGAAATACGATGGTATTTAAGGTGAAGACCATATAGAGAGAAAAGAAGTGGCTTTCATTAATGAATGGTGGAAAATTGTTCAGTCGTGGCTTGTATTTTTCAACACAAGGAGAAAGACGTTTTGCAAAGAACCAATTTTTTTTAGATGGTTGTTGGTTGACTGCTGAAGTATATGCATTAAATTCATTTAATTGCATAACGTTTCAATAAATAGATAGTGGAGTTATTGCATTTCAATATGTCCTTATTTTTCAATTTTCATTGTATTCTTTAAATTTACCCTTATTTAAATTGAACAAAAGTCAAAATCATCTATCTATGTGTATTAAATTAAAGTATACTTATTTGATAGTGACTTACTTACTTATTCTACATTCCATTAAAGACTGATATATGTAATAAATGTCATTCTTAACTTTTTTTATATTTAAAATTAGACAGAATTTGGCTTTAATTTTGGAAGGAATTATCTCTCTTTAACTTATTTAATTTATTATCATGTGTCTATTAACTCAATTAAGTGATATGAATGAATAATAAAATGAACACATAATAATAGAATAAGGAAGTTAAAGGGAGATAGTTCATCTTTGAAGCCAATTTTTTTCCTTTAAAATTTAATTTCTTTTGTAATCTTATAATGTATATCCTATTTTTTAATATCAAACACATTATTTCTTTTTATTTATATTTTTAAAATTCTAGCTGAATTTTAAAAAGACTTGAATAATGTATGGGATACTCACTATTTTTCTATACTTACAAGATATTTTACATTTTAGATGTAAAATTAATTTTCGTTTAAAATATAAACGGTGGCAAATTTTGAAAGAAAGTTTTCTAGTGACTAAATAATTTATATTCTCATATTTGTTTATGCTTCTTTTACAAATAACTAGTATCTTACTCTTAAAAATTTTAGAAGTTGATTACCTTCATATTTGATTATTTGACTTTGAGAAATAAAGAAATAAAATTATGATTTTTAAGGGTAAAATATATTGTGATTATATATATAAGCGTATATGGTGGGAGAATTGTTTATTACAAGAGATGAGATTGATGAGTGAATCTTGACCATTAGATTTTACATGAATGATTAAAATTAGAACATAAATGCATATGACTTTTTTAAGTGGTCACATGACCTTTAAGTAACTTTTAATTTTGACTGTCTATGTATGGTTGTATGATTAAGATTTACTTATCCCATCCCCTCACAATTATCTCATTAAATATAAAAAAAAAGAATACAAGATTGTTAACCTTCAAATTTTGTTTTGGATAAAAAGATCAAAACCTTTTTTTAAAATAATTTAGTATTAAGGACATTTTAGTAACTTAGAATTATGAATTTTAATGAAGAAAAAGAATATAAACATAAGTTTTAATGATGAGAGAGAATTTGACTCTTCTCGTTAAATATATATAAAAAAGATAAAACATGAATGATTAAGATTAGAATATAAATTTATGTGACTTTTTAAGTGGTCACATGAACTTAAAGTAATTTTTAATTTTGACAATCCATATATGAGTGTATTGTCAATATTTACCTCTATCATCCTCCTGCAATAAAAATTCTTCTCACTAAATATGCTTCATATATTTATTTTATTATATTTATTAGATAATTATAATTTTTTATAATTTAGTGTTCAACAAATTATATTATATGTCTAACGTGTTCAGTTATGTATAACGTTAGACATAATTGTCTTTTATTACAATTATATATTAATTAAATAAATTACAATTTTTTTATTTATTAAATTATATTTAAAATTATGCTTAAAAATTATATTTTAATTTTTTATGAATATATAATTTCTATAAATAATTAAATTTGTTGTTTTTATCTTTTTCTTTTAATATTTAACAATTAGCATTTCTACTTGCGTTGAACGATATATATATATATGATGTTAAAATTTTTAATTAAATTACTCAATGCATTTGTAATAAATTATGGTTCGGTCAAGGTCGCATTTAGTATGTATATATTAAATATATCATATAGCCATTATGAATAAAATAATAAAAAACATTAAAATTTTAAAATGTAAAAAGCACTTACCAAGTTGAAAATGTAAATTTGACGAAAAAGCAAAATTACACTAAGATAATAATGTGACCAACAATGGTAGTGAAGTAAGATCATCCAAAATAATAAAAAATAAAAAATATTAGATCATTTCACTTTATTTTATATCCACATCATAAACATAATTAATTAATTATGGAAATCTCAAATTAAATTTATGAACAAATCTGAGTAAAAGATCGTATCAGTAAAGGCAATCAATATATGACAAAAATATATTAATAAAAAATATGCATATGTTGCAAATAAATATTTAACTATCTAAATATTTAGAAATGATTAATGTAAAATATAACAACTTTATAATGTAAAATACAATTGGCATGTTAAATTAAAAATTAGACAAAAGAGCAAAACAATAGTTACATAATATAATTGAGCAAAAATTATAACTAATTAATATAATTAGAAATCCTATAAAATTGACAACAACATTATTCATTAAAATAATTCTAAAGCTCATTTCACTACAAGAAATTAGGAAAACAACGAGGGAAATTTTTCTCGCTAATCCCTCTCTAATCCCTCACTAATATTATCAACGAGAAATTAGCGAGGGAAATTTTAGTCGCTTTTTTTTATCGCTAATTAGCGAGGGAAAGTATTCCCTCTCTAATCCATCTCTAGAAAATTTATTTCCCTCTCTAATTTCTCTCTAATCCCTTGCTAATATTCCCTTGCAAAATGGCGAGGGAATTTCCCTCGCTATTCCGTCGCTGAATTATTTACTAATTTTGTCAATTTCCCTCTCTATTAATTCCCTCTCTATTCCCTCGCTAATCTCTCTCTAATTTTCCTCTCTAATCCCTCGCTAATAGGTCGCTAATGGCTTGTATTATTTAGTCGCTAATCCCTCGCTAATATTTTACTCGCTATTTCCTCGCTAATCCCTCACTAATATATCCCTCGCTATCTACAATGTGAGTTTCTGTCACTAATCCCTCGCTAATACCTCGCTAATGAGCTAGTTTTTTTTTAATAACCTATATATATATATATATATATATATGTATGTATATATAACTTTCCCTAAACCCGCATATCAAACCACAATCCAAAGAAAGAAATCAAAGCAAACAAAAATCCAACAACAATCCAATAATTGTAAAATGCTACAACAAAAAACTTGTACAAAATAATCCAATAATATAGTTAAAAGTTATTATACAAATAATCAATCAATATAGTTGAAAGTTATACAAATTTGACAATAAGAATAAAAAATGGCAATCAATCTAAGTTATCTTCATCTTCGTCTTCGTCTTCCTCTCAACCCTCCTTGCCTAAATCTTGCGATGGTGGTTGTGGAGCAACATTTGTTGATCTGATCATAGATAGGAACGATTGGAAGGGCGCCAACATAGGGACAAGTTGGCTCTGGACAAACGAACCCATCGCTGCTACCACTACTGTGTTTACAGCTTCAGATATGTCTTGTGTCAACGGTGTAGAGTGGGAAGGACCCACAACCGAGGAGGATGAAGCTGGTCTGGTGTTATTACCAATGTGCAAGTTGTTACCTATGCCATGCACACGTGCCTTCTTGTTGGGACCCGTTGCATCCAACCAGACCTCTGGGTCAACCATAGGGTGAGAGGAAGAGTTTTCTCCATATTTTTCTATCATTGCGGTGTCATATGACTCCTAAAATTAACAAAACAAGAAAAATATTAACAAAAAAATAAACAACCTAAAATATATATGACTTCTGAATAGGAACAAGACACTTACAATAAAATTCCTCGAGCGCTCAGAAACATAGCTTCCGTCTTTCTTCTTATGAACTTTTGCATACAGATCTCTGTAAGAAACCGGATGCTTTAACTCTGCCTCCTGTAATCCCATATGGAAGAATATTATATAATGAACATATATCAAAAGTAAGACAATCCCTCTAAAATACTATGTCATACTCAAGATAGGCAAATAACTCAAGTAATTACAACATGTTCATATACAGATGTTTATCATTAAAACTTTAAATGAGGAAGTTATATTACCATTTTGCTCTTGTGTTGACCACAGCTTATCGACCCGCCTGTATGCTTCAAGGCATCAGGCATGGCTGCCCTGTTCCTTCGGGTAGCTGCAGACCTCATCATCCATTTATCTGTCAACCAAATGTCTACCAGGTCATCCCACACTTTCGTCCTCATTCCTCTGGGCCTATGGCCCTTAATATCAGCCAAGTTGTTTGAATTTGCCCTCTCAAAGGCCTTATCTCGTGCTTTGTTCAAATGGTCTGGATAACGGTCCAAGATAATCCGTTCCCAGACAGTTCTCGCCATGCCGCGATCAGCATCAGATTTGAACCAATGCTTAGCCTACACAAAGGATATGTATGTATATTTATTTTTCAATAAACGTATAATATATAATTCTATAAACACAATTACTTACCATGAAGTCAGTAAATAATATTTCCTTCATCTCAGCTGGATAACCTCGCCACGTACTAGCCGGAACAGGTATCCGTGTCATGACATTGTACATAATGTCACATGTCACCCTTAACGGTAGAAACCTCCTCCTGTAAGTACAATAAGATAATGTTGGTTATCTGAGAGTAAATACATGTAATAAAAGATGATATGTCACTAGTACTTACGGTTCAGGGACAGGCGCCACATATATAAGTTCCCTGCTATCTGTTTCTACATTGGATTCTCCACATGAAGGCACCACATTCGGGCTGCTAGTGGGTGGGTCAGCAGGGGGTGGCATAGAAATCGCTGGGTCAGTAAGGGGTGGGACAGAAGCTGATGCGCCTCCAATGGTCAATGGACTAGACGCTGGTAGGCCTGCACTGGTCGATGGGCCAGTAGCTGAAGTTGCACCTAATATAATTATACATAAAAAAACACATATATATTACATTTATATAAACCACGAGTTAATAATAATTAAAAAAGATTATCCTACAGGTATACCTGGAGAGGGCTGAGAATGTTGTACTGGTGGAGAATCATAGGTAGATGCAACATTACGGCCTCTCCCAAGACTACGTCCAGCACCTTTACCTCGAATGGTCATGATAGATATCTGCATAAGGAAACATAATGAAACATGACTCTATTTAAGCAACTATATGTCAATAAAAACCTCAAAATATAATAATAATATTTCAGTGTAAATACCATTAACAAAATGGATGATCAAACTTCAATTTTAATTACTTGAGTCTGAAGCAAAAGATTCCTCATCTTCATCTGAGAATTCATTAATTTCATTATTTTCGTTGTCATCAATGAACTCATCATCAACCAGATTGTCCATTGGATAATGTATATCACGTATGTTCACTTCTTCCATTTGGGCATGTGCATCAAACAAGGAGACTACTTCATCATCTATCACAGGATTGTGTGTTCCAAGGGATCCATCATCTTGGTAATAATCAGTGGCAGTTAAGTTATTCAATTCATCACCTTCCTCATTCAATGTCTCAGCCACGAAGAGTTTTGCTTTGACCTTGCAAGCTGCCCACCATTCACCATTAGCTCTATTCCCGCTTTATGGGTATCTTGTATAGTACACTTATTGTGCTTGTTCGGCTAAGATGAATGGCTCATTTGAGTGAAGTCTTGATTTATGCTTGATTTCAACTAACCCATATCTCTCATCAACATTGACTTCATTTATCGGGTTAAACCAATGACATTGTAAAAGAAATACTTTGTTCTGATTTCCTACATATGACAATTCCAATATATCTTCAATGATGCCATAATAGTCGAAGTCATTCTCACCATATATACTACCTCTAACACATACGCCACTATTCATGGTAGCTTTATTTTATCCGTACACCTTGGTATGAAATCTGTACCCATTAACTATTAAGCCACAGTAAGAAGTCACAGACTTGGATGGACCGTAACTTATCTCTCGTATCATTTGATCCTCGACTTGGCCTATATTAACCTGTATCATTACATAGACGGTACATAGTTGTAACATCTACCATAATGCACATTGAATTTAATATGATAGATCACTATTATGGATAAAAGGACTCACTAGATGTTTTAGCCACCTACTGAAGTCCTTATCTAGAGCTTCCAATATTTGATCATCGGTGATATTGGGATCTGTATCCCTTAACAAATCCTTGAATTGTCTAATCAATACAATAATTAATATTTAGCATAAATTTAGCACATTAATAACAAATTCATTAGATAGAGAGTAAACTTACTGGAGATAAGGTTCTACTTCTCCATAATTTATAAGCACATATGTCTTAGCAATCTGAAGTTCCACATTCGTCAAGAATCTATTTCGACCTCTCCCGACAGGATGACATGGATGTTTAAAAACAGACAACCGTTCATTAATTGTATCTTCCCCACTGTCGTCATTTCGAGGAACTTGAGTGCGCCTGGTCTGTAGGTGGGGATCAAAATACATGGAAGCAAAATTAGAAATTTCTTCTAAAATATACGCTTCACAAATAGATCCTTCAACTTTCACCTTATTTCAGACTTTTCTTTTCAAGTACAGCATACACCTCTCAAAGGGGTATATCCACCTGTAATGCACTAGTCCTCTAACCTTAGCTTCATAAGGGAGATGCACGACTAGATGTTCCATCACATCAAAGAATGTTGGAGGAAAAATCTTCTCTAACTTACAAATTGTTTCAATGATAGAAAGCTCTGCATTCTCCATGGTAGAAGCACGAATTTCAGTTGTACAAACTTCTTTAAAGAACAAGCTTAGTTCAATTAACGGTCCTCATATAGGTTTTGGCAAGATATCACGAAATGCCAGAGGAATTAACCTTTGCATAAAAACATGACAATAGTGACTTTTCATTCCATATATCTTCCCGCCGTCTACATTGATGCAATGTGCAATATTCGACGCATACCCATCAGGAAATTTCAACTATTTTATCCACTCACACACCATCCTTCTTTGATTGGCATCCAAGACATACGTCGCCTTTGGTTTTTTACACTTGCCATTGTCAACTATTAGCTCCAAGGTAGGACGTTTGCATATTATCTTCAAATCTTCTCTTACATTTGCATTGTCCTTTGTCTTGCTCTTTATGTCCATGACAGTGTTGAAGATATTATCAAACACATTTTTCTTGACATGCATAATATCTAAATTACGTCGTATTAGATTAGTCGACCAATAAGGCAATTCCCAGAATATGCTCTTCTTGACCCAATTGTGGTGTATACCAAAGCTATCTTATTTTTGTTTACCTGAATTCAAGCCGAAAATGATTTCCTTAAGTTGAGTCACTTTATTCAAGACATCTGTCCCACTCAGCCATTGCGGTGGATTCGATTTTTTCACAGTTGATCTCTTAAAAGAGTTTCGATCACGGCGAAATGGATGATCAAAGGGCAAAAATTGGCGATAACAATCAAACCAACAACATTTCCTACCGTGCTTCAACACAAATGACTTACTGTGATTCATACAAAGCGGACAAGAAAGTTTTCCATGAGTGCTCCACCCAGACAACATTCTATAAGCTAGAAAGTCACTTATTGTCCACAACAAAGCCGCTTTCATATCAAAATTTTGCTTCTTCCAAGCATCATAAGTTTGCACCACATCATCCCACAATATCTTCAGATCGTCAATTAGGGGTCTAAGCTAGATATCTAAACTTTTACTAGGTGACTTTGGTCCAAGAATCACAAGAGTGAGGAATATGTATTCCCTTATCATACACATACTTGGAGGTAGATTGTACGGTGTGACAAAAACAGGCCAACATGAATATAGTGTGGCTGAACCGCTGAATGGATTAAAATCGTCTGTACACAGACCAAGCCTAACATTTCAAGCATCTAGGCAAATGTAGGATGGGTAGTGTCAAATCGTTTCCAAGCCTCAGCATCAACTAGATGCCTGATCACTGATTCATCTTGACGCACTCCATCCGCATGCCAAGTCATATACTGTGTAGTGTTTTTGAGCATAAACAGACGTTGGAGTCTTGGCATAATGGGAAAATATCACAACACTGAGTGTGGCACATCCTTCTCATTCGATGAACGTCCCGCCTTCGGTTTGAATCGTGGGTGTCCATATACTAAGCAAACTGAGTAGAGTCTCTTGTCACTGTATTCTTTGTAATACAACATGCACTGATTAAGACACGCATCTATCTTCTCATATCCTAATCCTAACTCATGAACCATTCTCTTCGATTTGTAGAAGTTTTCGGGTAACCTTTTGATAACACTGTATTTTATACATTTTATAATCCTCTCACTAGGCTTCTTAAGGTTCAATTAGGCTTAATTAAGTTGGTTTTGACACATTTTATGATTTTGAGCCAAATTGGACAATTAAATAAATTATTGCATAAATTAACCGTAATTATCTCTTTGGCAATGTTTAGTAAACTAGCTATAACTTGAATTGCAAATATCTGATTGATGTGATTTTGGTCTTGTAGGAAAGCTAAGACAATTCCCTACAACTTTCATGTTGAACACTTTTCCAGAATCAGACTCCTTGGAGGTGATATTGGGCTTTGAAGTCAGAATAGAGGAGTTGAAACCAGGTCTAAAACACTCTACAGTAATTAGACCATATCTTGAGTTCTAGGCATGATTTTGGACCCAAACTAAAGCCATTTTAAAGCAAATATTCAGGCCTACAACTTTCATGAAGACTACTTCTCTCAAAAATGAAAAAAAAAATAAAAAGCAAATGAAAAAACGTCATCCATGACGTTTATGACTCAATTTGTTTAATTGTGGCCACTGTAGCTACAGTGACACAATTTGCTTATAAAAAGGCCATAGAATTCGACGGAGGTTTAGAATTCAGAAGCGTGAAGGAGAATTTGGAGAGGAGAATTCGGAGAGGGGTTTTTAGGCAGTGCCCTGCTCCTCTCCTCAGTCTCCCTCCAATTTTCTTTCTCTCTCTTTTTCTCTTTTTTAGTTTATGTGTAAATAAGTTTTAGTCTATTTGGGTCAAAGTGTAAAGTTCTTGGTAATAAAATAAGGTTAGATTTATTCTCTCTTGTGCTTTAATGATTTATATTTTTAAGTAGTTATTATGCGTGTTATATTTTGTTTCGATAATTTAGAAACTACATTGTAAAGAAAGAGGTTCTTGATTTATTGTAGACAAAATATTCACACAAAAATGCTTTAACCCATTTACAAGTGGTGGTAATAATTAAAGGAAATATGATATAATTACGTATATTATTTTATTTCGTATTGTATTTTATTTTCAATCAATTTAGAAATCCTCCTTGTAAAGAAGAGTTCTTGATTTGTTGTAGACAAGAGATTGGCACAATGAATGCTTTAACCCATTTACAAGTGTTGGTGTTAGAAACTCTCCTTGTAAAGTGGAGATCTTGATTTATTGTTGACAAAATATTGGCACAAGTGAATGCTTGATCCCATTTATGAGTGATGATATTAATAGATGATTAAAAGAAACATAATATAATTATGTTTATCATTTTAATAGACTTTTAACGTTGTATTTTTCGATTGGAACCTCCATGTTGCGAGAATTCTAATTGAGTTATAAAAAGAATTAATCTTACTTTTACTTTATTTACCAAGAGCGGATCATTTTACCCAAGTAAATAATTTTTACCATAGTAACAAAATATTTGTCTTACCATAATTAGTCTTCATCAATTTCCTGTGGATCGACCTTGGACTCACCGAGAAATTTATTACTTGAGACAACCTGCACCTGGATTTGTAAATGCAACAATTAAAAAAGTGCAGATCAAGTTTTTTGGCCCCGATTCTTTAGGGAACTTGTTTTGAAGAATAAATTTCTAGTGTAAATATTTTTGTACATAGTAAAAAGTAAATAGTGTGTGAATAGTGCATGAATAATGTGTGAATAGTAATGTGAATAGTATGAATAGTAAAAAATAAAAAATAAAAAAATTTGTGTGAATAATATAAATAGTATAAATAGGATAAATAGTGTGTGAATAGTATAAATAGTAAAAAAGTAAAAAAATAATAATAATTTTTTTAATAATAATATAAAAAAATAATAATAAAATTAAAAAAAAAAAGATGTGTGAATAGTAAAAAAGTAAAAAAAAAGTAAAAAGTAAAAAAAAATTTAAAAAAATAAAATTGAAAAAAAAAAAAAAAAAAGAAGGTGGTCACACCAGTGACCACCAAAAAAAAAGGAAACAAAAAAAAAGAGTTAAACCTTTTATTTTATTATTTTTTTGTACATATTAACTCCGTGGAGGAAACTCTCCCTTTTCTTTTTTTGTACATATTAATAGTGGGATTAATTCTTCCTTTTATTTTTTTTTTGTACAGTGGGGATTCTCTCCATTTTATTCTTATTTATTTATTTTTTGTCCTTACTAACAGTGAGGGTAATTTTTCCTTTTATTTTTTGTATATACTAATTCGGTGGAGTAATTCTCTCTTTTTATTTTTTTTTGTACATCCTAACTTTTGTGGGGAAATATCTTCCTTTTAATTCTTGTATATATTAATAGTGGGGGGAAACTCTCCTTTTATTTTTCTTGTACATATTAACTTAATGGGGTACCTCTCCCTTTTTTTGTATTTTATTTTCTGCACTTTATTTTTTTATTATTTATTTTTTTGTTATTTATTTTCTGTCATTTTTTTTTTTTTTTTGTCATTTATTTTTGTTTACTAACTTACTAACTTTCTTACTAATTATCTAACTTTTTACTTTACCCGCTTCTAACATTTTAATTTATCCGCATACTAACTTTTTATTTATTTTTTTGCTTAATAATTTATTTGGTGGTTGGTTTCTACCACATCATTTTTAATTTTTATTTGGTGGTTGGTTTATTACCCCATCTTTGTTATTTTTTATTTGGTGGTTGGTTCATACCACACTTTTTTTATATATATATATATATAATTTTCTCTTTATTTGATGGTTGGTTTATTATCCCACCTTTGTTATTTTTTTATTTAGTAGTTGGTTTCTACCACACCATTTTTAATTTTTTTTTTTGTGGTTGGTTTATTACCACGCCTTTGTAAATATTTATTTGGTGGTGGAATTATACCACACATTTATATATTTTTTATTTTTTTTATTTTTCTATTTCTTCTTCTATTTTGCCATGTGTAATTAAATTTGTGTGTTTTTAGGGTGAAGATATAACTTGATTCAATTGACATATATTAATATTGGAATTCTAATTAACTCTTTTCTATTCAATTTGAGTGCTTATTATGGTTCATAATGCTTTTATGAATTGGCCACTCATAAATTGATCTAGTGAGTATATGTGTAACCCAAAAAGTTTGCATATGACCTAGACCATAAATAATAAAGTACCATGATTTATAATCATCTAAGAATTGAGGTTATAGGTTGTGTGGGAGAACTGTGGTATTTTTTCATGAGAATACATAGAGTAAAAGTCATGCCTTTAAATGTTTTTAAATTACTGATTCTCCCCATCAATTGAATGATTAGAAATTGATTAGAAAGAATGTCTCAAAGTTACTCTATTATCTATGATAGATTATTGAATCAAGTGAAGTCTGATCCTTAGTATTCTAATTTCATGTGTTTTCATTTAAAAAAAAATACAAAAAAAAAACTTTGTTTTCTCTTTTTCTTCGTAATTTCGTGTGTCTTAGTGTTTGTTTTTCTTTTCTTTTTAAATAGTCAACTATATTTTGACCTTTTGGTCACTCGTCAATTTTCTCAACAAGTTTTTGTAAACCTAGGTTGATACGGTGGATTTTGTTGCTTCAAGAATTCAAAATGAGCCTAAAATTTTGTTATTGATTTGTCTATACTTACAATAGGCTCACCTTTTGAAATCGCACCTATCAATGATCATTTTTCTGATGAATTTTTTATTTTCAATTTTATGGTTTGATTTGCCAAAATTGTCAATTTTTCTTATAACAAGCGAACTTGTTCTTTGTGGATGGTTTCCGCAAATAAAAAAAAAGATAAAATATTTTTCATTAAAGAATGGCCTGAGTAAGGAGTCATTAGGTGAAATCTTTTGGACTCTTGAGACGCATTCTTGTGAATTTGTGCAGTGTGAATTTATTAATTTGTGGAATCTCTTCAAAGGCAAGTAAGCGTGTTACAGTCTTAGGAATCTGACTCAAAAAGATCTTGTTTTCCAATTTATAAGAAAATTGGATGGGAAGCTTATCCTCGACTCATAGAAGGCGTTTAAGCGGATTCTTGGATGTAAAACCAGGAGGAAGATGTGAGCCATAATCACAACTATATGTATATATTTTCTTGTATATCTTCTTCTTATGACACACGATCCAAGATGAATTACTCGGCTAGAAGTGGTCCGAAGGAAATGTTGTGTGAAGCAGTAAGAAAAAGAAGCCAGTCAAGACACTCCATTTGTATAAATAATTTCAATATTTGGTCATACTTTGTTTCTGTTTATATTTGTGTGAAGTTTCTCTTTTCAAGTAATTGCGGTACAGGTACTATCTTCTATCTTTTTCCTTTCTATTTTTTAACATTGAGGACAATGTTGTGATCTAGTTGGGGGAAAGGATAGTTGTGTAAAAAAATGTATAAAAAAATAGTAAGTGTGTTTATTTTTGTCGTGTGTAGAGTTGTGTAAAAAAAAATCCAAAATTTTTTTTTTAGGAAGTATGTGTATTAATATGTTTGTTGTGTTTATATGTTTGTCAGTAACTTACTAAACCTGTTAAGGATGGCAGAGTAAGGAGTAAATTTTACTCTTTAGACGCATCTTAGTTGGGGTAAACAACTAGTTTGTGTGGAAGTAGCAATTCAAATTTAGAAAAATTTGCATGATTGAGTAAATTGTCTTCTTTCTTAAAATTCACATGTTTGGTTATGGATGTTGAATTGGTAGATTGAGAATGATAGAATTATGTTTTATGAGATTTTGAGCCTATTGATGAATGGATTGAACATTTGTACCATTCTTTTCTTTCTTGTGTGAATTTCACTCATGGAATTGTTACTCTAGAACTTGTTTTGATTCTTTTGGAGACTATATTTTCATATGCATACATAAAAATGATTGAGGTATTTTCTTGAATTAACTACTTTGACCAAATAGCCAACCTTGCATATTTTCCTTTGCTTAACTCCTTTGAGCTTATTTGACTATTCTTTGTTTCGAACTCATTATGTGCCTTAAATGAAAAATCATGTTCTTACTTGACGACCTTAGGGAATAAGAGAACATTAGTTTTGTCATTCGATGAGTTCTTGAACAAGTACGGGAGTGTGTGTGCAGAATAGTTAAAAAAAATGTATATATGATGTTCTTTTTGTATAAAAAAATCAATAAAAAAATCAATAAAAAAATAATAAAAAGAAAAGGGTTAACAAGGTAATAAAGGAAAGGAAAAGAATATGTAAAGGGAATTTGTATTAGGTGGAGTTGAGATGAACTTTCATGCTTGTTAATTAAACTCAACTCTCATGCTCTTTTATTTTCTAGTATTTATCTTGTCATATCCATATTACCTCTTCCTTTACCTTAACCGCATTACAACCTTGAATAAAGTCCTCATGATTTATGTGTGCATGTGTTTTGAGTAGTGGAGAAATAGAAGACAAGCAAGCTTATGGTAGTGCAATTTTCATGAGTTGAATTGAGTGAAATACCTACCTTTTAAACACTTGAGGGATTGAGAGTGAATCTTGTGAAGATCTATCATTCTTGATTCATTCTTTTCAACTGAAGTTTCCTTGCTTGTTGGTTTGAGATGCGAAGAAATGTTACCTCATGACTGTTTTGATCCCTTGATTGTCTAGTTGCTCTTCTTAAGTCATTGAATCCTTTAGAGTTTTTAGTTTTTGAGTCTGTGTCATTTTTCTTTAGTTTTTGTCTTTTGTGTCTTGCCCAGGAGTGCAAAAGTTAAGTGTGGGGGAATTTGATAACACTGTATTTTATACATTTTATAATCCTCTCACTAGGCTTCTTAAGGTTCAATTAGGCTTAATTAAGTTAGTTTTGACACATTTTATGATTTTGAGCCAAATTGGACAATTAAATAAATTATTGCATAAATTAACCGTAATTTTCTCTTTGGAAATATTTAGTAAACTGGCTATAACTTGAATTACAAATATTTGATTGATGTGATTTTGGTCTTGTAGGAAAGCTAAGACAATTCCCTACAACTTTCATGTTGAACACTTTTCCAGAATCAGACTCCTTGGAGGTTATATTGGGCTTGGAAGTCAGAATAGAGGAGTTGAAACCGGGTCTAAAACACTCTGCAGTAATTGGACTATATCTTGAGTTCTAGGCATGATTTTGGACTCAAACCAAAGCCATTTTAAAGCAAATATTCAGGCCTACAACTTTCATGAAGACTACTTCTCTCAAAAATGAAAAAATGACTGGATGCACGGCTGTGCATTTACTCAATTATTATTTAAAAAAAAGAAAAAAAGAAAAAGCAAATGGAAAAACGTCATCCATGACGTTTATGACTCAATTTGTTTAATTGTGGCCACTGTAGCCACAGTGACACAATTTGCCTATAAAAAGGCCATAGAATTCGACGGAGATTTAGAATTGAAGCGTGAAGGAGAATTTGGAGAATTTGGAGAGGGTTTTGGGCGTGCCCTGCTCCTCTCTCCTCGTCTCCCTCCAATTTTCTTTCTCTCTCTTTCTCCTTTTTCTCTTTTTAGTTTATGTGTAAATAAGTTTTAGTCTACTTGGGTCAAAGTGTGAAGCTCTTGGTAATAAAATAAGGTTAGATTTATTCCTCTCTTGTGCTTTAATGATTTATATTTTTAAGTAGTTATTATGCTTGTTATATTTTGTTTCTGATAATTTAGAAACTACCATTGTAAAGAGGAGTTCTTGATTTATTGTAGACAAAATATTGGCACAGTAAATGCTTTAACCCATTTACAAGTGGTGGTAATAATTAAAGGAAATATGATATAATTACGTATATTATTTTATTTCGTATTGTATTTTATTTTCAATCAATTTAGAAATCCTCCTTGTAAAGTAGAGTTCTTGATTTCTTATAGACAAGAGATTGACACAATGAATGCTTTAACCCATTTACAAGTGTTGGTGTTAGAAACTCTCCTTGTAAAGTGGAGATCTTGATTTATTGTAGACAAAATATTGGCACAAGTGAATGCTTGATCCCATTTATGAGTGATGATATTAATAGATGATTAAAGAAAACATAATATAATTATGTTTATTATTTTAATAGACTTTTAACGTTGTATTTTTCGATTGGAACCTCCATGTTGCGAGGATTCTAATTGAGTTATACCAAAGGAATTAATCTTACTTTTACTTTATTTACTTGGGTTTGTAAAGAGTGGATCATTTTACTAAAGTAAATAATTTTTATCGTAGTAACAAAATATTTACCTTACCATAATTAATCTTCATCAATTAAGAAAATCTGTGGATCGACCTGGGATACCACAATGACTCACCAAGAAATTTATTACTTGAGACAAATCCGTGCACTTGGGTTTGTAAATGCAACAATTAAAAAGTGTGTTCATCACCTTTCGAATCTAGAAAAGTGCTCTAGAGAAGCATGCTCTTAATTATGACAATCATTCTATCATAACAACTCTCACTCATGTTAAACTCGACTTCAAGTTGAAAGTTGAGTCTTATCTTTCCCTAAATTAGTTCCGACAATTTCGTGTGCTTATGGCAACCATCTCATAAAGGTTCGAACTAAGGGAAAAACAAACCAAAAGGAAATCTAAAAAGCCTGCTCAAGAATGCATGGAAAGTCATAAAACTCAACTTCAAGTTCAAAAGTTGACGCATGTGCTTTGGATCATCTTCTAAATCTTGAGCCTAAATCTTGAGCCTCTGGATTTAATCTATCACCTGCGGCATCCATAACCATATCCACGTATGGATTCCTAGGCTCCACTTCATCATCATGGACAATGGATGTTGAGCCGCTATCTCCCCATATGTCCTCACTATGAATGGTCCAATTTACATAACCATCCACAAATCCATACTTATACAGATGTTGTTTTACCCCACATACCTCCCTTCAAGCATGATTCTTACATCTAGCACATGGACAAAGGATGCGATTTAATGCATCACTAACTGTCGGGTCTCCTTGAGCAACCCTAATGAAATCATCAACTCCATCCTTGAATTCTTCACTTACATAGCCGATAGGATCATTTCTTCATAACATCCAACTTTGATCGGGTCTCATGATTGCTGAAATTGGTTTAGCACATTAATACAAATCCTTATATCAACTAATCCTGCTTAACATGGTATGACCCTATCCCATTCGATAAGAAACTTTTTCAACACTTGGTTAATAATTATTCCTTAAATCTCATATTTTATACTTGACGAAATTTTGGCAGCATTTCCTATTGGTCTCCAAGTGCATGACTATAACGTAGTGAGATCTACCGCGTTTAACTACACACCCAGAGAACAAAAGGAAATGTAGCAGACCAAAATTTCAATAAGTATAAGATATGAGATTTAAATAATAACTATTAACTAAGTGAAGGAAAAATTTCTTACCAAATTGTCCCACTTAGACAATTCAAGATTCAATACAATGAGCAGTACGAACAATAAGTATGTGTGCTCATTCATATTGAATCTCAAACGGAAAACTAAGGTTTTGCTCAAATCTTCACTCGAATGAGAAAATAAAACTTTAAGCATATGTTAAAGCACAATCAAAAGTTAAATCAAACCAATATTCTTAATACATAATTCGTTAGAAATTCATAACTTTTATTTTCAACATCCAAGATTTGATGTCATATTTAGATAGTCCTAAATGTACCCCATAGGAGAGAAAAACATAAAGAATCCTCTAAGTTTTCACTGGCCACAATGATTACTGTTATGCATAGATAACATTGATAAATATGTTAGGAACACTACTGCTAGAGCTTTCAGTGTTGTTGCCTCTGCTCTTGGTATACCTGCTGAGGGTGTGGAAACAGATTATATTAAAAATGATATTCTCCCTGACTTTTGAATAAGAATGTATGGGTTAGGAGGATGGCTTTGAATTGAAGAAACTATAAGCAACGTGCTCATTTCCTACCGTAGATATAGCAAACAAAGTTGGCGTTGCCGATATTGTCAGGAGAATTGTTGAGGATCTTAAAGATGAGATTGAACCTTATAAGCGAATGGTTATGGAAACTATTAAGAAGGTGGTCACTAACTTGGGAGCATCTGACATAGGTGCCCAGTTGGAAGATATTCTGATTGATGATATTCTTTATGCTTTCCAAGAGCATACCAGTGATGATGCTAATGTGATGCTTAATCGGTTTCTATCAATTTCTCTTAACTTGAGAATGCTGTAGTGGTGGAGAATCATGGCCAGATTCACTTTGATATGGTAGCACCATCTATTATATTAATTAGAATATCATTAGTGAAGGGCTTCCCTAGTCTCCATTTCAATCTTCTCTTTTCCAATGATACACTAGATTAGCTACCCAACTAGGGATAGAATTGCAAGCCTAGCCACTCCATTTATTTATGACCATGAAGTTCCAGCAGGATGACGGGTAGAGTTCCAGCAGTTATTTTCATGCAGTGAATAATGGAATTTAAGAATTTGAAATTTTTAAGGACTAAGTTTTCCAAAAATTTAAAGGTCAATGAACAGGCCCACTCACCATGAAAGGGGGTAAAAAAATTGGATTTCATGACCACTAACTCATATCTTAAACTGAAACTCACTCTTGTTATTCAATTTGTTTGTCGTTACTAAAAAAAAAGACAAATGGAATTTTTTTTATTTGAAACAAAAGATATACTTTTACATTTGCGCTTTCTAAAATTAATGGTTTATTAAAGGCCATATGTGGTGTTTCTCACGATTAAGGAAAATGGGTATAGTAATAGGACTATTAGCCAACGTTCAGGTACTATTAGAGAAACAGTAACTTGTTGGGTTGCAATTGGTCGCAGAGAAGATGAGAGAGGGGGATTGAATTATTATTATTATTATTTTAAAAGAGAATAAAAGAAAGACTTGTTTTTGAAGCGACATGACATGATTCATATATGATAACAAGTTATGACTTATGAGTCATTAACCACCAACTACTCAACCTGTCCTGCCTCTGCTATCTACTGTTCTTTTCCTTCTTGGATTTACCAATGAGATTGAAGATGCAAAACTCGTAAAATATCAAAGCAGTGTCAGTGTGAAAAAATTGAAGTGTTTTGTATGGGTTTCTTTTTTTATCAATGTTACTGTGCATATGGTTGGAAGCACGCAATAGCGTTCAATTAATGAGTCGTGGCCCATGGGTAGGAGCCCATCTTCGAAGTTGGATTCCCCATCCCCACCCACCAAATCCCTCTCCATCACTTCGATTTATCAACATAAAATTACAGAAGTAATGCTAGGGAAAATTTTTAGATAAATAAAAAAAGATATGATTACTTTAAATTGTAGTAAATTAAATTTTGATATGAAAGTTTTACTGCCTACTGTAAACATATCAATTTTTTTCTACATAAACTTGTTATACATTTATAATACATAATTGTTTATACTTGCTAAATTTTGCCATAACAAACATAATAAAATCAATAAATGCTGGAAAGACACTTACTCGGGTCAGGTAGAGATAATTCTTCAAGACAATGAAGATTTGAAGATGTGAGAGTTTGAGAGAAAATGATGAAGGTTTGGAAGAGAAATGAGAAGAGAATGGCAACTAAAGATGGGAGATACAGGTACGTTTATGAAAGAATGGCAACTATTACTATACCCATTCTTTCTCTCTCACAAGCACACAAACATCTCAACAATTTTGTCCTCTTCCTCCTTTTCTCCTGACCAGAGACTCTGCACAATCACTATTCCATTCTCTTCTCTCTTCCCTCAACCAACTGACTCCCATTCTCTTCTTCTCCTACATTTAGATCTAACCCCCATCACCAAAATGTGGTGAACCAGCTTCATTCCATCTAAATTCCCCTGCATTTTCCATCCCCTTGAATTCTAATTTTTAATCTCAGAAAAAAAAAACATATTTGGATATTTGGATCACCTTTCCATGTTTCCACCCCATTTGCCACCCGCATTCTTATAAACACCCATTTTTCCCAAGCTTAACATTTTCCAATGACATCACATAATTGATCTTGTTCCTCCATTACCTAGATTACTCAGAACCTATAATCTGATTAAAGTTTTGATTTTTTTCCAATTAATTCCATTTTAAAAAAAGCTGAATTAATTAATACACAAACAGAAATCAAATCATCATTACAGATGCCCACAAAATTAATAAAATAAAACACTTGATGCATGACATGTGAACAAAATAAAGACCAAGAGTAATAGACATCAGATAGAAATGACAGATGCCTACAAAATTGAATTCTGTAGAGCACATGAACTGCAAAGGCTGTAAGGCCCACAACTATTTATATCATATAATGATGTTTAATTAAGTTAAAAAACTATCTGTAAAAGGAATATCTAGATGATTAGCGGCCAGCAACAGAAGAAAGTAAACAACAAAATTGGATATGGTTCTTAATATTTTGGGACTATAACAACTAAGCATATGATCCCCTTTAGCCCTTTCTAATTTGGAAAAGAAAAAATCAACATAAAACTGCAAAACCAATATTTGTACATGGCATAAAGTATCAAGATTTAAATATCAAAATAGAACGATTATAATGTGTTACATAAGACTGGGAAGAGGAAACATACCAGGAGCAGCAGCAGGCGTTTCAGACACTACAACACAACAAAACCACATTACTGACATGAATCTAGAGAGGAATGAAAATTTTCTTCAACAAAAATTATCCAAAACCCATTAGAATCAATAATGGCATTCATGAGTGTGTAAGAGAGAGGGGTGGGATAACTTACCTGCAGGGTTGTCGCTCGCTTGGGTGGTGCCACTGTCGTGCTCAGAAGGACGGGAACGGAGTGGGTGAGCTGCTATAAACGTCGTCGCGTGGCTATCATGCTTAGAAGGAAGCTGAGGGTGAGGGTGAGGTGAGAGAGAGGGAGACTAGAAGAGAGAAAGGTGAAAGTGAGATTAAGAAGGAGAGGGAGAGCAGAACAGAGAGAGGTGAGAGCGAGATTGAGAGTGAGAGGGAGAAGTGAGCGAGAGAGAGGTGAGAGTGAGAGCAGAACAGAGACAACGGTGAGAGTGAGAGGTGAGCGCGGCTGTGAGGGGTCTATAGTTAGGTTTAGTAAATTTTGTGAGGAATTGCGATGGAAATTTCCTTCGCTAAATTTTTGTCAGTTAGCGAGGGAAAATATCCCTCTTAATTCCCTCTCTAATATTCAGCGAGGGAAATTTTGCTCGCAATTCCCTCGATAATCTTAGCGAGGGAAAATATCCCTCGTAATACCCTCGCTAATTTTAGCGAGGGATATTTTTCCTCTCAATTCCCTCGCTATTAACTCACTATTTTTCTCTATATTTTTTTTTGAAATTTTGCGAGGGCTAAGATTTCCCTCGCTGATCCCTCGCTGATCAGCGAGGGAACAGCGAGGAAAATTATCTCTCGCAAAATTCCATCGCTAGATCACAAATTTCTTGTAGTGTTTACTAACTACTTACTATTGTTCCAAACTTTGAAATATAGCCAATCTGAAAAAAAAAAAATTAATAAACCAAATGCTGTAATACAGAATAAATATATTTGACTAAGATTTAACAATCTAAATTATAAATGCTTGTGTGAAGGCTATAAATATAATTAATTTTGGAAGTTCCAATTTAAACCTATGACCAAATGTAAAAAAAAAAAATATCAATAATAAGTCTAATTAGTATGAGACCAAAATAGATTAATACAAAATTTTTCACATACTATAAATAAGATTTGATTCTTATGGTTAGGTTTGGAAAGTATCAAACTAATATAATTTCTTAGGAAATTTAAAATATTAATTTTTTTATTTTATAAAACATTTAAAAATTATTAAATGGATACTAAATATAGCAATTAATTTTTTTATAAAAAATAATTCAGAGATATACATAGAAATCTAGAAATAATAAAAATCAACTTGGAAACATAAATTAAAAAATACAAAATCCAAAAGAGATTATGACTTTTTTTTGGTGCACTAGAAAGAGATTATGACTTTATTAAATTAATTTAGGAATTAAATAATTAAAAGTTACAATGTAATTCAATTAAAACTTATTAAATATAACTTACCTAAATTACGCTCAAATTAGGAGGGAAAATAAATCTTAGGTCAACACCATGATATTCCTCATATATATATATATATATATATCATCAAATTCTCTTTCATTATTAAAATATATATATTATGTTCTCTTTCTACATTAAATTTCACAATCCTAAGTTACGAATATATCCTTAAGACTAAATTATTTTAATGATCTTTTCATGCAAAATAAAATAGTGTTTGAACCCGTGCCGTGCAAGGCATTAGGCATGGGAAAATTAAGAGAGTAAATTGTGTTGAAGATGACAATAAAATAAAATATAAAAAAAAGAAAAAATTAAGATGAAAATAAAAACATTAAGAAATAGAAAAATAAATAATGAATAAATCATATATTAAAATGCCAAGGTAATTAGAAGAATAATATTTTTGAAGATATAGATAAAAAATCAATTATTAATTATTAGGAATCAATATAAAAATAAATAAAACATATAAAAAAATAATTCTAAATAAAATATCAATCGTTACATAAATGCTTCATTACATAAAAATTTTTTAACAAACCTTATATAAATAATGTATGCATGAACCGGATCATTACTTCCTGTAATGAGAATTTCATCATTAATCTATATTATATAGTAAAATTGTCTTAAAAAAAATTAATAACATCATTAAATACATGTTTATTTTAAAATAAAAGAACTGACTAGTAAACTAAAAAAAAAAGGCAAAGTGTGAATACTGATAAGAAAACGATTATTAACATAATATTGATTGCATATAATAAAACTGCCTTGAAAAGTAAAAATATATTTAAAAAATATATTATATTGTTATATAGTAAAATTGAATTAAAAAAATTAATAAAATCATTAAATACATGTTCATTTCAAAAGGAAAGAATTGAAAAGTAAACTTAAAAAAGGACAAAGTGTGAATATTGATAAGAAAAAAATTATTAACATAATAGTGATACCATATAATAAAATTGCCTTGAGAAGTAAAAATATATTTTAAATAAAACAAAAAATGTTAAATATTAAATAAATATTATGTTAATGAGAAATTAACTTGAGAAATAAAATATTTTTAACAAAACTATAAATATTAAATATGAAATAGTCTGTTCAACGTATGGGTAAGATAACTAGTTTGAAGGATTCTACAGAGGTATAAGCATTAATACAATCTCTACTTCCTTTAATAAAAAAATAGTTATATAGTGATAAAAAATATCCATATATCTTAGAATTAAGAAACTTATATTATCTAAAACAAAACATACACTTATTTATTTATTTATTTTTGGTTGAAAGATAATTGATAGCCAATTGTGCCTCAATGAAAAAAGATGTTTTTGGCAGAGATCAATGGCCTTCAACATATACTTGCCTGATCCTAGTCCATTTTAGAATTCAAACATGAATTTATATTTACTTCCAGCCAATATATATATATATATATATATATATATATATATATATAAATATATATATATATATATATATATATATTTACAAAAGCCCACTCCCAAACAAATATTAGGAAAAAGATTCATAATAAAATAAATAAGTAGTAATAGCAAAGGGATTTAATGGACTTAAAACATAACCCAGTACAAATTCACACCATTATGTACCGATGTCCAATATCGTACCATTACAACTACCACCTAGTAAAAAATTTATAATCTATAATCTATCTATATCTATATAAAGTAAAACTAGCTTTAAGAATCACTAAAAAAAAAAAGAAAAAATAGGTGTCATTCCCTTATAAAAAAAAAAATTTCACTCAAATTTTTAAGGGCATATCTGTCTGATGAATATTCTGCTACCACCGATCAAATTTTAGGACAAAATTTAGTTTAAATTTCTTATATTCTTTCTATTTAATTTTTAAATTAAATAATGACATGTAAGTAAAAAAAAATCTATTGTTAAGTTAAGTGTATTCTACTGAGTTAAAAAAAAAAATCACATATCATTATTTGATTTAAAAACTGAATAGAAAAAATATAAAAATTTGAATTAAGTTTTGTCTTAAATTTTATCCCTTCCACTCTTTTCATTAAAGATGTTAACTAATATGCCTCAACCAATTCAAATTTCTTATTTTTTTAACCAATTTTAATTGAACTAACTAATATTAATAAAAAATTCTCATATAAATTTAGAGTATTTAAATTAGGTGCACTTGATTAATTATATTATTAATTATTAAATAATTATTATACTTAATTAATAATTAATTATCATAACTCACCATAATTAATGATACAATTGAACTAGTATATTCAATTTAAATGTTCCAAATTTATAAAAAGCCTCTCCTAATATTAATAGTTTTATTTTCCTAAACATTTTACAAATCATTTTAAAATTGGAATTTTGAATTTCAAATTTTTATTTCAAATTTGTTTTTCACAACAATTATTATATGCTCTTAGAGTAACAATAAATATGTGTTTATGAATAATTTTTACCATTGTTTTAAATTTATAAAAGGTAGAAAGAAGAAATTGGAGGATGAGAAAAAGAATTAGAGAAAAGAAAGGAACCGTTGAACACATTTATTACCTATTAACCACAGATATGCTATTTTTTTAGGAGTGTCTATGTGTCAGATATGTATTCGTGTCAAATATAATGAGACGTGCATATAACACATGTGTCTTGTATATCTAAATGTATCAGATTAAAAAAATTATTTTTTTTATATGGACACATTTATGACACAGTTTGAACACGATTCATTATTATTTTTTTAAAAAAAATTAATTTCTATGACTAACATTCAATTAGTAAGCCCATAATTCACTCAAGTCCAATCACATAACTAATGTCCTAAGCCATTATTTTCTTATACTAATATTTTAAATTTTATCTTTTCATACACTACTATTTTTATTTATTCTTTTCTACATTGTTAAATGCCATCCAAGCCAACTTCATCGTCACAGAAACTTGTCTCACACTACTATTCCCTTTAGTATTTTTTTAGATGCAGATGTACTTGTACATGATTAGTTCTATTATGAGAATTTGATTTAATTTTTTTTTTAAAATGTCAATAGAAATTGTGTTCTATATTTTAAAAAAAAAACTTATTAGGTGTTAAGAATTTCACATCGCCTGCCTCAATCTTTCGGGTGCAGTTTATATATCTATTGGGTCACTCCTCTTAATGCCAATTGATTTTAAGTTGGAATCTAACATGGTATCAGAGCTAAGATCCTATCTTTTGTGTCGCTTATTTATTAAAATTTATTGCTTTTAATTCGTCAAGCATCTGTCTTGTGAGAGAAGTGTTAAGAGTCTCACATCGCCTGCCTCAATCTTCCGGGTGCAGTTTATATATTTGTTGGGCCACTCCTCTTAATACCAATTGATTTTAAGTTGAAATCTAACATTAGGTAATAAATATTGATATATATGACATATATTAAAATATTATAAATCTTTAAATTTATAAAAATAATATTAATAAATTATAATTTTTTTCTTAAATTTTGTAATTATATATATATATACATAAATTAAATTTTTTAATTTATATATATATATATATGTCATATTGTATCTTATAATTTAATTTTTTAAATTTAATGTATTACTGTATCAGTATCCGTGTTTACAGCGGTGCTTTATAGTTTATTACTGACACACTTCTGCAAACACACTCAATGTGGATAACAGCCGCACACTCCACTTCCACGTTAAGTTGCGAGGTACACTTCAACCAGTCTGTCTCTCTTCTTATCATTTCCCTTAATTTTCCTCATTGTATCTCCTCCTTTCTTTCCTCTAATTCTTTTTCTCACCCTTCCGTTTCCTCTTCCTACTTTTTACTCTAGAGTATTTTTTTATTTTGTGCCTCCTGACGGAATTGCTATCGAACTCAAAACTCGACGAAAAATCGATGAGATAGAGCAGACCACTAACTCCAGCCTCCAATTCGCTTTCTCAAAGCGGCTTTGAATCGAACTATCTGACTCGAAGCCCATGTTAGAATTTTATTTGTGGACAAACATAAATCATATTATATAGAACCCAGATTAATTAGATGTCAAAATTGTTAGAGCATTTTGTTTAGTTCAAATTGTGATCAGTATTGTTAATGGGCCTATTGTTGTTAGAGCACTGCTCATATATGTGGGTTTTATTTATGGGTCCTGTATATGAGTTTACTATAGTGGGTAGGTTTAACCCATTTTGACTATTTTATATATACAGGAAGAAGCCCCTATTCCTAACCACCCTACTTAAATGCGTCTGATTTAAATTTAATCTTGTGGCGTGGCTGCGTATTGTGAGATAGGAATAGTATCTCTCCTCATCGTGTTTTACTTTTTCAGGATTGTTCGACAATGTCTTTTTCATTGATGCCAGGTAACTCTAAAATCTTTTATATGAAATTGATATGTCATAAATTATTGAGATTAATAGATCCGATAAATATTTTCTATCAATTGGTATCAGAGCCAATGTTTTAATCCTGATTATGACTATCAATATCTTGTTTTAATCCCGAAATCATAACGTATGTAAGGTTTAATTAATTTTATTTTATAATCGATTTCAAAGAATAAAGTTAGGGCTTTTATACATTGGGTTGTTCTAAATTCAGAAACATATTTATTGTATTTTGATATTGTGAATTTACAAATAATTTTATGCAAATCTATTGAACCCTAAAGTTGCAATCCTTATATGATTCGTTTTCCTTTTGGAGTTTTTTCAACAAATTGACTTAGGGCTATTGTAGATCCCTGTCTCACGAGTCTAAGCACGTATGGATTGTTTCTTTTGGTTGTGAAAAAATGGGAAATTCTTTAACAAACAGTACGCACGTTGTTCTTCTTTTGGTTGAGAAAACCCATTTTTTTGTGTCGTTTTTTTTGGAAATTAAACTAGGGAAATTGTAGAGCCCTTTTTTCTAAATCTATAGGCACCAAGAAATTGATTTTTGGTGGAGAATCGAGGGAGAAAATCAGCGCAACCCGTTCTGGACGAACGGGTCGCATTTGACGGTAAACTGAAAAACGGGCGAAGAGGGAGACCAGCTCCCGACGACGCCCACTCGCTCTAGTGGCACGTGGGGGCGCATGCGGCGTCTTAAAAAGTGATTTTGAACTTCTGTTTTTTGGGTTGTGCTCCACGCGCCCTGTAGTATTTTTTGGTAATTTTTATTTATTTTTTAATGCCCATTTAATATTTATTTTAAAATTTTGAGAGGTTAAAATTATTAAAAATATATGGTCTTTGTCCTCTTTGCTACGAAAATTTTTGTGTATTATTGTGATATTGTTGGGCATGATATATATTGCACACTCTCAGAATTGATGTTGTTTGGTTACTCAAATATTTTGGTACTATTTTGTGCATAAATTAATATATAATATTTTGAAAATTATATGTTTTGTTGTTATTTATGCAATTAATTCGAAAATTGTTGTTTAAAGTATTATTGTATTATTGTAATCTCACATTATTTGGACAAATTATGTTGAGGTGTTAATATTGTTAATATTTTGTTAATAATGTTGCATTGGGATTTATATTAATAATGCGTTTTACCCTATCGGTTTGCCTTTATTAATGTAATTTCTAGTGATTTGTTGAGTGATGTTATTTTGGGCACTTTTCATAATTGTGAGTTTCGCCTTCTCGGGACCAATTATTGTAATGTGCTATTTTGTTAATAAAATATTGTTATATTGTGGCTTTGGGGATTATATTGGTAATGCGTACTTACCTATCGGTTTGCCTTTATTAATGTGATTCTAATGATTTGTTAAAGGCATTGAGGTTCTGACCTTAGAGTTCTCAGTATCCTTTCGGTACTAGCTTTAGGGACATGATTTTGATGTCTGTGGGAGTCTACTCATGTATTGTAATCCGGGACCCTTCGGCGGGATTGCAATCGCATGGGGAAACTCAATTATGGTTTTGCTCAAATGTTGTACATGTTGATATGCTTAGCAAAATCTCCCTTTAATGTATCGTTCTTTCAGTTTCATCGATGCAAATGAGTGCTATAACGAAATTGAATGGGACTAATTTTGAGGACTGGGTGGATTCTGTGAAATTGTTCCTGGCTGTCTCTAATGTTGATGCTGCTCTCACTGAGGATGAACCTTAGAGACCCACAAATGCATCTTCTGCTACAGAAAAGAAGAAGCATGAAAGGTGGGTTCAATCCAATAAAGTTTGTTTGATGACCATGAAGTATAGCATGGAAAAGACTATTAAAGAGAGCATTCCTGAAACAAATAATGCTAAAGAGTTCCTCAAGTCTGTTGGTGAGAAATTCAAGAAGTTTGATAAAACTGAAAAGGCCTATTACCTCTCTTTGTTGACAAAGACTACATATGATAGTGTGAGTGGTGTTCGTGAACATGTTTTGAAGCTTGTGAACTGGTACAACAAGTTGAGGTCCATGAAAGTGGAGTTGGGAGAGGATTTCTGTGCAGCGGTGTTTGAGTTTCTTCCGGCTAGTTTTGATGTCTTGAGAACCACTTACAATGCTCAAAAGGAGGAGTGGACTGTTGATGAACTTATATCTGTTCTTACTCAAGAGGAGCATACCATGAAGAAGGGCAAGGCTCACAGTGTGCAGTTTGCTTCTCACAAGAATGGTGAAAAGAGGAAGAAATTTACTAAAGGGAAGAACAGTAAGCCTCAATTTAAGAAGAAGTGGAATGATAAGCCTGGATATTCTTCTAAGCCATCTTCTGGTCCTGGTGAGACTTATGGTGTTAAACCCGAGATATCGTTTTAATGGAAATTGTAAGTTATGTGATATATATGGACATAAGCAGTCGATTGTTTAAAGTTTAAGAGTTGGCTTGAGAAAAAGAAAGGTAACCCCTTGGCTCTAGTATGTTTTGAATCGAATCTAGTTGATGTTCCTTTAAATACCTGGTGGCTAGATACTGGTGCGACTATTCATGTTACAAATTCATTGCAGGAATTGAAGCGAGGGGAGGAAACCAAGTGAAGGGAGTTGATGATCACAGTAGGAAATGGAGCCAAAGTCAAAGTAGAACATATAGGAGTGGTTTCATTAAAGTTGTGTACTGGACATGATTTAGTTTTGAAAGATACGATTTATGTACCTTCTATGAGGAGGAATTTGATTTGATTTCTGTTTTGGATAGTTGTGGCTATTCTTTCCATTTTAGTAATGCAAAAGTTTCTTTATATTATGATTGTGTTCTTGTTGGTTCTGGAGTATTGTCTAATGATTTATACATGTTGAATGTTGATTCTCTTTTACGGTGATCAACGGGATTCAGATATCAATAATGTTGTTGGAAACAAGCGTAGTAAAGTTCTTTGAAAAATCTTCTATGTTGTGGCACAAATGTTTAGGACACATCTCTAGGGAGAGAATGGAGAGGTTGATCAAGGAGAATATTCTTCATGACCTGGACTTCTCTGATTTTGATACCTGTGTTGATTGTATAAAAGGGAAACTCACAGCTGGAGCCAGGAAGAGTGGGGTTACCAGGAGCGAAGGAATACTACAGTTGATTCATATAGATATTTGTGGGCCTATTACTCCTATTGCTATGGGTGGTTTTAGGTACTTTATTACGTTTATTGATGACTTCTCTAGATACGGGTGGATTGATTTACTGCGTGAGAAATCTAATTTTTTAGATGCTTTTAAAGCATTCAAAGTCGCTGTTGAATTAAAATTTAGTAAGCAGATCAAATGTGTGACGTCTGATAGAGGTGGTGAATACTATGGCAGGTATGATGAAACTGGTAGAAATCCTGGACCTTTTGCTAGGTTCTTACAGGACTGCGGTATTGAGGCACAGTACACCATGCCAGGCACTACACAACAAAATGGAGTTGCAGAGAGACGAAATCGTACTTTGATGGATATGGTGAGGTGTATGCTTAGTCATTCTACTCTTCCAGAATTCTTGTGGGGAGATGCTTTGAAGACTGCTGCTTATATTTTGAATCATGTGCCAAGTAAATCTGTGTTGAAGACTCCATATGAGCTTATGATAGGCAAACGACCTACCTTGAGGCATTTACGTGTTTGGGGATGTAGGGCAGAGGTGAGACCTTATAACCCACATTTAAAGAAACTTGATCCCAAAACCATCAGTGGTTTCTTCATTGGCTATTGTATTGGCTCAAGGGGTGCTAGGTTCTATTGTCCTTCTCATACTACTAGAGTTATTGAATCCGATCAGGGCTATCTATTTTGAAGGGGACTTAGGACATGGTGGAACTCGGGAGCCGCGTATTGTTGATTTTAGTGAGGAGCATATTGTTGTTCCTATTCCTGTTGATCCCTTTCCAGGGATAATGTCATCTCCTCTTATCTATAATGATAATGTTGTTGATCCTGTTGATGTTGTCGATATCCCTCAACAAGTTGAAAATAATGTTCAGATTCCAGATGTTGTTGTGACTCCATTAAGAAGATCTGAGCAGGTTCCTATATCCACTGAGTCTACTAGATTCAGGGACTATATTGTGTACTTACAGGAGTATGAATTTAATTCAGTTGAGGATTCTGATCCTATTTCTTTTCAAGAGGCCATGATTAGTCCTAATAGTGCACAATGGCTAGTGGCTATGGAGGATGAATTAGCTTCTATGAGAAAGAATAATGTTTGGGAATTGGTAGAATTACCTACTAGTTGTAAAACTGTTGGTTGTAAATGGGTCTTTAAGACTAAACGTGATGCTAAAGGTGAAATTGAGAGGTATAAGGCCAGACTTGTTGCTAAGGGATATAACCAGAGGGAAGGCATTGATTATAAGGAGACTTTCTCACCGGTCTCCACTAAAGACTCTTTTCGTGTTGTGATGGCATTAGTTGCTCATTTTGATTTGGAGCTTCATCAAATGGATGTTAAGACCGCCTTCCTAAATGGTGATTTGTATGAGGATGTGTATATGGATCAACCTGATGGTTTTGTTGAAAATGGTAAAGATCATATGGTATGCAAATTGAGACGATCCATTTATGGATTGAAACAGGCTTCCAGGCAATGGTATTTGAAATTTGATTATATTGTTAGTTCTCTTGGTTTTAAAGAGAATACTGTTGACCAATGCATTTATCTGAAGTTTAGTGGGAGCAGATTCATCATTCTTGTTTTATATGTTGATGATGTATTGTTGGCGAGTAATGATTATGTTTTTCTGAATGAGACAAAGCAGATGTTGACAGCACATTTTGATATGAAAGATCTTGGTGATGCCTCTTTTGTGTTAGGTATTGAGATTCACCGTGACAGATCTCGTGGTATTCTTGGCTTGTCTCAGAAAGCTTATATTGAAAGGATTCTGAATAGATTTAATATGAAATCTTGTAATCCTTGATCGCGCCTTATTCAAAAGGGTGAAAGACTCTCTAATACCCAGTGTCCTCAAAGTGATAAAGATGTTGCTGAAATGGAGAAAGTCCCATATGCTTCCGCTATTGGCAGTCTTATGTATGCTCAAGTTTGTACACGTCCTGATATTACTTTTGTTGTTAGTGTACTTGGGAGATACTTGAGCAAACCTGGTGTGGCTCATTGGCAGGCTGCAAAACGAGTTATGAGGTATCTACAGGGTATCAAAGACTGTATGCTCACCTATAGGAGGTCTGACCGCCTTGAGGTGATAGGCTATACTGATTCTGATTATGGTGGTTGTCCAGATAATTACAAGTCCACATCAGGGTATATCTTTATGTTAGCAGGAGGAGCTGTTTCTTGGAAGAGTGTTAAACAGACACTTACTGACTACTTCTACTATGGAGGCGAGTATATAGCTTGTTATGAGGCTACGCGTCAAGCGATATGGTTGAAAAATTTGATTCGAATTTCTTATTGTGGAGAGTATTTCCAGGCCTCTTACTATTTATTGTGATAATTCTGCCATGTAGTGTGCTTCTCTCAAATTAATAAAAGCTCAAAGCGTTCAAAGCATTTTGATACAAAATTCATGTTTGTTAGAGAGAAGATTCAGGAGTTTCAAACTCGTGTTGAGCATATCCCTGCAGAACTTATGGTTGTAGACCCACTAACTAAAGGTTTAGCTGTTAAAGTTTTTATTGATCATGTGACCCGTATGGGTATAGTGAGGTCTTTTGATGTTTTGGGTTAGTGGGAGTTTAATTTTGTAATTTTGTTATGACCTCATTTTATTATGTCTCGAGACAATCATATTATTATTATCGTTGTCATATAATATTGTTATTGTTATTGATCTGTGCAGTTTTGTTTATTTATGATATGACATATTGTGGAGACATTTTGGACCCAGTCTCATTTTGTTGTTGTGCTGAGATGTTAAATCTCAGAAAGCATCTTGGGCGGATGCTTGGGGCCATTTTGTTGGGAAATGCACTTTGATCACATATTGGCATGCAAATTTTGGATGTGCTTTCCCATTACCCATTTACCGCATTTTGATGGGTCACCGAGATATGAGTATGTTGCATGTATGATATCAGTACTCCTTCGAGTATGATTTTCTGCATTGTTGGGATACTTGTAGTCTCATTTTGGACCATTTGTTGAGAGTGCTAGCTCGATTTTGACATCATGTTGTGGTCACATATTGTTTGATTAATGGATAATTGTTTTCTTATTAAAGTGATATAATTTGACTTATGTTGTCCAAGTGGGAGAATGTTAGAATTTTGTTTGTGGACAAACATAAATCATATTATATAGAACCCAGATTAATTGGATGTCAAAATTGTTAGAGCATTTTGTTTAGCCCAAATTGTGATCAGTATTGTTAATGGGCCTATTGTTGTTTAAAGCACTGTTCATATATGTGGGTTTTGTTTATGGGTCTGTATATGGGTTTGCCATAGTGGGTAGGTTTAACCCATTTTGACTATTTTATATATACGAGGAGAGGCTTTTATTCCTAACCACCCTAGTGCGTCTGATTTGCCCCATTGATCCGACGCGTGAGCGACTTTTGTGGGATAGGAATAGTATCTCTCCCTCATCGTGTTTTACTTTTTCAGGATTGTTCGACAATGTCTTCTTCATTGATGCCAGGTAACTCTAAAATCTTTTATATGAAATTGATATGTCATAAATTATTGGGATTAATAGATCCGATAAATATTTTCTATCAGCCCAAGCAGATCGTCTGAACCATGGTAGAGTCTTATCTTCTTGCAGTCGTAGTGGAAGACATCAAGGAGGAAGCAATGAAACACGGATATTTTATAATGTCTAATATTTATATGGAATACGTATTCGATATTATACTAAATATTTAGATATTTAATAAATATTTATTAATTTTTTTAACAAAAATTGTATTTATTATCATACTCTATCATATTCCATATTCATACTTGTATCCATACATAAGTGGGAGGAAGAGTCCAGATAGGTGATGCAGGTGGTGAAACCAATGGAGATTAAGGAGGACTGAGACCACATTATTTGCCAAGAGAAATCCTCATCACGAATGCTTGGTATTGTAGAAAATGTTCGAGATGGAAATGAGAGTTTTAATTTTTATTTCTTTGATTTTCTCTCTTTCATTTTTTTTTGGGGGGGGTGGTTGTTCTTGCAGACTTGCAGCAAAATTTTCGTTCTTTGGTAACACCTAGTTTGTATTGAGTGGCTCCTCACTTCTGTTCTTCAACTCTTTTTGGGTGATGATTGTTGCGGTAGATCCAACCCAGAGGTTTAGAATTTCTGATATCTTTGCCCAGGATTCAGTGATGATAGTGATCAACTATCTCTTTCTGTGTCCAGAATGTGCTATCTGATTTTTTTGAGCTTCGAATTTGCAGGCACTTGATTTTGTGGTTTGGTGGCAAGAAGGTATAATATGATACTAATTATGAGTTCGGTTAACAATTATGGTGACTTTGGGGTTTTCTAGAAAGCTTAAGAAGGAAAATGCCTTTGTTAATAGGAAAGAATATGATTTTTCAAATTCAACTACTATTGATCATGGTAAAAAGCAAAAGAAGCGAAACTCTAGATTTTCCACTGAATTCAATCTATCTATGCTCAATGTAACATGGGGATAAACATGGTTGCTTCCCTCTGCTTATTGTTGTACAAGTGGATGTTTTAATTTGGTTATGGAGGCTGATTGTAACTTTGAAGTAAATGCGTATCATTCTTCTAGAATGTAGAGAAAACAGCACATTTTTCACTTTGTAAGCGGCTTTTATGGTACAATAAAGTTGGATAAAAGTAAAGAAGTTGCAGGGTAATCATAAACATGCTTACATTGTATAAAGGATAAATTATGAAAAAATTGGAAGCTTTGCAATTTGCGAATTAATTACATTTATGCATATCAATGTTGTTCGGACATAACATTTTACAAAATTTTATTATACGAAGGAGAAGTTGCTTCCATCCTTTTCGTTCTAATCATTGAGATTAGAGACCTCATTAAGTATGCCAGAAATAGTTCATAAATTTGTTTGCATGACTGTTACTATATTCAAGCAGTGAACTTGATATGAACAAGTGATTCCACTATAAGTGCATAAAGGCTACTTTGTATTTTTGAAATTTTTTAAGAATTTTTTCTATAACATTTTCTTTCTATTAAACATCCTTCTTTTTTAGTTGTTTTTCTTCTTGACAGTTTTTAGACAGGGATTAATTTCTTGCATCATTTTATAAAAGCTCATAGTTCAGATAAAGTGTTCTTTAAAAACTGTAGAATTGAAAATTGTTTTGATGTAGGTATTCGTGTGTATATAGTTTACTAATTGGGATCTGTTCACCATATATTTTTTTAAAAATATTATTATATATAGATATTATTATTCTATTCTATTTGCATGTTCAAACCTCCAATACTATGAGATTTTGTTTAATTAGTTTCTCGATCTTGGAAACTTTTCTGTCTAATGATCAGAGTCATTTAAAATTGATCCTGGAAGTTTTACTATTAAACGATCTTCATATATTGTTGATTTTCAAGGTGTTTATGGGAGTACTAAACCTTTTTCAGGTGTGTTTGGATTACCAAATGGACTTCTGGCCCAGTTGGTTTCAGACTTTTGCTAGGAGGAGTCAACAAAATCCATGGGACCCTGGTATTCTAAAGCTGACTAAGAATGAGAGAAAGTAAACTTTCTACTGTCATAAACCTATCATTTTCACTTAAAGAATGGAACTGACTTAGGCATTTTAGTTATAAGTATTTTATGCTTTTGAGTATGATATCAATTCTTATATGCTTCTTTGCAAATATTGTATGTAGAGAGATTTGTTAAGCTAGCTCACATGCTATCGTTTCCTAAGGTATTTCAAACTAAGGAAAGAATTTTCTTTTCCATTTCATTTTCATTATGTCCCCTTGATAATGTTTAATTTTCCTTCCTTTCTTTTGGTCTGGGATTAATTGAAGTGCTGTCTTTTTGGGTCTTTTCTTGACTTAGGTTTGCTTACATGATATAATTGCTAACCATAGACAAAATTCCAAAGAGTAGTTGGAATGATAGCAGTGGCTAGACAAATATGTGTGAGGCAAACAATATATGCTAGGAGATGTTTTGGTAATATATGTGAAGTCATTTAATGTTGAGAGCGACTTTATGTTCAGTAATTCCATGTTTCAAGCTCTCCCAATGGATTTTGTTTCTGTCGAAAGGTGAAGATCGGTTTCTCATTCTCAACCATATTGCTCTCAGTCTTCGTTATTTCATTTTTCCATCCATGAGTAAGAATTAGAAAACAAAGTTGGGTTAACTGGGAAATTATACCATTCTACTTCTTTTCTTTGTTTTAGTGGGTTGTAGTTATGGCTTCAGATTTATTCTTTTGCAGGTATGGAAATATTTTTCTTTTTGTAAGTATTTTTTTTTGTGATTATTTACTATGAAGACTACTAATGTAGGTCTCCTTACCAGTCTTTTTATTCCCTCTATTCTTCATTTTTTGGAAGTGTCTATTATGTGGCTGATTATGATAGGGTTCCTGATTGTTTTCTAAAAAAGTGGATGTTTTGAATGATCTTAACAAATATGAGTGTTCAAAACTTGACTCATCATAATGACCTATCCTGACTCGAAGTTAATTTAGACGGGTTAAAGTTCTATGAATTAGATTTGGTATATTTTTGAGTCGGGTTAAGGTCATGCTTCGAGTTGTCCTAATCCGACTTGGTATTATAGAATACTTTTTGACAATTAGTGATAAATAATAAAATTTTTTAATTAATATTAATAATTTTTGCATAACATTATAATATATTTATATTGAAATGAACTATTTTGAAATATATATTGTAAAATACCGCATACTTTTAGTTACTTACTTTTAAAATCTTATGACTTAAATATACAAATATCTATATTTGTGCAATTCATTTTATTATTTGATAAACCCGATCTTGAGCCGATCATTTGTCAAGTCATGATCGAACTGAGTCAGGATCCAAAGAATTGGCTCGATCAAACTATCGGGTTAGGTTCAGGTCAGGGTAAACCCATCCTATGAACACCCCTGTTATATATTGTGTATGATTGTAGAGTTAAAGTTATAACTCTTATTGAACTACAAGTGATAAATTATTGGAATTTGCTTTTTTTCTTTTGACTTCTTGATATCATTATGTACATTTTCTTAGTTTTTCTTTAAGAAAACAAAACAGATTGTCAACTGTCAACTTTTTTATGGAGTTCTTGATGTAGAAAGATTGGTTGTAGCCTTTTGGTTTGATTTGTTATGCCTACTTAATTTTATTTTTATGGGTTTATTGGCAATTTTATTTTGTTTTAATTTTTGTGTGAATTTTTAAAATTTTTTGATTTAGTTTTATTTTATTTTTAGTTTTAGACTTGTTTGGATGAGCATCTAAAGTAAGATTTTTTTAAAAGATCTTTTAAAAAAGTAAATGTTATTTTATATTTAGATGTAATATTAGAGAAGCATTTTTAAAAGCAACGATGGGTACTAGGGCCCTTGGAAAATTAAAATGATGATGGATACGGGGAACTTGGGAAAATTAAAAAAGACAATGGGTATAGGACCCTTGGGAAATAAAAAACAATGATGGGTAGAGGACCTTTAGGAAATTAAAAATAGTGATGGGCATGGTACCCTAGGAAAGTTAAAAAAGACAATGGGTATGAGGACCCAATAGAATTAAAAACATAAAATAAAAGCAATAGTTCAACATTTAGTCAAACTTCCATAGGTTATGGCTTGGAAAATTAAATGTAGTGATGCACTACGCAATGCATGCTCTAGGTGTGTGAATAACTTTAGTAAAGATCACCCAATTTTTTTTTTTTTGACTTACCCTTAATTTTGCATCCCTCAAGAGCTTGATCGCAAATAGAGTCAAGAACGAGTAAGAGCGAAATTTGTTGATATCAGTTATGTGATTCTTTTGCTTAACTCTCGCATATATGTGCCTTACTTGAGATGACCTTTTGAAATGCAATCCTTGAAATGGTTATTTCTTCAAACATGATGACTTGGCTACCCTCTTCATTTTTAGTAGAAACTCATCGAGAAAAAAAATGCTTCCGTTGATCTTTTGAGATCATTAAAGTAATTCTCTATACACTCTGTAGTGTTTGATACATGTTTCACATTTCAGTTTGTATTACCATGAAAAAAAACATGTCAATAGGTTGCAAAAATGAGATTATGGGAACAAAGTAAAGGAAATGGAAATGTTAGGTGGAGAATGTGAGGGAGCTCTCCTTTTGAAAATGAAGGGTTGACAAGAAAAGATGAAGTTGGATTCTTCAATCTCCTAGTGATATTTTCTAGAATGATCAATGCTAATCACCATTAACCTTGTTATTTTTAGTCTTGGCTAGTCTAGGCTATGGCACTTGGCATTGGCATTTCAAGAGAAAGGGCAAGGTGCCTCTTCCTAGTCACATTTTCATTTTTCAGAATAAAGCATCGGTTGATGATCACGTAGTCATTGCTGAATGAATTGAAGCAATTTTCATGCTATATCCTATCACAGTGTGTAAATGAATGATAATGTGATATGGAGGCTTTTGCTATGCACCCAGTGTTAGTACAAAATATTAAACTTTCAGCATTACACTATTACACTAATTATAAATTTCAGCATTTCTTTCTCTGTGAACTTGTCTTATTTTTACTTGTAAGACAAAATATCAAACCACCTACCTTAAGATCAAGAGTGTGCTGCTACTATAAGGGTTCCATCAAAGGAATTGGCTCATCCCGATGATGCAATTGGAAAAGTCTATGGAGCTGAGCATCTAGGTCGTGTGCGTGGTTTAGGCATTGGCATTTGCCCATCTACTGCTTTTGGAAAGCCTAGACATTCCATTGGTTATGTAAATTTTGGTGGTTCTAGTTCTAATGTATCCTAACGTGTTGAAGACTTGGTGAAACATGTAGAAACTTTGGAAGAGAAGTTGATTGGATATGAAGAAACTAAGGCACAGCTTGCACAAACTCAGGAACAACTTGCACAAACTCAGAGTCAATTAGCAACTCTTCACAAATTTTTACAGGATAAGTTTGGTAGTGAGTTACCTACTTGATGTTTCACCTTTTTAGTCATGTTTACTAAAAATATCCTTGAACAAATTTTAGTATTCTATTTTGCATTTTGATTTATCAATAGGAGTTATTTAAGTGATTATGAATATTAAATGTTTAAGTATTTTGCTTTTGCTTATAATTTTATATATATATATATATATATATATATATATGAGAGAGACTGACTATTATTAAGTAATATTTTGACTTTTAATATTGCTTTTAACTTTCCAAATATGTATTGATATCAATAAGGGGAATTATGAAAAATATCAACAAATTATTTTTTAAAAAAAGAATAACATTAGCCATGGTTAAACCATGGCTAACGCCAAACTAAAAACTATCATCAAATTAGCCACAGTTAAAACGTTGCAAATAAATGAAAAAAAATTATTCGAAAGCCTAATTTTAGCCACGGTCTAATAAAATTGGTAAAAAAAATTTTGGAACTCTAATTTAGCCACGGTTAAATCGTGGCTATTTTTGGATTTTTTCCATTTCTGCAATATTGATTACCTACGGTTTAAGCGTGGCTTATTAGGACCTAAACCGTAGCTAAATTAGTGTTACCACGGTTTGAAAAAACGTGGCTAAATTTGGAGTGACGCCATGATTAGCCACGGTGTTATTAACCGTGGCTAAAGTAAGTTAGCCACAGTTTTCTTGTACATTAGCCATGTTTTTAACCGTGCCTAAACTCCACTTTTTTGTAGTGATTATGTACCACCTTGAACTTACCATGATCTGCCTTAATGAATTTGAACTGTCCCAGTTTGAGGTATGCGAGCATATCATTCCTATTCTTTGCATTTGATTTGTCTTGAACACAAGCATTTGATTTGCCTCTGTTTAATATCCAGGAAGTTATTCCTCATAATTCTTTTCCTTGAATCAAATCTACCCTAGTTTGATGTCTAGGAGCATGTTACTCCTCATAATTGAATCCTTGAACCCGATATGCCCCAATTTTGATGTCTAGAAATACTATCATCTTCTAAGAACTTGATTTGCCACATTTTCAAGGTTAATATTGACTTTTGAGAAAATGATTTGCCTCATTTTTTAGGTTACCATTGGCTTCCAAGGATGTGGTTTAAGGTTTGTGATTCCCTCGGCTTCCAAGAACTTCATTGCTTCAGCTTTGAATTATTGGTCTTCCAAGAATTTTATTTACCTCATTTTCAAGATCTGGCTTGAAATTGATGTATCAAGTGCCATTGCTTTATTTATTGTTGACCCAAACTTTTGCCTAAATTATTGTTTTCGAGTTTTCAACCTATCAGGTCATTTTATTTTTCATTCTTTTTTTTGTGTGCTCTAATCCTTGCTTAGATTGCCATTTTGGGTTTTCAACCTAATGAGTAATTTCTTTTCTTGTTTTTGATTTTTTTCAATTTGCTATTTTTCTTTTCTTTTTTCTTTTTTCTTTTTTCTTTTGGAAGTATAACACCTTTTGGTCACGTCTAAGCAGCAAGCCTTCACTATTGGCCTAAACATGCAATTAGAATGCCCCATGATTACCTTTCTGCACTTGTCTATCTTTGTTACAATCTTAATTTTCCATTTTTCTTTTTGTCATCTTCGATTCTCACATTAATTGCTTTGGTTAAGTCACCATGGGATTGAATATCTTTGAACCCTTCTAAGTAGTTCAGAGGAAGATTATATCTTCTTCATTTCTTATTAGTATGATCATTGGGGTGACCAATATGATAACTTATGATCATAGCATTGTCACTTTCAAGAGCATCATTTTCAGAAAATGTGTTTATTCAAGTCAATAAAAGCAACAAACAAGTGAATGAAGAAAAATATCATGAATTAAAAAGGACTAAATTAGAGCGAAGATTTATTTAGAATGGGTGAAAAGTTCATGTGAGAAATGAAAATACTTTATTCATAATAATAATAATAAACTACTATTACTGCCACTACTACTATTACTAATAAGAATTACTATGAAGATTCTAAAGCCAAAAGGAAAATTCCAATTATTTTTCAATTGTTGAATTCATTGAATTGATAGTAAGGGTAACCAAAATACACTTGTCTTAGAATGATGTTCCTTAACTTCAGAATGTCTTGTGCACATTATGGATTAGCCTTTGGATTTGTGTGGTTTAGTAAAGGATTGCACCCATATTAGGAGTATCACGTTTGAAATATAACCACCGACATCTCTCAGGTCTTGTACTTTATGTTTCAAGTCATTGCAGTTCTCTGTAGGGTGACCTATAATCCTTATGTGGTAATCACATTTGGCATTTTGGTCAAACCCCTTTGGATATGGGGGTTCCACTGGCTTCAATGGATAAAGGGCCACAAGGTAATTAGAAATAAGGTGTGGTAGTAATTTAGTGTAGGACATATGAATAGGGTCAAACTGCTTGCACTTTCTCTCTTGGTTATTATTTTTTGTCCTTCTTTGATTATTGTTTTGGTTTTGGGCCTGAGGTTGAGTGTTTTAAGGATATGGGGCTTAGAATTGAATAGGTCATGCTTAGTATGGTTGAGGATACGAGGCTTGTGTAGTGGTGGCAATATATAGACAAGGCATATAAGGTGCTTGGAATGATGGTTGAGAGCCAGCAAGATTTTGTCTTGAGTTTTGCTGAACAAGTCCCCTTGGATCGATTTTATCATATATGTCTTTCCTCCAGTTTTATTCCCTATTTGAGGCATTTTCACACTTCCTGCCCCAGTTGAATCTATAGCCTTTCTAGTCTTCATTCCATATTCCACCCTTTCTCTAATGATGACAATGACTAAGAAGTTTGATGATACACTTCTAATCATTCGATCATAAAATGATGGTTCAAGTGTGTCAATAAACATAGCTACCATCTCTTTATCTGATAGTGGTGGCTCTACTTGCCCAGCCACTTCCCTCCACCACTGACTATACTCTTTGAAAGTTTCAGAATTTTTCTTGGACATATTTTGCAATTGCATTCTATTAAGAGCCATGTCAATATTGTAATTGTATTGCTTTAGGAAGCCATCAACTAAATTCTTCTAACAATGTATACAAGCACACTCAAGTTGCGTGTATCAGGTTGAAGCTGCCCCAGTCAAGCTATCTTGAAAAAAGTGGATCAGCAGTTTATCATCATGAATATGTGAAGTTATCTTCTACAGTACACTATCAAATGGTTCCTTGGGCAAGTGATCCCTTTGTATTTGTCAAATTTTGGTACTTTGAACTTTGGGGGAATCACTATGTTAGGCACGAGGCAAAGTTTTAAAGCATCCACAGGGCTATAAATGTTTCCTCCCTCCATGGTTCGCAACCTTTCCTCAGGAACCTCTAATTTTTCATTAGATTGAGACCCATTAGCTAGCGAATTCAAGATAATTCTTGGATTTGGTGCCACGAGTGGTGCATTTCCACCTAGGGGATTCATAAATTGTGATAGGACAAAACTTGTAGGATTGGTGGGTTGTGATGGGGTGAAACTCGAAGGATTGATGGATTGTGAAGGTATGAAACCTATAGAGTTGGTGGTTTGTGGAGGAGTGAAATCCAAAGAATAGCCATTTGGTTGGACCGATGATGATTAGGCCTCAAGAGGATTTGGGGCCTGAGGTTGTGAGGGATTGTTTAGGAAAATAGCGAGAGGCTTCATGACCCATTGAGGAGGTGGTGTAAAACTAGAAAGGTAAGGAGGTGTGATTGATTGCTCTTCATTTAACACTGAAGGGTTCCCGTTTGTATTTTTCTGCTTTTGAGTAAACTGCAAGATTTCTAGGGCTTTGGCCATCTAATCTTTCAACCGATTCACTTCGTTTTTAAGTTCTTCTTGAGACTACTCAAATTTATCCATGATCTTTGCTTGAGACTGAAACCTATAGGATGTCATGGAGGCAGTTTTTCTATTTTATTTGTTACCTAAATGAAATGAATATGCAAGCATGAATATAAAAATGAATCTAAAGATGTGAATGGATGCAAAATAAGTCCAAAGGAAATAAAAGTTAATAACTTTGCAAAAGATAAATAAATAAAATAAATAAGAAGTGGAGGGTAAAAAGTGTTACCTCACATGTCCCGTGAGAAAAGTTACCTAGGTTTGACTCCCTATCCTAAAAGATAGGCTTTATGGACCATGGTGGCTAGCTCTACGGTCATTCTAATAAGTAAGAATTTGAGTTCTATGACCCCTATTGGACAAAAGGTCCTAAATTTCCCCTGTTGTCATCAACACTTTGACTAGCAGATGTCCCTAATCCTCCCCATCATAGGCTACTAATAGAAAGGATTCAATTTGAGTGAGGGGATTTCACGAGGCTTACAAGGAGACCGAAGGTCTCTCAAGGCACACTAATTAACCCTCCATCTAAGCCTACAAGGTGTTGAGCCTGGGTAGGGGGCATGTGTGCATAAGTGTAATGCATGTGTGTGGGAAGGATCATACAAACCATTCCATGCATACACAAATATAAGCATGTAGCAATAAAAAAATAAGAGCATAATAAGTAAAATAAACAAAATAATTAAGGTCCAAAATGAAATAGACTAATAAGTAGATAAGATCAAAAATTATGGCTTAACCTTCTAATGTTCCCAGTGGAGTCACTAGCTATCGCAACTGTTTCGAAGGGTGCTAGCAAAATTAAGAAGATTTAGGAGTCGCCACAAATCACTTTTTTCATCAAAAATGGAATAGTGCAATTGGAAGTCTTAAAAGTAATCTATGTTTTAGAATTTAAGTTCGGAGATTGATTACAGATAGGGATGGTACTAACACCTTATTTAATCCATCATTACCTACTAAATTAATCAAATTGGTCCTCTATTATTTTGTTGAAAAAAAGTGTTTTATTTTATTTTTTTTATTTTTACATGTCTCATTTTATCGACATATTATCAAGATATATACAGCAACTGAATGGGAATAAGAATTATAGTAACTAAAAATTACAAATACGGTAAAAATAGTGAATATTACTAAAATACTCTCGATTTAGGAAGAAAAGTGCAGCCTTATGACAATTGCAGACTTTATTTTTTTTTATATAATATATTTAAATTTTGATTTTTTATAAAGAAGAAGGGGCGAAGCCCAAAAATTTTGAATTTTAAATAACTTAAAAACTCACAAAGCATTAAATATTAAGTGAATAGAAATTAAATATTAAGTGAGTGAAAATTATAGTAGAAATATAATTTATAGAGTTGTATGAGTTGTATAGGAATTATAATCATTAGAAATATCAAAGGTAATTAAGTTAATTACTTAAGAAATTTTAAACACTTAATATTGTTGAAAGCTTCAAAGTTATTAATTAAAAGCACCTAAATGTAAAATACCTTCAATACCCTCACTTTAGGAGGAAAAATAAAATCCTAAAGCGAATTTTATTATATTCTCTTAAATATTTCTTCTAATAATTTTTTTAATATTAAATAAAAAAATATTTAATAAAAAAGTAAATACATTTAACGTCTTAAAAACATAAAAAAACATTCAATACTTTCTTTATTTAGTAATTAAAAAAATTAATAAAAAATTGTGTAGAAGATTTAGAATTATTCTTTTTCAATACAACCTTCTTAAATATTTTTGATAGTTACCACCACCCACTAGAGCTGATAAAATGGGTCAACCCGCCCCAACCCGCCTCAACTCGTTAAAATGTAGGGAAAGGTGGGTTGACTCATTTTAAGAAATGAGTTAGAAGAGCCAACCCATCCCGTTTTAAGGCGGGTTGGTGGATTGACTTCGCATAAAAGATAAAATGAAAAAAAATAGATGAGTTGGTGGATCAACCTGGCTTAACCCGCCTAAAAAATAAAAATATATATATATATAAAATCAATAAATACTATAAAAAATAATAAATAATAATGGTAAAAAATTACAAACCACATATCTAAAATATAATTTTCAAAATAGTCTAATTAAATATTCAAACATAAATTATATAATATCAAAGAATTTTTCATTTATAATATTACTTATCATTAAAAAAAAAAGTCAACCCGTCAGGCCAACCCGTCCCCGCCCCGCTTAACCCGCGGGTTAAGCGGGGCGAGTTATGCAGGTTGAAAAAAAAATATAAGTTCAATTCTTGAACTCAACCTGCAAAAAAATAATAAGTTGACGGGTTAACCAGATTAAACCCGTTTTGTCAGCTCTACCACCCACCACTAATAATTTCTGCTATTAAAATGAAATCACTTACAATTTACTTCCCACTTACTTTACCTTTTAATGCTTTTATAAGTTTCTAGGCCTCTACTCCAAATCTATTTCACTGCCCTTTTTTCTCTCTTTTACTTCAAATTTCTAGTCTTAATACTTATGTTGTATCTGATGCCATTTATTACTAGCACTTACAATTTAACTTCCAACTTACTTTACCTTTAATGCTTTTGTAAGTTTGTAAGCCTTCACCAATGCATTTCTCTTCCTTCCCTTTCTTTGTCTCCTTTTGACTTTTGTTCCTCTACTAAACGTGACCATATGAGTTCCCCTCCTCTTTTTTTTTTTTAAAATTTTATTTTGCTTTCATGTTTCCATTTAATCCTCTAAACATTTCTCTTAAAGTTTCCGTTTCCAGTGGCAGAGAAGATAACTTTTTGGTAGAACTCAACTGGTCAACTGGATCTGAGGAAGTCAAAGAGGAGCTAATATTCAAAATTGATTGTCAAGAGGTCAATTACTATTCTCAGCCTCCATTTCTTCTTCATCTAAGCTTGGTTTAAGAGTACCCATTTTTTTTCGACTAATTTTTTCATTTTAATTTTTCCATTCCATTTCCCTTCTCTCTACCTGCAAAATGCATTTTTTTTCTCTAGCGAATCCGACTACTGTCAATCAACTGCAGGTAGGAATTGATTAGTTTCTAATTGTTGTACGTTCCTTTCATGTTAATATCTACAGTTGCCTGATAAGGATTATTAGGCTGTGTCATATATAACCCATTTTGACTGCAACAAATTTATCTGAAAAAGATAGATATTTGTCTTATTTTTTCTTCTATCTTTTAAAACCTATCCTCCAAAAGAGGGAATTTCAGAAACTCAATAAGCAGATTCTATGACAAAGAAAGGCTACCAACAACAATGGCGATTAAGTAACATATGATATGTGATCAGTGCCAAAAAAATTGGCAGAGAGCTTATCATAGTTATAATCCAAATATCTAAAACCAGCTTGCCATATGATTCCTTAATTATATTCCTCATTGGATTTGGATGCAAAGTTAGGCAATATGTGGACAAATCTTTGTAATAGTTTGATAGCATTAACTGAAAGTAACTAAGCATTTTCAGTAACCTAAAGATTTCAATATGCAACTAAGCATATTAAATTACTGATATGTTCGTGCACAATAGCACATATAAGTTCTACTAGCTTTAATTCCGATCCTGTTTGGTTAGAAATTAAGATAAATATCTATAGCAATAGTCGTAGGTTATAGATTTCACTCAAGAGAATCCAGGGCCCATATTTATTTGTGTCCCAAATTGATTTTCATTCCATTTTTCCATTCCATTTTCCCTTCTTCATCTGATCAATGGGTTGAACCAAATTGATTAGTTTCTTAGCATTTGCTTTCTTCTTTATTGGACTTTTAGGAATTGTCTACATGAACTATTTAAAAGGAATGTCATGGGTTTTGTTCAACGTGAGAACTAAGAAGATGCATAATGATTTTACTAAGAAACAATCACTTATAGAGGCTGGGATAAAGGTATAGTATTTATTTATTTATTTTCTTTGCTTGGAACTCTCAACTTATTATTCAAAGTTGTGTGCCCTTAAATAATAAGGTATGATTTTGTTAGGTTTGTACATTTAATGAATGATTTACATGAAAGACTATTTATAAATTACTTTTGAAAGTCCAAAACTGCAATTATTTTCCTTTTTTAATTTTTTTTAGCAAGTAAGGATATCATTTGGATAATACATTTGCAACTTTAATACAATTTTGGTGTTTTATTGATTAATAGTGGCCTTTTTTTTTTTGCTTTTATCTACCAAATTAGACTAAGTTTAGAGTTGCCTTCTTTCATCCTTTTCGTTCTTGCCTTACGAAGTTAACTATCAATGTTATTTACTATGCAAGTGAGTAATGGAATTAAATTGTTTCTTGTAGCACCCTAGAAGATCATGATAGACTTGTAAATGGTTCCAATGGTAGCCTAATACTAGTTTGTCATGCTATGAATTTTTGTGATCGTCTGAGAACGTTTAGTCACTTTGCTGTAGCACTATATGTGAAATATATCTGTTTTTAACCCTGATTTTGACTTAAATTGCTTAGTTAGTGGAAATAAGTGTGGAGAACTTGTTTCTATGTCACAAATATGTGGAAGTAGATGTGGTTAAAGTTTGAGAATTTTCGGAGTTAGTTTGACATTTTTAAGTATACTGATTATGTGTTTTAGTGCTGGATTGACCCCCAGCAGATATGAAAATTTATGGAAGTGGTGAAACAAGATTTTTAATGAATCTTAAAATTTATTTTAAACTTGTTGGAAGTTAAGAAACTTGGTTTGGTGATAACCAAGCGTTCTTATCTGTTCGGGTGAATAGTAGTCACTTAAGTGACCAAATGTGAGGAGAACACGGCTCCTTCTTTCTTTTTGCTACCCTTGACTTATTTAAGTCACAAATGAGATATTTTGTCTCATTTTCTCTTCTCTTTCTCGGTTGTAACAGAGAGGAACAAAGGGAAATGCAAGAAGCAAGGCAAAGGTGGAGAATCAACCAACAAAGAGGAGGAAGAGTTTAGTGGAGGAGAGGAGCTACTTTCAAACTTCTTTTCTGATCTTTGAGGAAAGGGGAAGCTTAGTTTGATAGTTTATTTTCATTTCTTGCATGTTTGGTTCTTGAGGAACTTAATGAAGAAATAGAAGGTTTGAGAGTGATTTTGAGATTCTTGAGTTGAATCTTGATGTGGTTAGTATGATTGAGTTAGAAACTGATTTGTGGATGTGTTTAGATGAATTTTTCATCATTTGAATGCTTTAATTCCCTTTAGGTCAGTTTTGGGAGTTTAGGTTGAATGTTGGATTTTGATTCACAAAAGTGTTGAATTAAATGAAATTGAAGTGGATTAAAGGTTGCTATATGTAGTTGAACCTCATTTGAGGTTAGAAAATCACTTGGAAGTGAATTTGAGTGATTGGAAAATCACTTGCTCCCAATGGAACAGTGATCGTTTCTACAAAATTCTACAGAAATTTTTTCTGTGTATGAGCGCCTAAGCGCTAAAGAGCAGGGCGCTCAAGCGCCCAGTGCCCAGGAAGAATTTGTTATGCGCGTAGCGCGCTTGAGCTCGTAGAAGTTGAGCGCCTGAGCACCCAGTGCTGGACAGAATATAATAGAGCCCTTATTTGGGGAAATTAAAGAGGATCACTTGTGTGATGCTTTCGTTTATGCTTCTTAATGAGTAGTGAGACTCTTTTAGGAGTATTTGATGAATTGTGTGAATGAAATGAGTTTGATATGTATATAAATCAATTGTGATGCTAATTATGGAAGGTAATTAGTGATTGTTTTGCATGAGATGTTTGTGAAACCCATTGAGGTGTGTAATATTCTCCTTGCGTTGTTTGAGTCATAGATTGGTGAGTAATATCCTCTCTATGTTGTGTGTAATAAGGTGAGTAATATCCTTATTACATTATGAGTAAGGAGGTAAGTAATATCCTCTATGCTTTGTTTGACCAGTGGAGGTGAGTAATATCCTCTGTTTGTTTTGATGGATAGTATTGGTGAGTCATATTCTCATTATACCTGAAAAACCATGACATATCATAACATATCCTAGAGTAGTTGAGGTGGGTAATATCTTCAATACGTCTGAGGGCTCATGACATCTTGAAACTGCATTCATTCTTAGGACTTGCATAGACATACACATTAGACGTAATTAAGCATAGCATGACAATTGTATGGGCGATTGCTAATCATATTATAATCATACATTGCAATTGTATGGGCAATTGTGTACCTTTGTGATTGAAGTGTTAGTTTTATGGTTGAGCAATCTTTATGATTGTATGAATTGCTGGTATTAGAATACTTCTACTGAGATATGATTTCTCACCCCGATTGTATTGCCATATAAATCCAGGTGCGAGTTCTTCGAAAAAGAAGAAGATGTATGAGGACTAGCATAGTACAGATGCTGTTTTGAGCTGAGCTTATACATGTTTTATATTTACTTAGTTGTTTAGAGTTATATATAACAGTATGCCTTTTTGAGGCTGTGATGTATATATATAACTTTTGTTATCGTGACTCTCCATATTTACTCATTGCGTATGAACGATATGAGTTTAGTTTGTTATTGTATGCTTGAAGTAGCATGGTCAATATTGATTATTCTTTTATATGACGATATATCTGGATAATAAATATTGAGATGTTACATTTCTTTTATCTACTTTTTGTAACCCATAAAAATATTATTTATAATTGGACAAAACTTAACTCTAACTCAAGTGGGAGGAAAATCCTCTAACTCCTTCTAATTTTATGTTATGTGTCTATTTTACCAATCCAAGTTTGTAACTCACTTATTTCAGTTCCATTAACTTAATAAAATAGACATATGACACAAAATTAAAGAGAATTTAATGACTTTCTTCTAACTTGGGTTGAAGTCAAGTTTTTTCCTTTATAATTTATCCCTTTGATATGAGAGTGAGACAACTACTTCCTCCAATACTAGAGGCAACTGTTTGCTATTTGTAATTACCACACTACGGAACTCCATCAAAATTATTGCAAGGTGTTTGTATTAGTAGTTAATAGCTTTTATCTTTCTAAGATGAAGGCAATCCACTAATTGACACAAGTGTAGTGTGAGATATCACATTTTGCGATCACATTTTGCGTGAATCAAATTTTCTTAAACTTTCTTTTAATTTTATAAACTGGATATCTTCATTTTATTTCTTTTTTATTAACATTTTAGAAAAGAAGATGATAAGAGCTGATTAAGTTTAACCTCAATAACTTAATAGCTGTCTAAATTTTTTTATGATATTAAATATTAAATTTATTCTTTAACTCTTATTCTAGCAAATGTTTTGTCTTATATTTTGAAGATAAGATGTCACAATAGGATTTTTAAATTTTAAAAATAGAAATGATTTTTCAATTGAGAATTAGATATAAATTCTTCTTTTTATGTTCCTTTTTTTTATCAAATTTATGTTACTTTTTTTATGTATTTGACTTGTATATATATATTTTTAATGATAACCAACTTTTTTCTTTTTTCTTTTTTAATATTTGCATCGCAACTTTAGATTATAAATTTTTTTCTTTTTTTTTAATTTTTTAGAATATCTTCTCACTCAATAGGTGAGAGACTTATCTTCCGGGATGTAGAACGGAGACCCCTCTCAACAGTATTATTTTCATACATATAAAAGGAATTTTTTTTATTTATACTTTGCAAACAATGACAAGATCGATGCATTGATCACAATAAAAATATACTTAGAAAATGTTGCGGTTGACAATGTTAATAGAAGAACTCTAGAGAGTTACGTATTATTTCATTTCATTATTTATTTATATTTGAGCTCTTTCACAATAAGGTATAAAATCACTTTATGAACATGACTTTTTATTAGTGTATATCTTATGCCACAAATATATTTGATATTATTGCATGGAATAAAACCAAATAAATGAAACAATAATGTATACAATTCTTTCCTAAGTTGAAAATTGTGTCCTATTAATGACTATTTGTAATTATCTCTTATCTGGTTTATTGTTATCTTATGAAATAAGTTCAAACTTCTTGTATGGCTTAATATATCCTTCCTAAAAAATTAAGGACAAATGTGATACAAATAAAAATCATAACAATCTCAATGATAAATAACAGCCATAATATAATTATTTTTAAATTAAGGAGTTTAAGTAAACCCATATATTCAAACTACTAGAAATAAAGATACTGTCTGAGACAGAGCAAAAACAATAAGCTACTAAGATAGCATTGGATGATATTTTAAATTTTAAGTTTTAGTTTTTTATTAGTATATTCATAGCATCAATATCTTAAATTAAGTACTTGGACCTGTTTTATGAGATTATTTTTTAACCAAAAAATATAATAAAATTCATTGAAATATGATTTGTTATTTGAAAACTAAATTTATTAATAATATATTTTTAAATAATTATTTTTACTCAAATATTTGTGTATATATAAAATTTAAAAATTTTAATATCTACATTTACAGGTGAGAACTTTAAAATAAAACATAATAAAATCAATTGAAAAATAATTTGTTATAAAAAAAATTAATTAATTATATATCATTTAAATAATTGTTTTTATTCAAATATATATTTTTATATAATATTTACAAATTTTAATGTCTACATTGCATGAGAGTGACATTTTTACATGAAAACATAATAAAATTAAAAGAGTATGATTTATTATTAGGAGATATTGCCAATTTAGGGTTTAGAATTTATTGAATGAAAACAATATGATTCCATTTTCAGGCAGATATTAGCAGCTATTCCAAAGGATAGTACAAAGAAGATATTATTATGGCAACAATTAATTCATTTAAATTATGAAATCATGTAAAGTTCTAAAATTATTGAAGAACTGATATTACAATTAGGATCTCCTACATCAAACTTGGATGAAATAAAGTCATTTTCTAATTAGGTTTTAAATGTTAGGGATGACAACTTGGGAAACGATAATGATCGAAAAGCTGAAATTGAAATTCCTGAAGATTTTGTTTATTTGAGTTTCAATAAGCATATTACTGATATTGTTGATTTTACGTATCCTAATTTGATTAATAATATGCAAGATTTCAACTTCTTTGAGGATAGAGGTAGCCTTGGCCCAACCGTTGAAGTTATGGTGAAAGCCAATGAATTCATTCTTTCCTTAATTCTTTGTGAAGAAAAACATTGTTTGAGTTCATATTCAATTTATGTAGTAGATGAAGATGTTGGGGATCAAAGAAGAATGGTTTACAATTGAATTTTTGAATCAAATTAAAGGTTTTAGAATTTTAAAACATAGACTAATACTCAGAAAAGGAGTTCTAATTATGCTCTTTAAAATATTAATCAAGCAACAAGACTTTGTAATGGAACAATACTAATTGTAGAAGAATTGAGACCAATGGGATAAGAACAAGAATAGTAATAGAGAAAGAGGTTGGTAACAAAACTCCTATTCCTAAAATGAATTTAATATCGACAAATCCTCGAATTCTGTTAAAATTCCAAAAAATGTAATTTCCTTTAAGTCTTTGTTTTGCTATAACTATTAATAAAAGTCAAGGTTAACCCTTCTTGCATGTTAGGTTGTTTTTATCAATGCCTATTTTAATGCATAGTAAACTATATGTAGTTATTTCAAGAGTTAAATTAAGAAGTAGTTTGAAAATTTTGTTTAATGATAATAATGGAAATTTATGTCAAACAAAAAAAAAGTTGTCTACAAAGAAATCTTTCAAAAGATTTGAATAGAGGATAATATGATTATTTTTAATTATTTAATTAATCTTTAATTTCTTTTTCTACAATTAATGATATTTATATTACCTCATTGCTATTATTTGTATGTATACATGGTGGTTTTAACGGTTGTTCCACAGAGATTAAAATTTAGACACATAATAATTATCCTAATCATTATCTGTTAATGCATTTCCCTGTAATAATCTATTTTTTAGGTTGGCTATATTTAGGAGATGGAAATAAAATAAAGTGTATAGCAAATGACCTCTAAAATTAATGTATGATTAGTAATATTGTTTATTTTATAGAATTTTGGATAATATTACTTTGCTACAATTGTTAATCACTTTATTAATAATTATTATTTAGCTACTCCATCAAATTTACATTTTCGACATCTCAAGTATATTGTACATTACAAAATTCTAATATTTTTCATTAATGTATTAAAAATGACTCTATAATACATTTAATATATACATATACTAAATACCACCATGATCAATATTCAATTTTTTACAAACAAACAAGTAATTTAATATATTTTTATCATTATATATAAAAAATATACATATGTCGTGCAATGCACAGCTAGAAATGCTAGTTCTTCTTTTATATATAAAAGAATTTTTTGTAAAGAAGAAGGGGCAAACCTTAAAAATTTTGAATTCTAAATAACCTAGAGACTCATAAAGCATTAAATATTGGGTAAGTGCAAATTAAATGTTAAGTGAGTGAAAATTATAGTGAAAATATAATTAAGAAAGTTGTATAGAAATTGTAAGACTTGAAAAAAATAAAAGGTAATTAAGATAATTGCTTAGGAAACTTAAAAAACTTAATATTGTTGAAAGTTCCAAAGTAATTAATTAAAAGTACCTGAATATAAAATATCTTAAATGCTCTCACTTTAGGAGAGAAAGTAAAACTCTAGGGTAACCTTGCAACAACACCAAGGCATTCTTCTCAATGTTTTAAAAATTGAACCAGATATTAAACCAGCAAAGCTTCCGGGTTATGGTTCGATTGGTTTAACCAGTCAAATTTGTGGTCTAACCGTGATTGAACCAAAAAATGCTTGAATCAGAGACATAGTCGGTTCATGGTCCAATCAGTTCAACCCAACTAATCTGGTCTGATTTTTAAAACATTGATTCTTCTTTTATATATAAAAGATATACTTGCTCCTTAATTGCTGAACTCAAACTTACTTACTACTTCAGTCATCCCTTGTATTTTTTTTGTAAATAATATTATATCCAATTACCCACTTGATAAATCTTTTAAATAGTTTTCTAATTATTTAAAATAAAATTTAAAAATATTAAATACCATGAAAATATAAAAAAAATTTGATTTAAATAATAATTATAAAATTCATTAAAAATATAGATTTTTTAATTATTTACATATAAAGTATTAAATATTTTTAAAGTTTTTATTATATTGAATGTTTCTAATTTTTATTTAATATTTTCTGTTTTAAGTAATTAGAAACGTTTTAGATGGATATTTCATTTCTATTACAGTCTCGTTATTCATTCAATAAAAATACATTCAACTTGTCTAACTCACTCACAAAATCATTTCGTATGCCACGAGAATGTTATAATCGCATAAATGATAATTTGATATTTTGAACTAGTTTGACATATGGTGTAAATTTTATAAATTAGCTACCAAATTTAGCTACGGAAATTTTTCATAACTAATATGTAGTTAATTAGCTATGGATTAACTACGGATTAAAATTTCGTAGCTAAATATGATGTAGTTTTGAGATTTAGCTATGAAACAATTTTGGTAGTTAATCCATAACAAATTAGCTATGGATTACCTACGAAATAAAAATCCCTAGCTAAATTTTGAATACAAAAGAAGGAAACTTTTATCAAACAAATAACTACGAAATTGCTACAATTTAGCTATAGAATTTAGCTAGAGAAATTTATTTAGTAGTTAATCCGTAGTAAATTAGCTACGGATTAGCTACCAAAATATTCTGTAGCAAATTAGCTACGAATTAACTACTAAATATTCCATAGATAAATTTCAATTGTATAGAAAAAAATAATTTCAATAAAACTCAACTCTCTTAAATCTCTTACGCGCAAACACTTAAATCCCTTTTTACTCCATGAGCCCCTCCCTCCCCCCCACCCTCTCATTATCTCATACTTCTCACTCTCTCACTCTCTCTCGCCCTCTCCCGAAACGAAACCAGCCACCTCGCCGGGCACCTACTCGTGAACCGTCACCCTCACACACAGATCGGATCCTGTGCACCACCATTCTCCACCGCAAGCCCGAAACCAGCCACCACCAGACGCGAGCCACCGCCACGCAGACTCAGGACGCTGTCTAGCCACTGCAACTCATAGATTCGTGTGCCTCTCACCAGATCCCGCACCATCGAGACCAGGATTGCGCAAATCTGTGCTCCCTTGTTGTTCTGAGCCTCCATCTTGCCCCTCGCTGCTCGCGGCGTCCACTCTACAACCTCGCGAGACCCACGCACCATGCGAGCCCGTCGCCTTCCATCACAGCCACCGGGACTGAAGCCCAAATCTGCGTCGTCACCGTGAGCCACCCTCACTCCTTTTTTTCTCGTCTTTGTTTCGTTTTCCTTTCTCATAGAGACTAAAAGTCTCTTTATTATGCTTGACATTTCTCACAGAGACTATAAATCTGATTTTTATGTTTAAAACTTTGTATAAAATGGTCTCTCTAAATTTGTATTCTAATCCTTTAAGTTCATTGATAACTTTCCTTCATGATTCTTAGGTAGCTTTAAGCTGGTTTTGGCTCTGTATATGAATTTAGGAAAACTAAATAAATGTGTTAATATGAACCGTTTAGATACTAAGAAAATTCAAAAATTATTCAATTCACAACTTGTGATGAGGATTTGATGAACATGAATCTGCATTTTCTAACCACAATGCTTTCTTTCTTCAAATATAAATCTGTTAAAAGATACATGTACTGAATGATTTCGGGTATGGTTTGTCTTCCAAATTTGTTAAGCTTTTAAAAAATACATGTGCTGAATGAGAATAAGCAGGTGATGCTTTTGCTCTGTTGTATGATGTTTAATGTTTTAAACTTTGAAGATGATAGGTATTGGTAAAACTTGGATTGAAAAATAAAGAACACTGATATATTGATGCACTCAGTTTGATATCAGAATGATATTAGCCCAGAAGTTATAGGAGATTATATAGGAAAAATTTAGAAGACAGTAGTAACAGATAGTTTGAGCAAATGAAAAGTGCATTGAGTATAGTATTGAAGGATTATATAGGGAAGCATATGAGGTTTCTAGAGATGGTGTAACCGTAGATAAATTCTAATATAGTTTGACAATCTATAAAATAAATTGTCTGTTCTTGTGGACCATTTTGTTCTCCTTTAGATGTATATGTTGTGATTTGGTGGAACTTCTCTTTGGGTTTATGGGTAAGTGAACAACACTATTGTCCATGTATTTTTTGGGTTCATCAACTCAAGGATATTGATTCCCCACTATAATTAGAGGCTACTGTTAACTTCCTAGAGAATGGTTACAAAGTCAAATACACATTTGAAAAATAGCCACTGTTACATATTTATTAATAACTAACATAATAGATAAGTTTTCAAAATATATCGGTCACTTTTTTGAAATATCAAAGTCTGTGCAGGCAATAATATATTTGCTAAATGTTTATATCAAGCAATAATAAATGTTTATATCTCGCTACTTGACAGCTTGTATTTGCTTAGAAGTGCATACTAGTGGTAGGGTACTATTCTACCACTAGACCATTGGTGCTGTTGATAGCAAGGTGGACTAATAAATTTTTATATTATAATAACAAGAAATATAGTAATGCAATTATGTAACTTGCAAATTTTAAGGATATAGATGATCCATTCAATGAGTAAACTTGTAACAGGTTCAGCTAATGCTAATTAATCAGGTGATGTCAGAAGGAGCATATATCTTATTCTACATGAGATATAGATTTAGTTGCTGTGACAGTTGTTTATAATCCCTTATGTTTGAGTACATTGGCACTTAATATGCATATCATCATATGCTGGGTTTTTTAGTTGTATTTATAATAGTGTTATTTTTTGAACAAATTATCCTCCTTTGTCAATTAAAAAAATAAAAATTTCAACACCTCTTTCCAAACTAAAGATGAAAGTGCTGTGGTGGACATTATATGGAATGTTGTCATTTTATCTCATTGCTTCCATTAACTTTAGATTGCTATCTAATAAAAGCTGCTCTCTGATTATAATATGGAGAGCTTGAAAGTAAATTAGATTGATCATATTTTAGCTTTCTGTTACTGCATATTATAGGTGGATACATTGGCTTTTATATACGACTTGTTTAAGTTCCTTTGAGAATACATATTTTGATCTGTTCTTCATGGGTCTCATATCTGATCCTATTTTTCGGTGTTCGTTAAGAAAACTGTAATCTCTTCTTTATGTATGTCAGTGTATCTTAATTATATTGCGTGCTGTATATATGCTTCCTTCAGGCTTTAACTGTTCAACCGTTCATAGGTCTTGTCCCCGCCCTCTAGTAGAACTTACCAGGAAAGCCATGTTAGAATTTTATTTATGGACAAACATAAATCATATTATATAGAACCCAGATTAATTGGATGTCAAAATTATTAGAGTATTTTGTTTAGCCCAAATTGTGATTAGTATTGTTAATGGGCCTATTATTGTTAAAGCACTGCTCATATATGTGGGTTTTGTTTATGGGTCCTGTATATGGGTTTGCCATAGTGGGTAGGTTTAACCCATTTTAATTATTTTATATATACAGGGAGGGGCCCCTATTCCTAACCACTCTAGTGCGTACAGTTGCCCCATTGATACTGACGCGTGAGCAACTATTGTGGGATAGAAATAATATCTCTCCCTCGTCGTGTTTTACTTTTCAGGATTGTTCGACAATGTCTTCTTCATCGATGCCATATCAAGGTAACCCTAAAATCTTTTATATAAAATTGATATGTCATAAATTATTGGGATTAATAGATCCGATGAATATTTTCTTTCAATTTGTATCAGAGCGTATGTTTTAATCCTAATTATGACTATCAATTTTTTTTATTTTCCCAAAATAAAAAATATATATATATATATATGAGTTTTAAATTAAAGAAATATTAAATATTAAATTATTGGATCTTGAATTCAAGGTTTTCTTTGAATAATTGGATGAGGTCGTCCCGTCCTTCATGTCTTTCAATTCGTTTTGCACTGTGACCATGCAAACTATTCCTCATTTAATTTTGTTCAATTCGTTTCTCTTGTGGCACTGTGCGTGAACGACGCTTGTCTTCTTTCTTTGTTTATTTTCTCCTCTATGCACGCCGCTCAAAAAAAAAGAAGAGAAAATTTTAAAGTTATGTGCAATTAAAATTTTATTGAAATGATTTTGTTCAAATTATTTTAAGTCTAAAAATATGTATACTGAATCATAATGTTATGAATTTCCAAAGAATTTATTTTTCATGCCTATTTATTATTTGTTCCAAATTTTTTAGAGTTTAAAATTGTTAAATATATATGGTACTTTCCTCTTTTGTCTCTAGAAAATTTTTATGTGTTATTGTGATGTTGTTGGGCGTGATATATACTGCACACTCTCAGAGGTGATATTGTTTGGTCACTTAAATAATTTTAGTGCTATTTTATGCATAAATTGATATATAATGTTTTGAAAACTATATGTTTTATTGTTATTTATGCAATTAATTTTGAGAGTTGCTATTTAAAGTATTGTTGTAATGTTTTGAAACACCTTTCATAATTGTGAGCTCGCTTTCGCGAGACCAATTATGTTGAGGTGTTAATTTTGTTAATAATGTTGCATTGGGATTTATATTAATAATGCGCTTACCCTATCAGTTTGCCTTTATTAATGTAATTTCTAGTGATTTGTTGAGTGGTGTTATTTTGTACTTTTCATAATTATGAGCTCGCCTTCGCGGGACCAATTATTGTAAGGTGCTATTTTGTTGATAAAATATTGTTATGTTGTGGCTTTGGGGATTATATTGGTAATGCGCTTACCCTATCGGTTTGCCTTTATTAATGTGATTACTAATGATTTGTTAAAGGCATTGAGGTTCTGACCTTAGAGTTCTTAGTATCCTTTCGGTACTAGCTTTAGGAACATGATTTTGATGTCTGTGGGAGTCTACTCATGTATTGTAATTCGGGACCCTTCGGCGAGATTGCAATCGCATGGGGAAAACTCAATTATGGTTTTGCTCAAATGTTATACATATTGATATGCTTGACAAAATCTTTCTTTAATGTATCGTTCTTTCAACTTCATCGATGCAAATGAGTGCTATAACGAAATTGAATGGGGCTAATTTTGAGGACTGGGTGGATTCTGTGAAATTGTTTCTTGCTGTTTCTAATGTTGATGCTGCTCTCACTGAGGATGAACCTCAGAGACCCACAAATGCATTTTCTGCTACAGAAAAGAAGAAGTATGAAATGTGGGTTCAATCCAATAAAGTTTGTTTGATGACCATGAAGTATAACATGGAAAAAACTATTAAAGAGAGCATTCCTAAAACAAATAATGCTAAAGAGTTCCTCAAGTCTGTTGGTGAGAAATTCAAGAAGTTTGATAAAACTGAAAAGGCCTATTACCTCTCTTTGTTGACAAAGACTACATATGATGGTGTGAGTGATGTTCGTGAACATGTTTTGAAGCTTGTGAACTGGTACAACAAGTTGAGGTCCATGAAAGTGGAGTTGGGAGAGGATTTCCTGGTCTGGCAGGTGTTTGAGTCTCTTCTGGCTAGTTTTGATGTCTTGAGAACATTTACAATGCTCAAAAGGAGGAGTGAACTGTTGATGACTTATATCTGTTCTTACTCAAGAGAAGCATACCATGAAGAAGGGCAAGGCTCATAGTGTGCTGTTTGCTTCTCACAAGAATGGTGAAAAGAAGAAGAAATTTGCTAAAGGGAAGAACAGTAAGTTTCAGTTTAAGAAAAAGTGGAATGATAAGCCTAGGTATTCTTCTAAGCCATCTTCTGGTCCTGGTGAGCCTTTTGGTGTTAAACCCAGATATCATTTTAATGGAAATTGTTAGTTCTGTGATATATATGGATATAAACAGTCTGATTGTTTAAAATTTAAGAGTTGGCTTGAGAAAAAGAAAGGTAACCCCTTGGCTCTAGTATGTTTTGAATCGAATCTAGTTGATGTTCCTTTAAATACCTGGTGGCTAGATACTGGTGCAACTATTCATGTTACAAATTCATTGCAGGAATTCAGAAGCAGGAGGAAACCAAGTGAAGGGGAGTTGATGATCACAGTAGGAAATGGAGCCAAAGTCAAAGTAGAACATATAGGAGTGGTTTCATTAAAGTTGTGTACTGGACATGATTTAGTTTTGAAAGATACAGTTTATGTGCCTTCTATGAGGAGGAATTTGATTTCAGTTTCTGTTTTGGATAGTTGTGGCTACTCTTTCCATTTTAGTAATGCAAAAGTTTCTTTATATTATGATTGTGTTCTTGTTGGTTCTGGAGTATTGTCTAATGGTTTATATATGTTGAATGTTGATTCTTTTTCTGTTGATCAACGGGATTCAGATATCAATAATGTTGTTGGAAACAAACGTGGTAAAGTTACTGAAAAATCTTCTATGTTGTGGCACAAACGTTTAGGACACATCTCTAGGGAGAGAATGGAGAGGTTGATCAAGGAGAATATTCTTCATGACCTGGACTTCTCTGATTTTGATACCTGTTTTGATTGTATAAGAGGGAAATTCACAGTTGGATCCAGAAAGAGTGGGATTACCAGGAGCGAAGGAATACTATAGTTGATTCATACAGATATTTGTGGGCCTATTACTCCTATTGCTATGGGTGGTTTTAGGTACTTTATCACGTTTATTGATGACTTCTCTAGATACGGGTGGATTGATTTACTGCGTGAGAAATCTGATTCTTTAGATGCTTTTAAAGCATTCAAAGTCGCTGTTGAATTAAAATTTAGTAAGCAGATCAAATGTGTGAGGTCTGATAGAGGTGGTGAATACTATGGCAGGTATGATGAAACTGGTAGAAATCCTGGACCTTTTGCTAGGTTCTTACAGGACTGTGGTATTGAGGCACAGTACACCATGCCAGGCACTCCACAACAAAACGGAGTTGCAGAGAGATGAAATCGTACTCTGATGGATATGGTGAGGTGTATGCTTAGTCATTCTACTCTTCCAGAATTCTTGTAAGGAGATGCCTTGAAGACTACTACTTATACATTGAATCATGTGCCAAGTAAATCTGTGCTGAAGACTCCATATGAGCTTATGATAGGCAAACGGCCTACCTTGAGGCATTTCCGTGTTTGGAGATGTAGGGCAGAGGTGAGACCTTATAACCCACATTTAAAGAAACTTGATCCCAAAACCATCAGTGGTTTCTTCATTGGCTATTGTATTGGCTCAAGGGGTTCTAGGTTCCATTGTCCTTCTCATACTACTAGAGTTATTGAATCCGATCGGGCTATCTATTTTGAAGGGGACTTAGGACATGGTGGAACTCAGGAGCCGCGTATTGTTGATTTTAGTGAGGAGCATGTTGCTGTTCCTATTCCTGTTGATCCCTTTCCAGGGATAATGTCATTTCCTCTGATCTATAATGATAATGTTGTTAATCCTGTTGATGTTGTCGATATCCCTCAACAAGTTGAAAATAATGTACAGATTCCATATATTGTTGTGACTCCACTGAGAAGATCTGAGCGGGTTCCTATATCCACTGAGTCTACTAGATTCAGGGACTATGTTGTCTACCTGCAGGAGCATGAGTTTAATTCAGTTAATGATTCTGAACCTATTTCTTTTCAAGAGGCCATGGTGAGTCCTAATAGTATACAATGGCTAGTGGCTATGGAGGATGAATTGGCTTCTATGAGAAAGAATAATGTTTGGGAATTGGTAGAATTGCCTACTAGTTATAAAACTGTTGGTTATAAATGGGTCTTTAAGACCAAACGTGATGCTAGAGGTGAAATTAAGAGGTATAAGGCCAGACTTATTGCTAAGGGATATAACCAAAGGGAAGGCATTGATTATAAGGAGACTTTCTCACCGGTCTCCACTAAAGACTCTTTTCGTGTTGTGATGGCCTTGGTTGCTCATTTTGATTTGGAGCTTCATCAAATGGATATTAAAACCGCCTTCCTAAATGGTGATTTGTATAAGGATGTGTATATGGATCAACCTGATGGTTTTGTTGAAAATGGTAAAGATCATATGGTATACAAATTGAGAAGATCCATTTATGGATTGAAACAGACTTCCAGGCAATGGTATTTGAAATTTGATTATATTGTTAGTTCTCTTGGTTTTAAAGAGAATACTGTTGACTAATGCATTTATCTGAAGTTTAGTATGAGCAGATTCATCATTCTTGTTTTATATGTTGTTGATGTATTGTTGGAGAGTAATGATTATGTTTTTCTGAATGAGATAAAGTAGATGTTGACAGCACATTTTGATATGAAAGATCTTGGTGATGCCTCTTTTGTGTTAGGTATTGAGATTCACCGTGACAGATCTCGTGGTATTCTTGGCTTGTCTCAGAAAGCTTATAATGAAAGGATTCTGAATTGATTTAATATGAAATCTTGTAATCCTTGTACTGCATCTATTCAAAAAGGTGAAAGACTCTCTAATACCTAGTAGTGTCCTCAAAGTGATAAAGATGTTGTAATTAGAAATTTTAGTTTAATGAAATGGAGAAAGTCCCATATACTTCTAATAGGAAGCAAGGTTGGCGGTCTTATGTATGCTCAAGTTTGTACACATATTAAATATTACACTTAATTTAGTGATATTACTTTTGTTGTTAGTGTACTTGGGAGATACTTGAGCAAACCTACATGTGACTCATTGGTAGTCTTGTAGTAGAAATGCTTAATTCATCCATTCCTTGAGAATTCTAAGGTGAAGTTTGTGAAATTTTCACTATTGGTTTCATTATATTCTGCAAAAATGAGTTATGAGGTATCTGATGGATGGTGGTACCAAAGATTGTATGCTCACCTATAGGAGGTCCGACCGCCTTAGGTGATAGCTATACCGATTCGATTATGGTGGTTGTCCGGATGACTACAAGTCCACATCGGGGTATATCTTTATGTTAGAGATGGAGAATTTTTGTTTCTTGGAAGAGTGTTAAACGGACACTTATAAAAAAGAAAAGACTACTTCTACTATGGAGGCAGAATATATAGCTTGTTATGAGGCTACAAGTCAAGCGATATGGTTGAAAAATTTGATTCTTGAATTTCTTATTGTGGAGAGTATTTCCGGGCCTCTTACTATTTATTGTGATAATTAAATGAAGATATTAGAAGGTTGATTTGGAAACGTCTAAAAATGTGCTTCTCTCAAATTAATAAAAGCTCAAAGTGTTCAAAGCATTTTGATACAAAATTCATGTTTGTTAGAGAGAAGATTTAGAGTTTAGAGAGTTTGAGACTCGTGTTGAGCATATCCCTACAAAACTTATGGTTGAAGAATTAGACCCACTAACTAAAGGTTTATTTGAAATTAAAGTTTTTATTGATCATGTGACCCGTATGGGTATAGTGAGGTCTTTTGATATTTTGGGTTAGTGGGAGTTTAATTTTGTAATTTTGTTATGACCTCATTTTATTATGTCTTGAGACAATTATATTATTATTATCGTTGTCATATAATATTGTTATTGTTATTGATCTCTATGACTTTGTTTATTTATGATATGACATATTGTGGAGACATTTTGGACCTAGTCTCATTTTGTTGTTGTGCTGAGATGTTAAATCTCAGAAAGTATCTTGGGCGGATGCTTGGGGCCATTTTGTTGGAAAATGCACTTTGATCACATATTGGCATGCAAATTTTGGATGTGCTTTCCCATTACCCATTTACCACATTTTGATGGATCACTGAGATATAAGTATGTTGCATGTATGATATCAGTACTCCTTCGAGTATGATTTTCTGCATTGTTGGGATACTTGTAGTCTCATTTTGGACCATTTGTTGAGAGTGCTAGCTCGATTTTGACATCATGTTATGGCCACATATTGTTTGATTAATCTGGAGAATTATTTTCTTATTAAAGTGATATAATGTGACTTATGTTGTCCAAGTGGGAGAATGTTAGAATTTTATTTATGGACAAACATAAATCATATTATATAGAACCCAGATTAATTGGATGTCAAAATTATTAGAGTATTTTGTTTAGCACAAATTGTGATCAGTATTGTTAATAAGCCTATTTTTGTTAAAGCACTGCTCATATATATGAGTTTTGTTTATGGGTCCTGTATATGAGTTTGCCATAGTGGGTGAGTTTAATCCATTTTAATTATTTTATATATATAGGGAGAGACCCTTATTCCTAACCACTCTAGTGCGTACAATCGCTCCATTGATACTGACGCGTGAGCAACTATTGTGGGATGAGAATAGTATCTCTCCCTCGTCGTGTTTTACTTTTCAGGATTGTTCGACAATGTCTTCTTCATCGATGCCATATCAAGGTAACCCTAAAATCTTTTATATGAAATTGATATGTCATAAATTATTGGGATTAATAGATTTGATGAATATTTTCTTTCAAGCCATGCAGCAATCAGTTCCTGATTCTTCAAAACACCACCCAGTCGAAGCGCAGAAACCTTCTAAATCAGGGGCCCCATTGACTTACATACTTTTGCAGAAGTAGACAAAGAGAAAAGGTTGTCTTGTGTGAAGGCATGGGAAGAAAGTGAGAAAACCAAGCAGAGAACAGGTAAGACTTTAAAATATAATTGAAATATATATATATATATATATATATATATATATATATAAATATAAATAACCAACTTTAAAATTCTGACAAATACTCTTCATTACATATATAAAATTTATATATCATGACATTTATTTATTACTACTAACTGCAGTAATAAAGTCTTCCCATTTACAAGTAGTATGGTTGCACCATTTACAGGCCTAAAGTCTTCCTCAGCCTTCCCAGTAACGCACATGCCCAATCATGACATTACCTCCATAGCCAGCAATGGTGGAAGAGTTCAATGCATGCAGGTACTAATTGAATATATTAGCAACCGCTTGGTAATAGTATTGTGATGCCAAATGTAAATAACATGATAGAACATTAATCCTCTTATAAATAATTTCGTGTTGGTTTAAAAATCGTTCTTAGGCGCCTGTATCTAATACTTACGAGATATAAAATCATTCCTAGACTCTATTTTACAATTTAAGATTTTGGCTCTATTGACGTGCTATCCAAAAGATACTGTGACTTTCCTAAGAGGTTGACTTAGTGGTTATGGAGGTATGCTCTTTACCTTAATTACTCATTTAAATTTTGGGCCAACACGTTAATTCCCTAAATGCACTAGACCAGTGTAGGAATGCATACTTAAAAACTAGCGCAAAGATATCCTTACCATATCACCTAAACGAAAGTTTCACAATGACTCAGTGATTTAGACATTGGCAGAACCGCATTAGAGGATCGGGGACCATGGCCTTCAAAATTTTGAAACTGAGATGGTACCCTTAAGTTTTATTTTTGCTTTTTAAATATAGCTTTAGCCTTATGAAATTTTAATTTTGCTTCCCAATTTATTGTTCTAGTTTCGCCTTTGAGTATAGACTGGACCTTTGTCGCCTATATTCTTTATAATTAAATTAAATTAAGCATAAGCTAAAGTAAGCCAAAACAACACATGAATAATTTTATGAGTTTTGCTAATGATAATAAAATTTTATATATGTAATGAAGAGTATTTGTCAGAATTTTAAAGTTGGTTATATATATATATATATTTCAATTATATTTTATATGAATAACCAAATTACTGTAATTGGGTGGATAGGCTTCTAATTACTTATCTATTCTTTGAATTTCAGAGACTTGGCAATTCTAACATTTCTGGGACTTTGTACCAGAACTTGGCTAGCTACCCTGCCTCCAATACCGCTACGGTCTTCCTTTACTTAATTTAAAAACATGTACTATTTGACATTATCTTTTGGGGAGTACCAAATTATGAACCATTCCTATAATCTCTTATTAGGATCAAATACATGTTCTATTTATGCCCAATCAAATATGCTAAGTTTTTTCTGAATGGCAACTAATCATGTCTTTACTGGACTTTCTGTTTAGTAAATTCTTTTAATTTTTTTAATTTAGAATTATTGCCTTTTGTTTTTGCTATTCTCTGAAGTTATTGACCAGTAACTTCCTTTGCCTCTCCCCATTAAACACAATTGAGTGTGTGTGTGTTTTTTTGGGTCATTTTTCCAATGTGGAGCTAGATAACTCATGGAAATGCATATGGTTTTAAGGAAACTGGCTCAAGAAAATGGAAGCTATTCAGTTATGGATCATAGTCTTTTTCAAATTGAATAATTTTTTTTGAGTTTTTGAATAATTAATAACTCGATATAGCTTTGCTTCATCCTCACAGGTTGTAGGTTCCTCCAACGCTGCTTCGACACAGGAAGGCATAAAGGAAGTTGTTAATGAAGCGATGACTTCCTTTGTCCATACGCAGTTGGTGTCTATTGTCCAATGCAATTGGCGTCTGTGTTGGAGCTTATGATTGTTAGCTCCCAAGTAGGAAGTGTTGTGCCGCAGGCACCATCACAAGGCGATGCGGTTGGAGAGGATCATGAAGTTGATGATGATAGAGCTAACTAGGATTGATTAGTTGTGTTTATTGATGATGAGATTAACTTATATTGAAATATTTGTATTGATTAACTTGGATTAGTTATGCTTTCTTTGTAGAACATATTTTGAATTTATTAATACAATTATGATATTTTGTTGTTTTGCACAATTATTTGTTGGAATTTTCTATTTTGATTGAAATATTTATACAGGTATAAGTTTAAAATACACAAATTATCATTATAAAATTAATTTGGATTAGTTTTAGAATAGTTAGGGAATAGTTACGAAATTGCTACAGATTTTAGTTAGGGAATAACTACGGAATTGTTACATATGTTAGTTAGGGAATAGCTATGGAATTACTACAGATTTTAGTTAAGGAATAGTTACGGAATTGTTATAGATTTTAGCTAAGAAATTGCTACAGAATTGCTATGGATTTAGAAACAAAATAGCTATGGATTTGTTACAAACTTGCTATGAAAATTAGCTATGGAATTTGCTACGAAAAATTTTGTAGCTAATTAGTTGCGGAAATGAAGAAAACTCTAAACAAAAATTAGTTATGGATTAGCTACGAAAATTTAAAAATTAGCTAGGGATTAACTACAAAATTTTTTGATAGCTAATTAATTGACTACGGAAAAATCCGTAGCTAATCCGTAGCTAACTCGGTTAGCTGTGGATTAGCTACGGATTAGCTATGGATTTTTTCGTAGCTAATCGGTTAAATTCTTGTAGTATTTAATTGTACACGAAACATTTTCCTTTCTATTATTTGTATCAAGGAAAGATGTTGTAAATTTTCTAAGATTTAACTAAAAGCTTAATGATGTGTCTCGATAATGAAGCTTATTCTAATGTGATAAGAAATAACAAATAAAAAATTAAGGATAAGTTATAAATAATATCTTCAATTTAGTTATATGTGTTGTTTATCTTTTAAAATTTTGATTTGTGTAAATTATATTCATAAACTAGTAAGTATACCGTGCATTACACGGATTTTTAAATTCAGATTAAATTTAAAAAATAAATAAATTAAAAGAGAAAAATGTTTAGAATTATAAAAAAGATATGTATAATTAATTTATTTAGAAAGAATTTAAAAATATATAAATTAAAAGATAAAAAATATTCTAAATTTATGAGAGATATCCATAATTAATTTAAAATGAAGTTTGAATTTAAAATTTAAAAAAAGAAAAGTTAAGAATAACACGTGTGAGAATATAGTAAGAGAATAGACCACTCTTTAAAGAGTGTACTTTAATTTATTATATAAGGATAACTTTTTTATTGGTGTAATTTATTTTCATATAGTTTAGATAAGTTAATCATAAAATTAAGCCTAGTGATGTTTTGATTGATGCAGGTTATTCTTCCAACAAGTAAACTTTATCATCAATTTTAACAACAAAAAATAAACACAAATAAATTATACATTAGATATATTTTGACGTAAATTATACTAAAAAACAAATCAGGTAAAAAGAAGGGTTTTTATTAAACACTTGTTAAGGAAAATAAAATAAAAAATTTTAAATGAAAATAAGGTATTCAATGTACTAGAAATTGAAAAAAAATTATTTTTATCTTATTTTTATTTAAATTTTTCTATTTTAACTTATTTAACAAATACTTTAAGAATATTTGTTAGTAAAATTTAAAAAAATAAACTTAAAAGTTTACTGAAAAATATATTTTAACATTTGGAATAATGCGAATAGTCTAACATCGTATTAATTTGCTCTAACATATTCCCTTTTATATATCAAAAGATTTGCAGCTGTTTGTAATGTATATACAAGCTTGCACAAGAAGAAATGTACGTGGGATCATTCTATCAGTCACATGAATTTGTTTTTTAGGAGATTTCACCAAACCTTTTGAGGGAGAAACAAATCTTTCGTTCGAGGTACCCTCCCCAGTACATGTGTGAATTTATCTCTTTTGATTTCCTACAATATGCGCTTGATAGTAATAGGCATTGTAGAGCGGTGGCACTGTTTTCAACCATCTTCGTTCTTCTGCCACATTCAGAATCAGAGCTTTCTCGCGTCAATTAATACTCCCTTAAATAATCGGCACAGTCATCATTAACATGCTTGCATTTTTGCGACCTCAAACTTTTAAAGCATCGATTTTGCAACATATTAATTTTTTGGATAAGGTTAAACATATTAAACTTTGAGCTCCTCACAAGATCCTTTTAAGAAGATTTTTATAGATTTTTGTTAATAAATGTCTTAAGAATCCTTGTTAAAAAATTAAAGATAAAAAAGCTTTTATTGAAAAATTAAATTTTCGAATTCTTAATGTAATAAATGCATCATTAATATAATAAAAAATTTTTTTAATTTTTTAGCAAGTTTAGCAAAACCAATTTTTATATTTTTAAAGAATAATATATTTAATATATTAATTTAGTGATTCTAAGAAAAAAAAGTTTAATAATTTAAATATTATTGTGAAGTATTATAAAATTAATTTGACAGCACATGCATAATTTTTTGTGTCCATATTAATTATGTTTTAATTGAATTGTTGTATTATTGTTAGAGTATGTAAGATTTTCTTCCTTAAATGTTTAGTAATTCGTTTCTACAGTCTTCTCTTCCTCTCTATATATAAGCCTCTAACATGCTCTCTAACAATATATAACATACAAGAGCTTCTCTTTCCGTCCCTCTACAATCTCTCTCTAACATGGTTTTTCAAAGATCTTACACAATGGCCTTGAATCTTATGCTTTTGATTTGCTTGGTTGCGGTCATCAACAATCTTGTTACTCTAAGTAGTGCCCGGCAACTAAAGAATTCATCAAATGAGAAAGAAGTAATTGGCAGTGAAAATGGAGGAGATCAAGTGGATCCAAGCAAGAATAACAAGGCAAATATGGAACTAGATGAGAACCAGTTTCCTCCCTTTCCATTTCCATTTCCATTTTCACCTTCTGTCCCAGAGATTCCGGGATTTCCAATGCCAAGCCCTGTGCCTGGACTCCCATTCCCAACTCCATTTGATATTCCTGGGGTTCCTTCACTTCCTACAATTCCTTTCCCTCCATTTCCTCCTTTAAATATCCCCGGTGATCCTTCCCTTCCTGTACCTTCTCCACCTATCTAAGACTGTTTCTGTGGTATAAGAATTTGCATGCTATGTAGGGTTCTGTTTCTGGCATATACATAAGGTTGTATAGTATGCATGCAGTGAGAAATCATATATGATAATAATAATGATAACAAAATGAAGTTGTATGGTTTAGGTTGCTAGTTTGCTTTGGGATTAGCTTGCTTTAGTTGCGTACTATTACAGTTCTTGTACTCTTAAAACCCTGCCTTATTTTCATCAAGTCTAATAAATCTTGATAGTTGATTAATTTTGCTGTATTTTGATTTTTACTTTGAGGTGAGAACATTGACATTCTTAATTACTTATTCATATTTTTTATTAACTAATTTTAATTTTTTTTAAAAATTATGAATAATTAATGAGAAGTATAAATAGACAATAGATTCCCAATAGGCCCTTCTACTTGTCTTTTATAAATTGTCAACAGTAGAAATTATGCAATTGCTAGTAAACATTTTGAGAAATTTTACCATGTTGGAGCACAATTAATGCGTGCTTCTGGAATAATCTCTACTAGTGCTTTTAAATAAACTCGCATAAATTTTAAGTTATTAACTTAAAATTAATAGTATAAATCCTTTTTAGATCATGCATATTGTGTTTTAGGAATATGCAATAATTTTTAAAATATTTTCAATTTAAAAACAATAAAATGTTAGCTTAAATTTGAAATTTTGGAGCTTTGTCGCAAACAATCATGTTATCTGTACAACTCAAAATAGATAATTTTGAGATAACTTAAATAAATGGTGAACACTTTTAAAATAAGTGATGATTCTAATTACTCATGTGTTGATCTCCTTTTATTATACATAGTGAATTAAGTTAGAATTCATCACATCTTATATAAAGATCACCATGTAGTGATCAATAAAATGATAAGTGGTGATCCTTATTACTTATGTGATAAATTTAAATTTTAACTTATTATGTGTAATAAAAGAATATCATCACTTAAGTAATTAGAATTATCATTTATCTTAAAAATATTTACTATTTATCTAAATTGTGGTAAAATTGTCCATTTAAATTGTAAAAATGATTTTTTTTCTCTACTGCAAATAAATCGAGTGCTTATGCGCTTAGTGTCTCTACATCATAAGATCAAGTTTTTTTTTTTAGTGTTTAATTTAAAAACTCACACATCTCAAAAAGTTACATTTCATCCAAGGGAGACAAGGGTATAATATCATTTTCCTAAAAGTAACAGAGCAGACTTGGCACAATAATGTAACCCAAATAAAGACTAACAAATAAATACTGCTCGGTATTCCATAAAAAACAAATAAATATTGTTCTGTAACTCAAAGTGCTAAGGTGATGGATGGAGGACTCCGGGTTTCGTTTTCTCTGCAACCCCCATGCAAGGTGTTGGCAAGGAGAATGAACCCCCGGATGGTGGTGGTAATGTTGCTATGGCTAATAAGATGGAAAAGGTCTCCTTTAAGGATATGGTGATGGGAAAGAAGCATGCTCTGGTGGCAAGACCAAAAGTTGATTTACTGAAGGAAAATTTGGCAAAGATTGATTATGAAGATGGTAATCCACTTAAGCCAATGGTGCATATTGTCGATTTAGTTTTTGAAGGACTTTGTGCCCCTTGGCAAGATGCTTTGGTTGTGAAACTGTTAGGTAAGAGTATAGGCTATAATACTATAAAAGACAAACTTATACGTACATGGAAGCTTATGGCTAGTTTTGAGTTGATGGACCTTGGTAATGACTTTTTTATGGTGAAGTTTGATAATGAATATGATCGGGTTAAGGTGATGGATGGAGGGCCATGGATGATATTTGACCATTATCTCACAGTTCAGTTATGGTCTCCTGATTTTATATCTCCAGTGGCTCAAATCAATAATACAATGGTGTGGATTCGTTTTCCAGGGCTAAATTTGTTCTACTATGACGAAAGCATTCTTTTAGCTTTGGCAGCTGCGGTTGGAAAACCAATCAAGGTGGACACTAACACTTTGGATGTTCGTAGGGGTCGCTTTGCATGAATATGTGTTGAAATAGATTCGAACAAACCTGTAGTGGGAAAAGTCTGGTTGAAAGGTTTTTGGTACAAAGTGGAATATGAGGCCTGCACAGTATTTGCACCTTTTGTGGGCACTATGGTCATTTGGCTCGTGATTGCAAGTTATATCAAGGAGCCAATCATTCTTCTAATCAGCAGCAGGTGGTGGAGAATGATGTGAAAGCTTCTCAGCAGCCAGTCACGGTGCTTTCCACTTATGAAGATACAGCTCCGACAACAGTTATTGCTGCACCTGTTGGGGAGGATAATCAGGCGCAATCTTTGCATGGCAATCCCGAGATTAAACAAGTTGATGATAAGGATCCGTTACATGGTGAGTGGTTAATTGTGAAATGGAAGCCACGTAAAAATAGCAAGGCAAATCAAATCCCAAATGCTAGTAATGCTCGTAATAATGGGAGAAAAGGTGTACCCCATGCATCAAGGGATTTGACCGAAAAGCATGCAAAAGATGGTCAACCTAGTAAGACAGTGCGGGATTCTGGTAAAGCTAAAAAGGATTATGTTTCAGGAGCATTTATTTCTAAAAATAAAAGACTTCGACCAGACAATGACCCCACTAATGGACAAGTTTCTAAAGAGAAGGGAGTGATAAATACAGTTGCTAAACCACGTACAAATACACGTGTCAATGTTGACAATAAAAAGCAGGTGGCAGCTAACAAAACTGTTATCTATGAGGCGGGTAATGGTGCAAAGTCCACTATGAAACTGAAAGCCTTGTCAAATTTCAGGTACTTATTACTTGATGATGAGCAGGAAAATTCCAAGATTATTGATCTGACAACAAATAAGGAAGGTGGGGACAGCATTGAAAAAGATGCTACTCAGCTTATAGTTCCAGAGACTCAACTTATTTCTGAGTCTATGGCAAGGTAGCTCTTGCTTCCTTGTTACTCCCTTTATCCTTATGAATTTCTTTATGGATTTATTCCAAGATATTTCAATTATTGCATGGAATATTCGTGGTGCCTTTGGTCATTCTAGAAAGCGTCATGTGAGGGATATTGTGAAGTTGCATAAACCTTCCATGTTCTTTGTTTATGAGACTCATGGTCTATGTACTAAAGTAAATCAGTTTTGGTCGTCTTTGGGATTTAAGGCCATTTTTATCCAAGAAGCTCGTGGCCATTCTGGGGGTATTTGGGTCTTATCTTCCAAGGATGATCTCAATTTTACTCTTGTTGATAGCACAAATCAGGCCATAACTTTCTTTGTCCACAGAAGGAATGTAAGTTGGTGTTGTACTACTGTGTATGCTTCCCCAATTTTTTTTGTAAAATGTAATTTGTGGACTCATCTTACTAGCCTAAGGAATCGTATTGCTAGCCCTTGGGTTGTTATTGGTGATACGAATGAAGTTTCTGGTGGCTCTTTTTTCTTGGCTCGAGCAACTCTTCTCTCCAATGTCATATCTCAGTGCAACTTTATTGATACGGAGATTGTTGGTGGTCTTTTCACTTGGAGGAGGAATATTCAACAAGGTAGACATGTTAGAAAAAAGCTAGATAGATGCTTGATGGATGTTAACTAGAGATTGCTCTTTCCTCATGCTTTAGTTGAACTTTTACCTATGCATGAATCAGATCATAATCCTCTTTTTTGAGTTGCTCAAAGGCTCAAAGCACTAGATTGAAGGGCTTCCATTTTTAGGCTGTATGGATCTCCCACCTTGAATATTTAAAGTTGGTTAATGATACTTGGAGACAAACTAAGGGTGGTATGGTTATTAAAATGGACAAAATTTAATCCAAATCTCTTATCTTCAATAGAGAGGTGTTTGGAAATATTTTTAGAAAGAAAAGACTCCTTGAAGCCTACATTAAAGGTATACATGGTCAGCTTGACATCTATCATTATGCTAATCAAATTATTCTGGAAAGGGAGCTACAACAACAATACAGTAACATCCTGGCTCAGGAGGAGCTTCTCTGGTACCAAAAGTCCAGAGAAAATTGGGTGAAATTTGGTAATAGAAATATCGAATTCTTCTATGCTCAGACAATCATTCGGAGAAGAAGGAATAGTATAATTGGGCTGAATATTGATGGGGTTTGGTGTGATGATGCTGTTGTTTTGAAGAGATAAGCTCTTTCTTTTTTCAAAGACCTTTTCCAAACTTCAGAGCCTTGTAATCCACAGAGTCTAGTTCTTAATTCTGTACCGAGCATTGATGCTAATTTATATCAGAGTTTGATTCAACCAGTTTCTATTGAAGAGGTTAAAGCTGCCTTAGTTTCAATGGATTCTTATAAAGCCCCTGGTATTGATGGCTTTCAGCCTATTTTTTACAAGACCTATTGGCATATAGTTAGGAAGGATTTACATGAAATGGTCTCCGGGGCTTTTATTACAGGTTCTGCTGATGTGAGACTGACAGAGACTATGATTGTGCCTATCCCAAAGGTTGATAATCATGTTAGCTTCAAGGAGTTCCGTCCAATAAGTCTTTGCAATGTTCTCCTAAAGCTTATTTCTAAAGTGCTTGTCAGAAGAATCAGGCCTTTCTTGGATGATCTAATTGGACCTCTTCAAAGTAGCTTCATTCCTAATAGGGGAACTGCTGATAATGCCATAATAGCTCAAGAAATTGTCCACCATATGCATAAAAAAAGGGTAAGTCAGGTTGCTTTCTCTTTAAAATAGACTTTGAAAAAGCCTATGATAGAGTAGATTGGAACTTCTTAAGGCTTACACTATCAGACTTTGGTTTTCCTCAGCAAATCATCAATTTGATTATGTATTGCACCACAACTTCCACTTTAACTCTAAAATGGAATAGTGAGTTATTGGACAGTTTTGCTCCCAATAGGGGTCTTAGACAAGGAGATCCTATGTCCCCCTATCTTTTTGTTCGTTGTATGGAGAAACTTGCTCTTCTTATATAAGAGAAGGTTCATCAAAATAAATGGAAGCCTATCAAAGTCTCTAAAAATGGCCCTGCTATATCCCATCTCTTCTTTGCAGATGACTGCCTCTTATTCACTCAAGCAAGTTCATCTCAAGTTATACTTGTTAAAGAAGTGCTTGATTCCTTCTGCCATGCTTCTGGGTTAAAAGTTAATGTGCAAAAGACTAGATTCATGTCTTCCAGGAACATTTCTTGAGCCAAGGTATCCAAGTTTGTTTCTATTACTCATTTTCAGCATACCGTTAACTTGGAAAAATATCTTGGATTTCCCTTACTGACTGGAAGAGTTAAGAAGAGTGATTTTGGTTTCATTCTTGATAAGATTAATGGTAGACTTGCAGGGTAGAAAGGGAAACTCCTAAATAGAGCTGGCAGGGTCACCCTTGCTCGATCTGTCATGACCTCTATCCCTATATATTCAATGCAAAACCTGTGGCTTCCTGAAGGAGTGTGTGATAGTTTGGATGCTTGTGTCAGGAAATTTATTTGGGGAGGCAATTGTTGTCACTAGGTGAAATGGTCTTCTATTGTCCAATCTACCAGTAGAGGAGGTCTTGGCATCCACACTGCAAGAAAGGCCAATATTTCCTTACTTGGAAATCATGTTTGGGATATGATTAACAACCAAGACAAGCTGTGGTGTCAGGTTCTTTCTGCTAAGTATTTGCAAGGTAACCATATGTTGCAGGCTCCCCATACTGTTGGTAATTCCCAGGTGTGGAAGGCTATTTTAAAGGCTATGGAGCAAATCAAGCAAGGTTTCAGATTCAGAGTTGGCAGGGGAGAGATTTCACTATGGTATGATAAATGGTTGGATCAAGACTACTTGTATAATTTGGTCCCTTATGTTCATATCCAAGATACTCAGCTGTAGATTAGAGACATCTATTATGACAGCAAATGGCATTGGGAGAAGCTAGCCACTCCTATACCCCAAACATTTAGACATCTTATGCAAAGTAATTTTTTTGATGGCATTTCTGATGACATTATCATTTGGGGCAAATCTAATTCAAGTGAATATTCAGCAAGTTCTGGTTATCATTGGATTTCTCAAGATGGTTCTAATCAGATTGGCACCACTGCAGACAGTTGGCTTTGGATTTGGAAGTTGAAAATTCCTGAGAATATTAAGCATTTCATTTGGCTGATTTTTCATGATAGTCTTCCTACTAATCATTTTCGAGCCATAAGACATATCACCTCTGATTCCTCCTGTCAAAGATATGGTTCTCTTCAGGAGACAATAATTCATTCCCTAAGAGATTGTAGTAGTTCTAAAAGAACTTGGTGTTATATGAATTTTGGCCATTCAACTAATTTTTTCACTTAGGATTGCAAGACCTGGATCAAGGAGAACATTGTTGGTGATCAGGGTACCAAGTTTATTGTTACTTGTTGGTTCATATGGAAATCTAGAAATGCTGAGATATTTTCTTATTCTAAATGAGATATGTGGTGCATTTCAAGTAAGATTCATGCCTTAGTGGAAAATCATTTCAAGGGACAATGATTCTTCTGATAAACACAGAATCCCAAGACAAGTCAAGTGGATTGCTCCTGTGGATAATTGTTTCAAATTGAATGTAGATGGTAGTTCTTTTGGTAATCCTGGAAGAGTCAATTTTGGAGGTCTCATCAGAAATTCAATTGGTGAATGGATGCTTGGTTTCTCTGGTTTTTGTGGTGTGGCTACAAATCTTTATGCTGAGTTGTTTGCTATCCTTTATGGTTTATATTCAGCTTGGACAGCAGGGTACAGGGTGGTGGTATGTGAAACAGATTCCTTTTTGGCTTTACATTTGATTACAAAGGAAGATCATCAATTCCATCCCTATGCGAATCTCATCAACCAAATCAGATTGCTTGTGTCTCGGTCCTGGTCTCTAACTATTCAGCACACTCTTCGTGAAGGCAATGAGTGTGCTAATTGGCTAGCAAAATTTGGTGCTACGAATGATGATTCCTACAAGATTTGGGAGAGCTGTCCTACCCAGCTGCATATGACTCTTCTTGCCGATGTTGTTGGAATTATAAGGCTGAGGCCTTAGTTTGTGTTTTTCTGTTGCTTTCTTTTTCTTCTGTTTGATAAAAAATAGTGCTAATTAGCATGCTTATTTCTGTTCTTACAAATTTTTAAACTATAGTGATTTTTTTTACCTTGCTAAGTTTGATTTCTGAAGTCGTTCTTGGTTGCATCCATTAATGATCAAATCATCTCCACATATACCAATTTGCCATCTTTGCTAAAAGAAGTCCCATGAAAATTCCAATACACTTATCAACCACAAATAATTGTTTACCAAATCAATATAATATAAAAAAAACTACATAGTTTAAAAAGTTGTGATATGTTTTCAAAGTCAACAACAAAATACTTTAGTTTGTTGATATATGACAAATATAATAACTAAAATCTAATCATATGTCATCAGATGTAGTATTTTTTGTTCTAGATGTAAAATGATATAGTAGCTGCCACATGTACAAAAAAAAATATAAAAATTAATAAAAATAATAAATCAAACATAAATAAAGCTAAATTAAATAAAAATAAAAAAATAAAAAAATGATTTTAATAATTTACAAACATTTTCTTCCATCCCCAAGCTCATATTTCTGGATTCCAATTGATTTACACTTTCTTTCATATCCATTAAGTTGAATGAGAAAGCAAGTTATTGTGGAAAAGATTAGAGATATGTTCAAAAAAGTTTTGCATAGGACCTTTAGCCATTAGAGATACTTAAGGCGTCTTTGACACGACATATAAGATTTGATAGGATAAGTTTATACTATACATTATGACTTTATTAGTTATTTGGTGATACCACAGTATTATATAAGCTTATATAGCATATCCCTCTTATACATTAAAATAACGTATAACTTAATCAGGCCTTAGGAGGTGGGTTTAGGCTTGATTAATTTTTGATAGATAAGTTCAAATGAAAATATTTCCTTTACAACCCTATTACTTAAACATCAATCTTTCGTGGCAAAGCACCAACTACCACCAGTCTGACAACATCTACCACCCCGCACACAAATTGACGCGCGATGAACTGCAGCTGAAGAAGTGAAAGACTCGAGCACTGCAAACGGACGAACTGACAGAGGCGTGACGAACTATGAGGTCCGCGACCACCACTTGGGCATCGTCCACAACCACCTCAACCCTTCCACTGTGATCACCACTCGAACGAACCAAGTAATGATTTATTATATGAGATACCTTGTTCTGTGACTTGCTGATTTGCATTGGGAGTTCCAACAATGGCAGGAATAGCGATACTTTTAGATCTATGGAGGAAAAACCAAAACTTTAGCTCTGGATTGCACTTTGCACCTGCATTTCAGTCTTCTGCCTCCTCTGCCACTACCGCTTTTGCTGCAGGGACTAGTTTTGCCTCAAGGGCTTTGTTTGGGTCACTAGTTGCATATTGTGTTGTTGACTTTGGTTCCTAGCTTTTATTTCTCCAAAAATTAGTATAACATGATAAATTTAGATGAATATAGTATATTTTTTATTAAAAGGTATTTTTTGTCAAAAGCGTTAATTTTTTATCATATCCAGTATTATATAGTGCATCAGCAAACACATGATAGTATTATCTTATACAACACAATATCTTATATAATATTGCGTCAAACACTAAATAATATTAAAAGTTTATCAAGCATTATACTATTAAGCTTTATACTATTAGACCTAATATAATCAGGCCTTATCCTATCCTGAGTACCAAACGAACCCTTACATGTAATAGCCTAATCAGACAATCATTGCTAAGCGTCCATTTTTTTTATTTCTTTTACCTTCAACTCCTGCTTCATTTTAACTCAAGTTGAGCTAATGACTTTAGCAATGTAATTCAAATTAAGAACTCTATTGTAATTCAAATTGAGGATTCCAAGTCGTTTTCTCCTTTGATTTAAAACTCCATTGTAACTCAAATTGAGATAGTGTCTTTTTTTATGTTTCAATAGCCATATATTTGGGTCTTTTCACACAATGCTTTGTTTTACCGACCATGTTTGGTTCTTTTTCACCCAATGTTTTGTTTCGACAGCCATGCTTTGGAACTAATCAAGTTCCAGTGGTGTTTTGGATGCAACGATGGTGTTCCATACTGTGTTTTTGGATCAATATTAATGGAGCTACGACAACTAAGTACCCTCTATATCTATATGATGTTGGTTTTTCCTTTGTTTATGGATAAAAATATCATATCCAAATGCCCTAAAAAAATTTGATTGATTTTCAATTCATTTCTAAAAATAATAAAATAAAATGAATGCATTTTATTATTTGACAATTATTGTCAAATAATAAAATGGTGAAGAACTATTGTCAATCCATTTTATTATTTTAATAATAAAATGAATCCATTTCCAATAATAAAATAGTGAAGAATAATTGTCAAATAATAAAATTTAAAAAATAATAATTCAATCATATTAATTTATTTTTTTTTTGTCTAAATTAAAATTATTGTCAAATATGAAAATGGAAATGGAAATTATTAGGTGAAATGTTTTACAATTTTTATTATAATAGATTGATTGATAATAAGGTTGGAGACTACTATCAATCTAAACAAATTTGAATTAATTTCCATTTCTTTCACATATGACAAGTTTTTATGTAATTCCTATATTTAATTATATAGATTATGTTATTTTCAATTGATTAATATCATGTTTAAATTATAATTTATTTTAAATTTGTTGCTATAATCAATATAATTTTTTTGATAATTGATATCTCTTCAATTTAAATAAATTTGAAGTGTTTTCTATTTGTTTTGGAGGCCATGCTTTGAAACTAATTAAGTTCCAGTGACGTTTTGGATGCAATAGTGGCATTCCATATTGCGTTTACGAATCAATGTTAATGGAGCTACAACAACTATGTACCTTCTGTGTCTACATGATGTTGGTTTTCCCTCTATTTATGGATGGAAATGTCATATCCAAATGCCCTAAATTTTTTTGATTGATTCTCAATCGATTTACAAAAAAAAAAAAATGAATGCATTTTATTATTTGACAATTATTGTCAAAATAATAAAACAATGAATCCATTTGATTATTTTAATAGTAAAATGAATCCATTTCCAATAATAAAAATATTAAGAATAATTGTCAAATAATAAAATTTAAAATAATAATTCAATCATACTGATTTATTTTTTAAAAAAAATAAAAATAATTGACAAATATGGAAACAGAGATGTATTAGGTAAATTATTTTACAATTTGTGTTATAATAATTTATTTGTGTTATAACTAATTGATTGATAATAAGGTTGTTGATTACTATCAATCTAAACAAATTTGAATTGATTTCCATTTCTTTCAAATATGATAAGTTTTTATGTGATTCTCATATTTAATTATATCAATTATGTTATTTCTAATCCTCAATATCATGTTTAAATTATAATTTATTTTAATTTTTTCACAATAATCAATATAACTTTTGATAATTACACCAATGCTGAATATATTCAATTTAAATAAATTTGAAGCGTTTTCCATTTTTTAAAACATGGAAAGTTAATGTGTGCTTCCTAGAACTAATTTTGTCAAATATAAAATTTTCAAATATGAATATCGGCTTTAAATTTTTAAAAAAATGTATATTATATTATGTGCTATATTTGATATTTAATTGATACCTTTGTTGGCTATCTACAATCTTCAATTTAAATTAATTTGAATTGATTTTCACTGGTTTCAAACATAAAAAGTTATTATATGATTCATATATCTAATTATTTTGATAGTGTTATTTTCAAATCACAGTAACTCATATTTTGGACATATATCATACCATCAATTTATATATGTGCAACTATGTTGCACATCAATATATCTACAAACAGTTTTGACGAAGGCTTCTTAATTATATGATTAAATGACTGAAAACAGTTTTGACGAATGTTTCTTATATGATTTTTGTTTTCATGTTTTGCTTTCTTTTTATTTTATCTATTATTTATTATAATATATAAAAGTGATTGCTTTATTATGTGAATTGTCTCCTATCCTAATTTCATTGTTTATTAATTTTCTCATACTCTCTATTATCCATAGAATTGTGTAATACAAAGTGTAATTGTTTGTTGTTGTGTTTCTACTGTAACTATAATTATATTTATAGATTTATATAATTATAATGCATATATTTAATTAATATTATTACTTTTATTTATCATTATATTTATTCTTTTATTTAATTCATTGTTCATCCCGTATATAGTATGGGTGCAAAATCTAATAAAGAAAAAGCGAGATGATAATTTTGTTTTTTGGGAGGAGGTGAAAAAGGAAGAAAAAGAAAAAAAAAAGGAAAAAAAAGGAAAAAAAAAGAAAAAAAAAGAAAAAAATAAATTTGCAGGCCTAATACTTTTTGTCAAGATCTTTACATATTAATATATACTATCGAGAACAGGAGCTATATTAATACTTATTATTAATTAACAATGGAAAATAGCAAACAAACTAAGATTTTGCAAACAACAATTATGCCGTATGCAATCTACTCGAGATTGCTACTACTACAGATAGAGCAAGAAGGCGCTTATTAAATAACTTCCAAGTTTTATTAATTCTAGTTGTGGACTTCATGGGTTTTCATTATCTCCATGAGCCGGATGAGCCAAGCCTGAAGAAGATCTTGTTGGGTTAGAAGGAAATGAAGGAATGGCAGATGGTATAGCAGGCATAAATGGAATAATGGGTAGAGGAGGCAATTTTGGGAGAGGTGGCAATGATGGAAGTGAAAACGCTGGAGTGCTAAAAAACCCACCAACTAGCTGTTGGAAAGATGGCATATTTGGCAGTGTTGGTAACAAAGGATTGAGAACATATGGTGGGTTTTGGAGCAGTGGTGCAACTGGGAAATTGGGCTTTGAAAGTGAAGGTAATCCAGAATGTATTGTTGAGGGCTTGTAATTTTCATCTAATAATAAGCGGCTTGCAGATGAAAATTGGATGTTGCAATAGAGTAGCACAAGCCCAAGGATGATTAGTTGAAGGTGGTTGAAATTGAAAGCCATTATGTGGTGATGAGTTTAAGAACTGAGATAACAGGAGTCAAAGAGATTGAGATTTATAGATGATGAAGAGTATATGCAGTTAATTATTTTTTTTTAGAATATAGAGTTAAATAGAAATGTGGGTGAACGGTTTTTTTGTGCGCTTGAGCTCAATAATCTTTCATGGTATTTCTACTTGATACCTAATTTTTAATCGTGCTTAAAGTATGAATTTGACTCCATACATCAAAGTAATTTGTTTGAGATATTATAATAGTAAATTAGTTAATTTATGCGATTGATTTATTTATTGGCTAATTATATAGCACCTGCAAGTCAACTGCTTGTATCCTATATATCACATTCAAAAGTTGTGGGAATAGCAGAGAAGATGAAAAAAAGACATTATTAATTAAAAGTATTTTGAAAATGACTTTATTGATAAATGATTTACAAATGGTGTTTTCCTTGGCATCCTTTAAATATGAAAGTTCCTGTACCCAAAAGCAAAGATATATCAAAAATTGAGAATTCAAACATATAATATCATCGAAATGAGTGATTACATACATCAATACCGTTATAAGAAATATTGGGTTTTTTCTGATGGATTTTGGCAGATACTAAATACTATTCATTCATATTTTTCATAAATAATTAATCAAAAATTGTATTATGGCCATCTATGTTAATTTTTAATCCAGCAGAAACTCAACTCAGAAAGCACAGATGGACTCTAGATTATGGTAGGTGACAAATTAAGTCTTTAACTTACGTAGTTACCAAGTGAAAAATTTGTGAAAACACACACACAAAAAAAAAAAAAAAAAGAAGCGAAATATACATTTACCTCTAAGGAAAAAGAAGTATGTGGGTCAATGAGGTGAAAATTTCACAAAGATACACATCAAATTTATGTAGACATGATAGAATGCTAGTTATTTTGAATGAAGAGTCACGATTGCCAATGTCTTCCTGATGTACTTCTAATTGCACTCGTTTCACTATCATAACAAGTTTAGAAGCCTCTAATAAAACTCAGTTAATTTTTTATAGACAGTGTCTAACTAATTAATTTGAGAGAAAAAGACTTATTATAGGTAGAACATATATAACATGCCTATAGGCAAGTTTCTATAATATAAGCTCTATGAACCTGTTATAAAAATAATGATAAATACCAAAAGTAATAAAGAATAAATAGAGAGAATAATGTTATTGATCAATATTAAAGGTGCGTATTACATAAGGTACATTAAAGAGTATTTATAGTGTAAGGATAAGGTATTCAAAACCATATCAAATCCTAATAAGATATAAGTTTTCCTATAATCAAATCCCAGCCAGAGGTAAGTCTCCTTATAATCAAATTCCAAGAAATTATGATTAGATAATAATAGTTTCTTGTAATATCTTTTAGACATCTACTTTCCAATAATATTTCATAACACTCTCCTTAAATGTTCATTAGGGATATGCACCTTACTAAGAAAAGACACAGTGAGAAAAAATTACAGTGAAGGAAAAAAAGTATAATATCCTTTGTAAGGGAACTGTTACATTAAAAACCTCATCAAGGAAAGCTTTGTAGGACAAAATCTTGATTAAGGAAAAAAGAGTAAAGTATTTCTCCCCCTCTTAATAACATCACTTAAGGTCTTTGAATTGATACACTCTCTCCCTCTTGGAAGCATCACTTGAAAGAATATGTTGAACAACAATTTCTCCTATATTCTGAAGATCACATGTGAGGAAGAATCCTTTAATATATCATACCTTCAGTTGAGTTATACAAGCAATGTTATCTTCATATAAGACTATTGGAATCTCATCCTCGTAAGACAATATACAAGAATTTCAAAAATACTAAATCTTTGCACAATGTAGTTACATCTGCATGTGTAAATAAATAACCTATTTGAGACCTTCCTTTATGTGGATTAGAAAGTATCCTTTATCTACATAAACAATTAATTATGAAATAGATTCATATAAAATAACCACACTTGTTATTCCTCATAAATATCAAAATGTAACTGTATTCATCGCTGGAGAATAAACTTCTCCATATTCAATAAAAAGTCATGCTTCATATCACATGACCTTCTCATAAGCCCCAATTTGTATCTCATAGATTTTACATTTTTAGAGATTCGGACTTCAGGTCCATTAAAACTTCTTATGGGGTTTGAACATGTTTAAAATCATCACATTTTGCAAGTGAGTTCAAATTTACTTGCAAGACACTTTTATTTTAGCCAAACATTTCATCATCGATATTTTTCGATGATTCTAATTTCAAGATCCTTATTCTCATAATATTGTGCACTACATTATATTCAAATATATTGTTGACAATTCTTTTTGATTTCATTTTCTTCCCTAGAGACATAATTTATTGAGATATCATCATTTCCACTACTTTCCAATACCTAAGCTTCTTGTGATGTTTGAACTATTTCATAAGTTTGGAGTAAGGTCCATATCATAGAGAGCAAAGAAAGAAATTCACCTTACTAGGATAGGATCTATGTAGCATGTAGGGCTACTAAGATTGAGCTAACTCATGTCTAACAACAGACTATCTTATGAAGGTGGTCATTCCCCCTAAGAGGACAAAGTTTGCCTTATATGAAAAGGGAATAATAGAAAAGTTGATTGAACAACCATACTTATAAGCATTGCATTCATGATGCATAGACACTATTTTCTTACTGATATATTGTGAATTTTATGACCATATGTAAAAAACTGGTATAAAAGGAACCTCTGCCTCGTGATAAATAAAGTTTAAGATTTTCAACTTATATATGTAAATTGTTTTTTAATCCAAGGCAGTTAGATTTATTGTGCTAACAATATTTATGTAGTTTACTGAGAATTCCTACAATTCTCACCCTTTTTTACTTTCCATGATATTTTCAAAGATTGAGAATGCCACTGTATAGCATATACTTTGAGATTGTGGAGGGAGAACAGGTGTACTCTGGAGACTAACACCTACTCTTTCCTGGGTTAGATTCAGGTTCATATTATGTACACTCTGAGCGCACCTAGTGATAGATTTGGTGGTTTCATGATGTAGACCTGGATAGTAGTTAGTTCGACAAACAGATAGACATCTATAGATCTCATTTTGACTATATATATGTTTGAGCATATGTTGATGTATATGGATAGTGATGTGTATCATTTCTGGCTTTATATGTCTTTTGCTTGTCTGATTGGTTACTTTTCTGGATGACTGTATCATAGGTATTAATGCCTATGTTTATACTTTGACCATGTATATACAAACTCTGATAAACAATGTTTAGTAGAAGGCCCAGAGGGTTGGTATCCTTGATATTTATGTTTATGTTGGCATGTTTATATGAACATTGATGACAAAGTTAGAGTTCTAACAATAAAGACTCACTCTGAGATACTAGATATGCTCTTTAGAACTAATTTCTATTGCATACTTATTGAAGACTTTCGACCTAGCTCACCTTAAGAGCTAAAGAACTTAAAGCTTAAGATAAAAATGAATCTAAAGGTTAAGGTATACAATGAATCGTTAAAAAAAAGGATCAAATAAAGTTGAAGTAAAAGATGGTTAAAATAAGTAAGGAACTCAAGTAGATCGGTAATGGGACTTAGAAAGGAACACGTGGTGAACTTTATCCTATTTGGTTCACCTAGTTGAGCGTAAGGTGGACTATATAGGGTAAGGGGTGTCACATTCATTTTAATATCAATAAATAGAAATGCATATATAAAAGAATATTAACCATTATAAAATAGATAAAATGCAAATATCAACGCAATGCTCATTTCTTAATTCTATCTTTCTCTTTATCTTATGTTCTATCCCTTTATCTCTTGAGAAGGTACATTATCCTCTATATCATTTTAGGGAGGGAATTACTCATCCTTAACCTCTAGGTAATAGTATGCCTATTAGGCATGAATTAGATCACTCTCAGTAGCCATACTTCACTACACAAAACATATCCCTAGCAAGGTGATTTACTCATTCTTTGCTTCTAGTAAGGTAATTCTTACCTAATCTCTTTGGGAAAAGCACCTCTTTACATTTTAAATTCTCTTGAGCAATTAGTAATGCATAATCAACAATCCATATTATGATTCTCAATGCAAACTCTTACTTTCTCATTTAGCTCCACAATCACATACTTTATGAGCAAAATTTCAATTGCATTATGATATCAACTCATGAGCATACAAGTTACCAAATTCTAATTTAACAAATAAAATCAAAGGAATAACATGGTAACTTAGAAAACAAGTAACATACATTGAGGAAAATCCTTCTCAAAGCATACTGCTAATAAAAACTCCAAGCAATTACACCGTAGCAATCAATCCAAGTTAACTCAATTTTTTAAGAATTAAATAGACAACACTTATCTATACATTTACTATCTAAATTGGAATCAAGATTTTACTTAATCCTAGTGAAATTCCCAAGAGTAAGTCTCGGCCAAGGAAGCTCAAAGCTACTTCACAAAATTTTTAAAGCAAGCTTATGAGCAGCATATTCCAAAGAGAGTTGAAATCAAATTATTAATTAATTAACAACAACAAGGAAACTGTTCTGGACCAGGATTTTGGGTTATCAGTTAGAAGCAACTCAGCCCATCAGAATAATACCTAGATATTACTACGCACTATCTTGATGAATATATCAACCTATTTATTAGGCATAAATATCTCAAGTATCTTTGATGGATATGAAAGCTAATTATATCCCACTTAAATAGGAAAATTAGTTAAAAGAGAGCACAATCCCTAATAGATTCTAATCCTAAATAATTGCATTTAACACAGATTGCATCATCCTAAGACGCTCTTATAAATATCATGCCAAGTCTCAAAGGTATGCATCTCCTCTAATATACTGACTGCCTTCATTGAGCACAGTCTAACTTGAGTGTCAGAGTGCCTTTTGCAGGTACCTACCCCCTCGCACCACCGCTACCGCAGCTGTGCCACAGAGGAGTCCACCTTCAACCATCAGTACGTGAATATTTCAGGTACTCCTCTGAATCCACTTCAGAACATTGGCGCCGTCTGTGGGAAACGATAAACTTCTATTCCTATTCAACCATGGTGAGCACAAGACAACATTCAAGAAGAGAAGTTGTTGCGCAAGTTGCCCTTAGTCAAGGATGGGGCCCAGTGGCGCAATGCAATCCTCGACCTGTCGCACCACCAGCACATGTTGAAACCTCCACTACTAGGAGCTGGGCAGTTATCATTGAGATTCTTAACGAAGGGCATGAGGCTTCACGTTCTACCGAGAGCACTCACCCCTCGCAAAGAGTCCCCGTTCTAGAGAGACTCGTGTTCCATGGTGAATGAGCTTACAATGTTGTTCAAGGGCCCAGAATCCCCGTGCATGCTCTCCTAGGACCCTCGAATAACTACGCAGATCACGAGTCCCACTATGAGGACGTTATCCAGTCTTAAATGATGAGAAACCACCTTCAAGAATTGGTGCACCAATAAATAGCATTGATTAATAACCAACGACGTCAGTTGGATGACCAGCGTCGTCAACTAGAAAATCTCAAGAGATTTGTGCACAAAGAGAATGATAACAGAAGGTGAAATGTGGCCTATAACCAGAGAAGGCCGCAACATGAAAAAACCAGTAACGTTGTTGGAAACAACACCCCGGCCCACGTCAGTCAACAATAGCCCTTCTCAAATGAATTAATGGTGTATAGAGTCCCAAGAAACTTCAAGTTTCCTTCCAACTTGGAGCCCTATTGTGGGACAACGGACCCTCAGGAACACTTAGATGCCTACACCCAATCTATGCAGTTCTATAGGGGAGCCTCAGAGTTACTGTGTCGTGCCGTCTCCCTCTCTTTAAAGAAGGGTGCCTTTCGCTAGTTCATAACTTTACAAGACATAGCAGTAGATTACCGGGATCTAGAACAATGACAACCATGGAAGATGAAGAGAGCGAAGACATAGTTGCAGCCCCCAGCGAAGTCTGACCCCACGACAAAGGAAGAGGATACACAACCCTATCAAAAAATCCTGGACTCCACCTAGCTGTGATCCTGACAATCGGTAGGATCGGAACTGGGATACTCAAAATGGGGCCAATAGGATAGATTGACTGGTCAGTACTATCTCTGGAGGATTTACAAGAAGAGGTCTGGTGTATTTTCTAAGAATAAGGCACTACGGACTGCGGTATTGAGCGTTTCTAGCTCTACACGCAGGCCTCGTGCTGATGATAGGGAAGAACCATTGATCTCTTTCACCGCTAAGGACTACGATGATATTGTCCGGGTTCACGATGATCCACTCGTCATCTCCTGGTATAATATCTAACACTGAAGTCTGACGTATTTTCGTAGACTAGGGTAGCTCAGCAAACATAATGTTTATGGATGCTTTCGAAAAGTTGGAGTTCCCCATGTCCTCCTTAACCCTCTATGAGGGTGACCTCACCAGGTTCTTTGGAGAGAAAATCACCTCGGTGGGCTGTTTGAAACATTCCTGTCCCTCAGAGATAACAAAGTCTTCAGAACCATTAAAGTCAAATTTTTTGTCGTGGACTGCCCGTCTGCATACAACATTATTCTGGGGCAACCTACCCTGAATGACATTGCCGCTGTAGTGTCCACCACTCACCTAGCCATAAAATTCCTTAACAAGAATAATGAGGTGGTCACGGTCAATGGTGATTAGATCGCAGCACGCAAGTGTTATAACGAGAGCCTCAAGATCTGTAAGACCCCCAAGAAAGCAACAACACTTACATCTAGCCCGGCTGTGAATCAAGTTAACATCCTTATGGCCGAGCTGGATGTCATAGAAGAAATTTGGGGCACCAGACCCCATCCAGAAGAAGAACTTCTTCCACTCCAACTAGGTGACAAGCCTGACCAAGTCACCAAAATAGGCATAAATCTAGAAGACCAAGAGAAACGCCAGCTTATGGAGCTCTTGCAGAAAAACAAAGACTTCTTTGCCTGAACGTTCTTCGACATGCTTAGACTTGACCCCGCTTTCATCTTTCATCATTTATCTATTAAACGAGATGTGAGGTTGGTCTCTCAAAAGAAAAAAAAAGTTAGCCTTGAGAGACAACAGATCATCCCACACAACAAATACGGATGACCTTCTCATAAAGCCCAGAACAAGTTCACTTGTTCCATCAGAAGATCTCGAGTTAAAAAGTTTCATGGCTGCATGCTTAGATTCTCCATTTGCCAAGAATATATCACTTAAAGGAGATTTTTAGCATTACTAAAGCAAGTAGTGATGGCCATTAATACAAATCATCACGCTCAATCACGCTCAGTTTTTATTTAAGTGCTAAGCCAACAGGTATATTATGAAGGAGTGCTAATTATCACTTCGACCTGATATCATCTCAATCAGTACTTCTGTTGCGACCTTGAGTCCCCAAGTACTTTAGCCTGACATAACCCACAAGGTTACTACATTTTATCGAGATTCAAGGAATACAAGGTCCAAAGAAGATCAGATATTTTGATATCTATACAAGATGCCCAAACAAGGGAATCCACTTGACCACCCTCTGGGCGCAAGTAGCGCATTCAAGGATCTTAACCCGTGCCCATGTGAGCCGCACCTTAGATGGCCAAACAGAGGAATCCACTTGACCACCCTCTGGGAGCAAGTAGCACATTCAATGATCTTAACTTGTGCCCATGTGAACCGCACCTTACATGGCCAAACAAGGGAATCCACTTGACCACCCTCTGGGGGCAAGTAGCGCATTCAAGGGTCTTAACCCATGCCCGTGTGAGCCGCACCTTAGATAGTCAAACAAGGAGACCAATTGGATCAGAGAGTGCCTTACGTTCCAAGTTAAGAGGGTAACCCACTAAACCCTTATCAGCAGGTTAGTCGCGAGACGCAAAAGCTCAACACTTGGTAAAACCATCACGTGGTTATTGGCAACATGGATGGTGAAATCCATGCATAAGCCATTACGGTACCCACCGAGAGTTGTTTTACGTTAAACAGGTTGTGCAGTAGAAAAATCTCAAATCTTAGAAAAATTCACGCATTAAACCGTAAACATAAAAAACCTCAGCAAGGACTACTCAAACCAAAGTCAAAAGGTATCCTAAACACCCAAATAGGTTTCATCTATACCAGAGTCATGTGGGATCCCAAACGCCAAAGCGATTGGTGATGGACCCCGGACAAGGTTTCCCCTCAATCGAAAATATTCCTAAGTCTATAATATAGTTGTGAAAAGTAACACAATAGGCGTTAGATCCAGTGCTGACCATGGAAAAAGAAGTAAACACAGCAACAATTTTGGTTCATTCTACGAATTTCGGCTACACCCCGGAATGTCCACTTATGGCCAATTGACATATGGACCATGTCCGGACTATGACGCGTCCACAAGTGTCATGATTAAATGCCTCCAGATTAGAACTCAAAATCCTTTGGAGAAGCACAGACCACGGCTTCAAGTAAAAGCACAGATTCCATCATCCGGGGACATTGAGACTTGTTACTTCACTATACTGGCCAAACGCTAAGCTGGGGGCAACAGTTTTTGACTACAATCCGGGATCCTGTCACCTTGGTCAACCCGACATGCATCCAACTTGAATCCGTCGTTGATACCCCGGCACATAACAATCGAGATCCCCCGAATTACACATAAGGGCAACGTATGGCTTACCTCAGACGACGAAATGACAACGTAAGTAGAGCGATCTGACTTGGACCTTAGCCTTACACGTCAACCCCGGCGGAATACTATGACATATCACAAACCTCAGGCCTTTCGAAAACATCGTGAGATCCGGCGTTAACTTTGACTTGGATCCCTTTGTTCACTGCGTGCCGTGTGCTCCTACTAAACATGGGTACCTTGATACTTAGCTGTCCCATCTAAGCTCCAAGTTGGGGGCAACTGTTCTAGACTGGGATTTTAGGTTATCAGTTAGGAGCAACTCGGCCCACCAGAATAATACCCAGATATTACTACGCACTATCTTAATGAGTATATCAACCTATTTATTAGGCATAAATCTCTCAAGTATCTTTGATGGATATGAAAGCTAATTATATCCCACTTAAATAGGAAAATTAGTTAAAAGGGATCACAATCCCGAATGGATTCTAATCCTAAATAACTGCATTTAACACAGATTACACTAATCCTAAGACGCTTTTATAAATACCATGCCAGGTCTCAAAGGTATGCATCTCCTCTAATATATAGACTACCTTCATTGAGTACGGTCTAACTTGAGCGTCAGAATGCCTTTTGCAGGTACCCATCCCCTCGCACCACTGTTACTGCAGCTGTGCCATAGAGGAGTCCACCTTCAACCATCAGTACATGCCTATTTTAGGTAACCCTCTGAATCCACTTCAGAACAGAAACATTAACATCTAAAATTGATTCATCCAAGTCTCGGCCAACATAGTCACAAATATCATTAATTAACCAAACCCTAAATCTATATCTTCTTCTATGGCCAATTTTAAGCTTTAAAAGGGAAGAAAAAGATGAACTACACCGAAATTTCATTTCCCCCTATGAGACTGAGACCCCCATCTGCCAAAATCTTTCATTATATGTCAAATTTATTAAGCCAAACTAAATTCACAAGTTCACAACTAAGGAAAAAGAGATGAACTTCAAGGATCCTTCTCCTTTGGGTTCCAACCAAAACTACCCTCCACCAAAAACCCATATGCATCCTTATAGCTTATCTAATATTTAATCTCCAATATCAATAATCAAGAGTAATTAAGAAGAAGATAAACAAGATGAAAATATGCACCCCTACCTTTGAGCCTAGCTCATGGAGGAAGATGTAGAAGAAGTTGAGTTGATGATTAATTTCTTGGTGTCAAAAGGAAAAGCTCAATGAGATGAAGGTTTTTGTTAACTTGAACTACTTGAGATGAGGAAGCTTTGGTCACCATTTAAAGTTTCAAAGTGGTGTCGATGTGGGGTTCTTCCTCCTCTTTTGTTTATTCTCTTCAAGAATCGAGTGTGTGTGTTTTTGAGAGAATGAAGAGTATGCGTGTGTGTCATGTGTCTCAAGTGAATGTAAGGGTAAGAGCTCCTTAGGAGCTAAGTTATGTCTTAAGTGAGTTAAGAGTGGTGGTGAGGGGTGGTTCAAGCGTTTAGGAAGGGATTAGTCACTCAATCTCATGAAATATGCTTGCCATGCATATTTTAGACATATTAGGATCCAATTAGAACCTAATGTAAACCCTTGGTAATCATTATGTCCTAATTCTAACCAATGATGTGGTAACTTAGTGCTCAAGTTACTTTGCATGAATTCCAATTGGTTTTGGTCAAATCAAATTTTATATTATTTAATAATTACCCTTTTACTTTTGAACCAATGAATTAAAGGCTTGTCTATGTTTGCATGTTATTCAATTGGTGAAAAAGTAATCATTACTCTTTTATTTTAATCTATTATAAACCTTGGTAAATGCCTAAACTCTCTTACATGCATTTTTAATGGCTCCTACTTATTTATAAAAATTACTAAATTTATTTACTACGATTGTTTAATAATTTATTTAATTCTATATCTTAAACACATAAATATTAATTTATAACTAATATATTTAATTATTTAATAATTTCTAAAATGAACTTAATTAACCTTTAGAGGTAATTTGCTTGTTAAATTATTAAACATGCACGTAAATATGTAAGCAAGTCCAACAACAAACTAATCACTATTTTACTAGCTATCTAATTAAGCTAGAAGGGAGGATGTTACATTCTTTCCAAGACAAACATAATAAAATGCATGTTATCAAAGCCTATTTGGCATGGTCTAATCGAATAGGTAAATGGGCTCTTGCCTTAACTGATTTTTCATTACAATACATGTCTTTAAAGGCAATAAAAGGCCAAACCTTGGTTAACCACCCTTGTGTAGAAATCAAACAAGAAGAAAATGACTATGTTAGGCTAAAACCCTAGAAATTATATTTCAATAGGTCGAAACACAGTGGTGGCGTTGATTTGGGGATTCTAATTATTTCCCCAGTTGTTTACCAACAAAATTCAATTTTGAACTAAAATAGAATGTTCGAATAATGAGGTTGAGTATAGGGATGTAAATAAGTCAGGTCAGGCTTCGCCTTAAATAAGCCCGACTTGGCCTTTTTAAAAGTCTTGCCTGACCTGAAAGCCTATTTAAAGTTATACTTTGCAATAAATCTTTTAAATAGGCAAACAAACCTACTTATAAATAAATCAACAGACCTTTACATAGACTAACAAGTCTACCTTTAAATAGGCCAACATGCCTTTACATAGACTAACGGACTTAAGTTTTGAAATAGGCTAACGGGCCTAGACCTTTAAATAGGCCAACAAATGTATGATTTTTAAAATATTATATTAAAAATCTAATATTGTAATTCAATAACATAAGTCTAACAAGTCTAATTATTCAATACTACAAAATTATAACAAATATAACCAGCCTCGGGCCTCAACTTATCCAACAATATAATAATATAATTAGACAAATCCAAAAGGTCTTAAGCCTCAAATTACTAACATCAAAATAGTACAATGACATAAATCTAAAAGGCCTCAAGCCTCAAATTGTCCAACAAACAATACCACAAGTCCATAATAGCTATCCAACAATAATACAAATAACACAAAATAGTAACAAGGCTAGGAGAGGAGGACCAAAGGCATACTTTAAACTTAATAAAAGTAGAATTTGAAAAGTTAATAGCAAAGGAAGGTTTACTTGGCCCCTGAATTCTTGACCCTTCACATTATCAATTGACCTGACTTAAAATCCTGAATTTTAATCATCAATCATCATTAAATCACCTAAATCACTGTTTTTAAAAACATGAAGTCTAGCAATGACTTGATTCAATATTGGAGCCAAAAAGCATGCACGAAAAAAGGACTAGACACTTCCAATATTTAAACAATCCAATGATTTTGTTCAGATCTTTTATGGTTCACTCTCAGACTCTATCACTAACATGTTACTAAGTGGCCTCAATACTCAAGAGGGGGTGAATTGAGTATATAAAATAAGTTCACAAATCTTTCGTAAAATACTTGAATTCTTATTTTCATTGAAGTTATTGTTTGTTAGAGATGAATGGATAGAGGATATATAAGCTTTTCACTCTTAAATGAATTAACCAAGAGATATAGAATTCATATGAAGCAATAAAACAATGCTCAAAGTAAAGAGTAGAGTTTAGGGAAAACAAACACCATGCTGTATCCTAGTTCAGCCACCAATCCACTTGTGGCTTACGTCCAGTCCTCGAGCAATCACTTGAGATTTTTCACTAAATTCCAAGCTTGAATCAGGTGCTTGTTACCTTTACAAATTGGAGCACTCAACACCACCTTGGGATACCTCACCCTTTGTAGCTTGAGCCTCTTCAAACAAGGGATTCCTCACCCTTACAAAGCTTTAAGGGATGTCTCACCCTCTTTTACATATTGAACAAGATATAGAAGAAATGAAACTATCTCTTTAGAGTGGACAATACAAATTGAAGCTTATGGGTATTGAAGATCCACACATTCAAAGCTCAAAATAGAGTATGATCAAAGGGAAGTCAAAAACAGATATTCAAAGCTTAGAAAATGATTTTCAGATTGTTTCTCTTAGTTTCTCTAACCATTCATAAATGCCCAACACTTTAAATTTATAGTTAAAAGTAATTAAGAGCCGTTGGGGTAGTTGAGAGCATTAAATGTTCTTTAATATAGCCATTGAACGTAAGTTCTGGTTGCCCAGATAACTGATTAGGACTTTTTCCTAATCGGTTAGGAGTCAAGAATTGACTCCAAATACATCTCCTAACCGATTACAGGAGATTGCTAATCGGTTAAGGTCTTTAGATTTTGGCTCGGTTAGGAACTTAACTATTTGACTTTTGTGAAACCAAATAATTGATTAGGGTCATATCCTAATCAGTTAGGAATTTAACTAATTGGCTTTTGTGAAACCAAATAATCAGTTAGGATCATTTCCTAATCAGTTAGGGACTTAACTATTTGGCTTCTATGAAACCAAATAACCGGTTAGATGGTTACTTTAATCGGTTAGGATCCTGAGTCTTTTAGTTCCTGTGAAGGGTTTTTATAAGATTGATTTCAAAGAGGTTTTCAAGAACATTTTGCTTAAGCATAAAAGCCATCTTAACAGATATAAATCCTTATTTTGTAAAACATATTTGATTTAAGTAAGAAAACATCCTATGAGCTTAGTCTGAATCCTTCAACTACCTTTACACAAGATCTAAAGCCTATATTCTAGACTTGATGCTCTTTGGGATTTGTCTTGTGCATTTGCCTTCCTTTCTTTGCTTTGTTATCATCAAAATCATTTCTTGAGTCAATGCCAATCACATAACACACGAAGTTAAGTATAAATGCATCCAAATATGTTTTTGATAGATTTTCTTTAAGATAGAACTTCAATTTGATCAAATCTTTAAAGGTCAGCAACAAAACGAGTTAACCACTAAGACATGGTAAGCCACTCAAAATCAGTCCATTAATAATTTAATTGAATCTTTAAAGCTTAATACAAGTAAGCAAAAAGAAAACCCCAGCACTGGAGAATCAGACCCCTGCAACCCCGAACCAAGATGGTCATAATTTTATACATAAAACAAATCAACCCATGAGACATGGAAAATCATTCAGAATCAGTCCATTAACAATCCAACCAAAGCCTCAGAGATTAAGACATCTCCAAACTGGATCAATATGCTATACAGTCATTCAATCACCTTTTCAAATAAATTGCATGCATCAGGGAATAGTATTTACTAGAGTATCTATCAACAACAAAAATACAAGTGCTCAATCCATCCTAAAATCAGTGTGACCACTACCATCCCTTATCAAATTTAAATACAATAAATTAGGCCACCATTCCAATCAAATGACTAAACTCATATTTTTTAGCATGAACATTAAAGGAGGAACTAAGAAAGAAAGAAAAAAATAATATATAAAAAAATAGGGTTTACGCTTGATTCAAATTCGCAGTTGAGGAATGACTGAGAACTAACTCACACGGCTTAGTTCCTCTTCTATTCCAAGTGCAAATTCGCCTTTCATTCCCCTTTTCTTTGAAATCCCACACACTATCTCTGAGAATCCCTCTTTCTCCTCTCTAGAATTTCGTTTTCTTCTTTCTCTACCCACCTCATTTTATTCTCCTCATCTTCTTTCTGCTTCCTCTCTCCTTTTTTATACTCAGTCCCTCCTTTCCCAACTGCTGCGTCCTTCTTCTTGCATGCTGGATAACGGTTTCATGTAGAGTAAAATTTATGTAGGGGAGTGGGTGGATTCGCAGGTGTGTGAAGGAACGATGGTGACAAGGGTCATATAAGAACGGTGCACGGCGGTGAGAAATTGGTGTACGGTGGTGAATAATTATGAGAGGAGGGTAGGTATTTGTAGAGGGAAATGAGTTAGGATATATGGCGTAGCTGCCTATTTTGACTATCTTACTATTTTGATTCTAATTTACTAACTTAGTTTTTTAGTTACTGAATTTTATTAAAATTTAATTAAAAATATATTAATATATTATAATAATTTTAATTATTATAATAATATATATTATATTATATATAATTAAATAAGTCAGGCTAGTCTGTCAGGCCCAAAAGTCCTATTAGATGGCCTGAGACGTGGCCTTTTTAGTTAAACAGGCTTTTAAAAAAGCGTTGACCCAACTTGTTTAGTTCAGGCCAGGCTAGGCCAGGCCATAGGCTCCTAAAGGACAAGTTAACCCATTTCCACCCCTAGTTGAGTATGAAGCCCTTATAGCTAGATTGGAAATATTATTCTCACTTAAGGCTAAGAATGTTAAAATAATGGGCGATTCACAGCTAATACTCAAGCAAATTGCTCGAGAATATAAGTGTGTTAGCCATTAATTAATTAAGTACTTAGCCTTCACAACAAGATTATTAAATGAGTTCAATGAAGTAATTGTCTAGCATATCTTAAGAGAACTTAATGCTAAAGCCAATAAGTTGGCTCAAATAGCTTGTAGGCATAAAATTTCAATAGATGTACTGATAAAATTAATTGAAATAAAAGAAAGGTTATACTCATTTGAAGAAGCAAAAATTTGCTTAGTTGAAAACTTGGATTAGTCCAATTAGAGAAATACAATTATTAATTATTTAAGGAATTCGAGTTCATCAGTTGAAAAGTAAATAAAATATAGGGCACTTCATTATGTTATAATGGTTGACTCATTATTTAAGAAATCAATTTATGGTAACCTATTGATATGTCTAATTGACACTGAAGCATATACAACTTTAGTAAAGGTTCATGAGGGCATTTGTGGTACCAATCAAGTAAGTGAAAATATAGAATGGGTGTTAAATCGACAGCAAGTGTATGGGCTGAAAATAGTAAAAGATTTGTATGCTAACTCTTGTGAAAAATGTCAGAAACATGAAAATATTGAGCACATTCCTGTAAGTGAATTGCACTCAATTATTAAGCCTTGACCATTTCAAGAATAGTCTCTAGATATAATTGACCAAATACATCCTCCATCATCTAAAGGTCAATAGTACATTTTAATAATTATTGATTATTTTAGAAAAAATGGGTTGAAGCTATCCCATTAAAAGATGTTACTTAGTAAGATATAACTGATTTTTCAAAAGAACATATTATCTGTAGTTTTGGGATACCTTAACTTTTAACTACGAATCAGGGAATTAATTTCACTAGTCGAAGAATTATACAATTTGAAGAGTCAAGAAACATCAAAATGATTACTTCAACTCCATATTATGCCTAAGTCAATGAACAAGTTTAAGCTATTAATAAAATCATTGTAAGTTTAATAAAGATACATGTAAGTCGAAGGCCTAAAAGTGGAAGCAAAATGGAACATGGGGGCTTTCCCACATGTTAATTCAAATTATTTTTTCCCTCAAAAGTCTTTTCATCTAACAAATTCAATAAGAATCAAATTGAAAAGATATTATTCAAACAATATAATATTTACCTCTTCCTAACTCGTCAAGAGGATAAATATTGGGGGTTGATAGTTGTTAAGACTATCAAGTTACATCAATTTATAAACCAATAACAACAACAACAACAATAACAATAATAATAACAACAATAATTAAGCATTTTCCACTAGGTAGGGTCGACCGCATGGATCAAATGACGCCATTGTACCCTATCATAAACCAAGCCTATCATAAACCAAGTCTTTAGAAATGTCATACAAATCTAAATTTTTTTAATCGTTTCACCTATATTCTTTCTTGGTCTCCCTCTACCTTTAGCTATTGGGCTACCCTCCACCTAATCTATTCTTCTTACAGGAGCTTCTAAGGGTCTTCTCTTTACATGTCCAAAGCACCTAAGGCGAGATTCTCTCATCTTTTCCATAGTAGGTGCTACCCCTACTTTCTCTCTAATGTATTCATTCTTAATCTTATCTTGTCTTGTATAGTCACACATCCAACGCAATATCCTCATCTCAATGACACTGATCTTATGTTCTTGCTGACTTTTTACTGCCCAACATTCAGTACTATACAACATCACGGATCTAATAGTTGTGCAGTAAAATTTACCCTTAAGTTTGAGAGGCACTTTTCTATCACAAATAACTCCTAAAGCAATCCTCCATTTCTTCAATTCAGCTTGAATCCTATGGTTTACATCTCCCTATATCTCTCCATCATTTTATATGATAGATCCAAGATACCTAAACCGTATGACTTGTGGTATCTCCAATTTTCACTGCTAAGCTAGTATTAACACACTTCTTACTGAACTTACATTCCATATACTCCTTCTTACACCTACTTAGATGGAAGTCATGTTCTTCCAAAGCTCGTCTCCATAGCTCTAGCTTTCATTTGTTTCTTCTCTCGACTCTCCAACTAAGACTATATCATTTGTAAAAAGCATGCATTGTGGCATCAACTCTTGGATATGCGCAGTAAGCACATCCAAGACTAAAGTAAAAAGATAAAGACTCAAAGTTAACCCTTGGTGTAGTCTTATAGTTATAGGAAAATCTTCTGTGACCCCACCATGTGTTCTCACACTAGTTTTAGCCCCATCATACATATCTTAGATTGCTCGAATATAAGCAATACAAACTTCTTTATTCTCCAGAGCCTTTCACAAAACCTCTCTTAGTACCCTATCGTAAGCTTTTTTCAAATCAATGAAAACTATGTGTAGGTCTTTTTGCTTCCTCCGATACCTCTCTATCAATCTTCGTAGAAGATAGATTGCTTCCATGGTTGACCTCCCAGACATAAACCAAATTGATTCTCTAAGATATGAGTCTCTTGTCTTAATCTCTGTTCAATTACTCTTTCCCATAACTTCATGGTATGACTCATGAGCTTAATTCCTCTGTAATTTGCACAATTTGTATATCTCCCTTGTTCTTATAAATAGGGATTAAAGTGTTTCTCTTCCATTCATTTGATATTTTATTAGACCTCATTATTTCTTTAAATAGCTTTATGAGTCATCTTATGCCTTTCTTTCCTAGGCACTTCCATACCTCAATAGGTATATTATTCGGTTTGACCGCTTTTCCATTATCCATCCTCTCCAAAGCTTCTTTTACCTCAAACTCCTGAATTCTAAGATAAAATATTTTATTTTGGTCCTCCTCTATAGTGTTTAGAATGTTCGAGTCCTTTAATGTCACATGTCTCTCATTAAATAACTTGTGAAAATAACTATTCCATCGATCCTTGATGTCTTATTCTGTAACCAAGACTTTACCCTCTTCATCCTTAATGCTTTTTACTTGATCCAAGTCTCTTGTCTTCCTTTCCCTACTTTTAGCAAGCTTATAAATATTCCATGTTCCTTCTTTGGTGCCCAAAGATTAATATAACTCGTTAAACGCTTTATCTTTCGCCTCGCTTATCGCCTTCTTAGTATCTTTTTTAGTTACCTTATATTTTTCCCAATTTTCATCGTTTTTACATACATGCCAAGCTTTATAACATTCCCTTTTTAACCTTAATCTTAACCTTATCCTGTACACTTATGTCCTACCACCAACATTCTTTATCCTTGGGTCCAAAACCTCTTGATTTACCGAGTGTCTCCTTTGCTACCTTTCTAATCCCTTTAACCATTTTGTCTTACATATCATTAGTACTCCTTTGTACCTCCCAAATATCTTCTTTCATAATCCTCTTCTGAAAGAGCATTTGTTTTCCTTCATTTAATTGCCACCATTTGATTCTTGAGACTTTTTCTCAATAATTTCTCCTTACTCTCATCTTAACCCGTATATCCATAACCAAAACCCTGTGTTGGGTAGTCAAGCTCTCTCTATGGATGACTTTACAATTCATGCAGAGCTTTCTATTAAATTTTCTTATTAGAAAGAAATCAATTTGAGAGCATGAACCTCCGCTTCTGTATGTGATAAGATGCTCTTCCTACTTCCTAAAACAAGTATTAGCTATTGTAACTCAAAAGCTAGCAAAAAATCTAGAATCGCTTTGCCCTCTGTATTAGCTACTCCTAGGCTATACCCCCCATGCAAACCTTCATACCACCTAGATTCGCTCCCAACATGACCATTTAGGTCCCCTCATAGAAAAATCTTCTCTCTTAATGGTATTCCTTGAACTAAACCTTCTAAATCCTCCTAAAATTTTATCTTGTAGTGCTCGTCTAACCCTACTTAGGGTGCATACACGCTGATAGCGTTAAAATTTTCCTGTTCCACAACAAACGTCAAAGCTATGATCTTATCTCCGAACCATCTCACATCCACAACATTATTCTTTCAATTCTTATCTACTATTAGGCCTACCCTATTTCTAGATTTTACCTTGCCGGTGTACCAAATCTTAAAACTTGAAGTGTTGAGTTCCTTTGCCTTTTCTCCAACCCACTTAGTTTCTTGTAGGCACATAAAATTAATCCTCCTCCTAATCATGGTGTCAACTATTTCCATTGATTTACCTATAAGAGTGCCTATATTCCAAGTTCCAAAATGCATCTTACTCTTATAAACTAGCTTCTTTACCCACACCCATTCACGAAAATGTGGGAACTCTTATTTATTTTTCACTACACTCAAGTAGCGATGCAGCGACTCTTGCTCATTTGATGTTGTACTCGAGCCATACAATGCATTTCTTAGGGGCAATGACCTAGCATTAACATAATCACATCGTTTATCCATGTCATAGAGATTCGACAACGTTTTACGTTGGCTATCGACTGCCTCACATAACCCTCCTCTTTTATCCGGTCTTGGGACCAGCTATGTAGGGATTTGTAACAAGGCTCAACATAGGCAGGGTTATCAATTTACAAACTAATTCACCAAAATACTTGTAGTATAAAGTACCACCGGGTCAAGCCCTTGGATCATTCTAATTAAGCAATCAAATTAAGAGGTTAATAAGGGGAAGGTTGAAGAATTGATTAACAGAAAGCAATTAAAAACTATAAACAAAATTAAGTAAATAACTGATCCAAGGAAATCAACTAATCTTGAGTTTAATTCATCCTTGATCACTAAGAATCCATTCAATTGTTATCCAAAGTTCTTGGCCTTGGATCACATCAAGAAGCCTTAAGATGATCCATGAATTCTCTACGAGAAAAGCATCTAGAATTTAGTTAATCAAGGTTAAACGAATTAAGCACTCATCTAAGCCATAATTAACCTAGAAACCAGAATTCAACCAAGCTAAATAATCCATTAAACATCATGTTAGCCATGGCAACCATTACCAAAGAGGGGGGTGAATTAGGTGATGTCAAGTTTTTAAAGCAACATTAAGAAATTAAGCATTTTGAAACATTCAATTAATAAATGTAGCGAAACATGCATAGCATATATAATTAAAACACAAATGTAAAGGAGATAGGGTTGAGAGAAGTAAATACAATATTTATCCTGATTCAGTCACTAATCACTTGTGGCTTACATCCAGTCCTCAAGTAAACCACCCGAGATTTTTCACTATCTTCAAGCTTCAATAGGTGCTTGACAACCTTTACAATTGAGAGCACTCAACACACCTTAGGATACCTCACCCTTGTGCTCGAGCCTCAAGCAGGGATACCTCACTCTTTATAACCTTTGAAGGATACCTCACCCTCTTTACAATCAAGGGATACCTCACCTTTTACGACTTTTGAGAGATACCTCACTCTCCAAGGGATACCTCACCTTTTACAATATTTGAGAGATACCTCATTCTCTAAGGGATACCTCACTCTTTTCTCTAGAAGGATACCTCACCCTCTCTTTTACAGATTATACAAAGGGTAGAAGATAGAAACTCTCTCAAAGAGTAGATAATACAAATTGAAGCTTATGGTTATTGAAGATTCACACTTTCTAAGCTCAAAAATAGAGTATGATGAATGTGATTAACGAAATACGAATATTTTCTCAAGAAGGATTTTCAAATGTTTGTCTTAGTTTCTCTAACCCTTCATTAATGCCCAACAACTTAGATTTATAGATGAAAGCAATTAAGAGCTGTTGGGGAGAGGTTGGAATCATTAAATGCCAGAATAGAACCGTTGTACGTGTTTACTGGTTTTCCAGATAACCAGTTAGGAGATTTCACTAACTAGTTAGGAGATTTTGCTAACCGGTTATGAGTCTTAAAATTTGACTCTAATTCATTTGCTAACCGCTTAGGAGATTTAGCTAACCGGTTAGGAGACTTAAAAAATGACTTCTAATTCACTTGCTAACCGATTAAGGAATTTGGCTAATTGGTTAGGAGATTTTGCTAACTAGTTAGGAGTCTTAAAATTTGACTCCTAATTCATTTGCTAACCGGTTAGGAGACTTAAAATTTAGTCTCTAACTTTCTCAATAACCAGTTAGAGGATTTCACTAATCAGTTAGGAGTTTTTCAAAATGGCTCCTGACTTGTCCAATAACCAGTTAGAGAGAGTCTCTAATCGGTTAGGGGCTTTTCTAAATGGCTCATGACTTGTCCAAAAACCTGTTAATGATTTTGTCAAGAAAGCAAGATTTTCAAAGTATTTTTTAATCTTTCTAAAAACCATTTTTTTCAAACTTTAAAAAATAATTTTCATAAGTATAGATCCTGATTTTGCAAACTTGTTTAAGTTGAGTAATAAAACCAATTGATGAGCTTAGTGTGAATCCTACAAATACCTTTACACAAGATCTCTAAGACTTATAATCTAAACTTGAAGCTCTTTGAGACTTGTCATTTGCATAATCATTTTTTCCTCTGTTTGTTATCATCAAAACCATTGCTTTAGTCAATGCCAATTACACATCTTTGTTGCATTGTTTAGTCTCTACAATCCTTCTAAAAGTCATGGTAATTATACAATTACAATATCAACATCCAAATCAAATTAAGCAATTTAATCCAGATTCAATCAAAATCAAAAGAGATAGAAGACAAACTTGATTAATAATTAAATATAGAACAGTCAAAATAAGATCTTAAAAATAAACATCAAGATCTTCAATCCCTAGAATTGATTGAAAGGTTCTAGCCCTCCATGGATAGGAGGGAAGAAATGCAGAAAAAAGGAAGAAAACCTAGAGAGAAAGGAGAGGAAGAGAGATGAAGAGATAAGGTGAAAAATGCTAAATGAATTGTATCCCTTATTTTCTACTGGTCTAACCTTATAACTAAATCCTCTTTTGGCCTTAAATGATTAGAATCCCATTAGGTACAAAGGTAGGTCAATTAGAAATCATTAGGCCCAAGTACCATGTCATTTAGAGGCTTAAAACTCAAGTTATGCCCAATTAAGTGGCCTAACTCACCAACAACATGCCCCTGACTTCCAGCTCTAATTGCATGCCCAAAACGACATAGTTAAGCTTAGGAGCTTTCATAGGAGTTGTATCTTTGTGTTTCAGGTTCCATTTGGGCCTAATTTGACATCCATTAGACTCTAACTCAAGATACGAGCTAATGAGTACGCAGAGGTCAAGCTGTCAAGATCAACATTCTGGATCTTGCTTCAACTTTAGTTTAAATTGTCCAAACATATGATCTAGCTCCTGAGGTCTTCATGAAACTTGTAGAGATTTGTCTTATCTTTCCCACAAGACTACAATCACATCAATTAGATATTTGAAACTCAAATTATAGTCAAATTACTGAACACTGCCAAATAGACAAATTAAGGTCAAATCATGCAAAAATTCCTTCAATGATCCAACTAAGCCTAATATCATAAAATATGATAAAACTAACTTAATTAAGTTAAAATGGACCTTAAGAATCCTAGTGAGATGGCAATTAAATGAATAAAATATTTTTCTATCAGGGATATTTGTTGCTATCAAAATGATATTTTCATTTACAAATCAAAGTCAAAGGCTTAGTATTGCCAAGAAATTACCAAAAGCAAGTGTTATGTGATCATAAAAATCCTCACCATCTTCTTCATAACCACCATTTTTTCACTTTTTTACAACTCCTATAAACATCTCTTCTCCATCTTCTTCGTGAAACCACCACCAACCGAGTTTGAACCCACCGAGATAAATCCCATCGTGACCTGCGAACCACCCACCGGATCCGGCCCCCACGAGCCACTCTCGGCATCCTAGAACCGGAACTATGCCAGATCTGAGCGGCGCCATAGAAATCATCGCACACGTCCCACCATGGCCCAGATCTGAGCGGTGTCGCAACAAAAACCGCTCTACGTGCCCCACCTAGGCTCAGATCTGAACCGCGCCACACCAGAAATCAACGCACGCGTCCTACCACGGCTCAGATTCAAGTCGCGCTGCACCAACTGCACAGCCATGCCATTGCTGCCACGGCTACCCGAACTACCTCTACCCGTTGTGCATCAATTTTCTCAGAGAAAATAGGGGCTTTGGTTCCTCTGCTGGTTTTTCTTTTTCAGGAGCATCGAAGACTATACGTCAAGGGGAAGCAGTGTTGTTGAGGTCTTAAGGGAGCGAGCTCGTAGTCAATATCAATCTTAATATCTGGGTGCATAAAGGAAATGAAACAACAGCACGAGTGGACGGAGGTAAGTAGACGATGACGGCAAAAAGTGATATGTGTGAAATAACATCATATTTTGTTCTTGTTTTGCATGCATTTTTAGGCATTTTAGGCATTTTAGTTTCTCTTTCTATTTGTTTTTCCTTTAGTTTGGATAACTGCGGTGTTTATGGTGTTGTTGTGCAGGATTGGTGCTCAATTGGCCTTGAAATGAATGGAAAGCTTGCATGATTGAAGTTGGAGCTTTACGGATAGCAAAAAGGTGCAAAAAGCTCACTCTAGAGAGATCCACGACCTGCCTGTGGAATTTCCCACGGCCATGGATCGAGCAGCTACGTGAAGAAGCAAAAGTGATTTTCTAAAAAATTCCACGGCCTGGCCGTGGAATGATCCACGATCATGGAATTTAGTCAGCAAGATCCACGGCCATCCCGTGGAACGATCCACGGTCGTGGATCGCAGTCCGAATCAGTTTTTAAGTTTTATTTTTATTTATTTTGATGGGTTTAGACCAGTTGAAACCCTAAGGGTATATATAGATGCTCTGAATGTAATATGGGGGTTCCAATTTGGTTTGAAAGGAGGTATATTTGGAGGCTCTTGATCTTCATCTTTCTCCTCTCTTCTCTCTTTGATTACGGGTTTGGATGTTCTTGAATTTGATTTCTTGTTTCTTCTCCTCCATGTCTGAGTAGTTCTCTTTGTTTCTAGGATTGGGCAATGCCTTTTGATACATTGATGATGATTAATTGACTTTGTTTCCCCTTTTATTAATATTGAATATTCTTTGATTCAATCCTTATTGCGCTTATTCATGTGAATTTGCTGGCCACATATTTGCATCTCATAGATATCTAGGGACATACTGAGAGGTGAACCTAGGTGTTGGAACCATAAGAATTGAACTTAAGGTCTAAATCACGAGAGTAGGTTTAGCCTTTCAAGGATTCAATGAATTACCATAAAGCGTAATGGGTTTAATTTAAATTCAATTACCACGAGAGTAGGAATTGGTTTAATTGGGCACGGTTCTTGTCTCTTCAGAAAGAACATTAACTAATTTATGGTGATTCACCTTCAATTGAATTTCAATTTTAATAAAAGGGTTGTCAATTAGGATTTGTCTTGTATCATTGTGGTTATCCCAATCTTGAAAGCTTTATTTAATCTGAAAAACCTTTCTTAATAACTTGCTATTTTTGTCCTTAATTTTGTACTCCAGTATTTATTTATTTAATTGCTTGGTTATTAAGATCTCATCAATCAATGATTATATTTTCTTTGTTTAATTTAATTGAATTAATTAATTAATTAGTATTCATAGACACAGTCCCTATGGATTCGATCTTTTATTACTTGACGACGAAACCGTACACTTGCGGATTTCACGCACCAGAAAGTGGAGACTTCGCAAGGAAGAAAGCAAGGCCCGATGGACATAGCTAGAGCAGAGCAAGGTGGGAAGTCTGATGGCACTGGAGCAGTTTCTTACTTCTTCTCAGAGATACCCAAAAATTTTGGAGCTAGAGAGATGTGGGGGGTGTTCCAAAAATATAGGAATGTTGATGAAGTTGTCATATCGGCTAAGAGAAATCAAAGAGGTCGTCATTTTGGTTTTGTTCGTTTCTTTGATGTTAGAAATCCTCATACTTTTGCTATCAAACTTGACAATATATTCATTGGGGTCAGAAGATCTTTGTCAACTTACTAAGGTATCAACGAGTTAAATGGGGGGTCAAGGTACAGGGAAGGAACAGACAGTATAAGAAAGAACCATATATGGAGAACAGGAAATACATGCAGAGATAGGAATGGATTTCTTATGCCTATGTAGTGAAGTCTGGAACTTAAGCAAGGCCATCTAAGGGAGCGGATGTCAATGCAAGGACGGCGAAGAAGGAGTTTGCACATTTTCACTTTGATGTTGATAAGAGTGAAGTATAGAAACTAAACAAGGTGTTCATTGGGCAAGTTTCTAAACCTAGGATGTCATACAATATCCAAGAAGAGTTCCACAGACAAGGTTATTTCTCAGTCAAGGTTACTCCACTGGGATCTAATCTTGTTCTTATGGAGGCTGTTGATGAAGGTGAAATCCATGCTTTTATCAAGGATGCCAAAGATTGGCTTGGCATGTGGTTCGATGAAATCCGTAGTTGGAGTCCCAGAGAGGTTGACAATGAAAGGTTAGTATGGATCCGTTGTTACGGTGTTCCTTCTCATACTTGGTTTGTGAAGTTTTTTTCTTTTTTGGTTTCCACTTTTGGAGAGTATGTTAATGTAGACGACAGTACGTGGAAGAAAACTACGATGGATGTTGCTAGAATATTGTTTAGAACAAAGGTCCATGATTTGGTGAATAGGGTGATTAAGGTCAACATAAATGGAGATGTCTTCTCTGTTAAATTAGTAGAAGACTGGTATGATCCACTACAATGGGTTACGCCCTGTAAAAAAGAGCCTTATTAATCCAGTTCAGACGATGAGTCCTACGGTGGCGAATCATTATTTCCAGCGGAAGGTGAAGCAGTGGATTTCTTTGAAGAAGATGATAATTTGAATATGGCCAATAATGATACATTAATTGACCCAATTCCTGATGAGAATAATATGGCGAGAACTGAAGATGCAAATCCTAATTCCGGGATCATGCAGTGTATGGAAAGGGATAATGGAGTGGCGGTTAATAATAGTAATTCAATGCAAATCATTGTTGCGCACAATCAGACCCATAATGATTATGAGGCTAAGGAGGGTGAAGTGAGCGCTGGTATTGGTGGGTTGGATAGGAGTACATTTGGACCTATTACTGTGTTTGAAGATCCATCTATTGGGACACTTAAGATTGTGGACGTGGATAATAGTAAGGAGGCTCAATGTGCAGTCGTTGGGCCAGTTACTTATCCAGCAATCTATCCTTACGCAGTAACTCACAAATTCCCTTATGAAGAACGAGAGAAGCTCCCTCTTTTGGTTAGCTATCGTTCCCCTCCGCCTGACCTAGGTCGAGATCAAGCGTCCATCTCTGCGAAAAGTTCCAAATTTTCAGGGGGCTCTGTCTTATGTTGTGATTCTGTCTCCGATTCAGATATTGACAGATGCAATGATAAATTTTGGGCGAATCAAGAGGGATCAATTGCGGCCAAAATCTGGAAATTTGCCAAGAAGTTGGGGGTCTCAAGAAAGGAAGACGATGCAGTCTATATTGAAAAGATTCATCAAATGGAGACTCGTGATCTTCAGGACAAAGTTCAGCGGGGGAAAAAATTAAGAACTCATGAAGATTCTGTCACTGAATATATGGGGGTTGGGAGATCGCGCAAAAAGAAGGAGGATGCGGTCTCTTGTTCTATCTGGTAAGTTTGATTTTTTTCTGTTATAAGAATCTAAACATACTAGTATTGATGCAAATTTATTAGCAAGTATATGGGGAGGCTATGACTTTGACTGGGTAGCTAAACCCTCAGAAGGGTTGTCTGGTGGATTTATTTCTGTTTGGAAATCAGGCCTGCTGTCTGTTAAATTTAATTTCTCTGGTGTTGGTTTCTTAGGTGTGTGCGTCAATTGGAAAAATTCTGACTCTCTGTATTATATTGTTAATGTGTATTCTCCATGTAATATGTCTGGAAAACGTAAAATGTAGGAAGATTTATACATGTCAAAAAAGGGGAGTGGTGCGTGGCAGGGGATTTTAATGCAGTGGTGTCTAAAAGTGAAAGAAGGGGACTGTCCAGTCAGGATAATCAGAAGGAAATAGATGAGCTCAGGCTATTTATTGATAAAATGGAGTTATTTGACGTACCTCTTATGGGGAAAAAATACACATGTTTCAGTGCTGATGGAAACTCTATGAGCAGAGTTAATGGATTTTTGTTATCTGAAGGTTTAATTACTGAGTGGAATGTTACAACTCAATGGGTAGGGGACAGGGACATCTTTGATCACTGTCCTATTTGGTTGATGTGTTCAAATAGTAACTGGGGGCCTAAACCCTTCAGATTTAATAACTGCTGGATGGATCATAAGGGATTTAAGTCCTTTGTGGAAGAGTGTTGGAATTCTTTTCAGGTGGAGGGATGGAAGACTTATATTCTAAAGGAGAGAATGAAATTGTTAAAGGATATATTGAAATGGTGGAATAAGGAGATTTTTGGCTTTGTGAATCTGAAAATTGACAAAACAGTTGAAGAAGTTAATGCTCTGGATGTTTTAGCATCAGGGGGAGATAGTATTGATTTAGACTGCAGAAAATTATTAACAACTCAGTTTTGGCAGCAGTTAAATGTTAAAGAGAGTTTGATTTTGCAAAAATCTAGAGCTAGATGGATACTTGAAGGGGATGCCAATACTAGGTATTTCCACGCATGCTTAAATTCAAAGAGGAGAAAAAATCAGTCGGTAGCTCTAAAGTAGGTGAGGTTTGGTTAGAAGGTGTGGAAGAGATTAAATCTGAAGTTAAAAGACATTTTGAGCAGATCTTTCTGGAATCAGATTTTTGTAGACCTATTTTGGATGGAATTTGTTTCCAGCTCCTCTCTGATGAAGATAACTCGAGTCTTACTGCTCCGTTTATAGTAGAAGAAATTAAGGAGGCAGTGTGGAGTTATGAAGGGAATAAAAGTCCTGGGCCTGATGGATTTAATTTCAACTTTATTAAGTCTTGTTGGGATATGCTCAAATCTGAGGTGTGTGATTTTATCCAGGAATTCTATGTTAATGCCTGCTTGTCTAAGGCTATAACAACTTCTTTTTTTGCGCTAATTCCTAAGAAGGATCACCCACAATCTTTATCAGATTATAGACCAATCTCCCTTATTGGCAGTCTTTACAAAATAATTGCTAAGTTACTTGCATTGAGGTTGAAAAGAATTTTGGGTAAGGTGATATCTTCATGTCAATCTGCATTTCTTCCAAATAGCCAATTTTTTTGATGGTGTTAATGAGATTATTGATTTGGCAATAAGGAGGAAGGATAATTGTCTCATATTGAAAGTGGATTTTGAAAAGGTTTACGATTCTATAAGTTGGAACTACCTAGATTATATGTTGATTAGAATGGGATTCAACTCTACTTAGAGAAAGTGGATGAAGGCTTGTATCTTTTCTAATTCATCATCGGTATTGGTTAATGGAAGTCCTACGGAAGACTTTGAAGCCAAGAAGGGTCTAAGGCAAAGGGACCCATTGGCTCCTTTTTTATTCTTAATAGCTGCTGAGGGGTTGACTGGACTGGTTAGTAAAGCTGTAGAATTGGGTTGCTTGAAGTGTTATATGGTGAATCAAGACATCCCATTCCCTCTTCTTCAGTTTGCCGACGACACCATCATGGTGTGTGAGGGTTCATGGGATAATCTAAGGAGTATTAAAACAATTCTGAGGAGCTTTGAATTAACTTCGGGTTTGTGAGTGAATTTTTCCAAAAGCAATCTATTCGGCTTAAATTTAGATGATCATTTTTTGGATGCAGCATCTAATTTCTTATCTTGTTGCATTAGAGCTTTTCCTTTCAAGTTTCTAGGAATTTCGGTCGGAGCTAATCCAAGGAGATGCTCTACTTGGTTTCCGGTGGTGGAATCTATGAAGAAGAGGCTATCTTTGTGGAAAGGACGTCACCTTTCTATGGGAGGAAGAGTCACACTAGTTAACTCAGTTTTGACTAGTATGCCCCTATATTTTTTCTCCTTCTATAAAGCTCCAAAAAAGATTGTGAAAATGCTCATTAAGATTCAAAAGAATTTTTTATGGGGAGGAGGTGTAGAGCATCAAAAAACAAATTAGGTTTGTGAGGAAAAAGTTTGCCTTCCGAAGAAGTTTAGGGGCTTAGGTGTGAAAAACCTCGAGTTGTTTAATATATCATTGTTATCTAAGTGGAAATGGCGTTATTTGACGGATCGAAAGGCCATTTGGTTCAATTTGTTGTCTTATAAATATGGTCCTTTGGCTAAGTGTGTATTGCAGGGTTCAGCTTCATCTCTTAACCGTGAATCATCTATTTGGTGGAGAGATTTAATTTTGCTGGATATAGACAGAGGTAGCTGCTTTCTTCGGTTCTTGGAGGTGGTTCAGTTTAAACTTGGCACAGGTGTGGATATCAGCTTTTGGAGCGACAAGTGGCTTGGTATGGCTCCTCTTAAAGATTGCTTCTCTAGACTTTTTCAGGTAGCTGCGAATAATATCTTGACAATAGCAGAAATGGGTAACTGGATTGGTGATAAGTGGGTTTGGAATTGGAGGTAGAGACGTACTTTATTCGTTTGGGAGGAGGAGCTTTTGAAGGAACTTGAAAATTTACTTGATTCTGTTATTCCTCAAAAGGAGGTGTGTGATTCTTGGAGTTGGACCCCTGACAATTTAAATGATTTTTCTGTGAAATCTGGTTATTTACACTTATTGAATCTTCAAAGGTCTTTGATTCTTAATCCAATTTTAGCAAACGCTTACTAAGTTTTATGGAAGAGTGTTGTACCATCCAAAGTTACTGTTTTTGCTTGGAGGCTGTTTCAAGACCGACTGCCAACAAGGGAGGTGCTGTCTCATAAGGGAATAATCTCTCCTGATCATGGTGTTTCATGTATTTTTTGTTTTTCTCACTGTGAGACTTGCAGTCATTTATTTTTTCCTTGTCCTTCTCTTATAATGTTTGGTCTATAATTTATGCTTGGCTGGGTTTTGATGGTGTTTATCATAATGATGGAGTCAGCCACTTTCTATAACATGGGGCTATTATCAAAGAGAAGAAGTTTAAAAGAGTAAGACATATTATTTGGTTTGCGGTTATTTGGTCTCTTTGGTTATTGAGGAACAAAGTTATTTTTCAGGGGGTAATAGTTGATTGTATTTCTGTGATTGCTCAAATTAAGTTTTTATCTTGGGGATGGTTCATTTGTAGGGAAGGTAGAAATTCAGGTCTCTTTTATTCAGATTGGTGTATTAATCCTTTGGATTGTCTTCAGGCTTTTTAACTTTGTACTATGATATAACGGATTGGAGTACCTCTTGTACTTCTTATCAATACACTTTTGCTTATAAAAAAAAGGGGCTTAGTATTAAGCTTAAGGCAACGTTGAGGCGTTCAATTTGGATTGATGCCTTCTTTTCGGGTAAGGATTGAAATTGCAAATGTGGTTGATGAGTATACAAAAGTGCTTTCTAAATACTTTATTATTGGATTAAAATATTAGAATGTGAATAGAAATTATTGGAATTAATGAGTATTTTTTATTGAATTTCTATTTTACTTTAAAATATTTTTAAATAAATTTTTGTGTTTAATTTCAGAATTTATAAATAACAAGTGAAAGCTCAATTAAATTCAAAGAAAGATTTAATTGAAGCTTAAATAATAGAGGAGCTACTGGGCTGTACGATGTGTGAGAAAAAAAAAAAGAAAACCTAATTAAAAAAAAGAAGAAGTTGCTGCAGCTTATAAATTGAAGAAAGAAGGTTGTAACACGGGGTCGTGCCCAACAAAGCTAAAAAGAAAAGAAACAGGAGAGACGCGCTGGCGCGCTGCAACAACAAAAAAAAAGAGGAAAAAGAAGGAGAATTGGACGGATTGGAATATTAGAGCACGCGACTTGAGAAGGAAAAATAAGAGAAGAAAAGGCCTACGATGGCAGCACAGTATAGCAACGTTGCAGTGTGGGTAACTTTTGTGCTATCAAAAATTGTAATGAGATAATTTTATTATGTTTTAATTTTATTATATTTTGTTAAATTTTTTATATTAAAGGGGTGATAAAATTTTGATTATTTTGATATTATTATGTTAAATTATTTTTATTTAATTTTAAGATTTAATGTTCATTGATTTTATTTTTTATTAACTTATATGAATGGATTTTAAGATGAGTTTAATTATATTTTTCTCATGTTTTATAATTTATTTGTCTTATCTGAATGTTAGTGGTAATTTTTTTATATCAATTGTGATTTCTTATTAAGGATATATTTGGTGGTTTAATAATTATTATTAATTAAGAAAATTTTATCATACATGTGATTATTATTTTTAATGTTTTATTAATATATTTTCTGTGAGCACATGCATGCTACTAGATGTTCATGAGTTAAATTATTTGAATATAATAATTTGACATAATTATATTAAAATTAATTTTGATGAATTCTAAACCTTAGTCATCTTATATATGATATAAAACTCAATTTACTTTACTTTGTTTACTTAATTTTGCATTTAAAATAATATTTATTTATTTTTAATCATTTGATAATTTTTTAGTTTCTTTGTTTCTTTAGTTATTCTTTTAATTTGTATTTTTATAAAATTGATACTTCAAAACTGTGCTACAATTATCACGATATTCTTTGGGTGTAATCAATGATTTTCAAACAATAGATTTGATAAGATTGAAGAATACGGCCGCTTTTGAACGAAGAATTAGATCAAGTTGAAGGAGAAAATTGGAGATTAAAAAGATTTAATGGAACTTAGAATAATTTAATATTGTCTTAAAGTTAATTCAATTTTGGATAGATTTGAGCAGTCATATGTTCAAAATTCAAATTGGTTTTTAAATTTGAAATATAGCAGTCTTTAGAGGTTAAGTACTCTTTTTAAGATCAACACAAGTGTCATTGTTAGGATTAGAAAGTTATTAAGTTCAAAACATTTGTTAATATCTTGTAAGAAAGACAATTACCTGTATTGTCTATAAATATCCAAGAGGATGAATGCATTAAGATGACTGGAAATACTAGCATACATTTTTCAGAAGTCCTATAAATTACCTTGAGGCCTATGGACAAGTACATAAATTAGTCAAATATGTCTTCCATACTGCCTCATTTTATGCATTTCTTTCAATAATGCAAATTTTATTTTCATTCAACATATATTGTTTTTAGTGTTTCTTTTCATCTCCTGAATGAATGATCTTTGATCATTTGATTTCTTTTACTTTTTTGGTCATTTACTTTGTCCTTAGTTTACCTTGCACTACTCTCGATTGTTTCATTTACTTTGCGTTGTCACTTTAATTTGGATTATTTCCAGTTACTATATTTCATTTCTATATTTTCATTTCTATATTTTCATTTCTGCACTTAGAATTGCATTGCACTTTTACTGTTTGACATTTCATTTATATCTATCCTATCAATTCATTATTACATTCATTACCCTTTACTTTTCGAAATTATCTACATTCTTTGTCTTAACATTATTTTTGTAAACCACTAAAAACTTAAGAATATTTTAAAAAAAGATATTATCTTTCTAAATTAAGAATTAAAATCGAATTTGTCTTTTACAAACAAATCTGAGTAAACAACGTAATAATCAATCGGGAGAATAATGAATGAAAAATTTCAACCTCAAGATGCCTAACTTCGATCAAAGGGTACTCGATCATCTACCCAAGGTAGCATTTTCTCATATAAGATTTTCAAATATATCATTATAGCAATATAGACTATATATCATTTTCTAGCTGTAACTTTTCCCGAATATTCTCCTTATATCGTTTTTCTTTTGACTAAATTTATTAGCTTTATAAATTCATCTGGAAATTGAGTTCATAAGCGAGGAATTAAGTATACGTAATAATCACTTTGGAGAATAATGAATGAAAAGTTTCAACCTTAAGATGCCTAACTTCGATCAAAGGGTCCTCGATCACACCCACCCTAGAGAGCATTTTGCTGCAATTTTTCTCGAATGTTATACTTATATCTTTTTTTCTTTTGACTCATAATTTATACTTGATTTACATCTTTCACGTGTTTCAGTGGCTTGCAAGCAGGTAAATGTCAATCAAAATTTTTCTTCTTTATTTGGATGTAGTGCCAATCATACTCTACATTGTCAGTGACTGAGTGGAATAAGGTATTACAGGCGGTCTCAACCCGATAATAACAATAATGAATATTCAACTTAGAAAAAAATCAGCTTTTTGGTCCAATAAGGAAGGTTTCCCTATTAGAAAGCTAGGCACATGTCACCTCACTTTTCTATATTGCCACAGTACACACGCCTCCAGCTACTACATGCTTGACGACCTCACTAGCTTTTCTCAACTATAAATAGCATGCTCTGATTATCCCTCTATAAACACTTCTAACTATTGATATAGCTTAGATAAGTATTCGATCAGTTTCATACCCTTGCGTTCCATACGCAGTGACCTTTGAATTTTATTGACCCGTGTCATAATGGCAGCTATGAGGGGTTTAGCTCTTCTTGTTTTGCTTATTACAATCAATGCGGTAGTGTCTGAAAGTAGAGTGGCAAGAAAGGACCTGGGAATTGGGTTGGATGCTGGTGCAGGCTCTGGTGCAGGAGCAGGGTCTGAGTCCGGTTCTTCATCTGGGTCAGGCTCTGGTAGTTCTGGTTCTGGAGCAGGTTCATATGCAGGATCTCATGCTGGGTCTGGGGCTGGGTCAGGCTCTTCTGGAGCAGGTTCTGAAGCAGGTTCTCATGCCGGGTCTGGGGCTGGATCAGGCTCTTCTGGAGCAGGTTCTGAAGCAGGGTCTCATGCCGGGTCTGGGGCTGGGTCAGGCTCTTCTGGAGCAGGTTCTGAAGCAGGGTCTCATGCCGGGTCTGGCGCTGGATCAGGCTCTTCTGGAGCGGGTTCTGAAGCAGGTTCATATGCAGGGTCTCACTCTGGGTCAGGATCTGGTGGTCATGGAAAGTGAAATCATGCATGTAAGCTAGAATAAACATCTTGTGGGAGAAAAGAACAAGATAGTGTGTCACCATCAGTTTACTATATACATCATATATACAATTAGCAAACAAATAAGTTGATGTCTTCCTATTGTCAACAAAAGAAAGAAAGTTGATGTCTTCATATATATGCATGTGTCCAACGTTATTTTCCTATATGTTCGGAAGTAAGTGCATTAAGTACTGTGGGGAGTCAATAGTCATGGTTCTCCATTCAATAATGCAAGATTCTTCCAGTGTTGGATGCTTAATGCGTTTACTCTCATTGACTGACTACCTGTTGCTTTATACTGATTTATCCAGCAACTACTGCTGTTCTATAACACTAATTAATTAAGGTTTCATGTTAGTAGTAACGGCTAATAATTTATAATTCCTTCTTAAGATACCGTTTAACACATGAGATTAGGTTTAGAATTAGAATTGAACATCTTAATTTTTATTATTTTATTTAGAGTATATATAAAAATTAGTATTTCAATTCTTAATACAATTCTATAAAATTGAATTATGAGAATTACATACAGACTTAACACATCACTTTTACACACATCAAATAATAAAATGACAATACACAAAAAAGGGACCCACAATAAAATGGCAAAGCTAACGACTTACATACCAACTGGATGGCTTTTTCTCTGCCAAGCCCGATGACTTACGCTTCAAGCTCAATGGCTTCCTTTAGCCAACTTTGAAATCTTGCAGACCCCTTTAATTTGGAAGAAATGAAGAAACCTAAATGAATTCCCACCAAAAAATAAAACCCCTAAACGAATTCTCACCAAACAGTGTAACCATAGGGATGAATGACCATGGTGCGAGATACCAGGCATTGAAGTCCTGTGACCTGGGCGTTATCACTTGCTCTCTTTTCTTCTTAATTACACTTCACTTCTTCAGCAAAGGTTTCTCTCCTTTAACACCAAACCCAACCCCCTTTAATTTTGTCAGAGCAATGGCATATGAAAATTCGCATGAGACTGATTCATTGCAAATAAAATTAAGCCCTTTGCTTCAAGTTTTCTCTCTTATTTCTCTTTCTAATATCGCCAACATGCTGCATTTTCTTTTACGTGTCTTTCATTTTTTTTTAATATTCTCATTATGATTTGTGAGATATTACTACAGAGTAATGGATTTTAAGCTTCCAAATTTCCGACCCTTGCTAAAAAATCTTCCTCCAAAGCGACAAAAGTTCTTGCATCCCCACCAATCACAACTAAGATATTGAAGGTGCATTGTGGTCCCAATTTCCTGTGCCATTTATCCAAGGTAAGGTTTATATTTTTTGTAGAGAGTTAATTAGAAAGTCTTAGTTTATAGTAAATCTACTTATATAACTTTTTTTATATTTTAATGAGATTTTGCTTCTTTTAGTAAAAAAATAATTGGAAAATTATTCACACTCAATGATTCATGTATTTTTATTTTATTTATTTATTAGTCTTTGTGCTTTAAAGTTGAACTTCGTGTACAGGAGATATATGGATCAAAGTGAGACAATGCCACCTATTGTTGATGGAATCCAAGACATTTACCTTGGTCAAGTAGTGTATAGTAAAGAGCAAGCTTATAACTTGTACCAAGCACATGCTTACCAAGTGGGTTTTAGTGTAAGAAAAGGGAGGGAGTTATATCATGACAATGACAAAAATAAAGTATGCATAAAGGAATTTTGTTGTAGTAAAGAAGGTTTCAAAAATAAAGAACAACATAGTGATGTGACTTACAAAAGATCAGATTCAAGAACAGGTTGTGAAGCGATGGTGCGATTTACAGTAAGCAAAGAAGGGGTATGGACGATTACAAAGTTAGTGAAAAATCATAATCATGACTTTGCACCACTTGAGCAAAGACACTTATTGCGTTCCATGAGAAATGTATCAATAGCAAAAAGAGGTCTTATAAACTCAATGGTAAATGCAGGCATTAGTGTAAAAAATATTTGGGGTTATTTAAACGAAGAAGTTGGTGGATTTGATAAACTTGGCATAACAATGAAAGATATGTACAATTATGTTTGTACAGAAAAGTCAAAATTGATTAAAGCTGTAACACCCCAGATTTTGGCTATTTTACAGTAATAACTAAATTTCACTATTTTGTATTTTCTGTATGCTGTAAAATTATTTTGACTATTCCGAGACTATTTTTGATCGTTGTGTGAGATTTACTCCAGGTCAAGAAAATAATAATTTTCGGGCTAGGGAAAATCTTATTTGATTTATTCGGAGACGGAGGATCTTACTAAACCCAAATTTGAGAGACACGAAATCAAATCTTTTAATTTTTAAAATTTCTCTATGGAATAAAAATATTTCACGAAAAAATATGTGCTGTTTTATTATTAGTAGCTTCTGTTACCGAGTAATGGACCCGGTATATTTTTATCTGTTAGAAAATAGATTATAATAATTTTTGTAATTTATTTTAAAATGAACGAATAGGAATGAGTCAATATTAGTGGTTAGACTTTTTTAGACCAATAGAAAATTAATAAAAATGGTTGGACTAGTTGCTAAGTAGCTAGAATAACTAATTAAGTTACTTTAAATAGCTTAATTTGTAACTAAATCACCTAACCTAATTAACTTACTATCTAATTAAGATGTAACTAAAACTTAATTAAAGTCAAACTTAGTTACTAAACCCCCTAGACTCCCACGGCCATGAAGGCCATTTCCACCATGTTCTACTATGTTCTAGGTTCATCTACATGACCACTTGATGACCAATTTGTGACCTAAGCCATGTGTGCACCATGTGAGACCATGTGAGTGAATTCTTATCACATTAAGCTACTCTCCATGCATCATATGGCTGCTCACTTTCATTTAGCTATCCATTTGCATTTTAATACACTTTGAAATATCAAGCTCTCATCTTTTCTCTCAAATACTCAAGAACAACCAAGAACACTTAGCTTCTTTCTTTCTCTTTTTCCTTGAGAACCCCACGACCTCAACCCCATACCCTACCTCTCCACTTCTAAAGTTTCATCTCTTCCCACTTTCTAAAGCTAAACCTCCTTCTAAACACTTTTCTTTTAGTAAATTTTGTCAAAATCCTACTTCAAGTACATCAAAAATCAAGCTTTAGCTTACTACTCTAAAGGTAAACTTTTGATTCTTTGATTCTAAGATAGTTTTTAATTTTCTAGACCATGATTGATCCATGGTTCTTTGTTCTTAAGCTTTGTTTATGACTTTAGAATTTGTTTAAGATTTTTAGGGTTTTTGTTTGAATCACACAAAATCAAGAAAGAGGAGGAGCTTGAAGATCCTGTCTCCTCTAAGGTAAGAGGGAGATTAACCTCATCAACTATGTGTTGGTGGTGAGGAAATGAGTTGTTTGTGGTGAAAATTCCATAAGGATTTATTCACTTAATTTTCTATGCTTTCTTGCCTTGTGTTTGTTATGCTTTTGGTTTTGAAAATATGATTGCATGTGTGTTTGTGTTTTTATAGCTTTGATGATATGCTTGTATGTGTGATTTTGAAAGCATGCAAATATTTGTGTGTAATATAAGATGTGAATCACGATTTGATGTATGAAGGTCCCAAAGGGCCTATGAGGCACACGACCTCCACCATTCAAAAGGAACCTAGGGTTCTAAATTATTTTTCTAACCAAGAAGTAAATGATTTTATGACAAGAAAAATAAATTAAGTGTTTTGCAAGGACGAAATGCTAAAGAGAACTAAATTTTGTGTTATGAAACCCTAAGTGAATTTCGGCCAACAAGTCATTTTTCATAACTTAGATCCAAAATTATTTTACTAAGAGTAGACTTAGGTGTTTAAATGAGAAGGAAATTATTTTGATAGGAATTGAATCTAAAATCAAAGCAATTTACTTTTTAGAATAAAATAGACATAATAAAATAATTAAGTTATAAATGTCAATACTTGAACTTTTCTAACGTATAACTCACCCTATGGGTTTTGAAGCGCGTTAGGAAAATTTAAGCTGTAATATCTTAAGTAAATCAACGAATCACAATTTTCTAGGAAATAGTAGAAATACTAATTTTTAAAAGGACTATATTGTAATTATTATTTAAAGAAAGACTATTTTGTAAATATTATTTTAAGAGGGACTATTATAAAAATATTATTTAAATAAGGATTGTTATGTAAATATTATTTAATGAAGGACTATTATGCAAATAATAAAAATAAAATCATATTTTTGAGAAAAGCATTATTTTTGGTTTAAATATGTTAGAAATATTTTATGTGATTAAAAATACGTTGAAAAATATTTATGCGACTCAAAAATAGTAATTTTAGGCTACGCGATTGAGAAAATACAATAAAATGTTTATGCAATTTGAAAACGTAAGAAAAGTGTTTCGCAATTTCAAAAATGCGATAATATCGCTACGCGATTAAGCATAAACAACAATTTGCTGTCGGGCAGTTGTGGTGGGCCCGGTTGTGTTAAATCTTGATATCACTAAGAAAAGGGTGAGGATATATGAGATGTTGTAATAATAAATGTATGTGTGTTTGAATCATACATCATGCATAGAAAAACGTGTTCACTTATTTGAGTAATGCTATATGCCTAGGAATGAATTACATCTAAGTGCGGGTGCGAGTAGACAAGTGTAGGTCACTTGTTGACCTTGGGGGCATCGCGGTGCGGGTACCTCGCAATGGATGGTTGGTAGCTCTTCTGTCTGTAGGGTAGACCGATGCAAACGCACCGATGATCTGGACCGAGACATTGTCCTATATCATGATCTGGTATAGAATGTCTTATTCAATGCCTGATGTGCACTTTTGACAAAATTGATATAAAATAGCACTTTTGGCCACGACAGCCGAGTGACAGACATGTCTTCTAGATCTTCTATTTGAAACTGTGTTTAGCTCCATGGAGTAGGAATTAGTCATTATATGTATATATTATGGGTCAGCATATTGATTGGTTATTCAAGTTTATTTAACTCATTACTTGTGATATGATAATATGACTAATGGTTTAATATTATATGTTGTTTATTTGTTGTTATTTCCTTTACTGCCATACTAGTATTGATGTAGTGGATCTCACCTCGTTATTATGTTATATCTGTTTCATTGTATATGTGTACTGAAGACCGAGAGAACGAGGAGGCAAAGGACCCTGTCTATTTTCAATAGCAATTTTCTTTGTTTGTTGATATGGCGACAAGACATCAGGTTTTAGGTTTTATTAGGGTCCAGTTCCACGGCGGAGCTGACACTTGGAGATTAGACTATAATAATGAAAGATTTGTTTATACCGGTTACTTAATTATGACCTTGAGTGGAACCCTGGATAGGATCTTCGTGTTAACTCAACATGCAACTGTGCGGTTGGAATTCACAATACCTCTTTGTGAACTCTGGGGTGGAGTGGTGTCTGTCTATACACCCCAAGAGAACTCTGTGGTGTCATCGGCTAGGACCCCTGTAAGGCGACTGTATCCACCAGGGTTTTTCGATGATAATGTAGAGGAGGAGGAGGATCCTTCCGAGGAACCAAATCCTTAGATCTGTTTAGAATTTTGTTTATTAGTATGTTTATAGTTTTGCTTTTGGGATTGGTTTATACTTATGTAAATTATTTGGACAAATTTTGTATTATGATGTATATATTTCGTTTGGTGTGTTCATTGCAAGTCTTACTAATGTTTTTAATTTAGTTTACTTATTTTATTTTGTTTCACAAATGAAATTTTAAAATTGACATTTTTACAAAACTAATTCTTTTACAACTTGGGTAAGTTCTATTAGGATTAGTCTTAAATGTGATACCCTACGATGGTGTTACAGAGGCAGGAGATGCCCAGTCATTAGTGAACCACGTACAGAGTAAACAAGCACAATATTCTATGTTCTACTATAGTCTGCAGTTAGATAAAGAGTCACGCCTAACTAATGTGTTTTGGAGAGATGGAAAATCTAAACTTGACTATGAATGCTTTGGAGATGTAGTAGTTTTTGACACCACTTATCGTACCAACAAATATGACTTGATATGTGCTCCATTTGTTGGTGTAAATCATCATTGGAAAAATGTCATGTTTGGTTGTGCCTTCTTGTCGGATGAAACTGCAGCCTCTTTTGCTTGGCTATTCAAAGTATTTTTGGAGAGTATGGGAAATCAACAACCAAAGACAATCTTTACTGACCAGGATGCAGCTATGAGCAAAGCCATTGGAAAGGTAATGCCAAATACACGTCACCGGTTGTGCTTATGGCATATATCTAAAAATGCTCCATCTCATTTAGGTGCTTTGAATTCTGATCGTAGGTTCCAATTCCTATTCCAAAAATGTATGAAACATTGTGATTTTGAGGAAGAATTTAAGGAGACTTAGGAGCAAATGATGAATGAATATGATATTCATGAGCATGAATGGCTGAATAAGATGTATTGCCTCCGCCACAAGTGGAGTACTGCTTTTAACAAGGATACATTTTCTGGTGATTTTAAGTCATCTCAAAGAAGTGAAAGTACAAACAGTGTGTTAGGTGATATTGGAGGTAAAACAACTACTCTCACACAATTCTTATTGGCATTTGAGAATGTGGTAGCAAAATGGCATCATAAAGAACTTAAAGATGAATTTAAGAATAGCCAAAGTGCCCCTCCTTGTGTGATAAACGTCAGTGACACTTTACATCAAGCATCTACTATTTATACTCACAAGATCTTTAAATTATTTTTGAAAGAATATCTTGAAGGTACAGGAGGAAGCACATTTACAGAGATTAGTTGTTGTGATCATATGTCATTTCATGAGGTTGTCTTGAACAATATGCCTCATAAGAAATATAAGGTGACATTTGACTCTACTAATCATGAGATTGCTTGTAGTTGTAAAAAATTTGATTCTATGGGCATTCTTTGTAGTCATGCTTTAAGGATCTATAATATTAAGGGTATTTTAAGGATACCCAATCATTACTTCTTGAAAAGATGCAAAAAAGATGCAAGGTTAATGATTTATAATAATAAATGTGGTGGTTTGGGAGAAAGTAGTAGCTTCAACACTGAGTTAATGATTAATAGTAATGATGCTAGTCTTGTTTATTACAATGCTGTTATGAAATCTTTCTACAACCTTGTTTTAGAGACTCAAAACTACAAAGAAACTCAAAAAATCATGTGGGACTTATTAGATATGGGAGTTCAACAAGTCCAACAATGTCTTGGGAGGCTCAACTTGAATATAGGGACAATGTCAAATGTGAATAATCTCAATCAAAATAAAGATAGTGGGCATGTTATAGTCTTGAACCCTCATCATGCAAAGACTAGGGGAAAGTCTAATGCTCGCATCAAAAGGCCTTTGGAGAAAAGAAAATGAGTAACCAAGAAAGATAAGTCAAATAAAGGTAGAAAAAATGAGCACCATATTTGCCTTTCTCTCTCTCTCTCTCTCTCTCTCTCTCTCTCTCTCTCTATATATATATATATATATATATCTTTGCTATATTATAAAAAAATGATTATAATAGTTTGTTAATTTTATTCGATGTTGATTTATTTATATACAGGAAAACAAAAAGAAGGTGCTGGCCAGAATGTTGATGTCTCTTTGAATTTACCAACACAACCTTCTTTGATGCAACCAAATGAGCTGTCTTTAAGTTGGGATTTGAATCATGCAAGCATGCCATTCACAAGCATGTTACAGTCATTTAATCCTATGAATAAGGAATCTTGTGCGAAGAAATCTTGTGCTTACAATTGGATACCACCAAGTGGCAACTCATAAAGGAGGGAACCACTTTTTAGAACTTTTTTACTTCTGGATATAAGGGACCACTTTTTTTGTTAGATCTTTTATGTAGTACATTCATCTTGTATTTTTTTGAAAGTGGGTCCTATTTCTATTGTTATTATTGAAGACACACTCAAATCCTATTTCTAATGGAAGATACTATGCTTATATATATATATTCATGTACAGGTTTTGGTTTATATATATTTTATAGGTTCTGGTTTCTATTCAATTTTACTAGTTCTTGGTAATTATATATATTATAGGTTTTGGTTTATATATATTGTTACGCCTGGAATGCATATTGTTGAAGACACTTTGCATCCCTTAGAAACCCTTCACATGAACACTTCTAATGATAAAACCATGTGAACTAGTTAATTCTGCTGGTTTACATGTATAAACACCTCAAAATCATGGTGATGTCCTGCGTGGACATAGCAACCTTACCAAACTAAACCCAACATCATCTCAGAATCCAAACTCATTCACCTATGAAAATATGTGCTCTGGTGCTAAGGAGGCTCACTTAATTTCAAAACCAATGTCCCATAGAAACCAGGAGCTCAAGAATAATCTAGGCGGCAATGTCAAGTTTGTGGGATGCTACTTACACCCAATTCCTGTTTCATCATTATTTTTAAGCACAAAAGAGGATGAAATCCACATTTGTGCTTTATGTGGCCTTCAGATGGATCAGTATAGGACTCTGTTTTATGAGTCCTAGATCAACACAAGAGAGGATGCAATCCACATTTCTGTCATAATTGTTAAATCTGCATTCTACAATGCTACCTTCCATGATTCCTAGTTTCACTCGTGCACATTACTTTTCAATTTGATATACACATAAATCCCAACCATAATAAAATAAATAACAATATCAAACTTGTTACCCAAGTGGCCTCAAACTCAAGAGGGGGTGAATTGAGTTTATGAAATATTTTTACAAATCTTTCGTAAAACATCTATTTATCAATTTTCATTGAAGCTATTGGATAATTGAAGTGAATAGATAAATGAGATTGAATACTTTACTTACAAATTAAATAAGCCAAGATGAATAACATTCAAGCAAGCATATAAAGTAAATGCACAAATGTAAAGAGATAGGGTTAAAAGAATCAAACACAATGATTTATCCTAGTTCAGCCACCCCTTGTAACCTACGCCCAGTCCTCAAGTGAACCACTCAAGATTTTTTACTAAACTTCAAGCTTGAATGGGTGCTTGAAAACTTTTACAATTTAGAGCACTCAACAACACCTTGGGATACCTCACTCTTATACTTTGAGCCTCAAAATAGGGATACCTCACCCTTTTCCAACTTTGAGAGATACCTCACTCTCTAAGGGATACCTCACCATTTACTCTTGAGGGATACCTCACCCATTCTTTTTTAGATTACACAAAGTATAGAAGATAAAAACTCTCTTAAAGAGTAGATTGATACAAATTGAAGCTCTAACAATGCCCCTTTTGAATATCTCAAGTTTTCTCACAAAAACAGGGCAAAAACATTTTTCAGGATTGATTCTCGTATATGAGTGTTAGATTGATGTTCTAAATTGAAGTTCAACCCTTAATGAAGTCCCAAGGCAAGTATTTATAAGTTGTTGGAAGAAAGGAGCCGTTGGGAGCTTTAATGGGCAGCATTAAAAGCTAAGAAAATAGTCGTTGGCTGCTATTAGACCACGTGTAATCGATTACACAATCTATGTAATCGATTACATGGCTGTTTAAACGTGTTCTTGGCTTTCTGGGCTCTGTGTAATCGATTACACACTTCTGGTAATCGATTACATGGCTTCTGACTTTCTTGTAATTGATTACAATTTCTATGTAATCGATTACATGACTCCTTGAACGTGTTCTTGCCTTTCTGGGCTAAATGTAATCAATTACATTACTGGTGTAATCGATTATAATGCCTCTGACTTGCTTGTAATCGATTACATTCTCCATGTAATTGATTACCAGCTCTCTGTTTAACTTGTAATCGATTACAAAACATGTGTAATTGATTACCTTGGCCTTTGAACAAAATTTTCAAGTCCAATTAAGTTTGTAAGTCATTTCTAATACTTAAATCATTAGATTAAACATAAATGCCTTCATGAATATTAAATCCAAGATTAAAATCAACATTTCTTGAAAAACATGTTTAACTTTGAATTTACAAGCTGATTTTTGAAAACGAAAACCATTTGAGAATCATTGAGATACTTAAAGGACATTTTACATTGATATTCTAAGACTTATATCTAATATACCTCTTTTGATCTTAGTCTTTGTCTTTTGATCTTGGTCTTCTCTTTTGATCTTGATCTTCTCTTTTTACTTTTGTTATCATCAAAAACTCATTTGACATGCTTCAAGACATAAGCATTCACATTCTCCCCCTTTTTGATGATGACAAATTAAACATTCAACAGAAGGAGAAATATTTGCATTCATTTGATTATCAGTTATTTAAGCGCAACTCTCTCTTGTAATGTATGCATGAGATAGAATATGTGAAAGCATAAAACTCCCCCGTACACATGCAATATATTTCACTAATCTCTCCCTCGTTGGCATTATCAAAAAGAAGACATAAGCATTCAGATTGGCTATAATCATTTCAGCCCAGCAGGATCAATATCAAAGCCTTCAAAATAGTTCCAATACAACCCAAATCAAATCCAAACATCATTTAAACATATATTCCAATCATATTATAATCCAAAACACATTATTGTGCAGCAAAGCAACATATTATGCATCAAGATATCATACTATGCAGCAAGATATCACATTATGCAACAAAGCAATATATTATGCATCAAAATAGCATATTATGCAGTAAGTTAACGTATTATGCAAAAGATTGTGACATTATGCAGCAAAATGTTATGCAACAAGGAATTATGCAACAAGATGACCAATTTATGCAGCAAATAAGCATATTATGCAGTAGACCAATATATTGTACGACAGAATTAGATGCATGATTGAACCAATATGTCAAGTTCAAAGATATTGATATTATACATGCCATTTCACATAAGAAGCATATTCAAGATATTAAACTAGTAAAACATAGAGCAAGTCTCCACTTAACCAAAGGATGCAAGTTCAAGCTTCTTGGAGACAAGGAGGACAACTTGAAGTATTTTTCTGGTTTTATGCTTGGAGCTGCCACTTTTCAAGATATCCAAAAATAGCTCTTGGCCTTCAAGCACACCTACAACACACTTCAATTTTTGTTTTTTGGTACCTAAATTTTCTTGGGTCCTTGTATATTAGTTTTTGGCAAAGTGCCTTTGGGAACCGAAACCATTTTAGTTCCTAACTTGTTATTGATATACTTCCTTACATTGCAAGTTGATGCACTATGCCCTTTCCTACCACAATGAAAGCATTTAATAAAGGGACTACCTGATGTACTTAATGAAACAAAGAAATTCTTGAGAAATTTTTGTTAGTTATTGGGATTATACCCCAAACCAGCCTTTTGAAAAACACATCTTTAGTTCCCAAGCAATATGTTCAAATTATCTCTTCCAAAAGTAAATTTTGAAAGACTCTTTTTCAAATCCTCAATCTCAATTTCAAATGCTTTACATGATGAGCAAGATGAGGGTGTAGATGCATTATCAAGAGATAAACATGACATACATGAAGAATTTGCATCAATCAACCCAAGAGTTTATTTTCTAATTTCAATTCCTCAATTTCTTTGTTTAAAGCAGAATTTTGATTTTCAAATGAGGAAATTGATTTCTTGGATAATGAAACAAGTTTTGCAAGTCTTATAGATTCATTATGCAGTTCTTCAAATGCATCTTGCAATTCATCATAGGAAGTTGAAGAGTTTGATTCAGAATTTAAGGATGTTACCTCCATGTCGTCTTCATCTTCCTCTTCTGCTTTAGCCATGAAACAAAGATTGGCTTTCTCATTGTCCGAGCTATCGGTTGAATCCATGTCATTGTCATCCCAAGCTATGTAGGCCTTTCTTTCTTTTTTTTCCCTTGAGGATTTTTTGTGATATTTTTCCACTTTGCTTTCATAAATTGGACACTCCATCTTCATGTGACCCAATTCTCCACATTCATAGCATTTAGGAGTGGATGAGGTTCCTTCCCCTTTGTGATTGTGCTGGGATTTTTTTTTTATGGATATGACTACTAAGAATGTGTGATTTTCACCCTGTGTGTATGTTTCCATAATGATTCCAGGGAAGAAGACTTATGGAAAGTGAAGTGCAGGTAGGAGCTTGGAATGCTTAACTTAGTTTATCTTTATGTTTCTTTTGAAAACATGTATAATTTTGTGCCTTGAGAGGCCTAGTTTACCAATTTGTACATAGTTTGTATTGATGGGAAATACTGACATTATGTATATATATTCGTTAGTTCGAGGCTCATATTTTCTTATACAATGTTGTTATGTTATGTTAGAAATGCTTTAGTAGTTAGTAGCATGCTTGTCGCGACTGTGATCGCGGCGAAAAATAGCAACTCATGGGATTTTAGAAAATGGAAATAGAGTCGCCACGAAATTTATTTAAATTAGGAAAAGTTAGAAAACCCTTCTTAGAAAATGGTATTTGAAAACTAGATTGGATTCAGGAGTCGATTATGCTTAGGGAAGGGTGGAAACTTAATCCCACGACACCCCTAACGAACCCGTCCTACGACGGTACTTTAAGTCAATTGTGCAAAACTTGATAATCTCAAATATATTTATTTTACCCTTTTTATTAAAACAACACTAAAAAAACTAATAATTTGTGAAATTTTAATTTTTGACTTGACAGAATAATGATTCTGCTCCTACGTATCCCTGGGTGCAATGAGGAACTCAAAGTCACGTAGTTCTCTAGAAAAAAAAGTATGGATTGGTTAATTTTAATTTAAAAAGATATGAATTAACAAGTCGTCGCAATTTAGTTAATCATATTAAGGTTTGAATGGGTGAAGCTCGGTGTCACGCTAGAGACATCACCCGTTAATTATCAAGTTTGTTGCGAATTTTTTGGTTTAATGAAAAGAATTTTGAGTTTTTACGACGTGGTGAAATTTTATTAGAAAATGTTTGTCTTACACCCCTTTTTAGGGGTGTGACTTTTGGGGGCGTGATTGTGAGAAAAAGTGACAGAAAAAAGTATGTATAATGAATGCACGCCATTTATTTGATATAAGAATATAATGATTTATTTTATTTCAAAAAATAAATAAATAAATAAAATCTTAAATCATCGAGTTGTCACAACTTAGATGATTATAATAATTACAGAATTAACAAGTTGTCACAACTCAGATAATCCTATTTTATTATTCTAAAAAAACTCAATTATTTTATTTTTTTATTTGTTCATTTTTATCATATTTTTTTATTTTTATTTTTTTAACCTTCCTAAAAAAAAACAAAACAGTGATAATAACATATTTGATACATTAATAAACCCTCATTCTTAGTCATTTACACTCTCCATGTACTTAATTGATTGAGTTTTATTATGTTTTATAAGTTTGGACTCAAATTGGACTTAATTAAATTTTTTAGCATAATTTATGTCTTACACTATTTCTTTATTTAGGCTATATCTTAGGATGTAGGTGGCCAAATGAGGTGCTTCTAGTGGCATTTGAAAGATAAGAGAGAGATATACAACTTTCATGAAGACCTCAAAGGCCCAATCATACGAGAAGCTCATTCTTTCAAGACCCTAAAATAGGGGGAAGCTTTGACAATTTTTCTTCCTTTTTTCCCTTCTTTGTTCCGCTAGATAACTCAAATTGGAGTTGAAGCAAGAACTAGAGTACTGATCCTGACAGCTTGACCTATGTGTACTGTTCATGCCATATTTCGGGATATATGTTGTCTAATGGGCTGAAATTTGGATGCTGAATATTTGAGACTTATATTTACAACTTTCATGTTGAACACTGTTCAAGAATCAGAGGTCTAGTAGGTGATATTGGGCTTGAAAGTCAGAATAGAGGTGCTGGAACTGGGCTTGAACACTCTGTAGTAATTAGCCCATATCTTAGGCTATAGGTGGCCAAATGAGGTGATTATAGTGTCCATTTTGAAGCCAAGATCAAGCCCTACAACTTTGATTAAGATATCATTTACTTATTCTGACGCATTCAATGACTTCAGAGCTAAATGATTTCAGAGACAAGGAATCTCCATAATTTTCCACTCACCAAAAGTCATTTGGCATTTTTCACTCATCCACTCACTAATTACTCAGCCTCCTTGTCAATTTTTATCTCTAATCCTCTATAAAAGGGGGCCTTGGTAGATCATTAAGGGTGTTAGGTAGCAAAATGATGCTAGTTTGTTACTAGGTTTTCTTGTAGTAATTTTCCTTTGTTCTAAATTGAAGTCATGTTCTTCTTCTTCTTCTTCTCTCCTTCTTTCTTCTTATCTATGAGTAACTAAGTTTCATTTTTCTTGGGTGAAAGAGTAAAGCTCTTGGTAATGAAATAAGATTAGATTAATTTCTCTCTTGTGCTTAAATGATATATTTTCAAGTGGTCATTATACGTATTGTATTTTGTTTCCAATTAATTTAGAAACCCTCCTTGTAAAGTGGAGTTCTTGATTTGTTGTAGACAAGAGATTGGCACAATGAATACTTTAACTCATTTACAAGTGTTGGTGTTAGAAACTCTCCTTATAAAGTGAAATAAGTCGCCACCAATTTTGTTTAAATTAAAGAAAACCCTTCTTAGATCTTGATTTGTTGTAGACAAGATTTTGGCACAATGAATGCTTGATCCCATTTATGAGTGGTGCTGTTAATAGATGATTAAATGAATCATAATATAATTACGTATATAATTTTTTAATGAATTTTGAATGTTGTATTTTCTGATTGGAACCTCCGTTATGTGTGGATTCTAATTGAGTTATAAAAGAATTAATCTTGTCCTTAATTTATTTACCAAAGTGGATCTCTAGCCTAAAGCAATTCCTTTTTATTTGTGAATAAGTTTTTATCACCTTTATTATTGTAACAAAATATTTTTCTTACGTCAAATAAATTTTTCTTCATCAATTCCCTGTGGATCGACCTCAGACTCTCAAGGAATTTATTACTTGAGATAACCTGCACTTGGGTTTGTAACTTTTAATCCGCATCAAACAGCAATAAAGAAAAAAAAGAAAAAAAAATTAGGTCCATTATCTAAAAGAAACTTTACCTATTCAACATACCAGCATAAGCCCATTAAAAAAAAAAAAAAGACTAAAACCTAGCAGAATTTTAAAACAAAGAAAAGAAAAAAAGGGCAGTAATTTACGAAAAGGGAAAACAAGGGGTACTATTTTTTGAAATGGATATAGGTGAGGAAGGAGAGTGTAGGAGGCAGCACAACCACGTGTTGGTGTGGTGTGGTTATTTACCAGTGCTGATTTGAACGACGATGGAGGTCCGGTGGTGATACAGTGATGACACAAAGGGGAGTCGCAGAGGGCTGTTTGGTGGCTGGGGCGTGGTTAGGTAGCAGGAGCACGACAGGGTTGGTGGTTTTGGGCCACGAGTTACTGGGTTTGGTGGTTGTAAGGGCAGATTCGGGCAACTAGGTCATAGGGGACGATGGTGGCTAGGTCATGGTGTTGGTGGCTGTGACAACATTTTCGTGGGTCGCGGTGTCAAATGGGATTCACGGTTGAGAGGGTTGTTTGGGCGGTTATAGGTATTCGTGATGGTGGATAGGGAGCTTGTTGCCATGGATGGTGTTGTGATGAAGGGGATGGGTGGATGGTTTTGGGTTTGGTGAGGTTGTTCACGACCGGGTTGTGGTGGCCGTATGGGTGTTTGGGGTGAAGGGTTTGATGGAGCTTCGCAATTTGGTGGGGGCTAGGTGTGGCTTCTATTTTGGTGATTCATGGAGGTTTAGATGGTGATGGAAAATGAAGGTGGAGAGGAAGGTTGTCGTTATGGTATTGGGGTGGCAATCGTGGATGTAATGTGGTGGAGGGATGGGAGGTTATGGTGGAATGATGTTGGCCAAGGGTGGTTTTACAGTGGTGAGGGTGTTTAGGGTGATGGAAGAAAGGTGTGGTGAGGAAGGTGAAGATTGTATGGTTGTGAGTGATTGGGGGGATGATGAACGTGAAGAGAGAAAAGAAGATAAGAAAAAGAAAGAAAAAAAATGGTAGCAATCCTACTCCTTCAGTTGCAAATTGGTAGTGAAAATCAAAATGCATTATGGAAGAACCAGGAAAATATACCTCAAACTTTCTAATAAACACTCACACAGTTTCTTTTCATCCAGTTTTCTCTACAATTTCACTTCTCACTTTCACGCTCTCTACGTTCTCTGCTTCTTCTTTTTTAGAAAATTTATTTTTTTGTTAAATTTTTCTCTCCTTATGCCTCTGAAGATGGATGGGGCAGCTGCTGGTGTAATGGTGATTATGGAGGATAGATGATTAGGATTTGGTTGGTTTGGTAAAGATGAGTCAGGGTGGTCGTATAAGAAAAAAATGTGTCCAGAGGAATGCCTAAAAGCCTTGTAGTGTGCTTATACGTGGAAGATGAAGAATGTGAAAGTGGGTGAGTGTATCGGTGTGCGCAGTTGAGGAACGAAAAAGTGGGATAAGTGGGAAGCAAAGGAGGCTTGTCTCCTATGCAACAATGTGTACTGCAGGTGATTATATGAGAGTGTACGTGAAGGTGAGTGGGTGTGTATGTGCAGGTGAGGCACATAAAAGTGGGAGTGAGTGGGGGCAAAATAGCATTGTCCCCCTGCAACAGTGTGTGGCTTGAGTGTTGTGGTGCATAATGCATGGACAAAAGAATATAAAGCAAGAAAAGGAAATTGTCTCTTTCAAAAGTAGAGCATATAGGCGAAAGAAACGTTTTTTTTTTTTTTTTTCTTTTTCTTCTTTTTTTTTTGTTTTGTTTGCTCTTTTTTTTTTTTGTTTTTAGACTAAGGTGGGCTTATGTGTTAGAGTTAAGACTAAAAATCAAGAATGTGGGCCTGAATTAATTTTTTTCTTTTTTATTATTTTTTTCAAATTTTTTGTTTTTATTATTATTATTATTTTTTTAATTTTTTTGGAGTCCGGTCAAAATTGAGTGTTCACAGTTACCCTTCTTTACTTGTTTCTTATTAGATAAAAGGAAAACTATAGTTTTCGTATTATCGTTGTAAGAAACGAGTAAAGACATGAACTTCAATTTTATCTGACAATTCATAAGATGATAAATGCAAAACAATGCAAGAATAATAAGATGCAAGGAGTCGATGCGTTCAAACATAAATGACAAGAATTTAAAATGCATGAAGCCGATGTGTTCAAAAGTAAATGATAGAAAATTAAAAATGCATAGAGCTGATGCGCTCAAAATAAATGACAAGAAATAAAAATGACAGCAGCTGATGCGCTCAAAAAATAAATGACAGAAATTAAAATGCATGGAGCCGATGCACTAAAAAATAAATGACAAAAATTTAAATGATAAGAGTCGATGCGCTCCAAAGAACTGACAGAAATTAAAATGCATGGAGCCGATGCGCTCAAAATAAATGACAAAAATTAAAATGCATGGAGCCGATGCGCTCAAAAGAATTGACAGAAATTAAAATGCATGGAACCGAAACGCTCAGAAATTAAAATGCATGGAGCCGATGCGCTCAGAAATAAATGATAGGAATTTAAATGACAGCAGTCAATGCGCTCAAAAGCAAATGACAGGAGCCAATGCGCTCCAAAGAATTGACAGAAAATTAAAATGCATGGAACCGATATGCTCAAAATAAAATGAATGACAAGAAAGTAAAATGTAGGGAGCTGATGTGTTCAACAGAAATTAAAATGCAGGGAGCCGATGTGCTCAACAGAAATTAAAATACATGGAGCCGATGCACTCAAAAATAAATTACAAAAATTTAAATGACAGGAGCCGATGCGCTTAGAAATTAAAATGCATGAACTTAAAAGTCCTTCTTTTCCTCTTCTTTTTTTCTCTCTTTTTTTCATTTTTTTTCATTTATTTATTCTCTTTTTCTTTTTTACTTTTTTTCATTTATTTATTAAAAGTCATTTGAACCAATGGCGACTCTGAAAGCTCTAACCAATCAAACCCTTTGTTTACATGTTTTCCTTCATTAGACTTTTTGTTTGGCTTGAAGTCCCCTTGACTTGCTCACTTCCCTTCTTCATTTCTATAACTTTTTTCTATTCTTTTTTTTTTTTACTTAAGCAAATACTGCATTGCAATATGTACTTCGAGCTACTGAGATCTTTTAGTCCAAATTAATCATTGAAGGATTGCTGTAGAATTGTCAAATCAAATTATTGACTTTAAATTTAACTTATTTGAGATATAACTTAATGAGTAAACATGCATTCATGAATGGACAGAAATTCGTTGAATGAACAAACTTCTTTTTATTACTTTGGTAACCTGATCGTACATGAACTTTTTAGAAAGTTGCAAAGGATAAGACAAATTTGCCCCAGTATTGGTTCCTTGTTCCTCATTTAATTGATTCCCTACACGACTTGATAATTTAACTACTGTCTCTATTTCTACTTTATTCAACACATCTTCTTCTTCAATCCTCCATAAAATTTGCTCCAGTATGGCCAATTGAAAGCAAACAAAAATTGCCCCAGTTTGATCAATTGGATGCAAACAAAAATTTTGCCCTAGTGTAGCCAATCAAATGCCAATAAAAATTGACCCAGTTTGGTGAACCTTTCAAGGAGTTTCAGGCCAACTTTCTTTGAGATTTTGCCTATTTATTTGCCCTAACTTTTGCTTAGACTGTCCTTTCGGGTTTTCAACCTAACGGGCCATTTTCCTATTTTTCTCCTTTTCTCTTTTTTGATTGCTCTAAGTTTTGCATAGGCCGCCCTTTCGGGTTTTCAACCTAATGAGCTATTTTTTTTTTAGGCATAGAATCTCTTAACAACATCAGTGTTTACGGGCCTCAATAATTCTTCTCCATCCATATTCTGCAAAATTAATGCTCCTCCTGAAAATGCTTGCTTGACTATGTATGGGCCTTCATAACTCAGAGCTCATTCCCTCTGGCATCCTCTTGATTAGGGATAATCTTCTTCAAAACCAAATTTCCTGAACAAAATTCTCTGGGATGAACTTTCTTGTTATAGGTTCTGGCTATTCTGCTTTGATATAATTGCCCATGACAAATTGTAACACCCCAAATTCTGACTATGTGAACAGTAATAGCAGAATTACACTGTTTTACATTTTCTGTGTGTTATAAAAATAGTTTGACTGTTCTGAGATCATTTTTGATAATTTTCTGACCGAGAAAAATCTTATTTTAATTAATTAATTTGGGGATCTTACTAAACCCAATTCTGATTGATATATATATTAATCTTATAATTTTTAGGATTTAACTGTGCAATAAAATAATTTTGTATTATTATAATATTATTTTATTCAACAGTACCTACTATCTCAAAAATAGTAGAAAAATTATTTGTGGACCCGAAAAAGTTCGTGGGCCCACGTTTAGTGTAGTGATCAATGATTATTTGACCGGATGTAAATCTAAACCAATAGGAATTAGTCAAAATAAGTAGGCTTGACTTTCTAAACCAATTAGAATGAGTCAACAAAAGAAGCATTGACTTCTTTGTGAACCATTGGATTGTAAAGCTTACTTTAGAAGCTTTAACCTTAGCCGTTGATCTAATCAATGGTGAGATTAGAATGCTAGTTTTATGACCAATTGATATCTACCTTAGATGTGATCTATGGTTAGGAATTAAAGATGAATCAATGGTTAGAATTAAGTCAAAAATTGTAGGCTTGAATTTGGTTAGTAGCTAATTAAGCTTAATTTGACTAATCTAATTACTTAATTAGCCAACTAAGTGAACTAGTTTAGTTCTTAAGTAATTGTGATCTAAATACTAATTAGATATCCTAATATTAATTAAAGGTTATAATATATGCTAATATATATTAAATTAACTAGTTATATGATTAGTATGTTAATTAAAATTGGTTAGGATATTTAACCTAACTAATTCCCTAATTAATTAGTATGTAATTAGGAGTAATTTGGAAACAATTAAGTCACTAAAAGGATGGAGGGCTGCACGGTTTTGGGCTGCAACAAGGAGGCTTGGATGGCTTGATTCTACAAGGTTCTTGAAGCCTCCAACATGACATAAGCCATGTGCACCAATGTGAACACTCTAGGATATTTTAACATGCAAATTCAATCACTCAACCTCACTAAAAGTTCACTCACGGCAGCAGCATGTCTTTTTACATTTCACTTTCATTTATTACACTTATCACAAAATCAAGCATCCATTTTCTCTCCAAAAACTACCAAGAACCAAGCACACTTTTCTTTTCTTTCTTTCTCTCCATATTCGGCCAAGATCACCACCTATACTACCAAATCTCTATAATTTTATCTCATCATATTTCCTAAACCCAAATCCCATTCTAAACACTTTTCATTCACAAAATTTTTCCAAAAAACTACTCTAGCTTGTCCAAAATCCAACCTTTTGCTTACTTACTTAAGGGTAAGTCTTGATTCTATGGTTCAAAATTGGATTTTTAATTTTTCTAACCATGATTGTTCCATGGTTTTACAATATTAAAGCTTGTTTGTGTTTTTACTAATTGTTTAAGAATTTTAGGGATTTGTTTGGGAGATTGCACAAATTTGAAGGAAAGGAGGAGAACAAACCGATTAAATTGTCTTCAAGAGGTAAGAGGGAGATTTAACCTCATCAACCAAGTTTTGGTGGTATGAGGATGATTTTGTACGGTGAAAAATCCATAAGGGTTCTTCACCGATTATTTGATTGTGTTTTGTGTTATGTTTGATTGTGTTTCTGTGCTTGCATGTGTGATTAAATGCTTAAAGCTTTGATATTCTGTGTGTATGTGTAATTATGAAAGCATGAGACTGCATGCGTAATTTAGGATGTGAATAACATAAGGAATCGATTGTATGTGTACTCCAAAGAGTACTAAGGCTCACGGCCATACTATGGAAAAAGGACCAAAGTCCTTACACTGATGAATTAAAATGAGAACAGAGAGATTTAAATGAATTTGAGAAAAATTTGAGTATAGTAAAATAAAATGATTTTATGGGTAGTAAAGAAAAGAAATAATGATTTTTGAAAAAAAAAACAATACCATTTACTGATTTTTAGAGGAGTTATACTGTAAATTTTTATAAAAGAAAGACTAAATTGTAAATTTTATCAAAATGAGGGGCCATTGTGTAAATACTTATTTTTAGAGGGTCATATTATAAATATTATTTTTAGGGGGTTAAACTAAATATTTTATAAAAGAGGGATGATTTTGTAAATATGAATTTTATGAGGACTTTTTCGTAAATATTAATTTTTGAGGGACTGTGACGTAAATATTAATTTTTGAGGAACTAATGTGTAAATATAAGTTTTTGAGGGACTAAAGTGTAAATATGGAAAATAAAGTTAATTTTAGTATTAAAATGAGAAAAATAGTATTTTTGATTTAAAACGTAAGAAAAATACTTACGCGATTGGAAAATGTTAAAAAATCGCTACGCGATTTTGAAGAGGCAACAGAATTGAGTAGCAATTGAAAAAACGTGGAAATATGATCGCGCAATTAAAATACAGTAATTATACTGTCAGATTATTGTATGGGACCCGAATATGTGATATGAAATAGAAATGTGAATAGTGCATGGTACATGCATTGGAAAGGTCCGATGGACTGTATGAGGCTAGTTGCCTAGGAGAGACTACACCTCCTAAGTGGGTGCGATATGCGTAGTGTAAGTCACTCGTTGACCTTGGGGGCATTGGGGTGCGGGTTGCCTACAATGGGCAGATGGTAGCTCTTCTGTACCGTGGGTTAGACCGACGCAACACCAATGATCTGGACCGAGACACTATCCCTAATCAAGATCTGATAAAGATTGTCGTGTATATGCTAGATGTGCAAGATTGAGCACGTGGTTCGAGGCATATTGGTACCGATAATTCTTTTCGATCACTCTCTCCGACCTGAGTTGTAGCTCCATGGAGTAGGAAATCAAGTCTGTGGGCATACATATAATGATAGAGGGTATTATCGTAATTTCCATTTATGATAATTGATTTATTAATTTATTGATTATTGATGATGACATGACTGTAATTATTGTGTATTACATGTTTCATGATGATATTGATGTTAGTGGCATAACTGTAATTATGGTATGATAACTGTATGAGATATTGTATGTGTTTATCTTCATTACTGCCATACTGGTATTGGCGTAGGTGATCTCACCTCTTTGTATGCATGTTTGGTATTCTATTTATATTTGTTAAGACGTCGAGCAAGAAAAAGAGTGAGAAGTTGAGGAGGAGCAGATTCCTGCTGAGGACGTCGAGTTCTGAAGAGATGCAGATGCCTAGTTTCATTGGTTACCTGAAGCTGACATTTATTGGAGGAGATGAGGCATGGACGGTAGATCTAGAGAGAGAGTATTTATTATATGGGAGACCTAAATATTAGGTTGAGTAGGTTACATTTAGGACACCCTTACTTTTCTATTAATATTTTTGTACAACTAGAGTTCTCAATATCTATTAGGCAGTATTGGGGAGCTTACTATCGTACACCTAGTGCGATTAGTATTGTATCGTCTGCTCGGACACCTGTCCGTAGGACTGCACCTCATGCTGGATTCCTATCTGCTGAGGAATCTGAGGAAGACCCGTCTGAGGGTTCTGCTGTCTAGTAAGATTTGGGCTATATGTTAGTTTTAAATTAAAGCTTAAATATTTTGGAAGTCTAGTTTGTAAAATATTAAGTGCGACAGTACTAAAAGACTTGTATGTATATATATGATGTAAATTATGTGTGACAATGTTGTTATGTTTTTATTTTCTGCTAAGTTTATCTTATTATCACCAAGAAATTTTATAACTCGTATTTATAATACAAGCTCGATTTTTAATTGAAGGGTAATTTGGTAATTAAATAACAGAAGTGTGACGCCCTAAGGAGGGTGTTACATTAGTTGGTATCAGAGCCCAAGTTAGAGTCTTTTGGGTTTGTGGTTAGGTCTGTCTTGTCTAAGTTGTGTGATTCTCTGTAATTGTTTTCCGAAAGAAAAACAATATTATTTGAAGACTGACCTTCACTTTTCTTTGTGTTGTTAAGTCTGATTGATAGAGCGAAATGGCAGGACGTGGAAGAGGACGCATGAATGCGAGGGCAGCAGCTGGAAATATCGGCGACGATAATCAGAATATGGCTGCAGCTGTAGCAGCAATACAACGAATGGCTGAGGTTGTTGCACAGCAGAATCAAAAAGCACATGATGATGCTTATAGCTTGTCAGAATTTCGGAGGAACAATCCACCAAAATTTCATGGAGAGTTCGACCCAGAGAAGGCTGTATGTGGATAAAGGAGCTGGAAAAGATATTTGAAGGCATGGGTTCTACTGATGAGCGGAAGCTTACTTTTGCCACATTTGTGCTAGTTGGTGACGGAGAGGCTTGGTGGGCAGGAGCCCGGAGGTTAATCCAAGCTGAAGGGAGAGTTGTGACATGGCAGCTTTTTAGGCAGAAGTTTCTGGGGAAGTATTTTCCAGCCAGTGTTCGACATGCTAAGGAGATGGAGTTCCTTAGTCTGAGGCAAGGGGCAATGACTGTAAGTGAGTACGCAGCAAGGTTCGAAAGCTTGTCTAAGTTTTCGAGGTACTTCCAAATGCATCTAGATGAGGAGTGGAAGTGTGGGAAGTTTGAAGAGGGGCTGAGGCTTGACATCAAGCGAGCTTTAGCAACTGTGGACATTGATCAGTTTCCGGTATTGCTAGATAAGTGCCGAAAGGTTGAGGAGATTGATCATCTTCGTGAGGCGAGAAATAAGAATTTTGGACCAAAGACGGTTCCAAAGGGGAAGAGTATGGTGGCAACCGTTACCAACAAAAACCATATACTAAACCAGTAGTAAGTCAGAATCGGCAACAATCATTTGGGGGAAGCTCTAGTGGTAGTAGAGCAGTTTTAACTGGTACTTCTGCACTTAAATGTTTTAAGTGTGGGAAAGGACATCTCACCAGGGACTGTCAGCATAAGTGGGTGATTTGTTATCGATGCGGGAAGCCTGGACATTTCTCTAGGGAGTGTGATCAGCAAAAGGCGGAGCCATCAGTGGGCAGTGTTCGTACTGCAAGGCCACAGGCGGGTGGTCGAGTGTATACTATGAGCGGGGAGGAAGCCGCTAAATCCGAGGACTTGATAATGGAGGAGTGTGCTATTGAAGGTAATCCTTTAACAGTATTATATGATTCGGGAGCAACACATTCTTTCATTGCATGTGATTGTGTGGAACGTTTGGGATTAACTGTGACTACATTGCCGTATGATTTGAGTGTTAGTACTCCTACTGATAAGCCTGTGATAACTACAAAAGTATGCTTGAATTGCCCTGTATCTGTTAGAGATAGAATCTTTCATGTGGACTTGATCTGTTTGCCTCTTTCCAAGATTAATGTAATCTTAGGGATGGATTGGTTGTCTTCCAACCATATCTTGATAGACTGTGCTAGTAAGACATTAGTTTTTCCTAAAGTTAAGGATCCTAGATTCCTAACGGCTACGCAAGTGGAAGCTTGTTTGAAGGAAGGAGATCGAGGGTACTTGTTGATGTCTTCTATGGAGGTTCACTGTGAAGACGTTTTGAAGGATATTTTCGTAGTGAATGAGTTTCCTGAAGTGTTTCCTGAAGATATACCAGGAATACCGTTAGAAAGAGAGATTGAATTCTCTATTGATTTGGTACCTGGAGCTGGACCTATATCTATGGTGCCTTATCAGATGTCACCAGTAGAGTTGGCAGAGCTTAAGAAGCAGTTGGAGGATTTGTTGGAGAAGCAATTTGTGAGACCAAGTGTATCACCTTGGGGAGCTCCAGTATTGTTGGTAAAGAAGAAGGATGGGACTTCTCGTCTATGTGTAGACTACCGACAATTGAACAAGATTACGATCAAGAATAAATATCCACTACCAAGAATCGATGATCTCATGGACCAATTGCGAGGAGCTGCAATATTTTCTAAGATTGATTTACGTTCTGGTTATCACCAGATACGTGTGAAGGTGGAGGATATTCCAAAGACTACGTTTCGGACGCGTTACGGATATTACAAGTATCAAGTGATGCCTTTTGGTGTGACTAATGCACCTGCGATATTTATGGACTTCATGAATCAGTTTTTTCGTTCATACTTGGATAAGTTTATTGTTGTCTTTATCGATGACATCTTGATTTATTCTCGAAGTCAGGAGGAGCATGCTAAACATCTCAGAGTGGTTTTCCAGATTTTGAGGGAAAATAAGTTGTATGCCAAGTTGTCCAAATGTGAGTTTTGGTTGAGCGAAGTACAATTCTTGGGGCATGTCATATTGGCAGATGGAATTGAAGTTGATGCTGCAAAGGTGGAGACAGTTGTTCAATAGGAGAGACCGAAGATAGTATCAGAGATCCGTAGTTTCATCGGATTGGCCGATTACTATCGACGATTCATAGAAGGGTTTTCAAAGATTGCAGGACCTCTTACTTAACTTACATGAAAGAATCAACCGTTTACATGGAATGAAGCATGTGAGGAAAGTTTTCAGGAGTTGAAATGACGACTGACTACTTCACCGGTTTTGATTCTACTTGATCTGAATGAACCTTTCGAGGTGTATTGTGATGCTTCGTATCAAGGATTGGGTTGTGTACTTATGCAAGACCGTAAGGTTATGGCATATGCATCGAGGCAGTTGAAAGTGCATGAGAGGAATTATCCGACTCATGACTTGGAGTTAGCAGCAGTGGTGTTTGCATTGAAGGTATGGAGACATTTTCTCTATGGGGCAACGTTCACTATTTTTAGTGACCATAAAAGTTTGAAGTATCTGTTTGACCAGAAAGAGTTGAACATGAGACAAAGGCATTGGCTTGAGTTTCTGAAGGATTATGACTTTCGATTCTATGTATCATCCGGGAAGGCGAATGTCGTAGCGGATGCTCTAAGTAGGAAAGCGCTTAATGCTTCTGTTATGATGATAAAGGAGAAGGAACTAATAGAAGAGTTTCGGGATATGCGATTATCTGTGAAGTTGACACCAGGAAAGATATGTTTGAATCTGATCGTTATTTCGAATAATATGATGGATAGAATACGCGAAGGGCAAAACAGTGATCAGTATTTGCAAGAAGCAAAGGAAGCAAGAAGTCAAGGAGCGGAATTGGAATTCAGCGAGGGTGTTGATGGAATTTTGAAGTTCAAGGGGAGAGTTTGTGTACTAAATGATCCAGAACTGAGGAGATCAATTTTGGATGAAGCTCATCGAAGCAAGTTGAGTATGCATCCAGGAGCCACGAAGATGTACCAGGATTTGAAACAGCTATATTGGTGGCAAGGAATGAAGAGGGATGTCACAGAATATGTATCATCCTGTTTGATTTGTCAGAAGGCCAAAGTGGAACATCAGAGACCATCAGGAATGTTGTAACCTTTGCCTATTCCTGAGTGGAAATGGGATGACATAGCAATGGATTTCGTAATTGCACTGCCGAAGACTCGGAAGGGTCACGATTCTATATGGGTAATTATTGATCGGCTTACAAAGTCGGCGCACTTTTTACCGATTAATATTAAGTACTTAATGGAGAAGTTGGCTCAGGTGTACATCAATGAAATTGTTAGACTTCATGGTGTACCATCCAGTATAATTTCTGATCGAGATCCGCGATTTACATTGAGATTCTGGAACAGTTTGCAAGAAGCGATGGGAACGAAGCTACGTTTGAGTTCTGCTTCCCATCCACAAACAGATGGTCAGTCAGAAAGGACGATTCAGTCATTGGAGGACTTGTTAAGGGCTTGTGTACTAGAGCAAACTGGTTGTTGGGATAGATTTCTACCATTGATAGAGTTCACTTACAACAATAGTTTCCATTCAAGCATAGGGATGGCACCCTATGAGGCTTTATATAGAAGAAGGTGTAGAACACCATTGTGTTGGTACCATGATGGTGAAAGTACTGTGGTAGGACTCGAGTTTGTGCAACAAACAACTGAGAAAGTGAAGATGATCCAAGATAAGATGAGGACAACTCAGACGCGACAAAAGAGTTATGCAGATAAAAGAAGAAGACCGCTAGAATTTGAAGAAGGTGACCATGTATTTTTACATGTGACGCCTATGACTAGAGTTGGACGAGTAATCAAGTCGAGGAAGCTCACTCCGAAGTTTATTGGACCGTATCAGATACTTCGTCGGGTAGGTCTGGTAGCTTATCAGATTGCATTACCACTGTTCTTATCAAATCTTCATAATGTATTTCACGTATCACAACTACGAAAATATATTTCTAATCCGACTCATGTTATTGAGCCAAACACGGTACAACTAAAGGAAAACTTGATCTATGAGACATTTCCGATCAAAATTGAAGATCGAAGGGTAAAGCAACTTCGAGGAAAGGACATCGCATTGGTTAAAGTGGTATGGAATGATGTAAGTGGTGAAGCTACATGGGAGTTAGAAGAGAAGATAAGAGAGCAGTATCCATTTTTATTTTGTATATGTATGTCAAGTTTCGAGGACGAAACTTTATTTTAGAGGGGGAGAGTTGTAACACCCCAAATTTTGACTATGTGAATAGTAATAGCAGAATTACACATTTTACATTTTCTCGTGTGTTATAAAAATAGTTTGACTGTTCTGAGATCATTTTTATCATTTTGTGTGATTTGCTCGAGTCAAGAAAATAATAATTTTTTGACCGAAAAAAATCTTATTTTAATTAATTAGAGTGGGGATCTTACTAAACCCAATTTTGATTGATATATATATTAATCTTATAATTTTTAGGATTTAACTGTGTAATAAAATAATTTTGTATTATTATAATATTATTTTATTCAACAGTACCTACTATCTCAAAAATAGTAGAAAAATTATTTATGGACCCGAAAAAGTTCGTGGGGCCCACGTTTAATGTAGCAGTCAAGGATTCTGACTGGACAGAAATCTAAACCAATAGGAATTAGTCAAAATAAGTAGGCTTGACTTTCTAAACCAATTAGAATGAGTCAACAAAAGAAGCATTGACTTCTTTGTGAACCATTGGATTGTAAAGCTTACTTTAGAAGCTTTAACCTTAGTCGTTGATCTAATCAATGGTGAGATTAGAATGCTAGTTTTATGACCAATTGATATCTACCTTAGATGTGATCTATGGTTAGGAATTAAAGATGAATCAATGGTTAGAATTAAGTCAAAAATTGTAGGCTTGAATTTGGTTAGTAGACTAATTAAGCTTAATTTGACTAATCTAATTACTTAATTAGCCAACTAAGTGAACTAGTTTAGTTCTTAAGTAATTGTGATTTAAATACTAATTAGATATCCTAATATTAATTAAAGGTTATAATATATGCTAATATATATTAAATTAACTAGTTATATGATTAGTATGTTAATTAGAATTGGTTAGGATATTTAACCTAACTAATTCCCTAATTAGTTAGTATGTAATTAGGAGTAATTTGGAAACAATTAAGTCACTAAAAGGATGGAGGGCTGCACGGTTTTGGGCTGCAACAAGAAGGCTTGGATGGCTTGATTCTACAAGGTTCTTGAAGCCTCCAACATGACATAAGCCATGTGCACCAATGTGAACACTCTAGGATATTTTAACATGCAAATTCAATCACTCAACCTCACTAAAAGTTCACTCACGGCAGCAGCATGTCTTTTTACATTTCACTTTCATTTATTACACTTATCACAAAATCAAGCATCCATTTTCTCTCCAAAAACTACCAAGAACCAAGCACACTTTTCTTTTCTTTCTTTCTCTCCATATTCGCCAAGATCACCACCTATACTACCAAATCTCTATAATTTTATCTCATCATATTTCCTAAACCCAAATCCCATTCTAAACACTTTTCATTCACAAAGTTTTTCCAAAAAACTACTCTAGCTTGTCCAAAATCCAACCTTTTGCTTACTTACTTAAGGGTAAGTCTTGATTCTATGGTTCAAAATTGGATTTTTAATTTTTCTAACCATGATTGTTCCATGGTTTTACAATATTAAACCTTGTTAATGTTTTTACTAATTGTTTAAGAATTTTAGGGATTTGTTTGGGGGATTGCACAAATTTAAAGGAAAGGAGGAGAACTAACCGATTAAATTGTCTTCAAGAGGTAAGAGGGAGATTTAACCTCACCAACCAGGTTTTGGTGGTGTGAGGATGGTTTTGTACGGTGAAAAATCCATAAGGGTTCTTCACCGATTATTTGATTGTGTTTTGTGTAATGTTTGATTGTGTTTATGTGCTTGCATGTGTGATTAAATGCTTAAAGCTTTGATATTCTGTGTGTATGTGTAATTATGAAAGCATGAGACTGTATGCGTAATTTAGGATGTGAATAACATAAGGAATCGATTGTATGTGTACTCCAAAGAGTACTGAGGCTCACGGCCATACTATGGAAAAAGGACCAAAGTCCTTACACTGATGAATTAAAATGAGAACAGAGAGATTTAAATGAATTTGAGAAAAATTTGAGTATAGTAAAATAAAATGATTTTATGGGTAGTAAAGAAAAGAAATAATGATTTTTGAAAAAAAAAACAATACCATTTACTGATTTTTAGAGGAGTTATACTGCAAATTTTTATAAAAGAAGGATTAAATTGTAAATTTTATCAAAATGAGGCACCATTGTGTAAATACTTATTTTTAAAGGGTCATATTGTAAATATTATTTTTAGAGGGGTTAAAGCTGTAAATATTTTATAAAAGAGGGATGATTTTGTAAATATGAATTTTATGAGGGACTTTTTTCATAAATATTAATTTTTGAGGGAATTGTGACATAAATATTAATTTTTGAGGGACTAATGTGTAAATATAAGTTTTTGAGGGACTAAAGTGCAAATATGGAAAATAAAGTTAATTTTAGTATTAAAATGAGAAAAATAGTATTTTTGATTTAAAACGTAAGAAAAATACTTACGCGATTGGAAAATGTTGAAAAATCGCTACGCGATTTTGAAGAGGCGACAGAATTGAGTCGCAATTGAGAAAATGTGGAAATATGACCGCGCGATTAAAATACAGTAATTATACTGTTAGATTATTGTATAGGACCCGAATATGTGATATGAAATAGAAATGTGAATAGTGCATGGTACATGCATTGGAAAGGTCCAATGGACTGTATGAGGCTAGTTGCCTAGGAGAGACTACACCTCCTGAGTGGGTGTGATATGCGTAGTGTAAGTCACTCGTTGACCTTGGGGGCATTGGGGTGCGGGTTGCCTATAATGGGCAGATGGTAGCTCTTCTGTACCGTGGGTTAGACCGACGCAACACACCAATGATCCGGACCGAGACACTATCCCTAATCAAGATCTGATAAAGATTGTCGTGTATATGCTAGATGTGCAAGATTGAGCACGTGGTCCGAGGCATGTTGGTACCGATAATTCTTTTCGATCCCTCTCTCCGACTTGAGTTGTAGCTCCATGGAGTAAGAAATCAAGTCTGTGGGCATACATATAATGATAGAGGGTATTATCGTAATTTTCATTTATGATAATTGATTTATTAATTTATTGATTATTGATGATGACATGACTGTAATTATTGTGTATTACATGTTTCATGATGATATTGATGTTAGTGGCATAACTGTAATTATGGTATGATAACTGTATGAGATATTGTATGTGTTTATCTTCATTACTGCCATACTGGTATTAGCGTAGGTGATCTCACCTCTTTGTATGCATGTTTGGTATTCTATTTATATTTGTTAAGACGTCGAGCAAGAAAAAGAGTAAGAAGTTGAGGAGGAGCAGATTCCTGCTGAGGACGTCGAGTTCTGAAGAGATGCAGATGCCTAGTTTCATTGGTTACCTGAAGCTGACATTTATTGGAGGAGATGAGGCATGGACGGTAGATCTAGAGAGAGAGAGAGTATTTATTATATGGGAGACCTAAATATTAGGTTGAGTAGGTTACATTTAGGACACCCTTACTTTTTTGTCAATATTTTTGTACAACTAGAGTTTCCAATATCTATTAGGCAGTATTGGGGAGCTTACTATCGTACACCTAGTGCGATTAGTATTGTATCGTCTGCTTTCGGACACTGTCCGTGGGAGGATCGCACCTCATCTTTGGATTCCTATCTGTGAGGAATCGAGGAGGACCGTCTGAGGGTTCTGCTATCTAGTAAGATTTGGGCTATATGTTAGTTTTAAATTAAAGCTTAAATATTTTGGAAGTCTAGTTTGTAAAATATTAAGTACGACAGTACTAAAAGGCTTGTATGTATATATATGATGTAAATTATGTGTGACAATGTTGTTATATTTTTATTTTCTGCTAAGTTTATCTTATTATCACCAAGAAATTTTATAACTCGTATTTATAATACAAGCTCGATTTTTAATTGAAGGGTAATTTGGTAATTAAATAACACCAAGTGTGACGCCCTAAGGAGGGTGTTACACAAATAGCTATCAGTCTTTTCTCTTCTATCATATTCAACTGCTCATGTCGAGTCTTCACCCATTCGGATTCTTCATACTCTACCTCCATCAAAACCCTTAGAGAAGGAATCTCAATTTCTATAAGTGAAATGGCCTCCATCCCATATACCAAAGAGAAAGGCGTTGTAACACCCTAACTCTGACACCAACTAATGTAACACCCTATCTAGGGCATCACATTTCTGACTTCCGACTCATAATCTGAAAATAAGTTCACACAAAGTTTGAGTTATAAAAGATGGGTTTCAAAATTTCTTCTTTACTAAAACGTAAATTTACTGAAAATATTAGGTAATATTGAAAATCATATTTCAACTATTCATTATACAATATTTACACCAATTAATATCATAATTTAAAGAGAAATATAAAATTAATAGACTTATATTTTTTTTTGACAGACAGTAGCAAACCCCGTGTCGGGTCCTACTTAATAGCACGGTACAACACTAACGAGAAACTTTAACATACTTATTCCTTATCTGTCCATCTTGATGCATCAAACATCTGTTTCTTTGTCAACACTGCACACCTTCAAGTCTTGAATGTCCACTCCTTATTGTTGCCACCAATCTCAGAGTATTTATCGCCCGTTATATCTAAGACAACTCAATCCTTCTATTATTTGATTTTAACAGTACAGACACAACAAAACAATATAACAAAGTGGTGAGATCACCTACACCAATACCAATATGGCAGCACAGAGATAACACAAACAGTAATATTATACAGATAGATCATACTATAATCATGCTATTAGCATTAATCAACTATCATCATCTAATAATTTATCAGTTCAATCATCATCCAAGTACTCAAAACAATTGTCATAACCAATAACCAATATTCCTCAATTAATATATCATACAGATATAAATGCTCAGATTTATGCATATGTACAAAGACTCATTTTATCAAAAACGACTCCATAGAGGTTTTCACAATTTCGAGAAGAATGCTCTGATTAATTGTCAGCCTTAGCCCAAAGACAATCTCCCAGTCGTTGAAAAGAATCGTGTTCTTGTCGGGTATCGTCAATGCGTTGCAACGGACTGCATCTCCAAGTGGCACAGGGTACTCGCTACCGTCCATCCTGGTCGACCGCGCCTCGACACCCCCAAGATCCATCATAGACCTCACTATCAATTCTCATTCCCTCTTTCAACTACAAGGGCCATAATAGCTATTAGTTATCTTTTATACAATGCACGAATTTATCAGTGCAAGTCCAACCCCAACGGGCCAAATCTTTTCAATTTCATTTGTACAATGCACGAGTATATCAGTGCAAGTCCAACCCCAACGAGCCAAATCTTTTTAATGCATGTATAATGCACCAAATCCAAATACGGGCATCTCTTTCCAATGCATATAAAATGCACCAAATACCAATCATAGGCAAAACACGTCACTCTCTCATACAGTGTCCATACACTGGTTAAACAGTAATTATACTATATTTTCAACACAAAATCATGTTATCATGTTTTCATAGTTATAAAACACTTTTTCAGTATTTTCACAAGATTGCTAACATTTTCATTATGTTTTCACAATTCCAAAATGTTTCTGTTACATTTTCAAAATATCATAACACTTCTGTTACGTTTTCAAAATTCTGAAACATTTCTGTTATATTTTCACAATACCGTAACACTTCTGTTACGTTTTCAAAATGCCGCAACTCTTCTGTTGCATTTTTAAATCACGTACTAATTTTTCAACAGTAGTTCAAATTACGTAAAATATTCCTCAATATTCCAAACTAATATTAATTTGGACTTTCAAATAATTCAATATCATTCTCAACACGTTTTTAAGATACGTAAATAATTTTTTTACCACAATTCTATTACGAAAAATATTTCTCAACCTTCCAAAAATTCCATTTCATCCTTTCTCAAAATATTATGACTTTGTATTTTATTTTTTATATTTTCTTACTCAAGAAAATCTTTTTTCACGTTTCTTTATTCAAGAAATTCTTTTTCAAATATAATCCACAAAATTACCTTTCCATTGATATAAATCAATGTTTCAAATCTTAAAATTTCTAAACGTACTTCAAAACTTGAAAATAAGTTATACTTGAGTAAATTCTCAAAATACCATTATATTCTCCATTTTTTCCCAAATCATTTCCAAATTAACATACTTCAAGATAAATTGAAGTTTGAAAACATTTTCGTTTACAAAACTTAATTTTTCAAGTGAGTAAAATACTCTGATTCCCTTTTCAAATTTCTTGTATTAAATCAATTATATTTCCACTTGGAAAATTACTTTGTTTCATCAAAATCTAAGCATTACTATTTGAAACATTTTTCCTTTTAAATTGATATGGTTTTACACAAACAAAACCATTAAAGTTTTATTTTCAAAACCAAAGTACCGATTGGTCATAAAACAAACTCATTTGTTCAAATTCATTTTCACTTTCTTTGCAAATCCTTTTTCATTCTTAGTCAAAAATCTTTTCCTTAATATATATTTTCTCAAAATCACTTTTTATTAATCTAGTCCTACAAAATCATATTGAGTTGATTTAATTATTGTTTCTTAACTTTAAATTTCTTAACGTTTTCCAAAACCCAATAAATAAATTCTCCATTAGAAATTTTAAGTTACAAACGTTTTCCTTTATATCACTTCTAAAAATTGATTAATTTGAAGTTCAATACTTTCAATCTTCTTTTTCTTTTATTTATGAAAATTACACTTCACTTAATTTATAACACTTAATTCCCTTTTCAAAAATCCTTATTTGAAAATTCTTGTATTTTATAGCATCAAAACATTTTTTCTAAATTATCAAAACCTTATAGATGGCCATTGGAACCATGAAATATTTTTCTTCTAACTTAAATAAACTCCATTCTTGTTTCTACACAAAATAAATCAATAAAATATCATTCTAAAATTTGTGTTCATGTTTTCTAAAAAAAAAAAACAAACCTTTAGTTCATTTTTCATACTCCTCAAATTGATCCAATTTTATTCTTCCATAAAAATATTAATTTGTAAACACCTATTTTGAGGTGTCTTGGCCGAAATTCTCATTGTTTTAGGGATCAAAATTTAATTTCCTTGTTCTTGAAAAATTTCAACATTGACCCAAATTAAGGGCATCAAAACCGTAGCTCTTCCTTGGCCATTGGAACCAAGATCAATTTTCTTTCCATCCACACATCATGGCATACATATATATATTTCATCATAAATATCACAAACATGCCATATACTCATCATGCATATTATAAGTATACTATCAAAGCCATAAAATCATGCAAAGCCTATTAAGCATAGACAAAAATAATCAAAACACAAGAAAATAAAGCAAAGCTCATAAACACACAATTAATTATTACATGACCATGGATTGTAATTCTCACATGAATTCACAATCCATCAAATATAAGACCATCTCCCACCACCATAATTGGTTGGTGAGATGGATCTCCCTCTTACTTCTTGAAGATCCTCAAAGCTTCTTGATTTTGCTTCTCTTTCCAAGTCCTTCAACACCAAGGGCTTCTCAAATTCAAAACAAAATACATAGAAATTAGTATACTAAGCTTGATTAAGAGGAACCATGGATCAAACATGGTTTAGAACATGAAAAAGAAAAGAATAAATGAAGTTTCCTTACACTTCACCTCAAAAATTCAATAACTTTGATCTTAAAGAAAGTCCATGAAGATGAATGATTTAGAGAAAATCTCCAACATGAAAGTTACTTAGAATATCATGTAGATTCAAGATCTATGGTTAGATGAAATTAAAAGAGATTGGATGGTGGTTTTGAGTGTCTTGACCGACTGGTTTCTCTTGAAGCACAAAGATGGAATTTTCGATTTTTGATAGAAACTTGAAGCTTGGATTTGAAGCTCAAGATGAATGATTTTGGAAAAACTCATAACTAGAGATGTTCTTAGAATGGTGTTTAGGTTTAGGAAATGATGTGAGTGAAAATTATAGGTGAGTAATGGTACTTGTGGGTTGCTTGGCCGAATCATAAGGTGAGAAAAGGAAGGAAAATAGTTGTTTTGTGTTCTTGGAACTTTGAGAGAATTTGAGAGAATTTGATTAAGGCTTTTTGGTGAAATAGAAAAATGAATATGGAGAGTGTAACCAAAGGTGCTGCTGCCGTGGGAGTGAAAGAATGGAGAGATATGAATTCATTTGGCATAATTGAAGGCTATCACATGATGCACAAAGTCTTCCACTTTGTCATCTTTTTCTTTGGCCTAAAAAGGCTATACAAGCATGTCTAAACATGTCTCCTCCTTCCTTACACTCCAAAACTGTCCCCCCCTTCATCATGCACTCCAAAGTTGTCATAATTACTTGCTAATTGATTAGTTAATTCATTAGATTAAGTTTCCTAATCAATCTTAACTAATTTTCTAATTACATAACTAATTAATTAGACATATTATTTCATATATTATAATCTCTAATTAAAATTAGGATATCTAATTAAGAATTAGATTATAACAATGTAACATTTAATTTAGTTTACTTGGCTTGTTAATTAGTCTATTATTTGAAGCATTTCTAGCCATTAATTAATTCAATGGTTAGGATTTAGGTAGACTTTTGATTTTTAGAAGACTAAATCTAAGCCATTGGATCCTTCTCCTTTAAATTCTAGCCATTAGATGTGTCTCCAAAATAAAGTGTCAAGATTACTCCTTCTTACTTTTAATCCAAGGGTCATAATTAGTCTTTGCTACTTTTTAAGACCAAATCTCCACCCTTGATTAATTCTTCATCCAATGGTCATAAATGGTCTTGTCACTTTTTAAGACCAAATCTCCACCCTTGATCAACTCTAAATCCAATGGTTGTAAATGGTCACTTTATATAATTAATTTTACACCATTAATTAAATCTACGGTTGATATTGAAGCTTGCCTAATTAAGTTTATTCTCACACCATTGATTAAGTCAATGATGATTATCTTATGTTTTTTTATTAAATTTATTTCTTAACCGTTAATTGAATCAATAGTGGATATCTAAACCACCAATGTTGACTTAAGCAATATAATTTCTATTTTTATCTACTAAAAATCTCACGAAAGAATATATTTACTGTATTTTTATCTTCCAATAAATAAATACAGTACAAAACAAATTTTCTAAAACTGTTTCCGGATTCAGGTTTAGTAAGATCCCCTGTCTCCGTCTAAACAGTACAAATTTTTCTATGCGTAGAAAAAAAATTTCACTTTGCGGGACCCACCTAGGCCTACGTAAGGTCACCTGGGCCCACCTAGGACCACTGGGGCTCACATACAGTAAAAAATTTTATAATCATCCATAAAATCACAAAAATTAGAAAATGCACAAATATCAAATCAGATTACGTAAAATAATTACCTAACAGTAAAAATTAAATTACATAAAGTTTTCCCTGACCCAAAAATTTTTATTTTCTTGACACAGAGTAAATCACTCAAAACGATCAAATACGCTGACGGAATAAACAAAATAATTTTACAGCATCCAGAAATTACTAAACAGTAAAATTTTGTTAGCTGTCAAAATTACTGTTTATAAGATAGGAAATTTTGGGGTGTTACAATACTCTCCCTCTAAAAAGAAATTTCGTCCTCGAAATTTGAGAAATATGATTTCACACCCTCAGAATAAATACGGATATGGTGCTTTCATCTTATTTTTCAATTCCCATGAAGCTTCCTCTCTTACATCTTGCTATACTATTCTAACCCCACAAAATCTCTTTGCTGATGTTCAACTTCTCCAGATCAAACAGATATCTCAGACTCCTATCATAGAGATTTTGTTGAATGTTACTCCAGAAAGAAAGAATTTCCATATCTCTAATACCAACATAACAACAACCGATCTTCATTCATGCCTAGAATAGTTTTTTCTCAGATAACTTCCAACTAATGTAATGTAATGTTTAGCTAATGTAATGTAGTACTTAAAATTTCCTTATCTTCATATCACTACATATTCTAGATTTTTGCTTTTAACAGGAAATGTCTCACTAACTGAGTTCTTCTTTCCACAGCACTATACCAGATACTTCCATAATTTTTTTTCTACGATTTTCCATTACCGTCTTAAGTTTTCCCATAGAAGAATTGTTCCAATCTTTTGAAAAATTCACCACGCTTCTGCTGCATTACTCAGATACGTTAACATGGATACAAATATAGAAATATCCTTTCTTGCTAGATATTCCTTTAGTTGCAGGAGATGAAAGAAAACATCATGGAAGATAACAAAACGAATTGAACCTGTTATCGAATATATCCAGCAAAGAATTGGATGTAACCCGATTTTCAAAAATGAATTTTCTCTGGATTACTCACAGTCTGTTGAAATAATCTCATTGGATATGGTTGGAAAATAACCAATCCATTTTCAAAGATCACGTCTGTTTATGAAACAGATCAAACTAACACAAAGTTTTGAACAACAGATCAAACTAACACAAAAATTTGATCCACAACAATAATTTGAATAACTTGAGTAGCTCGACAGCTAAGAATAGAAACAGAAGTAAACAAATCAGAGGATAACGAATAACTTTAACATATAATTGATCTACTCAATCATATGTTATAAAGAATAAGTCACTCACAGAAATATTCAGTATGATTTATAGAATTAGTTCCAATGATGAAATCTCCATTGTTTAAATCTTCCGCTCAGAACACTACCATTCCATTCAAAGTAACAACTTTCCTTACTATCTAAAATTTTTACTAATAGAAAACTCTATTTTCAAAGAACACATCAGAGATTATACTCTTTGGAAATGTGTCCAACTTTTCCACAAATTATTTTCTTGACGTACATTCCTTCATTTAAGTACTTTCTTTCACATCACTTACTGCTTTTGGTTTCCTCAATGGTTGTAAATTCATCTTCCGTCGAAATCAATTACTTTCTCAATATCCTAAAAAATACCAGGTTCCAAAATTATGAAATCTTATATTCCAAGACTGATTCTCTTCCATCAAATCCTAAACTTCAACTTCCAGTTTCCACTGAACAGCGGTCCTTTGTTCGTGCAGTCGTCTTTCCACATTGCTCCCGTTGCTCTCATAGCTGCAATTGCATTACTAGTAACATGTTCCACTTCCACACAAGTATAACTATCCCGAGGCATTTCCCTTTTTTTTTTCGAGGCGTGCGGATTGAAATACAATGGATCTAATATCCATTATAAACAACATTATTTCCTTTCAGAAAACAAACACAGAGAACACAACACAAGCAAAATAGACCTAACCACAAACCCCAAAAGACTCAAACCGTGCTCTGATACCAACTAATGTAACACCCTAGCTCTGACACTAACTAATATAACACCCTAGCTAGGGCATCACATTTCTGACTTCCGACTCATAATCTGAAAATAAGTTCGCACAAAGTTTGAGTTATAAAAGATGGGTTTCAAAATTTCTTATTTACTGAAACGTAAATTTACTGAAAATATTAGGTAATATTGAAAATCATATTTCAACTATTCATTATACAATATTTACACCAATTAATATCATAATTTAAAGAGAAATATAAAATTAATAGACTTATATATTTTTTTTGACAGACAGTAGCAAACCTCGTGTCGGGTCCTACTTAATAGCATGGTACAACACTAACGAGAAACTTTAACATACTTATTCTTTATCTGTCCATCTTGATGCATCAAACATCTGTTTCATTGTCAACACTGCACACCTTCGAGTCCTGAATGTCCACTCCTTATTGTTGTCACCAATCTCAGAGTATTTATCTTGTTATGTCTAAGACAACTCGATCCTTCTATTGTTTGATTTTAACAGTATAGACACAACAAAACAATATAACAAAGAGGTGAGATCACCTACACCAATACCAATATGGCAGCACAGAGATAACTCAAACAGCAATATTATACAGATAGATCATACTATAATCATGCTATCAGCATTAATCAACTATCATCATCTAATCATTTATCAGTTCAATCATCATCCAAGTACTCAAAACAATTGTCATAACCAATAACCAATATTTCTCAATTAATATATCATACAGATATAAATGCTTAGATTTATGCATATGTACAAAGACTCATTTTATCAAAAACGACTCCATGGAGGTTTTCACAATTTCGAGAAGAATGCTCTGGTTAATTGTCAGCCTTAGCCCAAAGACAATCTCCCAGTCGTTGAAAAGAATCGTGTTCTTGTCGGATATCGTCAATGCGTTGCAACGGACTGCATCACCAAGTGGCATAGGGTACTCTCCGGTACCGTCCATCGGTCGATCGCGGCTCGACGCCCCAAGATCCATCATAGACCTCACTATCAATTCTCATTCCCTCTTCAACCACAAGGGCCATAATAGCTATTAGCTATCTTTTATACAATGCACGAATTTATCAGTGTAAGTCCAACCCCAACGGGCCAAATCTTTTCAATTTCATTTGTACAATGCACGAGTATATCAGTGCAAGTCCAACCCCAACGGGCCAAATCTTTTCAATGCATGTATAATGCACCAAATCCAAATACGGGCATCTCTTTTCAATGCATATAAAATGTACCAAATACCAATCATAGGCAAAACACGTCACTCTCTTATACAGTGTTCATACACTGGTTAAACAGTAATTATACTGTATTTTTAACACAAAATCATGTTATCATGTTTTCATAGTTATAAAACACTTTCACCGTATTTTCACAAGATTGCGCAACATTTTCATTATGTTTTCACAATTCCAAAATGTTTCTGTTACGTTTTCAAAATATCGTAACACTTCTGTTACATTTTCAAAATTCTGAAATATTTCTGTTATATTTTCACAATACCGTAACACTTCTGTTACATTTTCAAAATGCCGCAACTCTTGTTGCATTTTTAAATCACATACTAATTTTTTAACTGTAGTTCAAATTACGTAAAATATTCCTCAATATTCCAAAATAATATTAATTTGGACTTTCAAATAATTCAATATCATTCTCAACACGTTTTTAAGATACGTAAATAATTTTTTTACCACAATTCTATTACGAAAAATATTTCTCAACCTTCCAAAAATTTCATTTCATCCTTTCTCAAAATATTATGACTTTGTATTTTATGTTTTATATTTTCTTACTCAAGAAAATCTTTTTCCACGTTTCTTGAGTAAAGAAATTCTTTTTCAAATATAATCCACAAAATTACCTTTCCATTGATATAAATCAATGTTTCAAATCTTAAAATTTCCAAACGTACTTCAAAACTTGAAAATAAGTTATACTTGAGTAAATTCTCAAAATACCATTATATTCTCCATTTTTTCCCAAATCATTTCCAAATTAACATACTTCAAAATAAATTGAAGTTTGAAAACATTTTAAGTTTACAAAACTTAATTTTTCAAGTGAATAAAATACTCTAATTCCCTTTTCAAATTTCTTGTATTAAATCAATTATATTTTCACTTGGAAAATTACTTTATTTCATCAAAATCTAAGCATTACTATTTGAAACATTTTTTCTTTTAAATTGATATGGTTTTACACAAACAAAATCATGAAAGTTTTATTTTCAAAACCAAAGTACCGATTGGTCATAAAACAAACCCATTTGTTCAAATTCATTTTCACTTTCTTTGCAAATCCTTTTTCATTCTTAGTCAAAAATCTTTTCCTTAATATATATTTTCTCAAAATCACTTTTTATTAATCTAGTCCTACAAAATCATATTGAGTTGATTTAATTATTGTTTCTTAACTTTAAATTTCTTAACATTTTTCAAAACCCAATATATAAATTCTCTGTTAGAAATTTTAAGTTACAAACGTTTTCCTTTATATCACTTCTAAAAATTGATTAATTTGAAGTTCAATACTTTCAATCTTCTTTTTCTTTTATTTATGAAAATTACACTTCACTTAATTTATAACACTTAATTCCCTTTTCAAAAATTCTTATTTGAAAATTCTTGTATTTCATAGCATCAAAACATTTTTTCTAAATTATCAAAACCTTATAGATGGCCATTGGAACCATGAAATATTTTTCTTCTAACTTAAATAAACTCCATTCTTGTTTCTACACAAAATAAATCAATAAAATTTCATTTTAAAATTTGTGTTCATGTTTTCTAAAAAAAACAAACAAACCTTTAGTTCATTTTCCATACCCCTCAAATCGATCCAATTTTTTTCTTCCATAAAAATATTAATTTGTAAACACCTATTTTGAGGTGTCTTGGCCGAAATTCTCATTGTTCTAGGGATCAAAATTTAATTTCCTTGTTCTTGAAAAACTGCAACATTGACCCAAATCAAGGGCATCAAAACCGTAGCTCTTCCTTGGCCATTAGAACCAAGATCAATTTTCTTTCCATCCACACATCATGGCATACATATATATATTTCATCGTAAATATCACAAACATGCCATATACTCATCATGCATATTATAAGTATACTATCAAAGCCATAAAATCATGCAAAGCATATTAAGCATAGACAAAAATAATCAAAACACAAGAAAATAAAGCAAAGCTCATAAACACACAATTAATTATTACATGACCATGGATTGTAATTCTCACATGAATTCACAATCCATCAAATATAAGACCATCTCCCACCACCATAATTAGTTGGTGAGATGGATCTCCCTCTTACCTCTTGAAGATCCTCAAAGCTTCTTGATTTTGCTTCTCTTTCCAAGTCCTTCAACACCAAGGGCTTCTCAAATTCAAAACAAAATACATAGAAATTAGTATACTAAGCTTGATTAAGAGGAACCATGGATCAAACATGGTTTAGAACATGAAAAAGAAAAGAATAAATGAAGTTTCCTTACACTTTACCTCAAAAATTCAATAACTTTGATCTTAAAGAAAGTCCATGAAGATGAATGATTTAGAGAAAATCTCCAACATGAAAGTTACTTAGAATATCATGTAGATTCAAGATCTATGGTTAGATGAAATTAAAAGAGATTGGATAGTGGTTTTGAGTGTCTTGACCGAATGGTTTCTCTTGAAGCACAAAGATGGAATTTTTGATTTTTGATAGAAACTTGAAGCTTGGATTTGAAGCTCAAGATGAATGATTTTGGAAAAACTCATAACTAGAGATGTTATTAGAATGGTGTTTAGGTTTAGGAAATGATGTGAGTGAAAATTATAGGTGAGTAATGGTACTTGTGGGTTGCTTGGCTGAATCATAAGGTGAGAAAAGGAAGGAAAATTGTTGTTTTGTGTTCTTGGAACTTTGAGAGAATTTGAGAGAATTTGATGAAGGCTTTTTGGTGAAATAGAAAAATGAATATGGAGAGTGTAACCAAAGGCGCTGCTGTCGTAGGAGTGAAAGAATGGAGAGATATGAATTCATTTGGCATAATTGAAGGCTATCACATGATGCACAAAGTCTTCCACTTTGTCATCTTTTTCTTTGGCCTAAAAAGGCTATACAAGCATGTCTAAACATGTCTCCTCCTTCCTAACACTCCAAAACTGTCCCCCCCTTCATCATGCACTCCAAAGTTGTCATAATTACTTGCTAATTGATTAGTTAATTCATTAGATTAAGTTTCCTAATCAATCTTAACTAATTTTCTAATTACATAACTAATTAATTAGACATATTATTTCATATATTATAATCTCTAATTAAAATTGAGATATCTAATTAAGAATTAGATTATAACAATGTAACATTTAATTTAGTTTACTTGGCTTGTTAATTAGTCTATTATTTGAAGCATTTCTAGCCATTAATTAATTCAATGGTTAGGATTTAGGTAGACTTTTGATTTTTAGAAGACTAAATCTAAGCCATTGGATCCTTCTCCTTTAAATTCTAGCCATTAGATGTGTCTCCAAAATAAAGTGTCAAGATTACTCCTTCTTACTTTTAATCCAAGGGTCATAATTAGTCTTTGCTACTTTTTAAGACCAAATCTCCACCCTTGATTAATTCTTCATCCAATGGTCATAAATGGTCTTGTCACTTTTTAAGACCAAATCTCCACCCTTGATCAACTCTAAATCCAATGGTTGTAAATGGTCATTTTATATAATTAATTTTACACCATTAATTAAATCTACGATTGATATTGAAGCTTGCCTAATTAAGTTTATTCTCACACCATTGATTAAGTCAATGATGATTATCTTATGTTTTTTTATTAAATTTATTTCTTAACCGTTAATTGAATCAATAGTGGATATCTAAACCACCAATGTTGACTTAAGCAATATAATTTCTATTTTTATCTATTAAAAATCCCACGAAAGAATATATTTACTGTATTTTTATCTACCAATAAATAAATACAGTACAAAACAAAATTTCTAAAACTGTTTCCGGATTCAGGTTTAGTAAGATCCCCTGTCTCCGTCTAAACAGTACAAATTTTTCTATGCGTAGAAAAAAATTTTCACTTTGTGGGATCCACCTGGGCCTACGTAAGGTCACCTGGGCCCACCTAGGACCACCGGGGCTCACATACAGTCAAAAATTTTATAATTATCCATAAAATCACAAAAATTAGAAAATGCACAAATATCAAATCAGATTACGTAAAATAATTACCTAATGGTAAAAATTAAATTACGTAAAGTTTTCCCTGACCCAAAAATTTTTATTTTCTTGACACAGAGTAAATTACTCAAAACGATCAAATACGCTGACAGAATAAACAAAATAATTTTACAGCATCCAAAAATTACTAAACAGTAAAATTCTGTTAGCTGTCAAAATTACTATTTATAGGATAGGAAATTTTGGGGTGTTACAATACTCTCCCTCTAAAAAGAAATTTCGTCCTCAAAATTTGAGAAACATGATTTCACACCCTCAGAATAAATACGGATATGGTGCTTTCATCTTATTTTTCAATTCCCATGAAGCTTCCTCTCTTACATCTTGCTATACTATTCTAACCCCATAAAATCTCTTTGCTGATGTTCAACTTCTCCTGATCAAACAGATATCTCAGACTCCTATCATAGAGATTTTGTTGAATGTTACTCCAAAAAGAAAGAATTTCCATATTTCTAATACCAACATAACAACAACCGATCTTCATTCATGCCTAGAATAGTTTTTTCTCAGATAACTTCCAACTAATGTAATGTAATGTTTAGCTAATGTAATGTATTACTTAAAATTTCCTTATCTTCGTATCACTACATATTCTAGATTTTTGCTTTTAACAGGAAATGTCTCACTAACTGAGTTCTTCTTTCCACAAAGACTATACCAGATACTTCCACAATTTTTTTTCTACGGTTTTCCATTACCGTCTTAAGTTTTCCCATAGAAGAATTGTTCCAATCTTTTGAAAAATTCACCACACTTCTAACTGCGTTACTCAGATACGTTAACATGGATACAAATATAGAAATATCCTTTCTTGCTAGATATTCCTTCATTTTAGGAGATGAAAGAAAACATCATGGAAGATAACAAAACGAATTGAACCTGTTATCGAATATATCCAGCAAAGAATTGGATGTAACCCGATTTTCAAAAATGAATTTTCTCTGGATTACTCACAGTCTGTTGAAATAATCTCATTGGATATGGTTGGAAAATAACCAATCCATTTTCAAAGATCACGTCTGTTTATGAAACAGATCAAACTAACACAAAGTTTTGAACAACAGATCAAACTAACACAAAAATTTGATCCACAACAATAATTTGAATAACTTGAGTAGCTCGACAGCTAAGAATAGAAACAGAAGTAAACAAATCAGAGGATAACAAATAACTTTAACATATAATTGATCTACTCAATCATATGTTATAAAGAATAAGTCACTCACAGAAATATTCAGTATGATTTATAGAATTAGTTCCAATGATGAAATCTCCATTGTTTAAATCTTCCGCTCAGAACACTACCATTCCATTCAGAGTAACAACTTTCCTTACTATCTAAAATTTTTACTAATAGAAAACTCTATTTTCAAAGAACACATCAGAGATTATACTCTTTGGAAATGTGTCCAACTTTTCCACAAATTATTTTCTTGACGTACATTCCTTCATTTAATTACTTTCTTTCACATCACTTACTGCTTTTGGTTTCCTCAATGGTTGTAAATTCATCTTCCGTCGAAATCAATTACTTTCTCAATATCCTAAAAAATACCAGGTTCCAAAATTACGAAATCTTATATTCCAAGACTGATTCTCTTCCATCAGATCCTAAACTTCAACTTCCAGTTTCCACTAAACAGCGGTCCTTTGTTCGTGCAGTCGTCTTTCCACATTGCTCCCGTTGCTCTCATAGCTGCAATTGCATTACTAGTAACAAGTTCCACTTCCACACAAGTATAACTATCCCGAGGCATTTCCCTTTTTTTTTTTGAGGCGTGCGGATCGAAATACAATGGATCTAATATCCATTATAAACAACATTATTTTCTTTCAGAAAACAAACACAGAGAACACAACACAAGCAAAATAGACCTAACCACAAACCCCAAAAGACTCAAACCGTGCTCTGATACCAACTAATGTAACACCCTAGCTCTGACACGAACTAATGTAACACCCTAGCTCTGACACCAACTAATGTAACACCCTAGCTAGGGCATCACATTTCTGACTTCCGACTCATAATCTGAAAATAAGTTCGCACAAAGTTTGAGTTATAAAAGATGAGTTTCAAAATTTCTTCTTTACTGAAACGTAAATTTACTGAAAATATTAGTTAATATTGAAAATCATATTTCAACTATTCATTATACAATATTTACACCAATTAATATCATAATTTAAAGAGAAATATAAAATTAACAGACTTATATTTTTTTTTTGACAGACAGTAGCAAACCTCGTGTCGGGTCCTACTTAATAGCATGGTACAACACTAATGAGAAACTTTAACATACTTATTCTTTATCTGTCCATCTTGATGCATCAAACATCTGTTTCTTTGTCAACACTGCACACCTTCGAGTCCTGAATGTCCACTCCTTATTGTTGTCACCAATCTCAGAGTATTTATCGCCCGTTATGTCTAAGACAACTCGATCCTTCTATTGTTTGATTTTAACAGTATAGACACAACAAAACAATATAACAAAGAGGTGAAATCACCTACACCAATACCAATATGGCAGCACAGAGATAACACAAACAGCAATATTATACAGATAGATCATACTATAATCATGCTATCAGCATTAATCAACTATCATTATCTAATCATTTATCAGTTCAATCATCATCCAAGTACTCAAAACAATTGTCATAACCAATAACCAATATTCCTCAATTAATATATCATATAGATATAAATGCTCAGATTTATGCATATGTACAAAGACTCATTTTATCAAAAACGACTCCTTGGAGGTTTTCACAATTTCGAGAAGAATGCTCTGGTTAATTGTTAGCCTTAGCCCAAAGACAATCTCCCAGTCGTTGAAAAGAATCGTGTTCTTGTCGGATATCGTCAATGCGTTGCAACAGATTGCATCGCCAAGTGGCACAGGTACTCGCCACCGGTGTCCAGCTTGGTCGACCGCCGCGCCTCGATGCCCCCAAGATCCATCATAGACCTCACTATCAATTCTCATTCCCTCTTCAACCACAAGGGCCATAATAGCTACTAGCTATCTTTTATACAATGCATGAATTTATCAGTGCAAGTCCAACCCCAACGGGCCAAATCTTTTCAATTTCATTTGTACAATGCACGAGTATTACAGTGCAAGTCCAACCCCAATGGGCCAAATCTTTTCAATGCGTGTATAATGCACCAAATCCAAATACGGGCATCTCTTTCCAATGCATATAAAATGCACCAAATACCAATCATAGGCAAAACACGTCACTCTCTCATACAGTGTCCATACACTGGTTAAACAGTAATTATACTATATTTTTAACACAAAATCATGTTATCATGTTTTCATAGTTATAAAACACTTTCGTCATATTTTCACAAGATTGCGCAACATTTTCATTATGTTTTCACAATTCCAAAATGTTTCTGTTACGTTTTCAAAATATCGTAACACTTCTGTTACGTTTTCAAAATTCTGAAACATTTCTGTTATATTTTCATAATACCGTAACACTTCTGTTACATTTTCAAAATGCCACAACTCTTCTGTTGTATTTTTAAATCACATACTAATTTTTCAACAGTAGTTCAAATTACGTAAAATATTCCTCAATATTCCAAAATAATATTAATTTGGACTTTCAAATAATTCAATATCATTCTCAACACGTTTTTAAGATACGTAAATAATTTTTTTACCACAATTCTATTACGAAAAATATTTCTCAACCTTCCAAAAATTTCATTTCATCCTTTCTCAAAATATTATGACTTTGTATTTTATTTTTCATATTTTCTTACTCAAGAAAATCTTTTTCCACGTTTCTTTACTCAAGAAATTCTTTTTCAAATATAATCCACAAAATTACCTTTCCAATGATATAAATCAATGTTTCAAATCTTAAAATTTCTAAACGTACTTCAAAACTTGAAAATAAGTTATACTTGAGTAAATTCTCAAAATACCATTATATTCTCTATTTTTTCCCAAATCATTTCCAAATTAACATACTTCAAAATAAATTAAAATTTGAAAACATTTTCGTTTACAAAACTTAATTTTTCAAGTGAGTAAAATACTCTGATTCCCTTTTCAAATTTCTTGTAGTAAATCAATTATATTTCCACTTGGAAAATTACTTTGTTTCATCAAAATCTAAGCATTACTATTTGAAACATTTTTTATTTTAAATTGATATGGTTTTACACAAACAAAACCATTAAAATTTTATTTTCAAAACCAAAGTACCGATTGGTCATAAAACAAACCCATTTTTTCAAATTCATTTTCACTTTCTTTGCAAATCCTTTTTCATTCTTAGTCAAAAATCTTTTCCTTAATATATATTTTCTCAAAATCACTTTTTATTAATCTAGTCCTACAAAATCATATTGAGTTGATTTAATTATTGTTTCTTAACTTTAAATTTCCTAACGTTTTCCAAAACCCAATAAATAAATTCTCTATTAGAAATTTTAAGTTATAAACGTTTTCCTTTATATCACTTCTAAAAATTGATTAATTTGAAGTTCAATACTTTTAATCTTCTTTTTCTTTTATTTATGAAAATTACACTTCACTTAATTTATAACACTTAATTCCCTTTTCAAAAATTCTTATTTGAAAATTCTTGTATTTCATAGCATCAAAACATTTTTTTTAAATTATCAAAACCTTATAGATGGCCATTGGAACCATGAAATATTTTTCTTCTAACTTAAATAAACTCCATTCTTGTTTCTACACAAAATAAATCAATAAAATTTAATTCTAAAATTTGTGTTCATGTTTTCTAAAAAAAAAAAAAACAAACCTTTAGTTCATTTTCCATACTCCTCAAATCAATCCAATTTTATTCTTCCATAAAAATATTAATTTGTAAACACCTATTTTGAGGTGTCTTGGCCGAAATTCTCATTGTTCTAGGGATCAAAATTTAATTTCCTTGTTCTTGAAAAATTTCAACATTGACCCAAATCAAGGGCATCAAAACCGTAGCTCTTCCTTGGCCATTGGAACCAAGATCAATTTTCTTTCCATCCACACATCATGGCATACATATATATATTTCATCATAAATATCACAAACATGCCATATACTCATCATGCATATTATAAGTATACTATCAAAGCCATAAAATCATGCAAAGCCTATTAAGCATAGACAAAAATAATCAAAACACAAGAAAATAAAGCAAAGCTCATAAACACACAATTAATTATTACATGACCATGGATTGTAATTCTCACATGAATTCACAATCCATCAAATATAAGACCATCTCCCACCACCATAATTGGTTGGTGAGATGGATCTCCCTCTTACCTCTTGAAGATCCTCAAAGCTTCTTGATTTTGCTTCTCTTTCCAAGTCCTTCAACACCAAGAGCTTCTCAAATTCAAAACAAAATACATAGAAATTAGTATACTAAGCTTGATTAAGAGGAACCATGGATCAAACATGGTTTAGAACATGAAAAAGAAAAGAATAAATGAAGTTTCCTTACACTTCACCTCAAAAATTCAATAACTTTGATCTTGAAGAAAGTCCATGAAGATGAATGATTTAGAGAAAATCTCCAACATGAAAGTTGCTTAGAATATCATGTAGATTCAAGATCTATAGTTGGATAAAATTAAAAGAGATTGGATGGTGGTTTTGAGTGTCTTGACCGAATGGTTTCTCTTAAAGCACAAAGATGGAATTTTTGATTTTTGATAAAAACTTGAAGCTTGGATTTGAAGCTCAAGATGAATGATTTTGGAAAAACTCATAACTAGAGATGTTCTTAGAATGGTGTTTAGGTTTAGGAAATGATGTGAGTGAAAATTATAGGTGAGTAATGGTACTTGTGGGTTGCTTGGCCGAATCATAAGGTGAGAAAAGGAAGGAAAATTGTTGTTTTGTGTTCTTGGAACTTTGAGAGAATTTGATGAAGGCTTTTTGGTGAAATAGAAAAATGAATATGGAGAGTGTAACCAAAGGCGCTGCTGTCGTAGGAGTGAAAGAATGGAGAGATATGAATTCATTTGGCATAATTGAAGGCTATCACATGATGCACAAAGTCTTCCACTTTGTCATCTTTTTCTTTGGCCTAAAAAGGCTATACAAGCATGTCTAAACATGTCTCCTCCTTCCTAACACTCCAAAACTGTCCCCCCTTCATCATGCACTCCAAAGTTGTCATAATTACTTGCTAATTGATTAGTTAATTCATTAGATTAAGTTTCCTAATCAATCTTAACTAATTTTCTAATTACATAACTAATTAATTAGACATATTATTTCACATATTATAATCTCTAATTAAAATTAGGATATCTAATTAAGAATTAGATTATAACAATTTAACATTCAATTTAGTTTACTTGGCTTGTTAATTAGGCTATTATTTGAAGCATTTCTAGCGATTGATTAATTCAATGGTTAGGATTTAGGTAGACTTTTGATTTTTAGAAGACTAAATCTAAGCCATTGGATGCTTCTCCTTTAAATTCTTGCCATTAGATGTGTCTCCAAAATAAAGGGTCAAGATTATTCCTTCTTACTTTTAATCCAAGGGTCATAATTAGTCTTTGCTACTTTTTAAGACCAAATCTCCACCCTTGATTAATTCTTCATCCAATGGTCATAAATGGTCTTTGTCACTTTTTAAGACCAAGTCTCCACCCTTGATCAACTCTAAATCCAATGGTTGTAAATGGTCACTTTATATAATTAATTTTACACCATTGATTAAATCTACGGTTGATATTGAAGCTTGCCTAATTAAGTTTATTCTCACACCATTGATTAAGTCAATGATGATTATCTTATGTTTCTTTATTAAATTTATTTCTTAACCGTTAATTGAATCAATAGTAGATATCCAAACCACCAATGTTGACTTAAGCAATATAATTTCTATTTTTATCTACTAAAAATCCCACGAAAGAATATATTTACTGTATTTTTATCTTTCGATAAATAAATACAGTACAAAACAAATTTTCTAAAACTATTTCTGGATTCAGGTTTAGTAAGATCCATTGTCTGCGTCTAAATAGTACAAATTTTTCTATGCGTAGAAATTTTTTTTCACTTTGCGGGACCCACCTGGGCCTACGTAAGGTCACTTGGGCCCACCTAGGACCACCGGGGCCCACATACAGTCAAAAATTTTATAATCATCCATAAAATCACAAAAATTAGAAAATGCACAAATATCAAATTAGATTACGTAAAATAATTTCCTAACGGTAAAAATTAAATTACGTAAAGTTTTCCCTGGCTCGAAAATTTTTATTTTCTTGACACAGAGTAAATCACTCAAAACGATCAAATACACTGACGGAATAAACAAAATAATTTTACAGCATCCAGAAATTACTAAACAGTAAAATTCTGTTAGCTGTCAAAATTACTGTTTATAGGATAGGAAATTTTGGGGTGTTACAGGAATTGCCCCAGTGCTCGATTGTATATTGGTACGATACGCGTGCAAAGCATAGGGCAACATTTTATGCCAATCTTTGTAATTCGCCACCATCTTGGCAATAATTTTCTTGACATTCTTATTTGCTGCTTCAACTGCACCATTCATCTGAGGCCTGTAAGGAGCTGAATTATGATGCTTGACTTTGAAACTCTCACAAAACTTTTGAATCTCAGCATCGTTGAGATTAGTGGCATTATCTGTTATTATCCTTTCTGAAATTCCATATCTGTAGACAATATCCCTTTTAAGGAATCTCAAAAACACTTTTTGAGTGATATTGGCATACAAGGAAGCTTCTACCTACTTGGTGAAATAGTCAATTGCCACCAAAATAAAGTGATGACCATTGGAAGTTTTAGGATTAATGGGTCCAATGACATCTATTCCCCACATTGAGAAAGGCCATGGAGATACCAAATTGTGCAAGGAAAATGGAGGTGCATTAACTCGATCTGTATATATCTGCCATTTCTGACACTTTTGTACATATTCTATGCAGTCTGTTTCCATGGTGGACCAATAATAACCACTCCTTAGAATTTTATGTGCCATCATATGACCATTAGCATGAGTTTCACAAATTCCTTCATGGACTTCAGTCATGACTATACGAGCTTCACAAGCATCCACACTTCTAAGCAAAGTGCCATCATGACTTCTCTTGTACAAAACCTCTTCGTTCAAGAAAAAGCCCATGGCCAACCGATGAATAGTCTTCTTATTCACCTCATTTGATCTAGTTGGGTATTCTCTATGCTGAATATACTGCTTGTTATCATGGTACTAAGGTTTACCATCTGACTCACCCTCCACATTGGCACAATACGCAGGCTTACAATGTGTCTTCACTTGGATGGGTTGGACATTTTTGTGAATATCCAATTTGGTCATTACAGGCATCTGTAAACTGATTCTTGTCTCAAGTCAAAAGGGAAAAGGTCACCTCCTCAAACTTTTTAATCAACCAGGTCAAATACTTTTGATAAGGCACTAACTTTGAGTCTTTGGTTTCCCATTCACCGTTCACCTGATAAATGATGAGCGCTGAATCTCCAAATACCTTTACCTATTTGATCCCCAAGTCAATTGCAACTTGTAAACCACTAGCACAGGCCTCATATTCCATAACATTATTGGTGCATTCAAAATCTAGCTTGATAGCGACTGGATATTGCCTTCCAGTTGGAGAAACAACCACGGCTCCTATGCCACTACCATGCATGTTGACTACTCCATCAAAATATATTTTCCAAATGGGCTCATCCTCACCTTCTTCTTCTCCTTCCATTGTCAATATTTCTCCATCAGGGAACTCGGATATTATTAGTTGTCCACCATGTCGCGACCGTGATCGCGGCGGAATAACAACTTAAATTAAAAAATTTTAAATAAGGAGTCGTCATCAATTTTATTTTTATTAGGAAAAATTAGAAAACTTAACAAAAATAGTCTTTGAAACCAGATTGGATTCAGAAGTCAGTTATGTGTAGGGAAGGGTGAAAATTTAATCTCACAACACCCCTAACACACCTGTCCTAAGACGGTACCTTAAGTTAATTATGCAAATTCTTAATAATTCTTAAAAATATCTATTTTACCCCTTTTGTAAAAACAAATATGAAATAAATAAATAAATTATGAAAATTTAATTTTTGACTTGACAGAATAGAAATTCTGCTCCTACGTATCCCTGGGTACAATGAGGAACTCAAAGTCATGTCGCTCTCTATAAAATGCTTGAGAGTTGTTTGTTTTTAATTTAAAAATGAATCATCAAGCTGTCGTAACTCAGATGATCATAAAAGACAGGGAGTCGATTACGCTCAAAAGTAAAAGACAGGGAGCCAAATGTGCTCAAAAGTAAAAGATAGGGAGTCGATTACGCTCAAAAGTAAAAGACAGGGAGCCGATTGCGCTCAAAAGTAAAAGATAGGGAGCCGATTGCACTCAAAAGTAAAAGACAGTGAGTCGATTGCGCTCAAAAAGTAAAAGACAGGAATTTAAAAGACAGAGCCAATGCGCTCGACAAAAATTTAAAAGACAGGGACCGATGCGCTCAAAAGTAAAATACAAATGCCAGGAGCCGATGTGCTAAAAAAAATTAAAATGCAAATGCAAGGAGTCGATGCGCTCAAAAAAACTTAAAATGCAATAGAAACATTCACAACAGGTAGACAATGCCTTAAAATCTCTTTCTTCTTTCTTTCTTTCTTTTTTGTTTTCTTTTCTTTCTTTTAATTATTTGAATCAACGATGACTTTGGAAAGCTTCGACCAATCAAACCCTTATTCACATGCTTTTGCCTGTTGGACTTGATAACTTCGGTCCTTCTTATTCATCCTTTCTTTTTTTTTTCTTCTTCTTTCTCTTTCCTAGTTTTCCACTCTCAACTCTCTTTTTGAGAAATAAGATGATCATTTCTTGTCATGAACCCTTGTTTGGCTGAGTCCTTGAGAGAAAATTTTTCTCAAGTATTTAACTTCATCCTTCATCCAATTAATTCCCTGCAACTGCTTGATAACTTAATCGCTGTCTTTATTGCTACTTCCGCAAATAAAGTTGCCAAAAAAAAATCACCTTAGTTTGAGTCATATCAATTTATTCACCCTAACTTTTGCTTAAAGTGCCATTTCAGGTCTTTAATCTAACGGGATCCTTTCCTTCTTCTTTTTTTGGGTTAGATACCTCCTATTTATGGATTATCCCTTGAGATATCATGTTTCCCTTTAATTGGAACTTCTAAGTTCTTTTCAATCTGAATTGTTCATCAAGAGATTGCCATCGGATGGTTAAATCATAATGTTGTACTCGTATTCACCTTACCTGAAGCATTACATAATAGACAAACATGGATTTAAAGGTACAACAGAAAAGGAACTTACTGAGTGAACAACTTTTAGATTGGTCTTGCAAGCTTGGCCACACAAAAGGGTATATACAAAAAAAGACACAAATGATGGTATGAGATTCAAAAGAGGTGTTGACCCGATATGAATTGGTTTAATCCTCATGAAAACTTTCTTTAGTTTCCCACTAGACATTATGACCAAGGATTTTCTTCTGCTGAACATCTACATCAAGTCAAATTGAATCGAAGAGAAATTTACCCCAGTCTAGGACTGAATTGAATAGGATTAGAACTTGCCCTAGTGACTAAAAGATTTGCCCAGTGCAAGTCAAATTGAACCAAGGAAAAGAAAAATTTCCCTAGTTTAGAGTCAAATCAAGTAGGGTAGAAACTTGTCCTAGTGTAAGGCCAAATTGAACCAAAGAGAAATTTACCCCAGTTTAGGACTGAATTGAATAGGGTAAAAACCCGCCCTAGTAACTAAAAGACTTGTCCTGGTGTAAGGCTGGCAAGTACCTCTTCTGTTAGTCATGGCAACCATTACCCAAGAGGGGGGTGAATTGGGTATAAAAACTTTTCACAAATGCTCTTAAAATAAACACAAATATTTAAACTATTAAATAAAAGAAAAGGAATTGTGAGATGAAGAATAAAAGCTTTAAGAACAGCAAATAAATAAATGTGTAATAATATAAAATTACGTAAAATAAAGAGATTGAGAAGAGAGAAGCAGGCACGATATTTATCCTGGTTCGACCACTAACCCACTTGTGGTCTACGTCCAATCCTCAAAAATAATTCGAGATATTTTACTATGTATACAAGCTTCAATAGGTGCTTGCAACCGTTACATAAAAGAGCATTTTTCATACACAAGGAAACTCTACCATTGTGCTAAAGTCTCAGCCTGCAGGGATACCTCACCCTTATACAAACCTTGAAGGGATACCTCACCCTTATGTAAATCTTGAAGGATACTTCACCCTCAATACAGAAGAACAGAAATATAGATGAAGAGAAAACTCTCACAAAAAGTAGATGATACAATTTGAAACTCTACGAAACTCTCTAAGGATATCTCAAATTTTGGCAAAAAAGAGCACAAAAATTTGGTAAAATATATATCACAAAATAAAGCAAGAAAGAATTGTTTCAGATAAATGGGTGTGTTTAAAAGATGACCCAAAAATATGTATTTATAGAGTTCTAAGAAAAAAATCCGTTGGATATAAATTAATATCACATTAAAAGCCTTTGAAAATAACCGTTGCGTGATTTTGGGCGTGTTTATTCGAATACCCCTTTGATTATTCGAATAAATCTTCAGAAACACGTTCTGGAACATTTTCTGGGCTATGATATTCGAATACCACATCCTATATTCGAATAAACCTTTAAAAACTCGTTCAGGAATGTTTTCTGGAGTGTGTTATTCGAATACCACATCCTGTATTCGAATAGACCACTCTGATTTCAAAAACTGACTTTAAATGGTCATAACTTCTTCATTTCTTATCCGTTTAAAGCAAATGATTAGTCATTGGAAAGATCTTTGAGTCTATTTTCAAATGAAAGAAGTTTCAAAACAAAACTCAAAGTATTTTGAAAGATATGATCAAAAGAGTGACCAAAGGTCAGTTTTGAAAAACTCAAACTTGGCTATTTTTCATAGATTTGAACTGCCACCATAAATAACTTTTCAAAACTTGTTTGTTGGGTATTTTAGCATAGGAAAACCATCTGTAAAAACATATTTAAGATATCCATAAGGCTTCTTACATAAAGACCCTAAGTCCTAAAAGCTATAATATTTAATCTTCCTTTGGACTTGGTCTTTGACATGACTTTGATGTTACTAATACCTTCATGAAATAGGCATTCACATTCTCCTTGTGTTGAGCTTAATTGAGATCTTTTGCTTTCTTGTTGCAATGCTCACTCTTAGTACTTGGACTATCCTACAAAGTATTACTCACATAAACAAGCATAGTTAGTCCAAATTCATAATTCAGTATCTTCATATGCACGATTCATAAATATATAACTCTAATTAGTTTAACATGCATATAAGACTTTTATAGACACATCTAAATAAGATATTTATCAATTACTAATGGATTTGCTCTATATAGGATGCAACAAAGAACATAAGCAAAGTATTCTTTTTATCTTGTATTTGTCATCATCAAAACTTAACATATAAAACCATTTGGGGTAGACTTATTTTCATAATCTCCCCTTTTTGATGATGACAAATCACCAAAGAAAAAATATATTAAGCAATATTCAAGAATGGATATTCATATAAGCATATCAAACAATAAGCCTATCAAGCACATATTTTTCTTTCCAATTTTCACTTCCCCTATTTGACATCAACAAAAAGGCTTAGAGAGAGAAAAAAAATTTCTCCCCCTTATAGATACTACATATGATTCAAGAATAGAGAGATGAAATAATCATGCTTTCAAGATATAGAAGATTATTCATGCAATGCTTGTCATATTTTTATATGTCAACATTCAGCATATGATAGCAATAAAAACACTTTATGTAATCAAACAAAGATTTAAGGCAAGAGATATAAACAACTCAAGAGCTAGGCTCCCCCTCAAAATATGCATATTATCAAAATAAAGCAAGGGTAAAGATATTTATTCTTAATCCAAAAATTTAAGCCTTCTCCCCCTTTCAAAAAGAATTTTATAAGAGCACATTATATTTTTAAAAGCATTTTAGAAAGATAAAGATGTTTTTATATAAAAGGCCATATATTCCTTGGAAAGCATCTAGTCATTTAAGATTAATTTATCAACAAGTATCATATAATTCATATCATATACCATAAAAGCTAAGGGATAGAGATACTTATTGAGTCAGATAAAGAGTGATGATACTTCTTTATTGGTCCTTTAACTTTGAACTTTCTTCCTTTGAATTCTCCATTCCATTGTACTAGAAGAAAGTCTTCTTTATCTTCCTCTTCATTTGAATTCCATTTAACTTTTCACATTTATCCACATATGCTTGTATATAAAAATCTGATGACTATATTTGAAACATATAGAGAGACTTGCAAAGCTAACTTTAAAAGTCCTCTAAAACATAGGTTAGCATCAAATATCATATAAGTTCATTTATAAGCATAATTTAAATTGATATATAATGTAAAACATGTATCACATTATCAACCATGCAATATTAGCTCTAACAAGAATGCATGAAGCACATATGTACTTGAATCCAAAAAAATAGTTTAAGCATTTTAAGGCATGATTCAAGTTTATCAAGAAACATATAATCATCATCAAAACTTATTTAGGCATTTTTTGGCAAATAATTTTCATGTAAAGCATGTAAAGGCATAAAAACAACTCTCTACTTCTTCAAATATCATATGATATCAAATTTAAAACATAAATAAGGATAATAGATTGATATCACCAAAAGTATACTCTTTGAGTTTTTGTAGATGACTCCCACTTCCACCAACTTCCAAGTTTCAAGCTTTCATGAGGGAATAGAAATTTTTTTGCACCCCTTTTAAAAGTTGAATCCTTTTAAACTTTACTATCCTCAAGTTAAATGAACTTATTCCATTTAAATGCTTGCTTGAAGTAGTTGACGCTCTACAAAATAATTCAAAGTACTTTCTTTGGTATCCATCAATTTTGGATCCATAGAGGTTAGTCATTATGCCAAACTCATAAGAAAATAAGCATTCAAAATAATAAAATAACAAATGAGTTCACAAGGGCAAAAGATATTTCATTTCATTGATCAATTTAGCTAAGTACATATAATCATCAAAAGAATAGCCAATTACATTGCATTTTTCATCCATATCATTAAGTGCATATTTTCAGACAAAAAAAACAAAGAATTTAGCATATATTGATTATTAATGCTATGCAATATATACAGCAACAAATGCAGCAGAACCTTTCAAATAAAGCAGGGGCAGGAAAATTAGCAGCAGCAGCAGGGAAAGCCAAGCATTGTGGCCTTTAACAGATTTTATTCAAATACCATGAGATGTATTCGAATAGAACGGTTAGGAAAGACTAAAGGACGCACCCTTTTGATAGAAGGTATTCAAATACCTACCTAGGTATTCGAATAGATGGGCCAAATTGGCTTGGCTGCCAGTCTATGGTATTCGAATACTTTCTCCTGTATTCGAATACCCACACATATAAAAAGGCAAGACAAGAGCAAGTATTCGAATACTCTAGAGGCATGTGAGAAACGCTGATATTAATAAGCCTCAGGTTATTCGAATAACTACTGAGTTATTCGAATACACCAGCTTATAGGAGTACTATACTGATGTATGGTATTCGAATAGCCATAGGTCTATTCGAATACGCCTATCAGAAAATCACAAAATTACACGTAAAAAGCAATGGTATTCGAATACCATAGGGAGGTATTCGAATAAGAAAGCATATATATTATGTCCAGGAATTATATTTTGAGAGACAAAAGCTTATTTTTTGATGGAGTACCTGCAAAAATGATTTCGGGATAACTCCGATGCTCAAGTCAGTAATAATTCAAGAAAGATAAAAACCATATTTAAGCAATAAATTTAAATATTTAATTATATGTATGATTGATCAAGAACTCAAGCTCAAGGATATTATCATTAGATATGTCATTTCAAGCAAGGAGCATATTTATCTAGCACATTAACATGTAAAAATATTTTCAACACATAAAGCTAGAAAAAAAAAACATAATACAAGTTTCACTTATCCAAAGATTGCAAGTCCAAGCTTCATGGAGACAAGGAAAAGAGCTTGGAATTATTTCTAGTCTTTGTACTTGGAGCAACACTTTCAAGATGCCAAAGTGAGTTCTTGACCTTCAAGCACACTAATAACACATTTCAATTTTTGACTTTTGGTACCTAAATTTTATTAGGTCATTGTGTGTTAGTTTTCGAATATTAATCTATTATGCTCTCATAAAGATTAATTTTTCATAGTATGTAAATCGGGCACGATAAATTAAATAATTAAATATCATTAAGCGTATAGTTGATAGCATGCTCACTTTCATGATATATAGACAATTTTAAAGCATATAAAGCATACATAAGTATTATAGACTCTTATGTACCAAGATATATAACAAATTAATGAATTATGATATAATAAGAATGAACATAATCATGTGTTGAACATAATATTCAAATTTTATCAAGTACACATGATTTTATTAATCACTTAAGGCCTACAAGGAATATACCTCATATTCATTATTATCATTTTTAAGTGAATGTGCATAAGAGGTAAAAACTTTTGATACTTTGGCCTTGGCAATCAAGGAAATGCTTTTTCTTACCCATTGCTTCTCTTTTGAAGTTTTGAACATTGCAAGCTCTACATTTTGAACTTGAGAAGCTTTGGTTGAAGCCATCTTCCTTCTTTGACCAAAGTTTCTACCATTAGGCTTTGGAAGCATTCTCCTTGATGATTCCTCTTTCTTTTGATCAATTTGTCCATCCTTTTGATAAATATTTTGCATAATTGAAACACTAGGAGGACACTTTGGTACCCATTTCATTTTGGGTCCTTGAATATTTGTATTAGGGCCTTTAGGATTTTTAGGAACCCATACCATATAATTTCTCATATAAGGATTTCTTCTATAATTGCATAAATGAGAAATATGTCCTAGATGACCACAAAAATTATAAACAATTGAATTTAATGATGGCTTGATCCTTTGAATATCATTTTTGAAAAACTTAAGCATTTTATAGTTATTATATTCTAAATTAATTTTGCCATAAGCCTTGCTTGAATTTTTACAAGCAATAACATTAATTTTATTCTTATTAACAAGCATAAAATTTAAGCAATTACAATAATTAGCTTTGGCAAATTCAGAATATAAGTCCTCAACTCGATTTTCTAAATCACTGCACTTTTCACAAGAAGTTAAAATTGTACATTTTAAAGACATTTCCTCATCAATAAAAATATTTTTCAAAGTTTTAATTTCATTTTCAATAAAGGAAATATTTTCTAAACACGATAAGTTTTTCTTTTTTAAATTCAACAAACCATCATACAATTCATTATATGCACTTTGAAACTCATCATAGGAGGGACTATAATATAGTTTAGAATTATTTACCTCAAAGTCCTTTTTAGCCATATAGGAAGTAGTTTCAATTTCTAGGGTACTTGCCTCTTTAAGAGAATCACATTCTTCCTCATCAATTTTGTTTTGCTTTGCCTCTTCTTCAAATTGAGCACCATCGTCACCAAGTGGCATTTGGCTCCCATCAATAGTTTGAGTATCTCTTTAAGGATATTTTTCATGACAAGCTTCCTTCAATGGCGTTTGCTCTTCTTGCTTTCTATATACAACTTTATACACAAAATCATTGTTAGCAAGATAAATAGTATCAAGAGCATCCCATATATCTTTAGCACTAGAGCAATTTTTAATTTTAGCATAAACATCATCATTCAAACTACTTCTCAAAATTTGCATAGCTCTAATGTTCAAAGAAAAACATTTTTTGTCAAAACTATTCCAAGTATGTTTTGATTTGTAAGTAAATCCATTTAGCACAACATCCCACAAATCCAAATCAATAGATTGCATATAAAACTCTATTCTAGATTTCCAATAAACAAAATGCACACCATCAAAGAATGGTGGTTTATCAATTTCAAAACCTTCCATTTTGAAAAACTTTCAAGGTTGCCAACAAACAGGGATCTTTAACTCTAAGCGGTTAAGCTTTCACCAGAGCACGAAACTCTGATACCACTTATTAGTCATGGCAACCATTACCTAAGAGAGGGGTGAATTAGGTATAAAAACTTTTCACAAATACTCTTAAAATAAACACAAATATTTAAGCTATTAAATAAAAGAAAAGGAATTGTGAGATGAAGAATAAAAGCTTTAAAAACAGCAAATAAATAAATATGTAATAATATAAAATTACGTAAAATAAAGAGATTGAGAAGAGAGAAGCATGCGCGATATTTATCCTGGTTCGACCACTAACCCACTTGTGGTCTACGTTCAGTTCTCGAAAATAATTCGAGATTTTTCACTATGTATACAAGCTTCAATAGGTGCTTGCAACCGTTACATAAAAGAACACTTTTCACACACAGGAAAACTCTACCCTTGTGCTAAAGTCTCAGCCTGCAGGGATACCTCACCCTTATACAAACCTTGAAGGGATACCTCACCCTTATGCAAATCTTGAAGGATACCTCACCCTCAATACAGAAGAACAGAAAAATAGATGAAGAGAAAACTCTCACAAAGAGTAGATGATACAATTTGAAGCTCTATGAAGCTCTCTAAGGATATCTTAAATTTTGGCGAAAAAGAGTACAGAAATTTGGTAAAATATATATCACAAAATAAAGCAAGAAAGAATTGTTTCAGATAAATGGGTGTGTTTAAAAGATGACCCAAAAACATGTGTTTATAGAGTTCTAAGAAAAAGAGTCGTTGGATATAAATTAATATCACATTAAAAGCCTTTGAAAATAGTCGTTGCGTGATTTTGGGCGTGTTTATTCGAATACCCCTTTGATTATTCGAATAAATCTTCAGAAATACATTCTGGAACATTTTCTGGGCTGTGGTATTCGAATACCACATCCTGTATTCGAATAAACCTTTAAAAACTCGTTCAGGAACGTTTTCTGGAGTGTGTTATTTGAATACCACATCCTGTATTCGAATAGACCACTCTGATTTCAAAAACTGACTTTAAATGATCATAACTTCTTCATTTCTTATCCGTTTAAAGCAAATAACTAGTCATTAGAAAGATATTTGAGTCTATTTTCAAATGAAAGAAGTTTCAAAACAAAACTCAAAGTATTTTGAAAGATATGATCAAAAGAGTGATCAAATGTTAGTTTTGAAAAACTCAAACTTGGCTATTTTTTTTAGATTTGAACTACCACCATAAATAACTTTTCAAAACTTGTTTGTTGGGTATTTTAGCATAGGAAAACCATTTGTAAAAACATATTTGAGATATCCATAAGGCTTCTTACATAAAGACCCTAAGTCCTAAAAGCTATACCATTTAATCTTCCTTTGGACTTAGTCTTTGACATGACTTTGATGTTATTAATACCTTCATGAAATAGGCATTCACATTCTCCTTATGTTGAGCTTAATTGAGATCTTTTGCTTTCTTGTTACAATGCTCACTCTTAGTACTTGGACTATCCTATAAAGTATTGCTCACATAAATAAGCATAGTTAGTCCAAATTCATAATTCAGTATCTTCATATGCATGATTCATAAATGTATAACTCTAATTAGTTTAACATGCATATAAGACTTTTATAGACACATCCAAATAAGATATTTATCAATTACTAATGGATATGCTCTATATAGGATGTAACAAAGAACATAAGTAAAGTATTCTTTTTATCTTGTATTTGTCATCATCAAAACTTAACATATAAAACCATTTGGGGTAGACTTATTTTCACATCTTCCTCCTCTTTTCCTTCTCTCTTTTTCTTTTTTAGGAGCAATAAACTAGATACTTAGATAAACATACCTTTTGTCTCAAAATTAAAGTTAACGAAAATGACAACAACCCTTCATTGATCATAATGGACTTTTTGAAGCTTGTAACGTAGCCAAGGTTAGGAGTTATGAAAGGAAAGATATAAAGCTCAAACAAGTGTTTAAAGGTTGAATGAGACCAAGGATCATTGATCAATATTAAACTTTGTCAACTGCTTTTGCACTTTCAAACACACTTTTCTCTTATTGTTCTCTATTTCTTCCCCATTTCATTTCATTTTTTTCCTTTGTCATTCCTCTTTTCTGCTTCTTCCTCTTTTCTTTTTTATTTATTTAAGAAATGACCCTTTTTTTTACTTTATACTAACCCCTAATGTAGAGGCAATCCTTGTCCAAGGTTCTTTGAAAAAAAAAATTTAAGCTCAAAAGGGGTAACAAAGGATAACAAAGATGATGAAATTTTGTAAATGATTGAGAAAGATGACCAATCTTCATTTTCAAATCATGATTGTTTATTTTCAAAACTTTAATTTTGAGACAAAAAGATAGTGCACACCAAGTGATTACTTTTTTGCTCCTTTTTTCTTCATTTTTCTTTTTTTTCTTTTTTTTCTTTTTTTTGTTTTTTTTTTTCAAAAGGAACTTGCACATTCAGACTTTATTGACATATACTAAACTGAGAATTGCCAAGAATTAAAGTCCAATGGGATCCAAATATATGGAAGACAAGAAAGACAATATGATGAAAATGAAAGGAAACAAAGTACTCATGCAAATTCATTACATTAATGCTTCAAGAAAGTTAATATGAGTTCAACATCACTAATTATTTTATGGCAATCACTTCAATTAAACACCTCAAACCTCCAATTGTTCAAAGGTTTCGAGTTGCTAGAGGCGAATGACTTCTTCAGAGGAATTTGCCCCTTGTCTAGCTTGTACTACTCCCAAGGTGAGTAATCCTTGGACTCAAGCCTTAAAGTCCCAACAATTCTCAATATCATGTCCTATTCCCCCATAATGATAAGCACAACTTAATTCTTCATCCTGCTTCTCCTCTTCTTTCATCACTGCAGCTGGTGCAATAACATTATAACCTACTTTCTTCTACTCCTCAAATATTTTCGCCATAGGTGTACGCAAGCTCATGACCTTCCTGACTGGTGGTCCTTCCATTTCTAAGGCATTTACCACATTCCTTCCACCATGATTAGGAATTGGGTTGTTGACAATACTGGGTCTAGTCTCTTCTTGGATGTCTAGCTTTCCATTAGCAATTAGCTTCCTTACTATAGTTTTGAAAGATTCACAATCTTCAATTGAGTGCCCTGGGATATCCATGTGGTATTTGTAAGTTGAATTTAGGTTATACCACGCTGGGAATGGTGGTTCAAGGGGACGCACAAGAATTCCCGAGATGAGGTAAGCATCAAATAGTCTTTGGAACAAGTTTGCATTTGAAATAGATAATCTTGGGAAAGGGGGTAGGTTTTGGGGATTGGAGCGGCCTTGATTTTAGAAGTTGACTGAGGTTGTAGGTGATTTGGGAAATTTTGTAAAGGTGCAGGTGGATATTGGGTATAGGTTAGGCGAGTTGCTACATATGGTTGTGGTGTAGGAACATTGTCGATGTGGAATTGTGGGATTGGGGTGATATTTATAAGTGGACCAGTTAGGCCAGGTAGATGAGAATACACAAATGTCTGGTAGGAAGGGTAGAGGTTTGGGTTATATGGAGGGGCTCGATAGACAGGGAAAGACGGTGAAAAGAGGGGTTGTGAAGGTTGTTGGTTTTGCAGATAGCTCACTGCTCGCTCATTTTTCTTAGTGGGAAACCCTTTCTCAAAACCACCTTCATTATTACCAGCTGGCAATTTTCCAGCCTTTACCAGAATTTCAATCCTCTCTCCGGTAGCAATTAATTCAGCAAAGTCTTGGTAAACAGCACCTGCCATTGTCCCAACATAGGGAGCTCCTAAAGTCCCCAAGAAGTATGAGTACATTTCTGTCAGAGTTAACGGCGGTTGCACTTGAGCTACGAGAGTTCTCCACCTCTGGGCATATTGCTTGAATGTCTCCTCATTTTTCTTCTGTAGTGCTCCCAACTGCTCCTGAGTTAGGACTGTATCCATATTAAACTGATATTGTCCCATAAACAAATTCACTCAGTCATCTTAAGAGGAGATTTTCGAAAGGTCCTGTTGGATATACCACTCCAAAGCAGGCCTAATCAAACTTTCATGAAAAAAGCTAATGAAGAACTTCTAGTCCTTAGACCAAATGGACATTTTGGTAATGTAAGTTTTTAGATGAAAAAAGGGGTTAGTTCTCCCATCATACTTGACAAATTCTGGGATTTTAAAATCCTTGAGGATGATGATGTTAGCAGTAGGGCACAATTGTTCTATCCCAAAGGGGCCGTAGGTGCTAGGACCCTTGATTGCCTTGATTTGCTCCTTCATCTTTTCCATCCACTTTTCTTTCATCTTATCATTTTGAACAGTTGCTTGCCCAGTACCAGCAAGAAATCCAGTTGGCATTAGAATGGACATATGTGGTAATTCCCATGTGAACTCGGTGTTACCATGGACCTCATTTCAAGTACTTTCCAATGAATGATATCCTTCTCCAATAGGAATCACTACTGATGCAGTGTTTGAGGTTCCTCCCATAGAAAGTATCTCAGTAGTGAACCCAGGATTTGTCCTCATGGAAGTAACATTCAAGGGGTGCGAATGTGCCCCAGTTACTCCTGTACCTCCAGCTGCCCCGATCAAGGTGAGGGTCTCCCTCATGGCTAATAACATTTCCTCTATTCTTCTTTGGGATTCTGTCATATCCTTCATCTTCTCTTTCATCTCATCTATTTCTATACTTAGGTTTCTTCCTTAATTTTCAGCTGCCATCATTACAAGTTTTGTTTGAGCCCTTGTGTTGTGAACTCGGATTCGATTGGTATATTCTTTCCTTAGTCGCACAATGGTTGCTGAACACGGTAACATTATACAAGGAATGAGATGAAATGAATGAGATTAATGTCATGCATAAGATGAAATGAATGAAAACATTTTTTTTTTTTTGCATGGAATGAAAATGCATGATTGTTTTTTAAGAATGCTAAAGATGCCATGAAAATGCATTATTATTTTTTTAGAATGCATGATTTATTTTTTATTTTTTTAATGCTAAGGATGCCATGAAAATGCATAATTTTTTATATATATTTTTAAGAATGCTAGAAGTGCCTTGAAAATGCAAGATAATGTATTTTTCAAAAGCTTTTTTTTTAAATGCAAGAATGAATGACATGAGAAAAGAAGAAGTACACTCCATTTGTGTCCTAATGAGATAGCCTTAAACTTGGGACTCTCTATCCTAAAGATCTAAGAGTCCTTCTGATTCATGAGAACTTTCATTGGGTGACTCTTCTATTCTAAAGGTCTCTAGAGCCAAGTCCCATTTCAGAATGTTGGCCACAAACAGTGGGTAAACCATTAGGTGTGAGACATTCGTAAAAAAAGTACATTCAAGATGAGGTTTTTGCGATAACCAAACAAGATGTACATCCAAAATAGCTACCACTACACAATCTCTACCTAACTTAGGCTTCACTCAGACCCGAGTATAGGGCCCTACTTGGATGTGTGTGCTAAACGTGTAGGTGCGGTGGGTGTTGAGAGTGTACAAACCTTTACAATCCTAAAGACTACTTATATCCTACAAACACAAAACAAACTCCAAAAGTTTTCTACCCTTAGATAATAAAATAATTAAAATTAAAGGTAAAAAAAAAGAAAAAGAAAAAGAAAAAGGGTAAGATAAACACATAAAGATCATAATATTTGCATAACCAACTTGTATAGGCTTGATTCTCAAGTATCCCTAGTGGAGTCGCCATCTGTCGCGACCGTGATCGCGGCGGAATAGCAACTTAAATTAAAAAATTTTAATTAAGGAGTCGCCACTAATTTTATTTTTATTAGAAAAAATTAGAAAACCTAAGAAAAATAGTCTTTGAAACCAGATTGGATTCGAAAGTCAGTTATGTGTAGGGAATGGTGAAAACTTAATCCCACAGCACCCCTAGTTATCGTAACTCAGATGATCATAAAAATTATAAGATTAACAAGCTGTCACAACTCAGTTAATCCCATTTTATTCTTCTAAAGGAATTCAATTTTTTTAAACTCATTTAAGCTTTTTTATTATTATTATTTTTTTAAATTTGAATCATCAAGTCGTCACAACTCAGATGATTACAAAAATTATAAGATCAACAAGCTGTCACAACTCAATTAATCCTATTTTGTTCTTTTTAAAAGGGGTTCAATTATTTTTATTTTATTTTTATCATTTTTTAAATTTACCCCATTTTAGTTTGCAGCCCAATAACTTCACTTTTGTAAGCCCACTGCTTCAAAAAAAATTGGAAACTAAAAAAACAAAAAAACAAAAAAAGGCTCACGATTAAACAAAGGAAGGGGGGTTCCGCTACTTCTCTTTTTTTTGAGTTTAGAACAAGGAAGATGAAGACCAGCGGCGGGCTAGTTGAAGGACGAATGAGACGCTGTAGGACGCGGCTTAATCGACGGCAGCGGCACGTGTTCAAGAGGAATAGCGATGCGACGTAGATCCAGCGACGATTCATGATCTGATGCACGGATCGAGTTCGTGCTGCTAGGCTAGCCGGCAACTTGTATGGGACGAGGTTGCCGCGGGTCGAGCGAGGCTGGTACGATGGGATGGTTTTGGGCAGTGCTAGTATCGCGGATCTAGTTTTGAGTCGATACGGTCCAGGCAACGTGGGCGATGAGCGGCGCTACGCGGGTATGGCGGTGCGAAGGTCGCGGGTCCGGTTACGACTTTTCCGTGGTTTCTGGTTCGGTGAGGGGCAATGTTGTGGTTGTTTTATGGTGGTTATGGGTTGATAATTTAGTGATGGTGGTGGCGAAGGTTATGGATGGTTGAAGGTGGTGGGTCTTTGTTGAGGGTGGTGAATCTTTATTGAGGGTGGTGGGAAGATGATGGTTGTGGATTGATGAAGGAGAAGAGTGTTGTGTTTAGTTCGAGCATTGCAAGTAGCTGCTAGGGTCACAGTGAGTTGGATGGAAAGCCGTATGACTACTGTGTAGTTGAGGATCACAGTGAGTGAATGTGGAGAAAATTTGTGAGGGGTTTGAATATGAAGTAATGATGGAGGAGTATTTTGGCAGAGGTATGCTGACAAGGGGAAGCTACGTGAATGAGAAAATATGGCTTGTGATGATCATAATCTGTGTGTGTATCAAGGCTAAAAGTAAGTGAGGTTCTGAGTCAGGTTCCGAGTGTGTTTTTCGTGTGTGGGTTATGTGTTTTTATAGGAGGGATTAGGTGAAGTGTTTGAGTTGAAGTGTGATTAGAATTTGTTTAGGATGGTAAGTTGTGGTTGGTTTAGGATAAGTCGGGTTTTATTTAAGATGAGTGTTGGGGTTGGTTTAGGATAAGTGTTGGTTGGTTCAGATAGGTTTGTTTAGGATAGTTAGGATAAATGCTTAGTGATTAGGATAAGCGATGGGGTTTGTTTAGGATAAGTGCTTAAGGGTTAGGATAACGATGAGATTTGTTTAGGATAAGTGTTGGTATATGGGTTGTGGGTTAATGGGTTGAATCATGGGTTATGGGTTAATAAGTTGGATCATGGGTTATGGGTTAATGAGCCACTAAATGAAAGATGAGTCTTTTTATTATTTTTTATTTTTATTTTTTTCCTTCTTTTTTTATTTTTATTTTTTTTATTTTTTACAAAATGTCCCAAACAAAATTGGGTGTTCACACACCCTTCAGAGGGTTTTCAGCTAAATGATCAGCAATTGCACTTCCTTTGATAGATTTCTGAGTCATATACTGGATGTCGAACTCTGATAACATCACTTGCCATTTTGAAACCCTTAATGAAACATGAGGGCTTTTAAATATATACTTCAGGGGGTCCATTCGGGAGATCAACCAAGTAGTGTAATACAACATGTATTACCTTAACCGCTTTGAGGTCCATACTAGAGCACAACAAGTCTTCTCAATGGCCATGTAATGGGCTTCATAATCATTAAACTTCTTACTCAGATAATAAAATTACCTGCTTTTTCTTTCCTGATTCATCATGCTACTCTAGCATTGCTCCCATCGAGGTTGGCAATATAGTTAGGTACAATATCAAAGGCCAACCCGATGTAGATGGTACCAAAACAGGAGGATTCATTAAATAAGCCTTTATCTTGTCAAATGCTCCTTGACATTCCTCATCCCATTCACCTGGTTGATGCTTCCTCAATAACTTGAATATAGGTTCACAGGTGCTAGTCAAGATGGTAATGACTCTAGCAATGTAGTTAAGTCTCCCGAGAAAACTTCTCACTTCACACTCTGTCTTAGGAGCAGACATCTCCTGTATTGCTTTCACCTTATCTGAATCCACCTTTATTCTTTCTCTACTAATAATGAACTCGAGTAGCTTTCCAGTGGATGCTTCAAAAATACACTTAGCAGAGTTTAGCCTCAGCTTGTACTTTCTGAGTCTTTCAAACAACTTACGTAAAACCACCACATGACTTTCACCTTCTCTAGACTTGGCGACTATGTCATCCACATACACCTCAATCTCCTTGTGCATCATGTCATGAAAAAGTTTAACTATAGTACGTTGGTAAGTAGCCCCAGCATTCTTTAATCCAAATGGCATCACTGTGTAGCAAAACATCCCCCAAGGAGTGATGAAAGTGATTTTTTCTTTGTCATTGACATCCATGGGGATTTGATTGTACCCTGAATATCCATCCATGAATGAAAACCTGTGATTCTTAGCAGTGTTGTCAACCAAAACATCAATATGAGGGAGTGGGAAATCATCCTTTGGACTAGCCTTATTCAGATCCTTGTAGTCCACATATATTCTGACTTTTCCATCCTTCTTAGGCGCAGGAAAAATATTGGCTACCCACTCTGGGTGTCTTGACACTTCTACAAATCCTGCTTCTAGCTGCTTAGTCACCTCTTCCTTAATCTTCAGGGATATATCAGGATGCATCTTCCTTAACTTCTGCTTCTTTGCCTCGACATCTGGATATAGTAAGATTTTATGAGATGCTATCTCCGGATCTAATTTAGACATATCTCGATAAGACCAAGCAAAGACATCCATATGCTCTTTGAAAAGTGCAATCATTTCTTTACACTCAGGGTTTTTCACTATTTTCAACTCCTTTTTCTCTTCCTCTGTCCCCATGTTAATAACCTCTACTTCTTCGCCATTTAAGTCAAATCCCTTCTCTGAATACTCCAATAATTTTGTAAAATTTTCAACAACTTCTCCCTCTTCATTACATCTAGGGTCTTCTTCATCAAACATCACAAGGGAACAAGAAGGAATGCTGAATATTCATGCAAATTCATTTAATTAATGTCTCAAATAACATAAATCACAAGCTCAAAACATAGCTAGTCTTAAATATATGCTTAGTACAATATGACTAGATAATTACTTGGAAACAATCACATCAATCATTAGTTCGGACTGCCAGTTCTTTAGTGGCTCCTCATAAGCAGAGGGACGGATTGCCTTGCTCTCTTCTGGGCCTTCTTCATGCAACGCATTAATAGTGGGATGGCATTAGGAGTGAATGACTTCTCCTGACATGATTATCTCAGCTGGTGCTGGTAATGTTTCCCTCAGGTGGGGAATATGCTTCATCTTACCCTTATCATTCTCTTTTTTGAGTGTCATGCTCCTTATTCTTTCTTCCAAAGATGCTTCGTATCCTAACCCAAACTTGTCTAACTTTTCTGGGAATGACACCGGCGACAGAGTAACTTACAATTATGAGTCTAAGCCTTTTCCTTCTTCATATCCACTACTTGCCATAATCCAGGCCACCACTTGATCCACACTTTGCGTCAGAGATTCATCCTTACTAACTCCAGTCCCAACTATTTCAAAACTATGCCACAAATTCTCTTCATCTTGCTCTGCACTCTCCACATACGGCACTGAAACTAGTTTTGACAACATAATCTCTTCCTCTCTGTGTATAGTAATAACTGACCCATTTTTAATGTATTTAACACTCTAATGCAGGGTAGAAGGAACAACACCAGCAACGTGGATCCATGGTCTCCCTAAGAGCATTGTGTAACTAGGCTCAATATCCATAACTTGGAATAACACTTGAAAGTTACTTGCACCAATCTCCAACGGTAACATTATCTCTCCTACGATGCCTCTCTTATTTCCATCAAAGGCCCATACCACCATTTCTCGAGGTGAAAATTCATTCTCACTTATTGATAATGAAGTCAGAGTCGACATAGGTAGGATGTTCAGTGCAAACCCCCCGTCTATCAAAACCTTTGCAACTATATACCCTTTGCATTTGAGGGTTATATACAAAGCCCGTGGATTTTTCTCAGACCGAGAGATGATCTCTTCATCAGTAAAGGTGGTCATGTTAATGCGCTTTACCGGGTCCACTATATTGATGACACTTTCAGGGGTAACATCAGGCTTAACATAGGCCTCATTCAGAATTCTTATTAATGTCTTCTGATGTATTTCAGATGTCAAGATGAGTGACAATAGAGATATTCGGGACGAAGTCTTCTTCAACTGTTCCACCACATCATATTCGCTTTGCTTCATTATCTTCAAGAACTCTTCTTCCTCTTCCTTCCCTTTCTCCTCTTCTTTTGATGTTTCTTCCCTATTCACTTCTTTGATAATTTTCCCCTTTTCTATTTCTCCTGAGCTATAGCATCGCCCACTCCTTGCAATTCCTCCTACCTCGACTATGTTAGTCACTGACTCTTCCTCCTGACGTACTTCTGTAACTCGAGCCTTCGAAGTCCTTTCCCCGACTCCCTTTATCTCCACCCTTGTTTCATAGCTCCATGGCATTACGTGGGTGTCATTACAAGCAAATGGTGTTAGCTTCTTGACTGTTAGTACTACTTTCCTTGGTATCGAGGTTTGGTTGAGAGATGGGACCTTGAGTACAAAGCATTCAACCACATTGACCTCTTCAAAGAAAGTTACCCCGTGTCTTGCTTGTATTACTCCCAAAGTGAGCAATTCTTAGACTCGAACCTTAAAGTCCCAATAATCCTCAACATCATGTCTCATTCCTCCGCAATGATAAGCACACCTTGAGTTTTTATCGTGCTTCTCCTCTTCTTTCATCGCGGTAGCTGGTGCAATGATATTATAACCTGCTTTCTTCAACCCTTCGAATATTTCAATCATCGGTGTACGCAAGCTCAAGACCTTCCGTATTGGAGGTCCTTTCATTTCCAAAGCGTTTACCACGTTCCTTCCACCATGATTAAGGATTGGATTGTTAACCATACTAGGTCCATAGGTGTTTAGTGTGGAAAGTGAAGGTTAGGGTTATATACGGGTTGATGACTTGGGTTTTGTAGGGAATATCGAGGTTTGAAGGTCTGTTGGCGTTGGATATAATTCACCTCAGGTTCTTTATTTTTTGGCTTGAATCCTTTCTTAAAAGCAGTATTCTTTGTATTGTTCATCAGTAACTTCCCATATTTGGCCAAAATCTCAATCTTTTCTCCTGCCGTTATCAAATTCACAAAATCCTTATAGGTTGCCCCGACCATTGCACCAATAAAACGATTTCCCAAGGTTCCCAGGAAATACGAACACATCTCGAATAGTGTTAATGGGGGCTGAACTTGAGCTGCCAAGGCTCTCCATCTCTGTGCATATTGTTTGAAAGGTTCCTCATTTCCTTTTTGCATTGAGCTCAATTGTTCCCAGGTTGGAGTTGCATCCAGATTAAATTTGTATTAGTCTATGAATAGGTCAACCAATTCTGTCCAACGAGAAATCTTAGAGTGGTTTAATTGAAGATACCACTCTAAAGCAGGGCCTGTAAGACTCTGGTGGAATAAACTAACGAGGAACTTATCATCTCTGGACCAAACAACCATCTTGGTTCCATAATTGATCAAATGAAACCAAGGGTTATCGCTCCCATCGTACTTGGCAAAATCAGGAATCTTGAAGTCTTTAGGGATTACGACATATGTGGTAGGACACAGTTCCTCTATTATCAGAGGTCCATAAGCACTAGGGCCTTTGATTGCCTTGATCTGTTCCTCCATTTTTCCATCCACTCTTCCTTCATCTTGTCTTTCTCGATCATGACATGCCTATTTCCAGAGTGTGTCATTGTTGTTTACCCCGTAATGGACACATGAGGTTGTTCCTAAGTAGGGCCAATGTAACCAGGAATTTCATTATGAGCACCTTCCAAGGTGCGATACCCCTCTCCAATAGGCAGGATAATCGATGTCGTTTGATGTGGTTGCTCATAGATCCCCACAGTGATGCCTGAGGTTACAATTGAGAATATCAGGGCAGTTATCAGTGGCACATACGTTTCAACCCCATTTGCACCTCTATTCCCACTGATTAAGTGGAGAGACTCTCTCATATCTTGCAGTATTACTTCTAACCTTGCTTGGGTCTCAGATATTTCATTCACCCTCCCTACCATTTCATCAACCTCCTTGCTCAAGTTTCTCCCTGCCTCAGGATTACTAGTAGCCATTCTGGTTCGAGATCTGGTATTGTGAACTCAGGTTTGATTAGTCTCTTCTTTCCTTGGTCGTGCAATGGTCCCAAATCCTTGCGAACAATTAAAGCACAATTTAAAAATAACCATTATTATCATCATTTGTTAGAGAACCATTATTTGTTTGTGCCAAATAGACTTGAGTGAGTATCTTTGATTATGACCGATTCTTAGAACATCTCATTCAAAAGCATTGGGTCTCAAGTAAAACATGGGATCAGAAACACGAGAAGACATATTCCATTCCATTAAAATAAACATCATTTGATAGGAGTACATCATTTTCACCCTATTTAAAAAACATCATTGTCTAGTCTAATTCATCATTCTCAACTGAATGAGCCTTGATCATCTGCTTCATTTGTCTAATAAGGTTCTTACAATATTCAATGAAATCATTAATCTCTGTTGGTGTCTTAATAAGATTGACCATCTTATCAGCCATCTTTAAATAATATGGAACATCTGCAATTGCTGTGTTCGCTAGACATGCTAGTCTCACGAAGCGGTCCATCCAAAAGTGGACTTCTCCTTTCCATTCACTAATGTCCTTGTCCTATTGTTTCATCTGATCTATTAGCTTCTACAAGTCTTCTTATTCCTGTTGTAATGCTGCTTCATATCCTGCAATCACCTTATCCATGCACAACCTCTCAGTTTTGATTGTGTCTTCATATTCTGCTAATACTATTTTTATTTGTTGCTTCATGCTATCCACCTGCTACAAAGCATTATTTTGTGTTGCTTTGGCATTTACGAGTAACTCTTTAAGCTGTTGATTTTTAGCCAGAGCCCTATTTCTTTCTTGCCCTCGGAGTCTTAATTCGTTATTTGCAGCTTCCAAACGCCTTCTGGTTCTTGACATATGATCTTGTTCTGTCTTTTGCCTCTTGTTAGTTCTTTCAAGAGTGTGGTCTTTCTCAAAATTTTTGCGCTTTAAAACTGCACATGCTTGGCAAGTATTTTCTAGATCTGCATCTAATTTCCTTTTTTTCTTCATTGGCTTTTGCTAAATTTTTCCTTTATTTCTTCATCTTCTATTGAGACTGGAGGCAGAGATTTAAAACTTGCAGAGGTTGCTGAAACTTTGAATGGCATTTTGACTTCCTGAGCCCGATTCTTGACCCACCGCTGATAGCTTTCTTTGACTCCGCAGCTTCTAATTCCCAACTCTCTACCCTTTCTGATGACTCTCTTCCAAGTGTCTCAAGCCTTCCTGAGTGTCTCAATACATTCCATCTTCATCTCATAAATAAAGGGGGTGATTTCCAATTCCGAGGGTGGTCCCATCATAGGATAGCCAAGTTGACGCAATGTCAAAGTGGGGTTGTAGTTAATGCACCCCCAAGTACCCATGAGAGGGACATTAGGAAAGCCTTGGCACTGATAGGAAAGCCTTGGCACTGATAAACCACAGTTTGTCCTTCTTTCCACCATAGGTACCATACAAATTTCCTTTCCTCAAGCTTGGCCAATTCCTCGGCCATTCACGGCCGTTCATAGTCTTCAACTGGAGCATCTTGAGATCTGTAATGGGACATGGTCCTTCGTAGCCCCTCTTGAACATGTAACTCGTAAGCCATACAAATAGCATCGATAGACAACATAAGATCTGCTTACCTTTCTTTCCATGGCAGAAATTCAAAGTATAATAAACATTGGCAAGAATGGCTGGAACAGGATTTGCAGTATCATTTCTTCTAGCAAGGAACACATTGATTGTAGCAAAATCTACCAAGTCTTCATTACTGTTGATACCCAATTTTGTCCATAAAATTTTTTTATACTCAATTTGGACCGGGCTAACAAATTCTTTTACTCTTTTTTTTTTGCCCAATTGTAAGCCTACTAAAAAGGGAACACTGATCTCATTTTAAAAGAAAATTTTTAAAAGGGGGCATTGCATTTAATACCTTATACCTGCACCCGTAAAGAAGAAGGCATTAAATGCATTGAGGCAGCAAGCAGAAAAAAAGGGGGGGCTAAAAGGATGGAAAGAAAAGAAAAAGGTTCTGATAAAGGAGGAGATGGGGGGCTCAATGTAGGAAGGTTCACGCAAAGAAAAAAGAAGGAAATGTCAGGGGAGAAATGATGAAAGGGTGGAGGTATTTAAAAGGGAAGAGCATCAGAAAAGGGAGATCTTTTTTTCACACATTTTTCACCTTCAAGAACCAGAAGAACACCTTCCATTTTCACCACCCTCATCACCAAAAACAGCACCTTCACCCATTCTCCACGGTGACCATCGTCTTTATCATCCTTCATCTCATCTTCGCCTCCAAAAAAAAACGTGAACCATCTCCATCTTCACGACCACCATCTTTTATCTTCCCCAAATCATCCCATCTTCAGCCAAGGAAAGAAGATTGAGGATGTTGAGTTGATCTCTGTTGGTAGCTGAGAAAAGAAAAAAGCAAGAATACTGGGGAGGCTGCTGGGAACGAAAGAGATTTTTGATTCTTTTTTGAAGTTGAGTGTGTTATTGGTAGCACAGAAGAGGTAAGCCCTTTCTCATCACTATCCTTGCACTGTTGTGAGTAAAAATGTAGTGTTCAAATGCATGCTTGGATACTGGCTGGTTAGTTATGTTGTCCATCTTCTTTTCCTTTTCTTTTTAGCCATGAGCACCATACGCACACTGGCACTCCTCCCCTTCTGCATCACATTTCTCAAACCACCAAAGAATCCATCTTCACCTCTAGAAAACCGTAACCACCACCTTCAATAACTTCACAAAACACCATCATTCCCCATTCGACCGTCGAAATCCAAAGAGCCACATCCTTCCCTTTTCCGACCGTCGAACCCAAGCACGGGATCCATCATACCTTTAACCGACCGTCGAACTACCCCTGAATCCCTCTGCACCGACCGTCGAACCACTTCACAAAATACCATCATTCCCTCTACCGACCGTCGAACTACATCACTGACCTTCACCCCATTCGACCGTCGAACCACACCATTGTGACCCTCAACCCCTTCACAAAGCCCACCTTCACTTCATTCGACCGTCGAACCACACCATTGGACCCTCAACCAACCGACCGTCGGACCCCCAAACTCCATCATATCCGACGGTCGAACCATCCAATCCCCCTAAACCGACCGTCGAACTTCACCAACACCAGTTACCATCATCTCACCGACCAACTTCACCGACACCCTCACCGTCGAACCACACGGTTGACCTTCACCGACCAGCACCAAGGTTATCCTCTCACCGACACCCTCACCGACCGTCGAAACCCAAGAAGCCGAGCTTTCCCTTCAACCAACCGACCGTCGGACCCCGAATCCCTCTCGCACCGACCGTCGAACCACTTCACAAAATACCATCATTCCTCTACCGACCGTCGAACTACATCACACCTTCGACCGACCGTCGAACCACACCAGCTACTACCCCTCACCGATAACCCATCCAAATCTTCACACCATCAACCAATCTCCATCACATTCGACTGTCGGGTCCCACTTTCCAAACCGTGATCCCATAATCCCCATCACCCAAGCAATTTCCATAACCTCTCCAAACACTATCAAACCCAACCAGAACCGACCGTCGGACCGTAACCCTTCAAACCAAATCCCTCTCCTCACTCGACCGTCGAACCATACCATTGCGACCTTCACCGACCAGCTTCACAAACCATCACATCCTCCAATCGACCGTCGAACCCCAAAACAGAATCATCCCACCATATCCTCCAATCGACCGTCGAACCCCAAAACAGAACCACCCCATCTCCTCAAACCGACCGTCGAACCTCAGCTAGGTCGCCCCTCACCGACCGTCAAACTCAAAACACCAGATCCATCATACCCCCAACCGACCATCGAAACCCAAGAAGCCATGTCCTTCCCCTCTACAGACGTCACCCCCATCATCTTCATCAACCTTCATCCGATCGTCGAATCTTAAACCGGATCCCTCCCCAAACATCCTCTGGCGTGTGCTGCCATGGTTGCCAAAGTCCCCAAACCTTCATTTCTTTAAATTACACTGTTGATTATCCTGTTGAGTTTGAATTTGATTCACGTGGGCTGCTGTCCATTTCATATTAAGGCAAAAATGATACACTGTTTGGTAAAAAAAAAAGAGAAGGGTAAAAGAAAAAAAATAAAAAAAAAATCTTTTGATCCATGCAATGACCAATGATGATGATTGAGTAGTGAATACTACCTTCAATGTCATTTGGATCATAAGGGTTTATTGAGTAGCCTAGTGCTAACTTGAATCTTGTGCAAAAAAAATGGATTCGCTTTCAAATAAAATCTTTTTTTAATAAAATCAACCAACCCACACTTATTTTATAAAGAACTACGTGACTTTGAGTTCCTCATTGCACCCAAGGATACGTAGGAGCAGAATCTCTATTCTGTCAAGCCCCACAAGCCAAAAAAAAAAAATTCATGATTTGTTTGTTTCTTTTATTTCTTTCCAAAAAATGAGAAAAATAAAAAAATAATTACAAAGTCTTTTGTTTAAAGGGGTAAAAATAAATATATTTGAGATTATTAAATTTTGCACAACTAACATAAGGTACCGTTCTTGAACGGCAAGATAGGTGCTAACACCTTCCCTATCTCGTAATCGACTCCTGACTCAAACTCATTTTCAAAAGACCAGTTTTCCGATAAAAGGTTTTTCTAATGTTTTCCCAATTTAAATAAACATTGGTGGCGACTCCATTGATTTTTATATTTTTCGGTCGTCCCGTCGCGATCCCGGTTGCGACAGCTGGCGACTCCACTGGGGATTTTCAGAGAGTCAGGCCTGTTGTTGTTAGTTGTGCAAATTTTTCATAATCTTTTATTTATTTATTTTACCCTCTTTGTCTTTGTTCTTGTTTTCTTATTTGTTTGTAAATGTACTTTATTTAGTACTTTTATGTAAATATCTGATAGAATTATTTCATGTATATTGTGGCTTGTATATATATTTTGTACTTAATTATTAAAACCCTAGGGTAGATGATTGCTGGCTGGCTGTTGTATATATGTTTTGCAGGTTGGGGGTAGTTTTGTCTTTTAAGTTTTTGTACAGGTTTGTATGCTCCTTCACACACGTCATTAATCACTTACCTCACACACTTTTGGGCTCTATACCCGAGTCTGTGCGAACCCGAGGAGTAGGAGGGGTCTCGACTTTTGTTATTGAGGAGCCTTGTGCTCACTTGACATTTGTTGAGACACCACTCACATTGTTACCAGTATCATGGACTAGTCATATTGAGAGGGTTCATCCCTACTTGTGATTAATTCATGAATTGGATCCTTATCTTTCGAGATGGGGGCAATCTGGGGACCATGACTTTTTAGAATATAGATCTGTCCTGAAAAGCCTTGCATTAGCAGATTGAACATAATGACATAAAATTAGAGTCATCCATCTCCTTAGGTTACACCTGATTAGGACACAAATGGAGCATACTTTTCTTTTTATCTGTCTTTTCCCCATGTCATTCATCTTTGCATTCTTTTTGGCAAAAAAAAAAATCAACAAAAAATGATACATCATATAGCATTTTCATTCCTAGCGTTTTTTTTCCATTATTCATCTATCTTTCATGTCATTCATTCTTGCTAAAAAAAAAAGGATATATCATTTTGCATTTTCATTACATTCTTAGCATTCATAAAAAAGAAAAAAACGTCATTTTATATTTTCATGACAATCCTAGCATTAAAAAAAAAAAAAAAAAAAATATCATCTTGCATTCTCATAACATTCCTAACAAAAAAGCATCATCCTGTATTTTCATAGCATTCTTAGCATTCAAAAACAAAAGAAAATATACATTATCTTGCATTTTCATGGCATTTCTAGCATAAAAAAAAGAGAGATACATTATCTTGCATTTGCATGACATCCCCATAAAAAATATCATCTTACATTTTCATCGCATTCTTGACTCTAAAAAAGGGAAAAGAAAGAAAAAGATACATCATTTTACATTACCATGACATTCATAGCATTCTTTTTAAAAAATAAAAAAAATAAAAAAAATAAAAAAAATTTCATTTGCATAATACTTGGCATGCATGCATGTTGCCAATTTTGTTCAGTCAATGTTGATAATTGCATATTCACATCATGATTCACCAAGAGAAAAAATGGGCACTATAACGAAAAATTGCTTCCGCGACACCCTTACAGGATCATTCCCAAGCTAGGATCATGGATGAAAAAGATCAAATTCAAGAGTTGAAGGATGAGGTGAATCAGCTCAAAGAGCAAGTATCCAAGATGATGGAGATGCTTCAGTCCATGGAAAATAGAAGAAGCATAAATGGGAATCCTTCAGTGGCAAACGAAGGATATCCGGCCACACCTCTTCACCTGCCTGGTTTCTCTCCAAATCTTTTGCAATACCAATGCTCTAATCCTCAAAGAGTTGTGATGCCGTTCACCACTCAACCCTCAGTCACTAGTTCTCAGGAAACCCAGGTGCCACCCTTTCTACCATATGGCCTCCCTCCCAGCTATGTACCATCATTGACCACCAATCCCCCCGGTAATAGCATGCCAGCAGTGACGCCAAATTCAAACCTGTTGAACTTTACCCAAGCTCAAGTCACTCGGCTGAATGCTAATGAAACCCCACCAATACAGCACCCATTCCCTTTCTTCATCCCACCATATGGCTTCCCTTCCAGCTTTGTAGCACCATGGGTTGCTAATTCCCTTGACAGTGGCATGCCTGCTTCGAACTCATTGAGCACAACCCAACCATATGCCCATTACCCAGGTACCAGTGGAACTCCACCAGTACAACATTTTGTCCCCACTGTCATGCCTCAATACCCATTGAATTCTTTTGCTGAAAATCCTCAGTTCAAAAAGAGGTTTGAAACTTTGGAAGAGAGAATACGGGTCATTGAAAGAGCAGGTTGTTATGGCCTCAAGGATGCTACTGAGCTTTGTCTTGTCCCTGACGTTGTCATTCCCCCAAAGTTTAAGGTCCCAGATTTTGATAAATATAAGGGGATTACTTGTCCAAAGAATCACTTGACAATGTACATTCGCAAGATGGCTTCACAAGCTCACGATGACAAACTGTTAATCCATTTCTTCCAAGACAGTTTAACTGGGGCAGCTTCGAATTGGTACACACATCTTGAGCGTGTCCACATAAGGAGTTTCAAGGATTTAGCTGATGCCTTTGTAAAGCAGTATAAATACAACATTGACATGGCACCAGATAGAATGCAACTACAAAGCATGTCTAAAAAAGATGGTGAAACCTTCAAGGAATATGCTCAGAGGTGGAGGGAAATAGCTACACAAGTAAGACCCCCTTTGTCAGATAAAGAGATGGTTGCTATGTTCACTGATACACTATATGCGCCATTCTATGATCATATGATTGGAAGTGTGTCAGCGAATTTTTCAGACATCATGGTAATTGGTGAAATGATTGAAAGGGAAATGAAAAAGGGAAGACTGCACCAAATGAATGACGGACAGGCAAGTATGAAGAATGTTGAACCGACTGAGGGTGGACTTCAAGTCAAATGAGTTAAATGGGACTTCAGAAAAACTCATGGACTACAACGGTTACCTAAATCACCAAGCATTGTCAGAGGTTTCTACATATCTGCAATAGGAACGAATGTTTACAATGGTTGATCAGGGGTAACCTTAGAAAGTTTGACAAAGTGGTGATTCATTTTTCTAACCGTCAAGAATGAACTGTACCCTAGAGTTCTTCAGCACTGGGGAATTCCTGAGCGATTGACATTCTGATTTGTTTACTAAGTTGTTACCATGAAATGATGGTTTGATTGTACTGACCCCATGCTTGTTCAATCATTAAAACCATTCGGGTTTCTGAATTTATGTAAACTTGCTTGAAGCATTAATGTGATGAATTTGTGTGGATCTCAGTTTACCTTGTTTCCTTTTCCTATGTTCTTGACACTCATGTTCTTGCCAGATCTTCTTGTCATTTTCTTTCTTCTCTTTACTTGCTTTCTTTTGGTTCGAATCTCATAGGACTCTCATTCTGGAAAGTTTTTGTGGTCGTAAGACCCATGAGTGCAGGTGTTCTTTGCACACAAAAAAAACAAAAAAAAAAAAAAAAAAAAAAAAAAAAAAAAGAAAAAAAGAGCAAATAAATACTCACTTGGTGGGTATTATCATTTTGTCTCAAATTTAAAATTTTTGAAAATGAGCAATCAAGATTTGAAATGAAGATTGGCCATATTTCTCTTTCTCTCACAAGAAATTCATCTTGCCATTATCCTTCGTTATCCTATTTTGAGCTTGAAAGTTTCCTTCAATAAACCCTGGACAAAGATCACCCCTACACTAGGGGATGACACAAAATAAAGGTTGATTGTCATGGTGATTATTTTGAAATATAAAAGAGGGAAAAAGAAGGAAAGATGAAAGAGGCGGAAAGTAAAAGTAGAAAATTTGACAAAGTTCAAGTTTGAATAATGATGGAGAACAAAAAAAAAGAGGGAGAACAACAAGAGAAAAGTGTGCTTGAAAGTGCAAAAGCAATTGACAAGGTTCAAGTTTGAACAAGGATCCTTGGTCCCACTTAACCTTTAAACACTTGTTTGAGCCTTATACCTTTCATTTCATAACGCCTAACCTTGGCCACATTACAAGCCTTAAAAAGTCCATTCTGATCAATGAAAGGTCGTTTTCATTTTCATCAACTTTAATTTTGAGACAAAAAGTTTATGACCGCTGAATTTTCAATCCTTGCTCTTAAAAAAAAAATCAAAAAAAAAAAAAACAACAAAATTGTTAGGCAAAACCCGCAAGGGGGCCTAAGTCTAAAAAAAAAAAAAAAAAAGAGGGACTTACATTAGGGCAAATTGTTGTCGTGTTCAAGCTGGCTCTACACTGGGGCATGTTTTCCTTTGGTTCAATCTGGCGCTACATTGGGGCAAGTCTCTACCCTGCTCAATTCGGCCCTACACTGGGGCAAATCTTTTGGTTCAACTAGCTCTACATTGGGGCAAGTCTCTACCCTGTTCAATTTGGCCTTACACTGGGGCAAATCTTCTAGTTCAACTGGCTCTACATTGGGACAAGTCTCTACCATGTTCAATTCAGTTCTAAACTAGGACAGTTTGCTTTGTCTTATTTGGGCCTTACAAAAAAAATTTCCTCACTGGGACATTTTTTGTTGTCGAATGGCCTACACTGGGGCATCTTTGTTCTCAAAGGACATACCTTGAGTCAAATTCATTTGATACCATACATGGGGCATATTTTTTGTAGATACCTGATAAAACAATGGTCATGATGTCCAATTGTCAAGTAAAGATCAATCACATCCAAACTGGGTCCAAAAAAAAAAAAACCTCTTGACTTTTGTACTATTCCACTAGTGTTTTTATCCTTTGTAAATGTCCTTCGTGTAGTCATGCTCCCAAAATCAGTCAAAAAAGGTCACTCGAGTAGTAAATCTCTTTCATGTTGTACTTTTGAATCCATGCATATCTGGTACATGATGCTTCAAGTTGGTGAGCATGAACACAATAGTACAATTCAACCATCTAATGGTAGCTTCTTGTTGGACAACTCAAGTCAAAGGAACTCTAAAGTTTCAATCGATGAAGAGAATGACATCCTCAATGGATAATTCAGATTGAAGTATGTCCGGTGGAAATAGGAACTTTTGGGGGAAGAAAGTCACAAGCTTCTACACGAGCCATATTTAATGAAGAGAAATTCAACAATGATCCCTTTTGAATATGAGTTTGGTTGGTCAAAGTTTTCCAAGAAGCGTTTAGTTCCTCAAGTACATTCATTTCTTTGGCTCATGACCCATTGAACAAATCCTTGGGCTCAAGGCCCACTTCATGAGTTTTTAGGCTAAAGGCCCATTGCATAAAGTTTTCTAGCTTGAGGCCCTTTAAGTGTTGATGAGAAAAAAGAATGACCAGACAAATCATAAGGCCAATCAACGAATTTTGCTGTTCAATCACAATCCTGCTGTGGGAAAAAGTCCTTAAGGGTTGCGGAACCAAAGCTCCGATGTGAAAAAAAAAAAAAACTAAAAAACTAAAAAAACAAAAAAACAAAAAAAAAAAAAAACAAGATTTGCTTACTCAGTTTGTTCATGACAATCCCTACAGTAGGGCATTCATTGCATCATGCATCATTTCTAGCATCACATGCATTGTCCTCAGGCATCACATGCATTGTACTCAAGCATCACATCCATTGCATCATCATCCATTGCATCATGCACCATCTCTCGCATCGCATGCATTTACAAAATCATTGTCTTTTTTTAGTTTTGTCCCCGCACCCATTGTCTTTTAGTTTTAGGTCCCCGTACCCATTGTCTTTTAGTTTAGGGTCCCCGCACCCATTGTCTTTTAGTTTCGGGTCCCCGTACCCATTGTCTTTTAGTTTTCGGTCCCCGCACCCATTGTCTTTTAGTTCAGGGCCCCCGCACCCATCATTGTCTTTTAGTTTCCTGTCCCCGTACCCATTGTCTTTTAGTTTCGGTCCCCGCACCCATTGTCTTTTAGTTTCGGTCCCCGCACCCATTGTCTTTTAGTTTTTCGGGTCCTCGTACCCATTTGTCTTTAGTTTCTGTCCCCGCACCCATTGTCTTTTAGTTTCTGGGTCCCCGCACCCATTGTCTTTTAGTTTCGGGTCCCCGTACCCATTTGTCTTTTAGTTTCGGTCCCCGCACCCATTGTCTTTTAGTTTTTGGGTTCCCGCACCTATTGTCTTTTAATTTTTGGGTCCCCACCCATTGTCTTTAGTTTCCGGTCCCCGCACCCATTGTCTTTTAGTTTTTGGGTCCCCGCACCCATTGTCTTTTAGTTTTGGGTCCCCGCACCCATTGTCTTTTAATTTCGGGTCCCCGATCCATTGTCCCGGTCCCCGCACCCATTGTCTTTTAGTTTCCGGTCCCCGCACCCATTGTCTTTTAGTTTCGGGTCCCCGTACCCATTGTCTTTTAGTTTTCGTGTCCCCGCACCCATTGTCTTTTAGTTTCGGTCCCCGCACCCATTGTCTTTTAGTTTCGGTCCCCGTACCCATTGTCTTTTAGTTTCGGGTCCCCCGCACCGATTGTCTTTTAGTTTCGGTCCCCGCACCCATTGTCTTTTAGTTTCTGGGTCCCCGTACCCATTTGTCTTTTAGTTTCCGGGTCCCCGCACCCATTGTCTTTTAGTTTCCGGGTCCCCGCACCCATTGTCTTTTAGTTTCTGGGTCCCCGTACCCATTTGTCTTTTAGTTTCCGGGTCCCCGCACCCATTGTCTTTTAGTTTCCGGGTCCCCGCACCCATTGTCTTTTAGTTTCTGGGTCCCCGTACCCATTGTCTTTTAGTTTCCGGGTCCCCGCACCCATTGTCTTTTAGTTTCTGGGTCCCCGTACCCATTGTCTTTTAGTTCTCGGTCCCCGCACCCATTGTCTTTTAGTTTCGGGTCCCCGTACCCATTGTCTTTTAGTTTCGGTCCCCGCACCCATTGTCTTTTAGTTTTCGGTCCCCGCACCCATTGTCTTTTAGTTTCGGGTCCCCGTACCCATTTGTCTTTTAGTTTCGGTCCCCGCACCCATTGTTTTTTTTTTCGGTCCCCGCACCCATTGTTTTTTAGTTTCGGGTCCCCGTACCCATTTGTCTTTTAGTTTAGGGTCCCCGCACCCATTGTCTTTTAGTTTTTGGGTCCCCGCACCCATGTCTTTTAATTTTTGGGTCCCCACCCATTGTCTTTTAGTTTCTGGGTCCCCGCACCCATTTGTCTTTTAGTTTTCTGGGTCCCCGCACCCATTGTCTTTTAGTTTTTGGGTCCCCGCACCCATTGTCTTTTAATTTTTGGGTCCCCGACCCATTGTCTTTTAGTTTCCGGGTCCCCGCACCCATTGTCTTTTAGTTTTCTGGGTCCCCGCACCCATTGTCTTTTAGTTTTTGGGTCCCCGCACCCATTGTCTTTTAATTTCTGGGTCCCCGATCCATTGTCTTTTAGTTTCCGGGTCCCCGCACCCATTGTCTTTTAGTTTCCGGTCCCTGCACCCATTGTCTTTTAGTTTCGGTCCCCGCACCCATTGTCTTTTAGTTTCGGTCCCCGCACCCATTGTTTTTAGTTTCGGTCCCCGCACCCATTGTCTTTTTAGTTTCGGTCCCCGCACCCATTGTCTTTTAGTTTCCTGTCCCCGTACCCATTGTCTTTTAGTTTCGGTCCCCGCACCCATTGTCTTTTAGTTTGGTCCCCGCACCCATTGTCTTTTAGTTTCGGGTCCCCGCACCCATTGTCTTTTAGTTTCGGCCCCCGCACCCATTGTCTTTTAGTTTCGGGTCCCCGTACCCATTGTCTTTTAGTTTCCGGTCCCCGTACCCATTGTCTTTTAGTTTCGGGTCCCCGTACCCATTGTCTTTTAGTTTCCGGGTCCCCGCACCCATTGTCTTTTAGTTTCCGGGTCCCCGCACCCATTGTCTTTTAATTTCCGGGTCCCCGCACCCATTGTCTTTTAGTTTCTGGGTCCTCGTACCCATTGTCTTTTAGTTTCCGGGTCCCTGCACCCATTGTCTTTTAGTTTCTGGGTCCCCGTACCCATTGTCTTTTAGTTTTCGGGTCCCCGCACCCATTGTCTTTTAGTTTCCGGGTCCCCGCACCCATTGTCTTTTAGTTTCCGGGTCCCCGTACCCATTGTCTTTTAGTTTCCGTGTCCCCGCACCCATTGTCTTTTAGTTTCCGGGTCCCCGTACCCATTTGCCTTTAGTTTCTGGGTCCCCGCACCCATCGTCTTTTAGTTTCCGGGTCCCCGCACCCATTTGCTTTTAGTTTCCCGGGTCGCCGCACCCATTGTCTTTTAGTTCTCGGGTCCCCGCACCCATTGCCTTTTCATTCCTAGGGTCCCCGCACCCATTGTCTTTTAGTTTTCGGATCCCCGCACCCATTGTCTTTTAGTTTCCGGTCCCCGTACCCATTTGCCTTTAGTTTCGGGTCCCCGCACCCATCGTCTTTTTAGTTTCCGGTCCCCGCACCCATTTGCTTTTAGTTTCGGGTCCCCGCACCCATTGTCTTTTAGTTCTCGAGTCCCCGCACCCATTGCCTTTTCATTCCCGGGTCCCCACACCCATTGTCTTTTAGTTTCTCGGGTCCCCGCACCCATTGTCTTTTAATTCCGGTCCCCGCACCCATTGTCTTTTAGTTTTCGTGTCCCCGCACCCTTTGTCTTTTAATTTCGGTCCCCGCACCCGTTGTCTTTCTTTTTGGGTCCCCGTACCCATTGCTTTTTAGTTTTTGGGTCCTCGTACCCATCGCTTCCAAAGCAAGCAGGGGCCTTGGGCCCGTCACCTTTTTCTTTTCTGTCAAGCTTCAGTGGATACCCGACTCCGCAAGTTTTGTGCCTTTTCTGTTTTAAGTTTCTGTCAAGTTTCAGCGGGTACCTGACTCCGCAAACTTTCTACCTCATTTAATGTCCATTCTTTTTGCGTCAATATTGCTTAAAAAAAAAAAAAAAAAAAAAAAAAGAAGTGAAAATTTTCATGGACAAAATTAAATCAATTCCTTTGCTTCCCATTTATGTTAAATGTAAAGCAAAGGGGCATTGTTGATACCCAATTTTGTCCATAAAATTTTTTATACTCAATTTGGACCAAGCTAACAAATTCTTTTACTTTTTTTTTGGCCCAATTGTAAGCCTACTAAAAGGGAACACTGATCTCGTTTTAAAAGAAAAATTTTAAAAGGGCATTGCATTTAATACCTTATGCCTCGCACACGTAAAGAAGAAGGCATTAAATGCATTGAGGCAAAACAAACGAAAAAAAAAAAGGAAATGGGGGGCTAAAAGGATGGAAAGAAAAGAAAAAGGTTTTGATAAAGGAGGAGATGGGGGGCTCAATGTAGGAAGGTTCACGCAAAGAAAAAAAGAAGGAAATGTCAGGGGAGAAATGATGAAAGGGTGGAGGTATCTAAAAGGGAAGAGCATCAGAAAAGGGGGATCTTTTTTCACACATTTTTCACCTTCAAGAACCAGAAGAACACCTTCTATTTTCACCACCCTCATCACCAAAAACAGCACCTTCACCCATTCTCCACTGTGACCATCGTCTTTATCATCCTTCATCTCATCTTCGCCTCCAAAAAAAAAACGTGAACCATCTCCATCTTCACGACCACCATCTTTTATCTTCCCCAAATCATCCCATCTTCAGCCAAGGAAAGAAGATTGAGGATGTTGAGTTGATCTCTGTTGGTAGCTGAGAAAAGAAAAAAGCAAGAATACTGGGGAGGCTGCTGGGAACGAAAGAGATTTTTGATTCTTTTTTGAAGTTGAGTGTGTTATTGGTAGCACAGAAGAGGTAAGCCCTTTCTCATCACTATCCTTGCACTGTTGTGAGTAAAAATGTAGTGTTCAAATGCATGCTTGGATACTGGCTGGTTAGTTATGTTGTCCATCTTCTTTTCCTTTTCTTTTTTAGCCACGAGCACCATACGCACACTGGCACTCCTCCCCTTCTGCATCACATTTCTCAAACCACCAAAGAATCCATCTTCACCTCCAGAAAACCGTAACCACCACCTTCAATAACTTCACAAAACACCATCATTCCCCATTCGACCGTCGAAATCCAAAGAGCCCCATCCTTCCCTTTTCCGACCGTCGAACCCAAGCACGGGATCCATCATACCTTTAACCGACCGTCGAACTACCCCTGAATCCCTCTGCACCGACCGTCGAACCACTTCACAAAATACCATCATTCCCTCTACCGACCGTCGAACTACATCACTGACCTTCACCCCATTCGACCGTCGAACCACACCATTGTGACCCTCAACCCCTTCACAAAGCCCACCTTCACTTCATTCGACCGTCGAACCACACCATTGGACCCTCAACCAACCGACCGTCGGACCCCAAACTCCATCATATCCGACGGTCGAACCATCCAATCCCCCTAAACCGACCGTCGAACTTCACCAACACCAAGTTACCATCATCTCACCGACCAACTTCACCGACACCCCCTCACCGTCGAACCACACCGTTGACCTTCACCGACCAGCACGGTTACCATCCTCTCACCGACACCCTCACCGACCGTCGAAACCCAAGAAGCCAGAGCTTTCCCTTCAACTAATCGACCGTCGGACCCCTGAATCCCTCTGCACCGACCGTCGAACCACTTCACAAAATATCATCATTCCCTCTACCGACTGTCGAACTACATCACACCTTCGACCGACCGTCGAACCACACCAGCCTACTACCCCTCACCGACAACCCATCCAAATCTTCACACCATCAACCAATCTCCATCACATTCGACCGTCGGGTCCCACTTTCCAAACAAAGTGATCCCATAATCCCCATCACCCAAGCAATTTCCATAACCTCTCCAAACACTATCAAACCCAACCGAACCGACCGTCGGACCGTAACCCTTCAAACCAAATCCTCTCCTCACTCGACCGTCGAACCATACCATTGCGACCTTCACCGACCGATTCACAAACCATCACATCCTCCAATCGACCGTCGAACCCCAAAACAGAATCATCCCACCATATCCTCCAATCGACCGTCGAACCCCAAAACAGAACCACCCCATCTCCTCAAACCGACCGTCGAACCTCAGCTAGGTCGCCCCTCACCGACCGTCGAACTCAAAACACCAGATCCATCATACCCCCAACCGACCGTCGAAACCCAAGAAGCCATGTCCTTCCCCTCTACAGACGTCACCCCCATCATCTTCATCAACCTTCATCCGACCGTCGAATCTTAAACCGGATCCCTCCCCAAACATCCCCTGGCGTGTGCTGCCATGGTTGCCAAAGTCCCCAAACCTTCATTTCTTTAAATTGCACTGTTGATTATCCTGTTGAGTTTGAATTTGATTCACGTGGGCTGCTGTCCATTTCATATTAAGGCAAAAATGATACACTGTTTGGTAAAAAAAAAAAGAGAAGGGTAAAAGAAAAAAAATAAAAAAAAATCTTTTGATCCATGCAATGACCAATGATGATGATTGAGTAGTGAATACTACCTTCAATGTCATTTGGATCATAAGGGTTTATTGAGTAGCCTAGTGCTAACTTGAATCCTGTGCAAAAAAAATGGATTCGCTTTCAAATAAAATCTTTTTTTAAATAAAATCAACCAACCCACACTTATTTTATAAAGAACTACGTGACTTTGAGTTCCTCATTGCACCCGAGGATACGTAGGAGCAGAATCTCTATTCTGTCAAGCCAAAAAAAAAAAAAATTTTCATGATTTGTTTGTTTCTTTTATTTCTTTCCAAAAAATGAGAAAAATAAAAAATAATTACAAAGTCTTTTGTTTAAAGGGGTAAAAATAAATATATTTGAGATTATTAAATTTTGCACAACTAACATAAGGTACCGTTCTTGGAACGGGCAGTATAGGGTGCTAACACCTTCCCTATCTGTAATCGACTCCCGGACTCAAACTCATTTTCAAAAGACCAGTTTTCCCTGATAAAAAGGTTTTTCTAATGTTTTCCTAATTTAAATAAACATTGGTGGCGACTCCATTGATTTTTATATTTTTCGGTCGTCCCGTCGCGATCCCGGTTGCGACAATTACTTGGGAAGAGAATACTGCCATAAATGGTGAGGGCTAACACATCCATAAAGGTACTCCAGTCTTCAACCTCGGCTAGGTGATGCATGTGCTCTTCTAAATATTTCCTTGGAAATCCCTCTGTTCCCTTCCTAATTTGTTTTGCCTTCTGTAGATCTTTTACATGAATCTTCAAGACATTTGTTATGGTTAGCATGGATGCATAGTGGCCCATATATTGGTATGGCCTTTTCTTTTCCAAGGTAAGCCCAAGATCTGCTCGAACTCCTCTACGGTGGGGGCCAGCTGAAAATCTTGAAAGGTGAAACAATGTAATGGAGTAGAGTCCATCTATCAGTCTAGCACTGCCAATCATCCTCCCCGAAGTCCGATCCTGAAACACACAATGAGAGGCTAAGAAATTTACATGGCAATTAGAATCTTTGTATATTTTACTAATAGATAGAAGGTTGCAAGGTAACTTGGGAACATGCAAGACATTTTTTACGTCAATAAGTTTGCATAGTGTGATACTATAGCCTTCGCCTACAATTGGTGAAAAAACTTTCATCTGCAATTCTAATTTTTTCACCTCTGGAACAAGGAAAATAGGTCTTAAACAGAGACTAAAGGCTTGTCATATGATCAGATGCACCTGAATAAATGATCTAAGGTACATATGACTCTGAGGTGCAGGTAAGAGAACTAGGAATACTAAAATTTCCTGTTTGTGCCAGAGAATCACTAGGAGTATTAGACAAGGAACTAGTTTTTAGCAACCTTAGGAGCTGTTCAAGTTGATCCTTGCTCAGAAAGGTCTTCTCAACTTCATGGGCTTCTGAGGATGTAGTGGTGCTCCATTCACCACTCAGGGCGCGCTGGGTGGCTGAGGAACTGTCAGCCATGGCAAAAAATTAAAGGCAGTAGTGCTATGAGAACACTGCTTTGATACAACTTAAAAATTATGTTTTCTGTATTTTTATTGATACATAATCAAATGGTACAAGAGACTCCTTTCATAGAAGGAGTGTAGGAGACAAACTAGCTATAATTCCGGAAACAAATAGAAAACTACCATAACAAGCTAAACAAAGAAGGAAACTAAATATTTACATCATAAACTCTATTTATAACATTAACATAGCGTTAAACACGGTTGACTACCAATTTAATGCTATTGATTCTTAGCTTTAATAACATGACATTAATACTGATTTAAAGTCTTTCAATGCCACATTAATCTGATTTAATGCCTTATTAAATTCCTGCATTAATACTGATTTAATATCTTTCAATGCCCTATCGACACATATTATACCCAAAATAAACATATCTCAAATCACAATAACATCAATACTCAACATATAATCTTATCCAGAATCCACTAAGTTTAACAATAATAGTCAAACTAATAAAAACCCATATTCATCATCCTCAACCCAATATCATCAATAAGGTGAAGAGAAAGAACATCATGAAATAGAAATCTTCAACCACTTTCATCAATCAAGCAATCAAACTAGAAAAAGTTGAAGACAATAGATCCATGAAGAAAACACCCCTACCTATACTCCTTTGTTGATGGTGTTCTATTTCTTTTCTTGTTCTTCCTTAGTTTTTGTTGTTCTTCTGCCTTCTTTTCTTTCTTCCTTATCTCTCTATTTTTTCATTATGCTTTCTCTCTCTATCTCTTTCTCTCTTTTCTATTCCCTTCTTTCTTTCTTTGTTCTTATCTTTTGCCGAGGGAAGATAAGGATAAAGATAAAGGCAAAATATTTGGTGTGAGAAATTTATCTCTTAAAGATACTTTGATTTTCCACTAATGAATTTTCTAACTTCCATAAGGTTATAAAAAATTGTAAGACTTCATTTAATTCCTATGCTCATCCTCTAATAATTATATATTCATATGCACCAATAACAACCACTAAGCCCTATTACTCATCCTTAAGTTGAGTTAAACCTAAGGAATTAAACTAATAGGCTTACAGGTATCTGACTTAACCTATAACTATTCTCAGTATAATCTCCATCCTCTATTTGACATCTTTAAAAATTCTCATGATTTTCCAAGTTACTTTCCTATTTAATTTGGCCTTTGAACACTCTCCATGTGTTATTAAAAATGTCAAACTAATTCAGTTGATTCTCCAAAATTTATCGTAACTCATTCTAATTAGTTGTGGCTTAGAAATAAAATTTTTATATTTATTTTCATCATCTAAGTAGTTTATGCTAGTTTCTAAGCTAATATGAGCTACTTTTCACGTCCAATGTTATACCATTATACTTCAACAACCTCAGAAAATAACCAAAATTAACAATTAATTAGTACAAATATTAATGAGCTTCTATATCAATTATGAAGACAAATAGGTTAAGGAGGATGCTACAAAGGTCAGATACACACCTCTAATCCCGTCTCTAAACATTGGCGACGTATATGGGAAATGTTAAATTGCTACTCCCATCTTCATCATGGTCAATACCAAAATACAAGCCACTGTGAATCAAAATTAACCCATGAACCAGGGTCCATAATAAGATGGAGCGGAGGCCTCAATAAGCAACCAAAATAAAACCCCTCGTTTACCACTGCCAAAGCCTAGAAGACAGTCCCAAAACTAGACCAACCACCCAACATCGCAAAATCCTAGAAATGTAACATCCCAAAACTAATACTATATGTATATCCAAATTATACAAAAGTAATTAGGATTAAGCACGTCACAACTAAATTATTTTCATTTTTTGATAATAAACTATATTAAGTATATTGATTGCTTGAGCTTTGTGAGGGAAAGATAATATTTACAAGAATAATCTACATCTGAAAAGTCTAGTCTATACTGACATTAATAGTCTGTACAATCTAGAACATTAATGTTCAAATAATACAAATTAAGCCTTCAAATGCATAAGTATATACAAACTATATACAATCTATTGCATGATTATAAGTACAAAGTAATGGTCAAAATAACAAATAATTCTACACTACTTCATCATCTTCACTTCTACTTCGTCGGTGGATCTCTTACCATGGAAAGAAAAAAGGGGGTGAGAATTCTAGAAATTCTCAGTAGTTCTAACATATAAGTGATATCACAATAATTACAGCTGCTTCGGGGAAAACCAAATCAATTCTTATAATTTCATATAGAAAGGTGGCTAAAGACAAAATATTTCATTTTTCTTCCTGAGGTAAAAATTTAATTTTTATCATTGATCAACATTTCATACTCAAAGACTATAAAAAGTTCAAACACATCATCAAGAATATATCATTATCACTAGAATATTCACAATTTCTCATGATGCAAATATTCATTATCAAATCCATGATCTATATAAATACTATCTTCATGATGAAGTGTAAATACTCAATAATGAATAAATTTTTATTTAATGCTCATTAATTATCATTTTTCTAAGTATATTCTCAGGATTTATGTCCTTTTATAATACTAGGTAGGGAGGGAATGTTACATCCTCACACTAACGGTAACCTAACTCTGGTCATATCCGATGAGGAAACTATTTAGGATTACATATAGGAATTTAGGATCACATTCCCCATCGATGATCATTTCCAAAAATTCATATACTAAGAATTTAAGATCACCCCCCTTACTAGGATCATTTCCAAAATTCAATATTGATCACCTCAATCAATGAGCTACTCATACTAAGGGAATAACAGCTAAAGATTACCTATATTCGAGGATCATATCCAATGTCTTTTAGCTTGAGCACTTTACTTGTCAATTCAATACTAGCTCAACTTTAACAATTTAAAGGAGCAATTCACAATTCATTGTTCAATACTAGCTCAACTTTAACTTTATAAAGGAGCAAATCATTTTCTAGTACACCTCATAAGCATATTAAGTGTACAATTGCAATTTATCTCATCACATAGACATATATAGTGCACAAAATTATCATTTCATTAGCTCACTAAGTGCACATTCATATTATAAGTTACTACATTTAATGAACTCAATCAAATCTCTTTATATTATACAATTTAGAACTCTATTTATTCAAAATAGAGGACTGATAATTGATTATCGTGGTTTAGTGTTCAATTATCACTCACATATGTTCTTATTTTATAACTTGATAATCGATTATCACACTCTGATAATCAATTATCACTATTCAGTAGTGACATTCTTTAAGTTCATAATCGATTATCACCACTAGATAATCGATTAACACCCATGAACACAACATTCTGGAAGTTAATAATCAATTATCACCCACTGGATAATCGATTATCTCTCACTATATGACATTCTGGAAAACGATAATTGATTACCACATACTGATAATCGATTATCACTCACTATCATGACATTCTGGAAAACTACAATCGATTATCTCATAATTAATGATAATCGATTATCTGGTGCAATTTCATACCATAATCAATTCTAAATCATACTAACTTCCATTTATTTCTATTCCTTCCATTAACATATCATCAAAACCTCAACACACACACACACACATTTCCATGCAAAGTTTGAAGAGCAAAGAACACACACACACTTCCATGCAAAGTTTGAAGAGCTAGAAAAGAAAGAGAGAAAGGTAATAATTATTTGAAATAGCAAGGGCACGTTGTGGTAGACAAGCAAAATGAGGATTTGGATATGAGACTAACTAATGAAGAGATTATGATGTACATTAGCATGAAAATTCAAGCCATGAAGGATGAGGATGGTACTCCCAACGACGTCGTTGGTTGGCCACATTCATGCTAACTCTGACTTTGCAACTCAGTAATGCCCTCATTGTCACTGATTTAGGGTGGCTGAGCAGTAAATTCAAGCTATTTTTATATTCAATATAATATCTTTTATAACAAAAAAATATTCAATATAAAAATATATATAAGCTTTTATACTTTATCCTTAGATAAAATATTCAATCCCACAATCACTTTCTACTTTATGCAAATTTAACCTTTTTTGATCCTAGTAGGTTAAATTTGCGGAAAGTAGAAAGTGATTGTGGGATTGAATATTTTTATCATTGAGATAAAAAATATATCTGTCCACTTTCTATTTTAAATTTAATCTTTAAACCATAGCGATAAAATTAATATTTTGAAAACCATTTGGATCTTGGAATGAACTAGCTAGTGATAAAGGGCTTAAGAAGATTATATGATATTATAGGCTTAGAACTGGGCAATGCTAGGCACCTTGGTAATTCAAAACCCAAATGAGCCTGACTATAGAGCTGTTAGGATTAGTTCGAGTCGAATTGATTTAAATTTTAATTATTTTTAAATTAAATAAGTTACATTTAAGAAATTTTTATTAATTTTAAAAAAATTCAATTGATAATTAGATTATTTTTTACATTATTTCTCATTTTTCTCAAATTAAGTAGTCTATTTTTTTTAATTTTTCATTGATTTTAATATTTTAAAGATTAAATTCATCTTTTAAAAAGAAATAGCAGGATGGTGGGTCGGTTCGTCCAACCTATTAGGCTGGACTAACAAAAATGTTAATTCGAAATATACTTAACTCGACTTGATCTTGCTCTAAGTGAGTTAACCCAAATGGGCCAAGCCGACCTATTTTGATAGTTCAACTCGACTCTTCTAAATAGTAGTATCGTAATTTTTTTTATTTAGAACAAAATAAAAATCTATCATAGTCGATGATATTCATCTTGATCAGGGCAATAAAGAGTCCACACATACAATATTTTACTAAGACCTTAATGTTACAACTATACAAAAGAAAAAAAAAACCTTATATTTGGATTAAGAGAAAAAAAAATAAAGGAAAGGAGAATTTTAAAGGTTATTTAATTTTTGTTTGGTTGAGAAATAAAAAATATAAAAGAATGAGTATTATAAAAAAAATTTCAAAATGTCATTTGTAAATTTTATCTTTATTTTTAAATTTAAAATTTTCCTTTCTTCGGATCCAAAAAGAGTAAAATTGTTCTACATAAGAAAAATAAAGTGAGTCCCACTTTAATTTTGAAACTTATCATAAGATTTAGTTTTACTTTATTGCCTTTATCATTCATGTTAGTTACCTTGATGATAAGTGAGATTTAAATTTAAATTAAATAGTTATAAAAGAGATTTTAATCCATATAAGTTAATTAAAAATAATCAGATAAGATGAAATTTAATTTTAGATTCGTATATATTTAATGAGAAAAAGTCATAAATTAACACTAAACTATTAAAAAGAATAATAACCAAAAATAGATTAAACCAATTTAGAAAAGATAAACTAAAGTTCTGCCTAAATTAAAGTTCTATGTATCTAAACTAAAGTTCTTACTTTGTGTTCAATTTTAATTTTTAAAAAACTACCATTACTAATTGTTTATTCAATAATCGAAATAAAAATATAAAAAAATGAAATTGTAAATATATCTCATTATTTTGGGGTTTGAATTCGAGCTGTTGATGTGTTAAATTTATCAACGGCTAGCATATCATCTAACTTTTGTAGTCTATGGTTTTGTGCTCGATGGTTGTGCATGTGTGAAATTTGATGTAAAATAAACTAATAAGTATTAAGGCAAATACCTCATACATATTGATATACTCGTACTTTATCAAATTTTAAATGTTACAAACCTACTTTATTCTTTATGCATAGCGAACTTTAGCGGGGCATTCATGATTCTCAATCTTACCTGAACTATTTCGATTTAGTTGGACTTAACTTCGCTCAATGTTAAGTTGAGGACTTAGTTAGGCCCAAAATACTTTGGATTAATATACGGTTGAAACACATACGCAATGCAATGATTTACAATCTTATTAAGATAGTGATATACAAAGATACCATTAACCCACTAGAATTAGGCCTAGAACAAGCATGGTCGCTTCTCGAGTCCAAAGCCCACTTTGGACCAAGAACTAAAAAAGAAAAAGAAAAAACTAATAAAAAATTCATACTAGGATCAAAGTAGGTTAAATTTGCTCCTTCTAGTTAATCTTTTTCATTTGCTCCTTCTACCTCTACTCATTCAAAGTCATTCACTTCGTCATCACCGAAACTTATGTCACATCACTATTTCCTCTAATTTTTTTTTGATATACATGTACTTGTATATGATTAGTTCTATAAAGAGAAGTTAGTTTAGGATATCTTTTAGAAAATGTCAATAAAAATTAAGCTCTATATTTTTTAGGAGTGGCTTGCTAAGTAGTAAATATTGACACATATGACATATATTATGACATTATAAATCTTCAAGTTTATAAAAATGATATTAATGAATTATAATTTTTTAATTTTGTAATTATATATATACATAAACCAAGTCTTTTAATTTACTTTAATATTAATTATATATATGTCATATCTCAGATCATATAATTTTTTAAATTTAGTGTGTCTGTATATCTGTGTTATGTTAGTGCTTTATAGAATATAACTAATCCACTCATAAATATTTAATAAGGAAACCAACAAATATTTGGTAATCACTCTACACCGCAACCGAACTTTTGCTATAAACATCTTTTTGGAATGGAAAGGAGGACCTTCTTTACCCTCTGTTGGGATGTAAGAGAAAAAAAGAAATTAGAAAAAGAGAAAATTTTAATTATTTTGTTTCTGAAATTTTTTCTTTTATTTTTTTCTTCTATTGAATAAGAGAAAATTTTGATTTTAATATTTTTTTTCAATTTTCGTTAAAGCAATTTTGTGAACTTTCTAAGGTTTAGTATTTTTGTCTTCTATCTTTTTGATGAAGTTTTTAAATTAATCAATTTTTCCTTAATCCATTAAAAGACAACAAATTATATAAATATTTATTTGATGAAGTTTTTATGTGTTAGTGATTGTAAAAATAAAAAAATACAGAACTTTTTATAAGAATAGAAGATAATGTATTTTTAACTACACATTAAATGAATAATTTGACTCAAATATTTAATACATTATTAGTTTGTTTCAACTATTTAATAAAGGTCATTTATAGAAAATAAGAGAAAAATTAAGTGGTGAGGAGTGGCAGAAGACAAATTGAAGTAATAACAGACACTTTGTTTGTTTTTTTTTTTATATGGAACACTCCCTCTATATATATATATATATATATATATATATATATATATATATATATATATATATATATATATATATATATATATATATATAAGTAAAGCTATTTTATCATTAGCTTTACTTTTGATGAATGATGACTTGCAGCACACCATAATATTATTAAAAATATAGAAAAAAGAATACAAAATAAAAAACATAGGAGACTAAAGCCAAAACCCATGCAAGGAAAGAAAGACTATCTAAACTTATAATTAGGAAAACCATATCTATTGTGGTAAAAGTCTTCACTAATAAATCTAGGGATCAAGTCCGACCAAGTGAAACATTGGGAATTCACCCCAAAAGAAGCTAATTTATCTGCATAATAATTCTCCTCCTTATAAATGTGAGATACTACAAAATGCATACCCCTAGTAAGGTTCATACTATTCCTCCATCTAGTCTTAAGCTTCCAAGGCACCAGTTCAATGGAAGTAAAGGCTAGAACCACAAATTTAGAATCACATTCTAACCAAATCTTATGCCATCCTTTTTTATATGCAACTTCAATGGCAATCATTGCAGCAGTAATCTCAGTATGAAGAGAGAAAGTGGATCCAATAAAAGATGCAAAGCAACCGAGGACAGCAGCATTACAATCTCTATAAATGCCACCAACAGCAGCAGGTCTAGGAGAACCGCTAGTCGAGCCATCTGTATTGCATTTGATCCATCCACAAATTGGAGGAAACCAAGTCACTTGTTTAATAGAAGGAGCTTTTGAGGGGTGCCTTGTAATTTTGAAAAGCTTAAGAGTAGTGAATTCCGCAATGAAGGAAGACATGTGGCCCTTAGAAAGATTCCCATATAGAAGCAATCACCATATTAATAGCTGATTTCAAAGGAATGCTGGAGTTGTCGAATCTGTTCTTATTGCGGCAGAACCAAATAATCCAGATAATGTTAATGAGACTGGTGTTGAATCTCTAGCACAAGTAAGTTTTTGGGTCAAATTAGTTTTAGAATTAAAGAATTTAGGTAGAATTTAGATAAGTTTTCATTATTTTTTAGTATTATAGGTTTTTGTGTTCACTGGCTAATGAGATTAAATCTTTGATTGAAACAGGTTTGGATTTAAGTTAGAAGAAAGGAAAAGAGTTGTTTACTCAGTTCGTCGCCTGGCGATGAATCAGTGTCGCAAGGCGAAGCTTCCAGTTGCTCCATCGCGAGGCGACAGTTCTCCATCGCGAGGCGAGAAGATGAATGAAAGGATTATAGGCTTCGTTTCAGTCGCGCCATCGCGAGGCGATAGTATTCCATCGCGAGGCGATAATGTGAGCCATCGCGAGGCGATAATGCGAGCCATCGCGAGGCGAGGAACATTCATCGCGAGGCGAGCTGCTGGATGGAAGGACTTTTGAAGCTGCTGTGAGTCTTGCTGTCACGCAGGCCATCGCGAGGCGATGAAGGGACATCGCAAGGCGATGGCCATTACCAGCCAATTTTAAATAGCCAGATGAAACATTTGTTACGGATCTTCCATTTTGTTCATTTTTCTGAATTCTGAAATATTGGGATTTTACCCATAGCTCTGCTAGGGTTTCATCTTCTTCCATCTCCATTAATTGTTCAAGCTTGGGAACAAGATTTTGAAGGATCAATGACTTCTTCTTCCTCTATTTGTTTGATTTCTCTCATCTCTTCCTCTTCTATCATGAGTAGCTAGATCTTTTTGAGCTAGGGTCAGATGAACATTGTAGATACTCTTATGTAATCTGTTTTACTATTTCTTTACAAGTTAATTTCATGTATTTGAGCACTCTACTCTTTGCTTAATGCTAATCAATACTTGATCACTATTGGTTTGAATTTGGGTATTTCTTCTAATTGGAAAATTGGTTGTAATGCTGGAACTGAGTTGGGTTGGCATGATTATGATTGAATATAGGAATATATCATTGTAATTATGTGTTCCATGAAATCATTGCTATTAATGCTTAATCTGAATTAACAATTACCTAAGGAATTGGGAATTGTATTTTGAGTTAAAGGGGCTTTGAATCAAGGAATTGATCTAAGTCTAAATTGTTGATTGGAACTTCAAATGCATGATTATTGCTTGTATTGAGAATTCATCAGTAGCATAATAGGGTAAACAATGGGATTCGACCCCTAGCCGCTTTTCTCAATAGACTTTCTTCTCCTTAAAAATCCAAAAGCATTCTTTAATTTGTCAATTGCTCTGTTTTTAGTTCATTTCTTTTACGCTTGTTAAAAACCAATACAATTCAAAGTTATCAAATCATTTTCTCAGTTCAATTAGTGATTTCCAAGTTTACATTGATAATTGACACACAATCCTCGTGGGATCGACAACTTTATTCACTCTTTATTACTTGTACGATTTGGTACACTTGCCAAATTATTAACAAGTTTTTAGCGCCGTTGCCGGGGATTGTTGAGTTGATTATCAACAAGGCAAAGGAGTTACTACTTTGGACATTTATTTTGTTTTTAGTTTGTTTGTTTAGAAAATTTACTGCATTATTTTACTTCATTTTTACATATAGTTGACTTGTACTTACCATTCTCCTAGTTGCTGTTTATGCGGGGGAAAAAGGCAGCTGAATTTTTGCTTGATCTTGAGATTGTGAAAATAGAAAAAGCAAATAGGAAGCAAGCAAAGAAAGCAAAGCAATAGAAAATAACTCAAGAAAAACAAGAATCTCATTCTTCTCCTTCTAATACTCTCACAGTAGAAGTCATGGCTGCACAACCACCACCTAGGCGGACTTTGGGAGATTTTGGCCGGAGGAACAACCGTCAGAGGTTGGCTATTGAGTATCAACCGGTGGAGGCGAATGCATTTGAGATCAGAACTTCTCTTTTGAATATTCTCAAGCAGAATCAGTTTTCTGGAGTGGATAATGAAGATCCCAATCAGCACTTGGTAAATTTCTTTGAGATTTGTGGTACTTTGAAGCTGAATGGTGTTTCTGAAGAAGCTAAGAGGATGAGATTGTTCCTTTTTACTTTGAGAGACAGGGCAAAGGATTAGTTGCAAACACTTCCTCAAGGGAGTATTACTACTTGGAATGAGTTGGAGGATAAATTTATGGATCGATTCTTCCCTACTTCTAAGTTTATCAAAAGAAGGGCTGAAATTATTAGTTTTAAGCAAAAGGATGGAGAAAATCTTTACGAAGCATGGGAGCGGTTCAAAGGGCTTTTGAAAAGATGTCCCGACCATGGTTTTGATGACTTGACACAAATGCAAACATTTTGCCATGGGTTGAGACCAAATACAAAGATGATGCTAGATGCTTCAGCAAGGGGTACAATGAATAACAAGACAGCTGAAGAAGCAAGAGAGTTAGTGGAAGCGATGGCCTCAAATGAGTATCTTATTCAGCATGATAGAGGAGTGCAATCAAGGAGGGGTGTTTTAGAGCTGGATGCACATAATGCTCTATTAGCCCAAAATAAATTGGATTCTCAACAATTGGAGGTTCTTACCAAACAACTTCATGCCTTACAAGCAGGTTCCTCTCACTCTCATCATTCCAAGGCTGTGATGCAATGTATGAGGTGTGATTTTTGTGGGGGAGGACATGAGAATGGTGCTTGTGAAGCTCAAGGTGATTCAAATGAGCAAGCTAATTACATGGGAAATTTTCAAGGGCAAAGAGGAAACCCTTATTCTAACACCTATAATGCAGGGTGGAGGAATCATCCCAACTTTTCTTGGAAACAACATGAAGCTCCTCAATTAAGCAAACTTCCTCAACTACAGCAACCTAAAGAGAAGCCTACTGACTTCGAAGAGGCATTAACTCAATTCATGCATATGACTCAAACTAATTTTCAGAATCATGAGGCTCATTTCAAAAACCAAGAAGCATCTATCAAGAACCTTGAAAATCAAATTGGACAGCTCTCAAAGCAACTTGCTGAACAATCTAGGGGACAATTTTCTGGAAATACAGTGGATAATCCCAAGAATGAGACGTGCAAAGCCATAACTTTAAGAAGTGGGAAAACTATCACACCAGCAGTGGTGGAGCCATTAGTTTCAGGATCACGAGACAAATGTGAGGAGATGTTGGATGAAGACTCAAATAAAAAAAGTGACATTGTGAATATAGAAGAAGATGAAAAAGAAGAAAAAGAAGCGGAGGTTGAAAATCAGAAAAAGGGGGATAAAAAAAGTTCTAACTTGGTAGATGAAGACTCCATCTTGAGGAGAACAAAGCGTCAGATTTTGCAAGATGGGGATAAGCCTCAAGTGATTCCACCATATGTGAAATTACCATATCCTCACTTAAGCAAGAAAAAGGAGAAAGAGGAGCAGTTTGTAAGGTTCTTGGACATTTTCAAACGTCTCCAAATCAATATTCCTTTTGCAGAGGCATTAGAGTAAATGCCTACATATGCTAAATTTATGAAGGAATTATTGACTAAGAAAAGGAAGTTCAAGGAGGATGAAATGGTGGCATTGATAGAAGAGTGTAGTGCAATCCTTCAAAGGAAGCTTCCTCCAAAATTGAAAGACCCGGGGAGTTTTACAATTCCATGCACTATTGGCAACATGACCATTGGAAAAGCTCTCTGTGACTTGGGAGCAAGCATAAATTTGATGCCATTGTCTATGCTTAAGAAGCTTGGGGGAGGTGAGGTCAAGCAAACAAGAATGGCTTTGCAACTGGCAGATAGGTCAATTAAGCACCCGTATGGAGTCATAGAGGATGTGCTAGTGAAGGTCGATAAATTTATATTTCCTGCTGATTTTGTCGTATTGGACATGGATGAGGACGCAGAGATACTTTTGATTCTTGGAAGACCATTTTTAGCTACTGGGAGAGCCCTTATTGATGTCCAGCAAGGGCAGTTAATGTTGCGAGTGAAGGATGAGAAAGTCACCTTTAATGTTTTTGAGGTAATGCAACACCCAGATGATAAAGAAACTTCTTATAGGGTGGATTTGATTGATACTACTGTTGAGGAATCTTTTCAACAAAATACTCCAACTGCATCTCTTGAAAGAGTGATTGTGAATTCAGTTAAAGAACATGAAGAGATGGATGATGAAGTTATTGGGGAGTGTTTGCATTATCTAGCAGCACATCCAACAGAAAACGCTGTTAACAAGGTGAAAGAAGAGCTGAGTAATGACAAGGTAGAGGAAAAAGCAAAACTAGAGTTGAAACCCTTGCCATCTCACTTGAAATATGCCTTTCTTAACAATCAAGATGCAAATCCAGTGATAAGCAGCAGTCTTTTATCAAAACCTGAAGAAGAGAAGCTTATAAGGGTTCTCCAAGAACATCAAACTGAAATTGGATTGACTATCTCTGATTTAAAAGGGATTAGTCCAGCTTTCTGTATGCACAAGATCCAGCTTGAGGAGGAATTCAAGCCAGTGGTTCAGCCACAAAGAAGATTAAGTCCCACAATGAAAAAAGTAGTGAAAAAAGAGGTGCTGAAACTCCTTGAAGTCGGAATGATTTACCATATTTTGAATAGTGCTTGGGTGAGTCCGGTTCAGGCTGCTCCTAAAAAGATAAAGGTCTACCACAACAAGTACATTTCACATAGAAAACTTTATCTGGGACAACAGGTGTTATTGTTTAATTCACGGTTGAAGTTGTTTCTAAGAAAATTGAAGTCTAAATGGTCAGGACCATTCATAGTCAAAGAAGTGACACCCTGTGGAGCAGTAGAAGTGGAGGATCCAACTTCAAAAAGGATTTTCAAAGTCAATGGCCAGAAGCTGAAACCTTATCTTGGTAGGGTGATAGAAAGAGCACAAGCTGCTCTTGTTTTGCATGAGCCATAAGAATCAAAAGGCGTCGAGCTAATGACGTTAAACTAGCGCTTCTTGGGAGGCAACCCAAGCAACTTTTCATTTTTAATCATTTCTCTTTTTCTATTTTCTTTGTTTTGTTTTTGTCAAAATAAAATGCTAATTTTGATCTGATTTAATACTTGTTGCTGCAGGGATAATGTTGCAATTATGTTATTTTTAAGAAAGGAATGAAGTGTTGGGAGCTAGAGTTAAAATATGGAGAAGTCAAGCTCCTTGCTAGGCGAATGTGTTTTCTCGCCTAGCGAAATCAGTATTTCAGTCTTCATCGCAAGGCGATGGATCTTCATCGCGAGGCGATGAACAAGAAAAAAAGGAAAGTTGTGTCACGATCAGACATTGCGAGGCAATAGTTCTTCATCGCGAGGCGATGTGAAAGACAAAAGGGTTCTATGTGCCTCAATTCGTGCCATCGCCAGGCGATAAGTTTTCATCGCGAGGTGAATTTCCTCCAATTTGCTTCTGACTTACATCGCGAGGTGATGGTTCTTCATCGTGAGGCGAGATGTGAGTTGTAAATTCAAGATTTTCTTCTCAGTGCTCATCGCCTCGCGGTAGATCTCCCATCGCGCGGTGAATTTCTACCCAAAGGCTACTGACTTATATCGCGAGGCGAGGATGAAGCCTTCGCGAGGCGAGATGGGATGTGTAAATTTAGGTTTCTTTTCCAGTACCCATCGCCTCAAGATATTTCTTCATCGCAGGGCGAATTTCCAGCAAAAGCTTACTGACTTTCATCGCAAGGCGATGGAAAGCACTCGCCAGGCGACAGATCATGAACCATCTTTTCTTCTTGCCAGAATGTGATGTCGCGGGGCGACATGTTGTTGTCACCAGGCGATGGGTCACATTTTATAAACAGTTGGCCCATTTGAAGTGATTTCCCATGAACTTCTTCCAAAAGCTCTGCTTGGGTTTTTCTCTCAACCCCTCACCTAATATTCATTTCTTCCATTTCTCTCATTCTAACCCCTTCTATACACTCAATTTATCTGCAATCCATTCTCAGGTATGTCTTCTCTCTCTATCTTCACTCTAAGGATCATGGTAAATCTTTCTTTTCCTTAATGCTACCATGCTGCGACCACAAGTTGTGCTTGATAACAAGAGAATTTAATAGTGTTTTGTGGTTGAAATAAATTGTGGATTTGTGATTTTGATTCAAGTCGTGGATTTGTGGAATGGTAATTTACAGGCATTTTTGTTCTTAAATTCAATCATTTCATGTACTTCACCTACCACATGTTTGTTAAAAATTCACAATGATTATGCACCCCCTTGTAAGCTCATTACATATTCAATTCTCTTGAATGTTGTGTCTGCATTGAACTCATCCCTTGCTTAAATTTCAAATCTTGCACACATTGTGAACTTGACACCTAGTTTTGCATGAGTTGTGTAATTAAGGAGCTGAAATTTTGCTTAAGTGTGTACCTTTTCAGCAGCTCACTGTAACTTTATTCAAAGTGAAATTGATTGTAACATGTCTTTCCTCACTCTCTCACACACTTGTGAGTATTTGGGCCTAAACACTATCATTTCTTTCATGTGTGTTTCCATTGCATGTGGCATTTTTCAAAACTTGACTTTGTTCTTAGTTGTTTTTGCTTGCTTGTTCAAACACACTGAGGCACTTTTCTTCTTCTTCACTAGAGCCTAAATAAACCACCTGCATACTTTGATCCTTTGCTACCCCCTTGAGCCTTTAGCTTTTTCTTTGATTTTCACCCTCATTACAAGCCAAAAAAAAAATTGGAAAACCATTGTCCCTACTTACTTGGAGTTAGGTATAGGTCATTTCATGGCATGTCTTGGCACATTCTTAAGTTTGGGGTTGCTTGAGGGCAAGCAATGTTTTAAGTTTGGGGTAGTTGTGGACTTTTTCTGGTCCAATGTTGAAATTGAAAAAAAAAACAAAAAAAAAAAAAAACAAAAAACAAAAACAAAAATTTGATAAAAAAAAATGAAAAAATATGAGAATGAAAAAAAAAGGAAACAAAAATAAAATATAAAAAAAAAAAAAAAAAAAGAAAAAATTTGCATCTTATTCTGTTTTTCATTTCTTTTATTTTGAAGAATTGTTTTGGGGAATTTGGTACTGAATAAATTGAAGGATGGCTTAAGAGTATCATGAAATGACTTGTGTCTAATTCCAAGTACAAAAAGCCTCTTGTCCAAATAATTTCCTACCTTTACCTAAGCCCCATTACAACCCAAAAAGACCTCTTTTGTGTGTGTGTACATTGCATTGCATTTACTTCTCTAGAACTTTGTCAAGCTTATGGTAAGGTGCTGCTTGTGATGTGAATTGAGTGTAATTTACACCTCTAAACACTTGAGTGAAATACTTTTTCTGGAGAGGAGTAGTGAGGATTGATATGTTGCTCTTAGTGGATCAATGATTCTGGTTACCTAAAGCTGTGATGATTGGAAAACACAAATGCAAAAGAGTAAGTGAATTGATTGTGCAATGATTGATGAAACTTTGGTGGATTATTCAATCTTCTGACCCTTGTTTGAAATTGTTGTTTGCTTGAGGACAAGCAAAACTCTAAGTTTGGGGTTGTGTTGAATCTCTAGCACAAGTAAGTTTTTGGGTCAAATTAGTTTTAGAATTAAAGAATTTAGGTAGAATTTAGATAAGTTTTCATTATTTTTGAGTATTATAGGTTTTTGTGTTCACTGGCTAATGAGATTAAATCTTTGATTGAAACAAGTTTGGATTTAAGTTAGAAGAAAGGAAAAGAGTTGCTTACTCAGTTCGTCGCCTGGCGATGAATCAGTGTCGCAAGGCGAAGCTTCCAGTTATTCTATCGCGAGGCGATAGTTCTCCATCGCGAGGCGAGAAGATGAATGAAAGGATTATAGGCTTCATTCCAGTCGCGCCATCGCGAGGCGATAGTATTCCATCGCGAGACGATAATGCAAGCCATCGCGAGGCGAGGAACATTCATCGCGAAGCGAGCTGCTAGATGGAAGGACTTTTGAAGCTGCTGTGAGTCTTGCTGTCACGCGGGCCATCGCGAGGCGATGAAGGGACATCGCGAGGCGATGGTCGTTACCAGCCAATTTTAAATAGCCAGATGAAACATTTGTTACGGATCTTCTGTTTTGTTCATTTTTCTGAATTTTGAAATATTGGGATTTTACCCATAGCTCTGCTAGGGTTTCATCTTCTTCCATCTCCATTGATTGTTCAAGCTTGGGAACAAGATTTTGAAGGATCAATGGCTTCTTCTTCCTCCATTTGTTTGATTTCTCTCATCTCTTCCTCTTCTATCATGAGTAGCTAGTTCTTTTTGAGATAGGGTCAGATGAACATTGTAGATACTCTTATGTAATCTGTTTTACTATTTCTTTACAAGTTAATTTCATGTATTTGAGCACTCTACTCTTTGCTTAATGCTAATCAATACTTGATCACTATTGGTTTGAATTTGGGTATTTCTTCTAATTGGAAAATTGGTTGTAATGCTGGAACTGAGTTGGGTTGGCATGATTATGATTGAATATAGGAATATATCATTGTAATTATGTGTTCCATGAAATCATTGCTATTAATGCTTAATCTGAATTAACAATTACCTAAGGAATTGGGAATTGTATTTTGGGTTAAAGGGGCTTTGAATCAAGGAATTGATCTAAGTCTAAATTGTTGATTGGAACTTCAAATGCATGATTATCACTTGTATTGAGGGTAAATCAGTAGCATAAGAGGGTAAACAATGGGATTCAGACCCTAGCCGCTTTTCTCAATAGACTTTCTTCTCCTTTAAAATCCAAAAATATTCTTTAATTTGTTAATTGTTCTATTTTTAGTACATTTCTTTTACACTTGTTTAAAAACTAATACAATTCAAAGTTATTAAATCATTTTCTCAGTTCAAGTAGTGATTTCTAAGTTTACATTGATAATTGACACACAATCCTCGTGGGATCGACAACTTTATTCACTCTTTATTACTTGTACGATTTGGTACACTTGCCAAATTATTTAACAACTGGCTAGGATCACATCTTTCAATTGAGTGTTGCAGCTGCTGTTACAAACTGAGAATATAGAATTAAAAGTGGATAAATCAATGGAGCAGTTAATAATAGAGATGAACCAATTCCAAAGTGCTCGAGCAAAATTGCATTCCAGAAACAAATGAGAGGATGATTCATCAGTCAAACCACACTGACTGCATATAGAAACTGTGACACACCCCTTTATTTCTCAAATTCTCATCAGTTGGCATCTTATTTTGTAACAACCTCCAAACAAGAAAGGACCTAGAATGAGGAATTGAGCCACTCCAGATTAATTTACTCCAATAAACAATAGATTTGGGAGGATGCAGATGGAGATAGGCAACTTTAAAAGTCAAAGAACCAGAGTCTGTGCCCGCCCAAACAAGGTGATCAACATTAGAGTATGCAGGGATTGGAACCTGAAGAATGTCATTTGCTAAGTTAGGAAACTTAGCAGCAAGAACTAGAGGGATAAACTAGCAGTTTCCTTGAATGAATTCATTAACAGAAGCCTGCAAAGTATGGTGAAGACGGGCAGGAATATGTAATAGGTCAACAATAGGCTGGTCTAACCAATTATCAATCCAAAAATTGATTGATTTGCCATCTCCAATTTGCCAAATGTTGTTAGCAAAAACATATTGAAGATGAGTTCTTAAAGTAAGCCAAATAGATGACTTTACATAGTAGGCAATTGGAACCTTCTTCTTAAGGAACCTGGCTCTAATCAAGCCAACCCACTGCTTGCTAGCAGATATCAATTCCCAGGTCAACTTTAACATAGCAGCATCATTTATAGACCTAAGAGATCTCAAGCCAAGTCCACCCTCATTGATGGGAGAACAAATAGTGTTCTAAGCCACAGTAACAACTTTTCTAACCAATATATCACCAGACCAAATAAAGTTTCTGATGCATTTATCTAGCATTTTCAACATTTCAATAGGCCAAGCATACACCTGAAAACTATATAACATCATACCATGAATAATGGATTTGACTAGCTGAACCCTTCCCATTATAAACAAGAGAGAGCCCTTCCAAGAAGCCAATTTGGCTATAATTTTATCTGCTATAGGCTGTAAGTATATCTTCTTTGGCTTCCTTTTGAAAAGAGACACTCCAAGATAATTAAAAGGCAATTGCCCTGCTGAAAAACCAAGAGTATTGGAGATAGATTTAATTCTGGTAGGAGAAAGCTTAGTAGCATAGAACTTAAATTTGTCATAACTTAAGAGTTGACTTGATGCTTGCCCACAAAAATGAAAAAGAGACATCAAATTATCCAAGTTCCTTTTAGTCCTCTTGCAAAAAAATAAGATGTCATCAGTATAGAAAATATGAGTGGGAGAAGGATGATCTCTTGGACCTGCCATTGGATCTAATAAATCTGAATTAACCAAATGAGATATACTTCTACTGAGAACATCCTCAGAAAGACAAAAAAGGAGAGGTGATAGAGGATCACCTTGCCTCACTCCCCTCTTGCAAGAGATGAATCCAACAGATTTACCATTAACAGAAAATGACAGTCTAGCAGAATTAAGGATGATTCTAACCCAATTACAAAATTTATCATCAAATCCAAAGGAAGCTAAAACTTTAAGCAAGAAGTTCCAATCTATGGTATCAAAAGCCTTCTTAATGTCAAATTTGAGAGCAACATTACCTCCAAAGGTCTTAGAATCAAACATATTTACTGCCTCTGAAGCTGTACAAATGCAATCAGATATGTGCCTCCCCTTTATGAATCCCCTTTGTTAGTCTGAAATCACCTTTGGGGCAACAATGGCCAATCTATCTACCAGAATTTTTGTTATTACTTTAAACTAAAAATTAGCCAAAGCTATTGGCTGGAAGTTTTCAATCATATCTGCACCAGGATACTTGGGAATGAGAACCACCAAGTTAGAATTAAGATTGGGAAGCAACCAATTTTGGGTGAAGAATTGAAGAACATTATTGCATACATCTGAACTAACTATATGCCAGTAGTGTTGATAAAAGCATCCTCCATAACCATCAGGACCTGAAGCACTTCTACCACACAAAGAAAAAATAGCACTTTCATTTCATCAATAGAAGGCAAATTAGTAAGCATAAGATTATCCTGGATAGAAACAATAGAGGGAATCACCTTATCAATGAGATCATTACCAACACAATTATTATCTGAAGCATATAAAGAAGAATAGAACTGGAGAACATGCTGCTCAATAGCATTTTCATCATCCAAAACAGAATCACCATCTTTAAGCACTGTCATTCTTTTAGAAGCATTTCTGACCTTAGCTACTCTATGAAAGTAAGCTGTATTTCTATCTCCAAATGTGTGCCAGTTAATCCTTACTTTTTCTTTCTAGAATTGCTCCTGATAAGACAAAGCTTGCTGGAGCTCAACTTGAGCTTTTTGCTCTTGAGCATACAAATCATTAGAGAAACCATAATTGGAAATCTGCTTTTGAATTCTATCAACTTCTGACAGGGCATTTTCCACCATAAGGTGAACATCACCAAAAGTAGATTTATTCTAAGATTTCAATTCAGTTTTGAGAGCTTTCAGCTTTTGTGAAAGCACAAACATTGCACAGCCAACTAAGTGTCTACTTCAAACATCAGCAACTCACTTATGACAGTTAGGATGCTCTAACCACATTTGATGAAATTTAAAAGAAGAGGGATATGTATTAATACCTTTTTTAAGAAGCAGAAGCAATGGATGGTGGTCAAATTGGCTTCTGGTCAAGGTTCGACAAGAAGAAGAAGTCCAAAAGGAGAGCCAAGCATCATTACAAATAGCTCTATCTAACCTTTTTTTAGTGTGCTATAGCTTGCCTACCATTAGTCCATGTAAATTCTGCACTTCTTAGAACCAAGTGAGTTAATTAGCAACTGTTAGTCCAAGCCTTGAACTCTTCACATAATATCTGTAAAGGAATGCAGCCTCCTCTATTTTCATGAGCACCAAGAATGGCATTAAAATCACCTATGTAGCACCAAGGTCCTAGATAGTCTTCGTGCAATTGAGCCAGCTTAAGCCAAAGATTTCCCCAATCACATAAAAGGTACTAGCATAAATAGTAGCAATATGAACCACTTGACTATCCCATATAATAGAAATAGAAATTTATTGAAAAGAAACTGAAATCACCATAGGATCTAAAGAATCATCACACATTCCCCAAATATTAGGTAAAAAATGACTTCTACTATTAACAATGAAAGGCTTTAAGTGATGTTGTCTCCAAAAAGAAGAAGGAAACTGATCTGGAGCTATCCATGGCTCAGAGATAAACAGAAAACTTGGCTTATGAGTAGAACAAAGTTTTTTCAAAAGAAGCCCAGTAGCATTATTCCCTAGGCCTCTAGCATTCCAATACAAGATCTTCATTAAGCATAGTTTCGGGGGCCTGCCCTTAACCTGGTATTATGATCATGCCTAGTCAAATTTCTCTGATTTTTCTTTAGCTTCTTTTTTGTGATTTAGAAAGAACCACAATAAAACCTTCTGCCTCCTTAGCTTTCTCCATTTCCAAGTTAGAGGGTGAGGAATTCTCAATCTCATCTTCGTTAGCATCCCCCCAAAAATTTGATAAGTTTTTGAGATCCTTTTCCACATTGTAGGGAACATCATTAGAATTAAGTTCAAGTGTGGTTACCTCCCTGCCACTAATAGTAGCAGCAACATCTCCACTGCTTTGCACAGAATTAGGAATAAACTCTGTGTTAGTAGAATTAGTGACATTTCCATTACCAGTAGGCAGACCAGTAGACACAACCCTGCGGGTTTCATTAAATATGGTTTCAACAAATTCATCATCATCAACAGCATTCCCTAAACCAGAATTAGTATCATTCAAAGTAGTTTCTTGATCCCTAGTAGTGGCTTCTTGAACCATATAATCCCTTACTCTATTTCCATGATTTGGAATGATGTCAACAAGAGGATCACCAATCACATTGTCATGATTTCCTAAATCATCATTGACTTGATCAGCAATCTGAACACCAATCACATTATCAGAATTGACTGGATCAGCAATCTACATATCCTCCACTCCATTACCTTTAGAATTGCCTGCAACCATCTCAACCTGTTTAGGAACATAAATCACCTTTCCTTTCTGTAATTGGTGAGGATCTTTCTGAATCTTGATATAATGATTGTCATTCTTCTTCTTACAGTTAGTAACTGTGTGGCCAATAAATTGGCATTAGTTACAAAAATTGGGCAGTTCTTCATAATCTATTCCCACAAAGAAAACAAAGCCTACCCTCTCCACCATGATAGCATTCGGTAAATTTTGAGAAAGGTCAATATCAACAAGAACCCCTAGCAAAGTGACCGAAAGCTTTGTTTCTTGTAGTTTCATCTAATGATAACAGAATTCCTACTCCACTAGCAATTTCAAACAAGATTCTTGGCCTCCAATATTCCTGAGGCAGATCATAAATACGAATCCAGCATTGAACGTGAGTCTGCTTTTGTGTGTTTGGATTAAAATCTTGACTCCATTTAGAAAATCTTAGAACACCTAGTTCTAAATTCTAAGAACAGACTGCCCAAACACTCCGGAGGTCTTCAGGTGATGCAAAATGAAACTCATAATATCCTTTCCCAAGCAGAGTCATGCGCCACCCTATAAGTTTCCACAGCCTCAATAACTTGGCATGCAAGTCAATGAACTTGATGGGTTGATTTCCCTTCGCAAGAAGAAGGCAACCATGCAGGTTATTCTTGCTACTATCAATCCCTTTTTGATACTCATCCTCAGAGATTGTAATGGAGATAGAATCTCCTTTCACATATAGCCGATGTAGTTGACTGATAGGTATGTCAAAAGAGTTATTCAACGCCTGAGCGAAAGTCCTGCGTTGAGGAGGAGTATTTGATGGAGAAGATGAAGAAGGTGAAGAAGAGGAACACGGATTGAGGAACGCCCATGGATAGATGGGGGTACGTGCCTCCATCTCTCAAGACCTCAAAATGTAATGGAATTTAAAAAAAAAACAAAAAAAAGCTAAGTAACATGTTTAAATTTGAGAACTATATATTGGACAAGAAACTCTGTCTCATTTGCTAAAGCATTGTTAGATTAGTCTTTGTTTCTTTCCTTTGGTACAACATTAAACAATATTATCTTCTAAAAAACAATATACTTTGACATTGAATTGATTCAAGCTAATTATATGCATACACGTTCAATTCATCAAGGTATCAACATACCATATAAATTATTTAACTAATATTCATTGAAGTAAGCACATAGACACAAGTCTTTTTTGAAACGGTTAGCGTGATTGATTATGATTGATATTATAATTAATTACGATTGATTTTAAAGATAATTATAATTGATTTATTACATAATTATACTTTATTATTTTTTTTCTGTACAAATCAAATAAAAGAAACATATGTTCTTTGGATCACTCTACCACTTGAGCCACTCCCAATTCTAAACCTATTTGAGTTGTGCTGTAATTATCCACAAATTGAGTTAGATCAATATGAAGCATGACCCGAATCCAACCTGATTATATAAGATTGGGCTTATTAGCTTCGGGCAGCCTGGGTTATTGTGCCAGCACGAGTACGGAGCATTGCATCATTTTCTACTTTATATTAAATAAAACTAAACACTTTAAAATATTATGTACGTGAGTTCCCTGTTCTTAATCAAATTTTCCTTAATCCATTAAAAAGACAACAAATTATATAAATATTTATTTGATGAAGTTTTTATATGTTAGTGATTGTAAAAATAAAAAAATACAGAACTTTTTATAAAAGAATAGAAAATAATGTATTTTTAACTACACATCAAATGAATAATTTGACACAAATATTTAATACATTATTAGTTTGTTTCAACTATTTAATAAAGGTTATTTAACGAAAATAAGAGAAAAATTAGGTGGTGAGGAGTGGTAAAAGACAAATTGAAGTAATAATAGACACTTTGTTTAATCCCTAGATTCATTTCTGAGGATTTTTTCAACAATAGGATTGATATGCCTTGTTATAGATTTAGGTGATTCTCTCATGGGTCAAGTTGATGTCCCCCCATGTTTCCTTATTTTCTTTTATCTGTTTTTAATAAATTTTTGGTGTGCTGCAAATGATTGATAGTGGCTGGGGTGCCAACCTCGTTGGGATTTCAGTTATTATTGTAATGTTTTTGTATGCCATTTTGTTTTTTTTTTTAAAAAGACACTTTGTTTGTTTTCTTTTATCCGGGACACTCCTTAAATATATATGATAATTATATATATATATAAGTAAATCTATTTTATCAATAGCTTTACTTTTGAAATTTTATATATATATATATATCCACAAATACCCCGTTTCTACTTCTTAATTCATAGAATAAATTACACTCTCCTCGATGTTTAAATTACATTCTCTTCTTTTTTATTTTGAAAAATTATACTTCTTTCTCTTAAGAGATAAAAATACATTGCACTTTAATGATTTTTTTTAGTAAAACTTCAATAGGTCGAATACTCAAAATCACAATAACTACCAGCCAACAAGGTTGAACTTGCAAGTGTTGGCTTTTGGGCACGTGATAACATTATTGACGCATGTCATGGACGATTAAGAAGGTATTCAATAATCTCTCAAGGAATACTTCTAACAGTATATAGTTAACTAGACAAAACTACACAAACTGCACCTCAATTGTGCCTAGCGGCCAGTGACGGATCTAGAAATTTTAGGTAATAGGGGCAAAGATAATACTATCAATACAAAAAAAATAATTTTTTTAATAATTATATTTATATATTAAAAAATATATTAATACAAAATTATGAAAGATCAATTTATAATTGTTCCCTTTGCATTTTCATATTTTAAAAATATTGAATGATCTTTTCATTATCATTACTATGAAACATTTTTCTCTCTATGTATGTAACCAAACAATCATTCAACAAAAATAATATATTTAGAAGTGGGGGCATGGGGCAAAAATTATATATATAAAAAAAATAAAAAAGATATATACATATATAAGATCAAAGAAAAATTCCATAGTATAGTGGGGGCATGCGTCCCCACTCTGCTATACGTAGATACGTACCTGCTAGCGGCCAACATCTACAACTTCGACCCTGCTAGCTCATGGCTACTGTGGCTTTGAGTGTTCGACCCTATTAGATTTTTAATGGAAAACATAAAAATTGATTAAAGTTAGTACATTTTTATTTTTTAAGGGAGGTGAGTGTAATTTTTTAAAATAGATGGGAGAACAATGAAATTTAAGCATATCTCAAGAGATGGAAGTGTAATTTATTCTATGTTAAAAATATTATATATTTTTATTAATAAATCGCTCTATATAAACTCAATAATGGTTAGTCATAATGAAAATAGACTGTAACCTATGTGAATTTTACCAGTAATGTTTAGATAAAGTCAAATAATATTTGTTCCAATCTTGTTACGAATTAAATATGAGTAAATATTTAATGATATATGTCATCCTTGGATTTACATTACGACACAAAACGTAGTGTTCACACACTCATACTCCAATCCATGCAATTTAGATTGAGAAAGTCGTATTATATTAGTAATTGAGTTTAATTTTGGTCGATTATCTCTTAATGAATATTTTTTTTTATACTTCTATTCAATCATATGTTCTTATATCATTAAAAGAGTTTAACTTCTATCAAAGGGTATTGGTAGAGGTTAAACTCTTTAATATTAATATTTGACAGATTACAGACCTTTAAATTGGTAACACTTCCAACTAACACATTGGGTTACTACCAATATGGTGCTTATCTATAGTTTTGGGATACCTCAAACTTTAACTACGAATCAAAGAACTGATTTCACTGATCAAAGAATTATACAGTTTATGTAACACCTGTGAAAATATGTTAGACTTGTATATGGTTATAGAGGTAGCCTATTATTAGTTTGGCATGTTTGTAAGTTTTGTGATCGTTTGAGCATGTTTAGTCACCTTGTTGTAGCTCTTTGTGTGGAAAATAGATGTTTTTGGCTCTGGATTTGACTTAAACTATTTAGTTAATGGAAATAAGTAAGGAGAACTTGTTTCTAGGTCACAAATATGTGGAAGTAGATGTGGTTAAAGTTTAAAGTTAATCGGAGTTAGTTTGACATTTTTAAGCATACTGGTTGTGTGTTTTAGTGCCAGATTGAATCCCAGCTGATATGGAAATATCAACTTTTGGTGAAACAGAATTTTTAATGAATTTTAAAATTTATTTTGAATTTATTGGTAGTTAGGAACTTGGATTTGGTGAAATCTAAGTGTTCTTAGCAATTCCAGGATATATCACTTGGACACTTAAGTGACCAAAGTCACTCACGACTGCCTTGTTATTTAAAGGCATAAGATGAGATATTTCATCTCATTTTTCACTTTTTTCACTCTCTTCTGTAACACCCCAATTTTCGTATCTCTTAAACAGTAATTTTGACAGTTAACAGAATTTTACTGTTTAGTAATTTTTGGATACTGTAAAATTATTTTGTTTATTCCATCAGCGTATTTGATCGTTTTGAGTGATTTACTCCGTGTCGGAAAATAATAATTTTGGTAGGAAAAATCTTTCTCGTATTTATTTCTCTTGACTGTTAATTATTTTTAACAATCTGACTTGATTTTCATACGTTTTCTAATTTTTGTGATTTTATGTGTGATTATGAAATTTTTGACTGTATGTGAGCCTAAGTGGTCCTAGGTGGGTCCAGGTGACCTTACGTGGGCCCAGGTGGGTCCCGCAAAGTAAAAATTTTTCTACGCATAGAAAAATTTGTACTGTTTAGATGGAGATAGGGGATTTTACTAAACCTGAATCCGGAAATAGTTTTAGAAAATTTGTTTTATACTGTATTTATTTATCGGAAGATAAAAATACAGTAAATATATTCTTTCGTGAGATTTTTAGTAGATAAAAATAGAAATTATATTGCTTAAGTCAACATTGGTGGTTTGGATATCCACTATTGATTCAATTAACGGTTAAGAAATAAATTTAATAAAGAAGCATTGGATAATCACCATTGATTTAATCAATGGTGTGAGAATAAACTTAATTAGGCAAGCTTCAATATCAACCGTAGATTTAATCAACAGTGTAAAATTGATTATATAAAGTGACCATTTACAACCATTGGATTTAGAATTGATCAAGGGTGGAGATTTGGTCTTAAAAAGTGACAAAGACCATTTATGACCATTGGATGAAGAATTAATCAAGGGTGGAGATTTGGTCTTAAAAAGTAGCAAAGACTAATTATGACCCTTGGATTAAAAGTAAGAAGAAGTAATCTTGACCCTTTATTTTGGAGACACATCTAATGGCTAGAATTTAAAGGAGAAAGATCCAATGGCTTAGATTTAGTCTTCTAAAAATCAAAAGTCTACCTAAATCCTAACCATTGAATTAATCAATGGCTAGAAATGCTTCAAATAATGGCCTAATTAACAAGCCAAGTAAACTAAATTAAATGTTAAATTGTTATAATCTAATTCTTAATTAGATATCCTAATTTTAATTAGAGATTATAATATATGAAATAATATGTCTAATTAATTAGTTATGTAATTAGAAAATTAGTTAAGATTGATTAGGAAACTTAATCTAATGAATTAACTAATCAATTAGCAAGTAATTATGACAACTTTGGAGTGCATGATGAAGGGGGACGGTTTTGGAGTGCTTGGACAAGGAGGAGACAATTTTTTTAGTAGCCTTTTTAGAATAAAGAAAAGATGAAGTCAACAATGATTTGATTAGTAACTAATTAAGCCTAATTTGATTAATCTAATGGCCTAATTAACAAGTTAAGTAAACTAAATTAAATATTAAATTGTTATAATCTAATAATTAGATATCCTAATTTTAATTAGAGATTATAATATGTGAAATAATATGTTAATTAATTAGTTATATAGTTAGAATGTTAGTTAAGATTAGTTAGGAAATTTAACCTAACTAATTACCTAATTAATTAGCATACAATTAGGTGAAAATTGAGAACAATTAATTCCCTAAAATACTCAATGAGCCACACGATTTTCATGCAGCTTGGGGAGACTTTTACATGGTTCTTGAACCACCAATAATAGCTATGCAAACTAAATTAATGACCATTATTGTTTGTCATGGTCAATATGACCATTATTATTTTGTTTGCTTCCTTTGGATTGCATGATGAAGGGGGGACGGTTGGAGAAGCAAGAAAGAAGAAGAGACATGTTGAGACATGTTGGAGTAGCCTTTTTTAGGCCAAAGAAAAAGCTTGAAGACATTAATTAGATGTCTTGACCAATTATTGGTCATTTTCCTAAAGCAAAATTATTTTCTTCTTTCTCTCCATGCAATGCTACGGCTGCCCACTTCAATTCAGCCATTTGCTTTCATTTGTATCACATTTTATAACACTTAACTCATTCTCTCTCTTCTCTCTCTTCCAATTTGTCAAGAACACCAAGAACAACACCATTTTCTTTCCTTCCTTGAGCATTCGGTCACCACCCATGGAACCACTTCCAATCTTCCATAATTTTATCTAGCTACATATATTGAATCCTCTCATCAATTCAAAACACTTTCATGTTGGAGACTTTCTCTAAATCATTCATCTTCATCACTCAACCAAGCCAAGAACACAAAACAACCATTTTCCTTCATTTTCTCACCAAATGGTTCGGCCATGACCACCAAAAGCACCACCCATCACTTTTAATTTCATCCAACCATAGATCTTGAATCTATATGATATTCTAAGCAACTTTCATGTTGGAGACTTTATCTAAATCATTCATCTTCATGGACTTTCTTCAAGAACAAAGTTATGGGGTTTTTGAGGGGAAGTATAAGAAGACTTCATTTCTTCTCTTCTTTTTCATGATCTAAACCATGTTTGATCCATGGTTCCTCTTAATCAAGCTTAGTATACTAATTTCTATGTATTTTGTTTTGAATTTGAGAAACCCTTGGTGTTGAAGGACTTGGAAAGAGAAGCAAAATCAAGAAGCTTTGAGGATCTTCAAGAGGTAAGAGGGAGATCCATCTCACCAACCAATTATGGTGGTGGGAGATGGTCTTATATTTGATGAATTGTGAATTCATGTGAGAATTCCAATCCATGGTCATGTAATAATTAATTGTGTGTTTATGAGCTTTGCTTTATTTTCTTGTGCTTTGATTATTTTTGTCTATGCTTAATATGCTTTGCATGATTTTATGGCTTTGATAGTATACTTATAATATGCATGATGAGTATATGACATGTTTGTGATATTTATGATGAAATATATATATGTATGCCATGATGTGTGGATGGAAAGAAAATTGATCTTGGTTCCAATGGCCAAGGAAGAGTTACGGTTTTGATGCCCTTGATTTGGGTCAATGTTGAAATTTTTCAAGAACAAGAAAATTAAATTTTGATCCCTAGAACAATGAGAATTTCGGCCAAGACACCTCAAAATAGGTGTTTACAAATTAATATGTTTATGGAAGAATAAAATTGGATTGATTTGAGGAGTATGAAAAATGAACTAAAGGTTTGTTTTTTTTAAGAAAACATGAACACAAATTTTAGAATGAAATTTTATTGATTTATTTTGTGTAGAAACAAGAATGGAATTTATTTAAGTTAGAAGAAAAATATTTCATGGTTCCAATGGCCATCTATAAGGTTTTGGTAATTTAGAAAAATGTTTTGATGCTATGAAATACAAGAATTTTCAAATAAGGATTTTTGAAAATGGAATTAAGTGTTATAAATTAAGTGAAGTGGAATTTTCATAAATAAAAGAAAAAGAAGATTAAAAGTATTGAACTTCAAATTAATCAATTTTTAGAAGTGATTTAGAAATATAAAGAAAAACGTTTGTAACTTAAAATTTCTAACAGAAAATTTATTTATTGGGTTTTGGAAAACGTTAGGAAATTTAAAGTTAAGAAACAATAATTGAAACAACTTAATATGATTTTGTAAGATTAGATCAATAAAAAGTGATTTTGAGAAAATATATATTAAGGAAAAGATTTTTGACTAAGAATGAAAAAGGATTTGCAAAGAAAGTGAAAATGAATTTGAACAAATGGGTTTGTTATATGACCAATCGGTACTTTGGTTTTGAAAATAAAACTTTAATGGTTTTGTTTGTGTAAAACCATATCAATTTAAAAGAAAAAAATGTTTTGATAATTTTTCAAATAGTAATGCCTAGATTTTGATGAAACAAAGTAATTTTTCAAGTGGAAATATAATTGATTTAATACAAGAAATTTGAAAAGGGAATCAGAGTATTTTACTCACTTGAAAAATTAAGTTTTGTAAAGCGAAAATGTTTTCAAACTTCAATTTATTTTGAAGTAGGTTAATTTGGAAATGATTTGGGGAAAAATGGAGAATATAATGGTATTTTGAGAATTTACTCAAGTATAACTTATTTTCAAGTTTTGAAAGTACGTTTGGAAATTTTAATATTTGAAACACTGATTTATATCAATGGAAAGGTAATTTTGTGGATTATATTTGAAAAAGAATTTCTTGAATAAAGAAACGTGGAAAAAGATTTTCTTGAGTAAGAAAATGTGAAAAATGAAGTACAAAGTCATAATATTTTGAAAAAGGATGAAATGGAATTTTTGAAGGTTAAGAAATATTTTTCGTAATAGAATTGTGGTGAAAAATGATTTACGTATCTTAAAAATGATTTAGAATGTAGTAAAATATTCCTACACGATTTGAAATATGTTAAAATATTTCTACATTGATTTGAATTACGTTTAAATATTTTATGTGAGTTTAAATATTTTATGTGATTGTAAAATGTTGAAAAATATTTTACGTATCTTTAAAATGATTTGGAATACGTTAAAATATTTCTACACAATTTGAACTACTTGTTGAAAAATCACTATGTGATTTAAAAGTGATAGAATATTTTTACGTAATTGTGAAAATGAGAAAATCTTATGTGATTTGGAAAGTATTTTAAATATTTTGAGAATGATGAAAAATGATTTACGCAACTTAAAAGAATGATTTTTAAGTTATGCGATTTTGAAAATGGTGGAAAATTGTTACGCTAATTTGAGAAACGTATATTGAGAAAAAAAAAAAATTGAAAAAATTAAATACGTGATTTAAAAGTGCAACAGAAGTGTTGTTAAAGTATTTAGAAAATATAACAGAAATGTTACAAAATTTTAAAAACGTAAAAGAAGTGTTATGGTATTGTGAAACTATAACAAAAATGTTTTGGAATTGTGAAAACGTAACAGAAACGTTTTGGAATTGTAAAAATGAAATGGAAATGTTGCACAATTTTGTGAAAAACACGACGAAAGTGTTTCATAACTATGAAAATGTGATAATATGATTTTCCTATTGAAAATACAGTATAAATACCGAAGAACCAGTATATGGATGCTGTGTGAGAAAATGACATATTTTGCCTGTGATTGGCATTTGGTGCATTATACATGCATTGAAAAGATTTGGCCCATTGGGGTTGGACTTGCACTGATATACTCGTGCATTGTACAAATGAAATTGAAAAGATTTGGCCCGTTGGGGTTGGACTTGCACTGATATATTCGTGCATTGTATAAAATATAGCTAATAGCTATTATGGCCCTTGTGGTTGAAGAGGGAATGAGAATTGATAGTGAGGTCTATGATGGATCTTGGGGGGCGTCGAGGCGCGGCGGTCGACCAGTGGGACGTTAAGCGAGTACCACTGTGCCACTTGGCGTGCTGATCTGTGCAACGCATTGACGATACCTGACAAGAACACAATTCTTTTCAATGACTGGGAGATTGTCTTTGGGCTAAGGCTGGCAATTAACCAGAGCATTCTTCTCGAAATTGTGAAAACTTCCATGGAGTTGTTTTTGATAAAATGAGTCTTTGTGCATATACATAAATCTGAGCATTTATATCGTGTGATATATTAATTGAGGAATATTGGTTATTGGTTATGACAATTGTTTTGAATACTTTGATGATGATTGAACTGATAAATAATTAGATGATGATAGTTGATTAATGCGATAGCATGATTATGGTATGATCTATCCGTATGATATTCTTGTTTGTGTTATCTCTGTCCGCCATGTTGGTATTGGTGTAGGTGATCTCACCTCTTTGTTATATTATTTTTTTGTGTCATCTTGTTAAAATCAAATAATAGAAGGATCGAGTTGTCTTAGACATAACGGGCGATGGATACTACGAGATTGGTGACAACAATAAGGAGTGGACATTCAAGACTCGAAGGTGTGCAAAGTGTTGACAAAGGAACAGATGTCTGATGCATCAAGATGGACAGAAAAAGGAATAAGTATGTTAAAGTTTTTCGTTAGTGTTGTACTGTGCTATTAAGTAGGACCCGTCATGGGGTTTGCTACAGTAAAAAAAAATAAGTCTGTTAATTTTATATTTCTCTTTAATTTGTGATATTAATTGGTGTCAATATTACATAATGAATAGTTGAAATATGATTTTTAATATTACCTAATATTTTCAGTAAATTTACGTTTCAGTAAAGAAGAAATTTTGAAACCCATCTTTTATAACTCAAACTTTATGCGAACTTATTTTCAGATTATGAGTCAGAAGTCAGAAATGTGATGCCCTAGCTAGGGTGTTACATTAGTTGGTGTCAGAGCTAGGGTGTTACATCTTCTCTCACGGTTGCAGCTACCAAGGGAGAAATAAAGGAAAGCCAAGCAAAGAAGGAGGAAGAAGAGGAAAGGAAGAGGAAAGATAAAGCTAAGGCTTCATCATCCTCACCATATTTGATCCAAAAGGTAGGGGTTTGTGCTTCTTTCATCCTCTTTTTCCCAGTTTCACAATTTATGCACTTGTGAGGCATAATAGGTTAAATTGGTTCTTAAAGGTATTTGAAGTGTTTTTTCTTGCTTGATTAAGTTTCCTTGGCTATTTAGGACTTATTCATGCAATAGGTTTGTGCTAGAAACCTAGAATTTGATATTTGAACCTTGAACCTAAAAGTGAGAAAAGTTAGGTTTTGATTTGTGGTTTTGATCATAGAATCCAAATTGGAGGTTTTTGTTAGTAATTAATGATTCCTATATATTAGTAAACTTGTTAGGGACCTTAAATCACCTAGGAACCAAGTTAGAGTGGCCAAAATCCAAGAATTTGGCCAATGGAACAGTGTCACAATTCTACAGATTTTGTTGCAGTGTGTTGGTTGAGAGACATGGCTCGTGTCCGAAGACACAGGGGGGCATGTCCGTCTCTACCTTTTTTATTTCGTGAACAGTGCTCACAGGGCAAGACACGGGGGGGCATGTCATCAGACATGGCCCTTGTCTGAGGCCAGAATCTTCAAAAATATCATTTTTGATGTTTTTCAATTCCTTGCTAGAGGGGGATCATTTGTGTATGTTTCCTAAAGTGTGTTGAGGCACCTATAAGAGTATTTCAAGGAGGAAATGACTACCTAGATCATATGTAAAAAGTGCGAGTCCTTAGGCAACCAATGGGTTGAAAATGTCATAGGGTAACACTTAGGATTTTGATCTATATGGGATTGTTTTAGTATATCTTGTGATGCTGTTATGTGATGGAAATGGCACATAGTGTGAGTATGTGAGTATTCCTAAGTTGATAGTTGGAAAGCCTTGTGGAGGAGGTTAGACATGTTTAAGGGCATTGGTTATGTAGGAGGATATCCAATGTGGTGTTAAATGTGTGTGCTAAATATTACTTTGCATGTTTTCTCACACACTTGCTATTTTCATGTATCTGTGAATGATGTATGAGATGGTGAACACCCTTGTTAAGAAGTGGAGTAGACTATTCATTTCCAGGTAATGATAAATGGTCGGAACCATACTACTTAGGAAAAGTACAGGGAACGAAGTTCCTAGGAATAGTTGAGTTTCATGACATTGCACTAACTATAACACCCTAGATAGTCATGATAGACTTGTATATGGTTACGAAGGTAGCCAAACACTAGTTTGTCATGCCTGTAAAGTTTTGTGACCGTTAAAGCATGTTTAAGCACTTTGTTGTAACACTATGTGTGGAATATAGCTGCTATTTACTCTGAAAGTGGCTTAAACTGCTCAGTTAATGGAAATAAGTGTGGAGAACTTGTTTCTAGGTCACAAATATGTGGAAGTAGATGTGGTTAAAGTTTAAAAATATTGGAGTTAGTTTGGCATTTTTAGGCATACTGGTTGTGTGTTTTAGTATCGGATTGACCCCTAGCAAATATGAAAAATTATGGAAATGGTGAAACAATATTTTTAATGAATCTTAGAATTTATTTTAAGGTTGTTGGAAGTTGGGAAACTTAGTTTAGTGAAAACTAGGTGTTCTTAATTATTTTGGTGAATTTTGGTCACTTAAGTGACCAAAATAAGAGGGCAGGGCCCCTTTGTTCTGTTGCTAGCCTATTTAAGGCCAAAATGAGAAGTAATTCTTATTCTCATCTTCTCATCTCCCAGCTGCCAAAGGAAATGGAAAAGAGAAAGGAACTCAAAGTGTTAAGGGATGAGGATCTTCATCCAAGCAAGGGGGGGAGCTTAGCTTTTCAGAGGAACAACTAACCGACTTCATTTCTAGAAATTGAGGTAAGGGGAATCTTGTATAGATGGTTGTATTTTTTTCTTTCATTTTGGCTCTTGAGTGACTTAATGAAGAATTTGAGGTTTGATGAGTGATTTAATGATTCTTGAGTTGAATCTTGATATGGATAGATTGGTTAAGCTAGAAACTGATTTGTTGATGTGCTAAGATGAAGTTTTCATTATTTAGAAGCCTTAATTCCCATTTAGGTCAGTTTTGGGGCTTTAGGTTAATGTTGGGGTTTTGATTTATAAAGTGTTAAATTGAGTGAAATTGAAGTGGTTTAAGAGTTGCTATGTGTAGTTGGACCTTGTTAGAGGTTGAAAATCACTTGAAAATGAGTTTTGAGTAATTGGAAGAGGGTCTGGTTCCAATGGAACAGTACCATATCTGTAGAATTTAGTAGATTTTGAGTTCTGCAGTGGGCGCCATGGCATAATGTGTAGCACGCCGCGACATGAATGTGATGCACACCCAGATTTTGGGACTCGAGAGATGGGTGCCACGACGTGGTACTTTGAGTGCCGCAACGTGGGAAGCATTTCCTGCCAGTACTTGAACTCGAGGCTTGGGAACTGCAGTGTGACACAGGGCATATTGCGACATGAGTGCCAGAGAACAACTATAAGTTGTGTTTGATGCTCTGGAGCCTTTCAGTGGCGTAGTTTTCTTCTTGTATACTTCTTAATGAGTAACGAGACTCTAGTAAGGGTATTAAATGAAGATGTGAATGCTTTGAATCATAATGTTTTGTAATGCCAATTATGAGAGTTTAATTAGTCATGATGATATACTTAATTGTATGAGTACCTTTTTGAAATGTATAAGTCTCGTAAATGTAGGTGATTACTTTTTGAAAGGTGTGAGCCCTGTAGATGTGCGTGTTTGTTTTTAAAGAGTAAGAGCCCCGTAGATGTGGGTGATTGCTTTTTGAAATATGTGAGCCCTGTAGATATGGGTGTTCTATATTAGGTAGGGTGGATTGTATCCTTCCTAATATAATGTTTTTGAGGATGGATTTCCTTGTTCATTATCGATAACTGTGTAGTTGATGGACTTCACTACCCGGGGGGAACAGATTTCCTCTGTGATAATGATATGGCTGGATGGACTTCCAGTGCTTGTTCAAGGTTATGGTTGTGACTTCCATTACTTTGTTCAAGTTTCATGCATTCATGACATTACCATGAAATTGTAGGTTCCTGGATATGGTATCATACATTATTCATTTTCATACTTAGGATTCTGTATAGGCATAAATACTAGACATAACTTGGCATAGAATGACGATTGTATGGACAGTTACTTTCATAACATTATTAATGCATTGCAATTGTATAGGCGATTGTGTGTCTCTGAGATGGAGATGTTGTTACTTCTATGATTGAAGTGTTAATTTGATAATTGTAAATATTATCTGTTTGTACGTATACGTGTATATATGCTAGTATTAGAATACTTCTACTGAGATATGTTTTTCACCCCGATTATGTTGCCATATAAATCCAGGTGCTAGTTCCTCAAAAGGAAAGAAGAAGATGGATGAAGATTAGTATAGTTATATGCTTTTGATGATAAAGCTTGTATAATATGCTAGTCTTTGTTGTTGTAAAAGTTTATGTATTACAATGTGCCTTGGAGGCAGTGATGTATATATACATAACTTTTAATTTCGTGGCTCTCTATATTTACTCATTATGTATGAATGATATGAGTTAAATGTTGTTATATGTTAGTAGTAGCATGACCAGTACTGAGTTATTCATTTATATGACGATATATCTAGATAACAAATATTGGGCTGTTACACTAACACTATTTTAATACCATTGTATAATCATTGTCTTAGGACATGCTAGGCATAACCATTCAACATAATCATTATTGCATTTTCATGGTAATTGTATGGGCAGTTACCTATTCAATGATATGTACGATTATATAATATTCTTGTTAGTTCTCTTGAAGTGTGAGCTTAGGATTAAGGTTTACTTGAGAATGTTACATAGGGTTGCTATATGAGATATTCTTTCGGTTGTAAGTAACAGTTCTTATACCGGTTGTAAACTTATTCCTAATGTTGGTTATTGATTTATTCTTAGTGAAATGATAAATTCTAGTTTTGAAATACTTATATTGAGAAATTGGGATTTCTCGCCTTGATTGTGTTTTCATGTAAATCTAGGTGGAAGCATTTCAAAAGGAAAGAGAAAGGTGTATGAAGACGCGTAGTATAAATGCTCTTTTAGGCTGAGCTTGTATTTCTTTATTTGTTTCAGTAGTTTAAAACTATATATGATTGTATGCCTTTTTAGGCAATGATGTGTATGTGTGTGTGTATATCTTTTGTTATCGTGGCTCTCCATATTTACTCATTGTTTATGAATGATATGAGTTTATTTTAGTTGATGTATGTTAAAAGTAGCATGGCCAGTATTGGGTTATTCTTTTATATGATGATATAACTGGATAGCAAATATTGAGTTGTTACATTTTGATATCAGAACAGTTCATCCTGTTGAGCCGGTGTATAGACTAACTATGTTTATGCATGTGTAGTGATGGTTATGCATTTTTTACCTCTTACATATGATTGTTTGAGTGGAATTGCATGATTTGCCTTTGATATGTCTGTTTTAGCTACTATTACACAGTTGCATGATATTGAGCTTAGCTAACTCAATATGTAATGTTCTGTATTTACAGGAAACTATGGCAGTATGAGGGCGACCGCGTGGAAGCAGAAACAGGAATTCTAAAAAGGAAAGCCTTGATATAGCCGCAGCTTTTATGGCAATGGCCAATGCCATTAGGCAACAGACATAGTAGGCAACTATTACTGCCAATGCAATGAGAAAGCAAGCAGTAGTAAATGCAAGAATGCTAGAGAGGATGGTACTTCAGCAACAAGTACCACCACTATCACAGGAGGTATCAGTCGGGAGAAATCAAAATTTTCTCAACATTTTGGAGTTTAGAAAGAGGAATCCTTCGATGTTCAGAGGTGAATAGGATCCGGTTAGAGCCGAAGAGTGGTTGATCTAGTTAGAGAATATTTATGAGGTCATAGTTTGTTAAGACGAGCAAAGAGTTTCCTTTGCTTCCTTCATGTTAGGAGGGGAAGCAGAACAGTGGTGGAGCAGTGCTAGAAGACTGCTAGAGACAATGACTTTGGTTACATGGGAAGTATTCAAAGAGACATTTTTGTAGAAATACTTTCCCAGAAGTCTGCAAGACGATAAAGAAATGAAGTTTCTAAGTCTTCATCAAGAGGACATGATGGTTGGACTATATGAAGTGAAATTTCATGAGTGGTCCAAGTTTTCTACTCAGTTTACACTCAATCCGAATGAGAATTAGAAATGTGTTAGGTTTGAGTCTGGACTAAGGGAGGGTAAGAAGGGCTGTGAGAATCAGGGATTTTCCATCCTTGGTGAATAAGTGCAGCATTATGGAGTCTGATAATCTCCAACTTCAATTAGACGGATACTACAAGGCCTACAGAAGAAGAGAAAGACAAATGATGGATCTGGAAAAAGTGTTTCTAAAACCAGTCACCCACAAGTTAAAGGTGAGCGAGTTTAGGTGGAGAATGTGGAGCCTGAATGCTCTAAGTGCGAAAGACCACATGGTGACAAACCTTGTGCAGTTTGTTATGTGTGTGATTAACCGGGACACTTTGCGAGGAAATTTCCACGCAAACAAGGAGATACACCTAGTTCTGAACCTCAAGCTTAGGGAATGGTGTATATTCTGAGAAAGGATGAAGAAGTACAACCTTCTGACCCTAAGTTAGGTTACTTGTGAATATGAGTTTATGTTTATTTGATACCTTAGAATTGTTAGTTTAGAGAGACTAAATTTTGAGGACAAAATTCTAAAATGGAGGGGAGTAATATAATACCCGTGAAAATATGTTAGACTTGTATATGGTTATAGAGGTAGCCTATTATTAGTTTGACATGTTTGTTAAGTTTTGTGATCGTCTGAGCATGTTTAGTCACATTGTTGTAGCTTTTTGTGTGGAAAATAGCTATTTTTGGTTCCAGATTTGATTTAAACTGCTTAGTTAATGGAAATAAGTAAGGAGAACTTGTTTCTATGTCACAAATGTATGGAAGTAGATGTGGTTAAAATTTGAGATTAATTGGAGTTAGTTTGACATTTTTAAGCATACTGGTTATATATTTTAGTGCCGAATTGACCCCCAGTTGATATAGAAATATCAAGTTTAGGTGAAACAAAATTTTTAATGAATCTTAGGAATTATTTTGAATCTGTTGGTAGTTAGGAACCTGGATTTAGTGAAATCTAAATGTTCTTAGCAGCTCGGGATATATCACTTGGCCACTTAAGTGACCAAAGTCACTCACGGCTACCTTGTTATTTAAAGGCATGAGATGAGATATTTCATCTCATTTTTCACTTTTTCCACTCTCTTCTCTCACGACTACAGCTACCAAGGGAGAGACAAAGGAAAGCCAAGCAAATAAGGAGGAAGTGGAGGAAAGGAAAAGGAAAGGGAAAGCTAAGGTTTCATCATCCTCACCATATTTGATCCAAGAGGTAGGGGTTTGTGCTTCTTTCATCTTCTTTTTCCCACTTTCACCATTTATGCACTTGTGAGGCATAATAGGTTAAATTGGTTCTAACAGGTGTTTAAAGTGTTTTTTCTTGCCTGATTAAGTTTCCTTGGCTGTTTAGGATTTATTTATGCAATAGGTTTGTGCTAGAAACCTAGAATTTGATATTTGAACCTTGAACCTAAAAGTGAGAAAAATTAGATTTTGATTTGTGGTTTTGATCATAGAAATCAAATTGGAGGTTTTTGTTAGTGATCAATGATCCCCCTGTGTTAGTAAACTTGTTAGGGACCTTAAATCACCTAGGAACTGAGTTGGAGTGGCCAAAATCCAAGAATTTAGCCAATAGAACAGTGTCATAATTCTGCAGATTTTGCTGCAGTGTGTCTGGTTGAGAGACACGGCCTGTGTCCGAAGACACGGGGGGGGGGGGGAGGGGCTGTCCCTCTCTACCTTTTCTATTTCGTGAACAGTGCTCACAAAACAAGACAAGGTGGCGTGTTATCAGACATGGCCCATGTCTAAGGCCAGAATTTTCAAAAATGTCATTTTTTATGTTTTCAAGTTCTCTGCTAGAAGGGATCATTCGTGTATGTTTTCTAAAGTGTGTTGAGGCACCTATGGGAGTATTTCAATGAGGAAATGACTACCTAGATCATGTGTAAAAAGTACAAGTCCTTAGGCAACCAATGGGATAGAAATGTCATAGGGTAACACATAGGATTTTGATCCATATGGGATTGTTTTAGTATATCTTGTGATGTTGTTATGTGATGGCAATGACACATAGTGTGAGTATATGAGTATTCCTAAGTTGATAGTTGGAAAGCCTTGTGGAGGAGGTTAGACATGTTTAAGGGCATTGGTTATGACTTATGTAGGAGGATATCTAATGTGGTGTTAAATGTGTATGCTAAATATCACTTTGCATGTTTTCTCACACACTTGCTATTTCCACGTATCTGTGAATGGTGTATGAGATGGTGAACACCCTTGTTAAGAGGTGGAGTAGACCATTCATTTCTAGGTAGTGATAAATGGTCGAAGCTATACTACTCAGGGAAAGTACAAGGAACGGAGTTCCTGGGAATAGTTGAGTTTCATGACATTGCACTAACACTATTTTAATACTATTACATAATCATTGTCTTAGGACATGCTAGGCAAAACCATTCAACATAATCGTTATTGCATTTGCATGGTAATTGTATGGGCAATTCCCTATTCAATGATATGTATGATTGTATAATATTGCTGTTAGTTCTCTTGAAGTATAGGCTTAGGATTAAGGTTTTCTTGAGAATGTTACATTGGTTTGCTATATGAGATATTCTTTCAGTTGTAAGTAATAGTTTTTATATCGGTTGTAAACTTATTCCTGATGTTTGTTGTTGACTTATTTTTGGTGAAAGGATAAATGTTGGTTTTGAAATACTTATGTTGAGAAATTGTGATTTCTGACCCGATTGTGTTTTCATGTAAATCCAGGTGGAAGCATTTCAAAAGGAAAGAGAAATGCGTATGAAGATGCGTAGTATAAATGCTTTTTTAGGTTGAGCTTGTATTTCTTTATTTGTTTTAGTAGTTTAAAACTAAGTACGACTGTATGCCTTTTTAGGCAATGATGTATGTATATACCAGAGAGCAGGTGGAAGATCACGGGAAAGGCGGAAGAGACAGGATGGAAGAAAGTAGGAGAGCAGACAGACTGCTTTACATGGTGTATGAATGCAATGCAGAAAATAATTTAAAGCATTAGAACCAGAGACTAAGCTCGGTATAGAACAGATATGAAACAGAAATTAAAGCATAAAAGGAAAAAGGCGGAAAGACTGATTATTATTAAAGCATAAAGAAAAGATTACAAGATTGGAAGAGGGGAAAGGGGGAGAGTTTCTCTCACTAACCTCTCTCAAAGGATCTAAAATTATGCATGCCTAACATCATGGGCAGACAAGCATTTAAAGACTAAAATTTTACTATTACAATAGTAACGCTACAGTGTCTCGCTACAGTGAACAGTAAAATAGTATTTAGTCGCACTGCTACAGTGAACAGTGTTCAACAGTAGTCTTCCGTAGCTTGCTATAGGGTTCGATGAAAATCAGTGTTCGACAATGAACAGTGTTCGACAATGAATTTTCTTCGACAATGAACAGTGTTTGATAATGAATGGGTTTTGTCTATTCATCATCTTTCAGGTCGATTGCGTAGCAGTCATCTTCATTCTGATTTGCAGAATCTTTGGACAAGGTGATTGAAGGGCAGGGAGAACCAGATTTCTTTAGAGCTGATTCTCTGCTAATAGCAACATCCATATCCTTGTAAAGTTTGAGGACATCTTCCATGTTTTAGAATAGATGGTCTTTGTCGGAAGAGGCAGCAATAGCAGCCAGGATTTTTGCTTTCTGATTCAAGAACTGACAGTCAGCTTCATCTGCAGTCTTGAGATATTTTGGGTTCTGTCGGAACTATAGTTTGATGTTGTCGGGAGATGCTCTAGAGGCGTCGAAATCAGCCCACCATTTAGCAAAAGCTTGTCTTTGCAGTGCAGGGAGAAGATTGGGGAGACCATCATGAGTCTGATATTTGTACTGCCAAGAAAGTATCCAGGCAAGAGAAAGTTTGGAGAAGAAGTGAAGATCGATAGGAAATATGTCATCACCTGAATCAAACTTCTTCAAAAAATATTGAAATCCTTCCATGACATTTGTCGGAAGAATCTGCTGGATTGGGCCAAAGAAGTTCCACCATTGTAAGAACCAGTGAGGGAACTTATATTGGACATTTTGTTTGAAGTAGATAAGCCAGGAGTGTCAGTTAGTCTTGTTCTGGAGCCAAAACATGTTACTCCAAGCTTGCGTGTAATCCCAGTAATTAAATCCAATTGGGTCGAAATGCTGAGAAAACTTCTTCAAAGTGTTTGGATTCATGCCAAATTCTGTCGGTGTTATGACCTTCAAAATTTGGACTGTCGAATGGGTTATGAAGGATTCATCTTTTAGGTCTCTGTAATGCTTAAGAGAGACCGAGTCAGTGTCGATAAGAATATATTCATAAAACTGTCGGGTTTTGTTTGTCGAGATTGGTTTAAAATGAAAACCGTTTAGAAAAATTTTTTGAGGAACTTTGATTGGGTTGGGATCCCAGAATTCTGGTTCTATTTGGATCACAGGCCAAAAACTTTCTTTTGGTATGTAATGTGGTTTGGAGGAAATGGGTTGAGATTGGATGACTAAATCTTTTCTTGGTTGGTTGACAATAATGGCTTTGCCTTTAAGTGTTTGAATCATGGTTTGGATGTCGACTCCTTCGATAAATTCTTCAGTGAAGATTTGTTTCCATGATTTATCTAGGAGATGGGTTAGACCTTGATCTTACAGGGCTAACAGGGTTGTGATTGGCATGGCGTAGTCTGCTTTTGATTGTTTTCTCTGAGTCGATGACTCAGCTCTAGCTTAGGTTGATGACCTAGATGGAAGGGTTGAAGACCCTGGTTGAAAAGATGATTTGGCTGGCTGTGCCAGGGGTGGATTACCAGTACCAGTACCTCTTCCCCTAGAGGAAAAAGATCTCGTCGATCTCAGCATGGGGCTATTTTCCCTGTAAATATTCACTGGTAAGATAGTCAGGTAATGTGTTTGAGGTGCCTCTAATATATTCTATGTCGAAATCAAAAACACTCAAGATTGCTTGCCATCTAGCAAAAATTTGTTTTGAAGCAAGATTTTTAACATCTTTTTGTAAAATGTCTTTTGCAGATTTGCAATCGACACGGACTAAAAATTTTTGATTTAATAAATCAGATTAAAATTTTGAAATGCAACGAACAATTGCTAAAATTTCTTTTTTGACTGTCGAATAATTCTGCTGTACAGGATTCCAATGTTTTGATGCATATGCAATAACATGTTCTTTGTTTTCGACACGCTGTTTGAGAATGCCACCATAACCTATGTCAGAGGCATCAGCTTTGACAATTTTGAATAGTTGGGGATTCAGGAGATAGAGGCATGGAAGATCCTTTACCTAAGATTTTACTTGTTTGACAATGTTTGTATGAATGTCCGACCAAGGAGGAGGACTCTTTTTTAGTTGATCATGCAAAGGTTTGATAAGATTACTTAGCTGAGGGAAAAAATCAGTGACATAATTTAAACAGCCAAGAAATCTTTGTAACTGATTTTTGTCGATAAGTTGATTTGGAAATTTATCGGCAAACTCAATTACTCTATTAATAGGATTGATAGTTCCTTGATGAATGTTATGACCAAGAAATCTAATTTTAGTTTGAAAAAGATTAATTTTTGACTTGGAGACTGCAAGACCATTTCTTTTGATAACTCCAAGAAAAATATTAATATGTTTGAAATGTTGATCTATGGATTGAGAAAAAACAAGAACATCATCAATGTAGATGATGGTAAAGCTTAAGTAAGGATTGAAGATTTCATTCATGATCCTCTGAAATTCAGAAGGAACATTCTTTAGACCAAAAGGCATTACATTCTATTCGTACTGCCCAAATGGTACAGTGAAGGCCGTCTTGTAGCGATCACTTTCTTTGATTTGGATTTGCCAAAATCCAGATTTCATATCAAATTTTGAAAAGATTTTAGCTGAATATAATTTTTTAAGAAGATCTTTTTTGTTTGGAATCGGATACCGAATCCATTGGAGTGCTTGATTGAGCGGTTTGTAATTAATGACCAATCGAGGAGTACCTCTTTCGATCTCAGCTTGCTTGTTGACGTAAAAGGCTGAGCAGGACCATGGACTCTTACTTTTCCTAATGAGTCCTTTCGACAGAAGATCTTTAATCTCCTGCTGACAATACTGAACGAGTTCTTGACTCATTTGGATTGGCCTAGCCTTTGTGGGAATTTGTCTTTCATTGAAATCTTTTTCGTAGGGAAGATCCACCATATGTTTCTTCCTTTCCCGAAAAGCGTTTGGAAGGTCTGAACAAATTGATGCTTGAATCTGTTCAAGAAGAGATTGAATCCTTTTCTGGATTTGTGGTTGACTAAGGTTGGAATCAATGTTTTTTAATGAAATTTCTTCTTTTAAATAATTGATTTGATTCTGTTTGTATTGGATTAAGTTAAGATTCCTAAGGATTGGTTTCCTAAGGAATTTGAATGTGATTGTTCAACCAAGATGTTGGGTAGTAATCCCTTCATCTGTGATTTGTAGAGGGAAGAGTGATCTGATGAATGGTGTTCCTAAGATCACTTCATTTTCTAGATTTTTGACTAATAAGAAAGAAGTTTCGACTTGGAAACCTTGGTTTTCGATGATTGCAGAAGAGAGTTTGAATTTGATTTTTAGTTTTGAACTGTTAGCTGTGCTCAGCTGTTCGGATGTTTTTTCAAAGTACTTTGTCGGGATTAATCCTTCCAAAATACAATTTGAATCTGCCCCTGTGTCGAACAATGCGACAGTGTTAAGGACAAAATCATCAATTTTGATGTTTATGTTAATGAAAAAATTTTGAATTTTCATTTGATTGATTATTTGTGCAAAGAATTCTTCATCATCATGATTTTCAGTCTTCTGACTTTTTTGACTCTTGTCGTCGGGAATTATTTCCTTATCAGAGTCAGTTTGAATATCCTAAAGTTGGGATATTATAATCTGATGTAAGCTTTGCTGTTCTTTATGTTGTTTAACTTCAATTTTCAGATTATTAATCTCGTATTGAAGATCTTGGATTGTTACAATTTTCTTAGAAGTTTTCTTTTCAAGTTTTTTACGTGTTTCTGTCAGATTGTACTTGTTTTGAACGATTGGTTCCTTAAAGGTTTTAGAAGAACTTGCTTCCATTAAAGATTTTATCTTTTCTAAATAGACTTTCCTATCATGAGGGTCGTCGATTGAATTGAGGACTTCGAACAGGAGATCTTGCTCCTTTGTTAAGACATTGATTTCAGGAGAATCTGATTTTCCTTCAGATGAAATATCATCATTTTGGATTTGGTTTAAGTCTTCAGAGGATTCTTTATCGGACTCTTCGTCGGATGATTCGACTAACAAATTATTATTTTGTTCTTCGACCATCGGTTCAAGATTTAAAGATTTTATCTTTCTTTTTAACTTATAATATTTACTAATGTGACCAGGTTTACCACAGTTATAGCAAATTATAGGTTTCTTTGGAATTTTGATATTGTCGATTGGTGGTTTGGACTTAAATTCTTGTTTAAGTCTTCTGGGTTTGGTGCTTGCTTTATGTCGGTAATATTTAGTTTTCTCGACATGATTAGATTTAGGTTTTGGTTTCGACTTCCTCCTAGCACAAGAAGACCAAATTGTTCGTAGAACGTTCCTAAGTCCCGCTTGGTTTGGGCCTTTTCTCTGGCGAGTTAGGCTTGAATCTTGTCGTCTTGACAGATTTTTAGGGCTACTTTTTGGATGAAAGCAATGAGTTGACCGTAACTCAACTGCTCATAAGGGATTTCTCCATTTGGGGATTGACTTCTGATCTTGTCGCGAACCTTGTCGCCTAAGGATTTTGGAAGACCAGCAAGAAATTTTTCTTTCCAGAAAGGTTGTTGACTATCCTCTCTGGTGTAAACCCTAGTCAAGAAGGTGTCCTTATACCACCTAAAGTCAGCTAGAGTTTTACATTTTAAATTCGACAGAAGTTCGGCAGACCTATCTTTCCATAAAGACGGATCTCCTATGAAGTGTTGAGCAATTGTGAAGATTAGATTGTTGACAGTGTCGGGAATTGGCTTCCCATCACTATGGATTATGTTACCGTCGGCGTCAGTCTTGACTGCTTCACCAATTTCGACCTTTTGATCAGTGGAGATATAATTATCCCACCATCCTTTGAGTTGACCAGAAAATCCTGATACGAGGATTCCGACAATGACTTCTTCTGGACAGTCGTATGAGTTTTGATAAGCAGTCGACACCATGGTCATATGCTGAAGAGTGTTGATGATGGCATATTCAGTCATCCCATCAATGTTCCACTCATAGATGTTGTTTGCACTGAAACTTCTAAAGTTTGGGTTTCCTTCTTCAAGCAACAGATCAGGAGCTGTCGCTCTTTGATAGTAAAGTTTTGATGGATTTCTCCAGTTAAGAGTTTGGCTGATTATAGGATTTACCTTGATGACAGAATTTGTGTCAGTTTCAGTTTTTGGGCAATCAGATTCTGATTGTGAACTAGATTGTCGAATTGTATTAACAATCAGATTTTTATCTTTAGATTTACTAGTCTTTGACTCTTGGGTTTGTGGTGTATCTGGGGCGACTAAGTTTAGTCTATCCATGAATTCATTAATAAGATTCTGGTTTGATATTTTAGGATTATTTAAAAGTTTTATACTTTCTTTGAGCTGTCGGCTAACTTTGAATGGTTTGAAAAGAAGCTTTTCGACAGACTTTTTAGTTTCATTGGTTTTAGTCCCCGAGGTTGAAGGTTTATCTACGGATTGTTTGACTAATTTTTCACCTAAAACTTGAAGGTATTTGTTTGTATAATTGTTTTGTTCCATAAGATTTTTAATATCTTTCAGATTTATTGGCTCATCTTCTACTTTAGTTTTGAAAGGAGAAGCTAAGACAGGATTGTTATCTTTGTCTTTTACGTTTGGGATAAGATACTGACTGGAAGGAGGTAATTCAAATTTGATTAACTCACCATCTTTGTGATGCCAGACAGTAAGAACATTAGCTGATTTATCTTCAATTAGACCAATGCTCCAGGGATATTCAATTTTATTCCTAATCATGTAAGCATGAAACCAGTTGAAGAATGGGATGTGTTGTTTGACTTTGTTAAGAAATTCGTAGAATTTCTCTTGGATTTCAGTTCTGTTTGATCCCTTAAAGTTTTTGAAAAACCACTTCCTTTGCGGAGTCCATTCCGCGGAATAGAAGTCTTTCCTAAGGGTTTCCATATCAATAATGAAGTCAGATAACATGGACATCATCATTAAGGGAGGAATAGGTTGGAGATTGAATAGATCTCTGATCATCTTCATCTTCACGTTAGTATGTCGGTCTTGGAATGCTTGATGAAGTATCCAGCCCTCGAAGATTAATTGTTGATGGAGTAGATTGGATTGTGGAAAAAGATTTTCTAGAGACAGCAGATCTGTAATTTTCAGATCTGGGGGATGAAGATTTAAAAGATTTAGAAGAGCTAAACGAATTTCTCCTATTGAAGGCTAATTCAACTCTACCTGATTGGTGTTGGGTGATTTCCTGAATTTCAGGTGTTTCTCTGGGCAAGGACATGGATGTTGCTTTATCCATAATCCATTTTTCAGGGAGGACTACATCTTCCCATCGGATTTGTTTGGGGACAACTACGTTGGCCTTTGTTATGTCTGTTAAGAATAACATTGTTACTCCCTTGTCTTTTGGTTTTAACACTTTTGAGTAAAAAGAATTCATTACTTTGTGCTGAATCCTATAGATTAAGGCTAAAAGGGATTGATCCGGGCTTCATGTCTAAGCCACAAACTTTAATGTTTAAAAATAATGTGTCTTGAATGTTCTTGTCTTTTAAACTTGCAGTTCTATTGGGATAGCAATTAAAATAGATTGGACCATGACCAAGACTAGTTTCTATGGTTCCTAGAAGAGAATCATGGAATTGATTATGTCTTATGTCTCTTAGACAAAGCAAAACAAATGCGTTTAGTCCTTCTCTAATTAGAGGTTTGACAGCTACCTGCACACATTCGATATGCAGATAATTGTATTTGTTTGCTTGACCTTTTAAGGTCTCTTGACAAAGAAGATGAAACTCTTCATCATCTCCTTCAATGGTGATTTTTTTCTCTACTGTCCTGATAATGTAATCAGAACTCCTGAAGAATCGTCCTTCAGTTTTGTAGAGTTCATTGTTTGGGATTCTGGGGATCTCCTAGTCATCCATGTCTTGATTTATGTTTTCAAAACAAATTTCTTCATTAAAGATGTTTGTTGTAGATGGATTAATTTGTTGCTCAGTGAGCGATGAAGAAGAAGATTGAGAAGATTTGAAAGAAAGCTTAGAAGACAGAGAACGCAACATGGCAGAAGATTTAAACAGAAAATAAAGAACAGAAATAAGGACAGAATATATGAAGATAGACGCAGGAAATAGCAATAAAGAGAATAAAATGGCAAGAAGATAAATAGCATATAACAGATATATTATTATCCTCTGATATCTTTACCCTCATTTGGTTTCATAGATGTGTAAATGAAAAGTTTAAGTCAATTATTATCCTTTGAACTAGATCTTAAAATTATCATGCTTCGTACTTTGATTTATGTCTGGTTTAAATATTATCTTTTGAATAATTCGTTAAAATTTAATAGATCATACCCGGATCGTTAGCCACCGCGTTTATTTATCAGTTCTTAACTATGGTCACCACCGTGCCTCATCCTTCACTACCTATGGTAACATCGTCGAATTAGTCTTACTGCCTCCCCAGGTCTTACTACTACAGTCCCACAGAATAGATCCAACACCAGGCATTATGTACCGTCCAGTTAAGAAGAGATAACATGTAGATGCGTACCATCCAGATCCAGATATAATTCTTCCATTATTATTTAGTTCAGTTAAGATAATAAGTAAAGCAGAGATAGATCAAAGCAGAATAACGATAGATCGATATAATAACATTAATATCCAGTTTATTGTGTATGAATGATATGGGTTTGTTTTAGTTAATATATGTTAAAAGTAGTATGGCCAATATTGGGTTATTCTTTTATATGACGATATAACTGGATAGCAAATATTGGGCTGTTACAATTTGTAGAGTCAAAAAACATCAAAATGATTACTTTAACTTTATACTATGCTCCGGTCAATGGACAAGTTTAAGCTATTAATAAAATCATTGTAAATTTAATAAGGAAACATGTAAGTCGAAGGCCTAAAAACCGATATGACACACTTAGCCAAATCTTATGAGCATATAAAAATTCCCCATAAAGTGGAAGCAAATTAGAATGTGGGGGCTTTCCCACATGTCAATTCAAAAATTTTTCCCTCTAAAAGTCTTTTCATCTGACAAATTCAATAAAAATCAAATTGAAAAGATATTATTCAAATAATATAATATTTACCTCTTTCTAACTCGCCAAGAGGATAAATATTGGGGGATAATAGTTGTTGAGACTATCAAATTATATTAATTTATAAACTGATTCACCAAAATACTTGTAGTATAAGTTACCACTAGGTCTGTTAGTCATAGCAACCATCACCCAAGAGGGGGGATGAATTGGATAATTACAAATTTTCAAAACACCATTAAGAAATTAAACATTTTGAAGCACTCAATTAATAAATGCAGCGGAACATGCATAAATTACGTTAATATGAAATATAAAAAAGGTAGGGAAGAGAGAATCAAACTCAAGAATTTATCCTGGTTCAGCCACCAATAACTTGAGGCCTACAACCAGTCCTCATGTGAAGCACCCAAGATTTTCCATTAAACCTTCAAACTTGAATAGGTGCTTAAAAACCTTTACAACCAAGAGCACTCAACACACCTTTGGGATGCCTCACCCTTTGTGCTTGAGCCTCAAAATAGGGATACCTCATCATTTACAACTTTAGAGAGATACCTCACCCTCTTTACAAACAATGGATACCTCACCCTTTACTCTTTCAAGGGATACCTCACTCTTTTATTTCTTGTGAGATACCTCACCCTATTTTACAGGAAATCAAAGAAAAATTGAATGATAAACTCTCACAAAAGTAGATATTACAAATTGAAGCTCAATGGGTATCAAGGAATCATACACCAACGCTCAAAACAAGGGTTTATGAGAAAAGAGAGTTAAAACTCGTGTTCAATGCTCAAGAAGCTTTGTTAGATTGATTTCTAACTTTTCTTTAATACCCAAACACTTATATTTATAGGTCAATGCATTAAAGAGCCATTGAGAGTAGTTGGAGCATTAAATGCAAGTGAACTACCTGTTATTTTTTATTTTCTGAGACCCAGATAATAGATTATTGGTTTCTCACAATAGATTATTGCTCGCAAATAATAGATTATTGGTTTTACATAACATATTATTTGCGTTATCAGAAAACATGGTTACATACGAATAACAGATTAATGTGAAGCTATAATCGGTTAGGTAGTTTCAAACACAAGAGGCACGTTACTGACTTTGTCAAATAACCTATTATGGAAACTCCATAATTGGTTATTCCTTTTAAAACAATAAGAGGCGCGCTACTAACTTGTCAAATAATCTGTTATGGTTTCTAGGTAATCTGTTATTGGTTCAAGATAATTTGTTATTGGTTTTAGATAATCTGTTATTAATTTCAGATAATCTGTTATTGATTTCAGATAATCTGTTATGGGCTATCAAGAAAAAAGATTTCTAAAAGCCTTTGCAACGAAAGATTCCATAAACCTTTCTAACCTTTCTAGAACCACTTTGCTCAAATTTGACAAATATTTTCACAAGTATTAAATATGATTTTTCATAGAGATTTAAGTTGAATAAAAATGAGATATGAGTTTAGTGTGATTCCTCTTTACCTTCACATAAATTTAAAATGGTTGTGCAAAGGTCAAGTCCCAAGGATCTTCAAGTTTTGCTTATAGGACTTAGATCTTGTGTAAAAGTAAAGAGGAATCACACTAAACTCATATCTCGTTTTCATTCAACCTAGATCTCTATGAAAAATCATGTTTAATACTTGTGAAAATATTTATCAAGTTTGAGCAAAATGGTGTTAGAAAGGTTGGAAAGGTTTAGGGAATATTTGTTTGCAAAGGCTTTTAGAAATCTTTTTTCTTGACAGCCAATAACAAATTATTTGAAATCAATAACAGATTATCTAAAACCAATAATAGATTATCTTGAACTAATAATAGATTATCTAGAAATCATAACAGATTATTTGACAAGTTAGTAGCATGCCTCTTGTTGTTTTAAAAGAAATAACCAATTATGGAGTGTCCAAAACAGGTTATTTGACAAAGTCAATAGCGCACCTCTTATTTTTTAAACTATCTAACTAATTATAGCTTTACAATAATATGTTATTCACATGTAACAATATTATCTGATAACACAAATAATTTGTTATGTAAAACCAATAATCTGTTATTCGCGAGTAATAATCTATTATATGAAATAAATAATCTGTTATTTGGGTGTCAAAAATCAAAAAATAACAACTAGTTCACTTGCATTTAATGCTCCTACTACTCCCAACGACTCTTTAATGCATTGAGCTATAAATACAAGAAATATTTCCTACATTTAAAACAAAATTGAGACTTTGAAAAATGAATTTACTTTTCTTGATGAGGAAATGTGTAACACCCTGGAAAACATGTTAGGCTTGTATATGGTTATAGAGGTAGCCCAATATTTACTTAACATGTTTGTGTAATTTTGTGATTTTTCGAGCACGTTTAGGCACTTTGCTGTAACACTATGTGAGAATTATAGCTGTTATTTGCTCTGGAAGTGGCTTAAACTGCTTAGTTAATGGAAATAAATGTGAAAAGTTTGTTTCTAGGTTACTGATGCATGAAATCCGCAAGTGTACGGTTTCGTCGTCAAGTAATAAAAAGATTGAATCCACAGGGATTGTGTCTATGAATACCAATTAATTAATTAATTCAATTAAGTTAAACAAAAGGGAATATGATTGTTGATTGATAAGAACGTAGTAACAAAACAATTAAATAAAAATCAAGAAAACAAAATTTAGGACGAAAACAGCAAGTTATCAAGAAGGGGGTTTTCAGATTTAATAAAGCTTCCAAGATTGGGGTACCATAATGATACAAGACAAATCCTAATTGACAACCCTTTTATTAAAACTCAAATTCAATTGAAGGTGAATTATCCAAAATTAGTTAATGTTCTCTTTCAAGATACAAGATTCGTGCCCAATTAAACCAATTCCTACTTTCGTGGTAATTGAATTTAAATTGAACCCATTACGCTTTGTGGTAATTCATTAAATCCTCGAAAGGCTAAAACTACTCTCGTGATTTAGACCTTAAGTTCAATTCTTATAGTTCCAACACTTAGGTTCACCTCTCAGTACGTCCATAAATGCCTATAAGATGCAAATAAGTGGCCACCAAATTCACATGAATAAAAGCAATAAGAATTGAATTAATGAACAATCGAGATTAATAAAAAGGGAAACAATGTCAATTCATCATTATCAATGTATCAAAGGGCATTGCCCAATCTTAGAAACAAATGTAACTACTCAGACATCAAGAAGAAGAAAACAGAATTCAAACTTAAAAACATCCCAAACCCGTAACAATCGAAGAAGAAGAAGAAGGATCAAGAAATCAAGCCTCCTTCGTGCCTCCTTTCGAACTAGGTTTCAATCTAAGATAGAATACCCTAATAGCAATCAGAACATCTATTTATAGCCTAGGATTTTTATGGGCTAAAAGCCCCCAAAAGAAATAAAAATAGAAAACTAAAATCTGCTGCGCACCCCGAACCACGGCCGTGGTGGCCACCACGGCCAGGTCGTGGTTGGTTCTAAGATGGAGGTTTCACTGCTGGCTCTCAACCACGGCCGTGGTGGCCACCACGGCCAGGCCGTGGTTGAGTCTGCTTCAAATTTCTTCAATTTCCTAGTTCCCACGAACCATGGCCGTGGTAGAGACCACGGGAAGGCCGTGGTTCCCTCTAGAATGGCCTTTTTGCACCTTTATTGCTATCCATTAAGCTCCAACTTCAATCATACAAACTTTCCATCCATTCCAAGGCCAATTTAGCACCAATCTTGCACAAGAACACCAAAAACACCGCAGATATCCGAACTAAGGGAAAAATAAACTAAAAGGGAAGCTAAAATGCCTAAGAATGCATGCAAAAGAAGAACAAAACATGATGTTGTTTCACACACATCAGTTACAAATGTAGGAACTGTGCTACAGTTAAAGTTTAAGGTTAATCGGAGTTAGTTTGGTATTTTTAAGCATATTGGTTGTGTGTTTTAATGCTGGATTGACTACCAACAGATATGGAAAAATGTGAAAATGGTGAGATAGGATTTTTAATGAGTCTTAGGATTTATTTTGAATCTGTTGGAAGATAGGAAACTGGATTTAGTATAATCTGAGTGTTCTTAGCAAATTAGGATTTTGGTACCTATCCAAGAGAAGTCAAATTAGACTTCTCTTGTTAAATATCCCACGGTTGGGATATTTGTGAAGCAGAAACAGAGAAGAGAAAACGTACAGAAGAAAGAAGAAAAGAGAAAAGGAGAAAGAGAACCAATGAGAAGAAGGAAGAAAAAGAAGAGAAGAAGAGGAAGATCAACAATCAAGGAAGAGGAATCAAGTGGAGGTTGGCTTCATCTTCAAGACCTTGAGGTAGGGGGAAAGCCTTTTCTGAACTTATTTCCTACTTTCTTCATCTTGCTCTTGAGTTAGGGGTTGATGTGTGATTTTAGGTTTTGAGTTATTTTTGGTTGTTTGAGCTTGAATCCTGTTAGAGAACTTGATGATAGCTTGTTTATAAGTTGTTGGGTGTATGGAAATGGAATTCCTACCCTTGTATGCCTTAAATTCCTCTTGAGTGAAAATTTGGGATTTTAGGTTTTGAAATGGATATTTATCCTTGATCTTTGGTTTTGAGTTAAATCAAAGTGGTTTAAGAAGTTTGAGGTTGTGATTAATGATTTCCTATGTGTTTGAGAACCTATTGGGGTCTTAGAATCATTGAAAAACTAGATTGAAATGGCCAAAATCCAAGAAAATGATCAATGAAACAGTACCACGTGCTGCAGAATGGAAGTAGGGCTTCTGGTTGGACGACATGGTCCGAGGACACGAGGTGGGTCGTGTCCCTCTCTGCCATGGGTTTTTGTGAACAGTGTTCACAATGTAGGATACGGGGTGGGCCGTGTAATTTGATACGGGCCGTGTCTGAGCCAGAATCTTTCAAAATGTTGTTTTTTTATGTTTTCCAAGTTCTTGGATTGATTGGATCATTAACACATGTTCCTAAAGTGTGTGGAGACTCAAATAGAGGTTTTAAATAAATGTAAATCAATTAGTATGTTATTTATTGTAGTATTTAACATCATTGTGTTTTATGTTGGTAGTTAGGAATGTAAATCAATTGACATACTAGTTATTGTAGTAATTGGCATTATTGTTGTTCCTTATCTATGTTGATGAGGGTAAGTCTTCATTATAGATGGTCTAATGTGATTTTGAACAAGGTAACCAATCCTTCCCATTACAAAGATCATTATTCTGATCAAATATTGTTGTTACTGAAGACTGTGTAGATGATAAGACTTTACTACTCGAAGAGGGTGATCATACATGATTGTAAGTGAAGAGGTAACATACCTTCCTGATTATAGTATTGAGTTGAGAATGGTCTTTCCCTCACACCCCATGGAATAGATGGAGCTGGGTTTCCAGTGCTTGTTCAGAGCTTATGGAATCAGGTTCCTTTGTTTTGTTCAAGGCTCATGCATACCATACATTTCCTGAGAGACTGAAGATGAGTTTCTTCGCTAAGTCTAAGGAATCATGACATTATCCACATTCATTTTAGGTTATTGCATAGGCATAAACATTAGACATAACTTGGCATAGTATGACAATTGGATGGGCGATTACTATCATAACATTATTTCATGTATTACAATTGTATGGGCAGTTGCGTGTCTCTGAGATGGAGATGTTGTTTGCTTCTGTGACTAAAGTGTTTATATGATAATTGAGTATATTATCTGGGTTTATATCTCTGAGATGGAGATATCGTTGTCATATCTCTGAGATAGAGGTATTGTTGTTGTGTCTCTGTGATGGAGACGATGCTTTGGTGTCTCTGGGATAGAGATGATGTTTTTGTGAGCATGGTAATTTTCTAGAAGACTGTTTGTAGTAAATGAGTTTTTATACAAACTTATAAAATGGGAATCTATTTCGGGAAAAGAAAGGACTTGGTTTTGGCATTTGCCACATTTCTAGCTTACTATGAATGAGTTTTGAGTTTACAAATGTGTTTTTCCCCGAAATGGCTGGAATGATTGTGATGACATGGTTTATGGTTTTTATCTACTGAGAATGCATAATTCTCACTCCTTGTATGTGTTTCCATGATGATTTCGGGGAGGAAGTCAAATGGAAAATGAAGACCAGCAGGAGCTTGGAGTGCTTAGCTTAGTGTAGCTAGGTAGTTTTTTTTTCGATATGATGTATGTATTATATTTATGAGAAATATTGTTATTGTGTAATGAATATATTCATTCGAGGCTCATATTTTCTATATATACATGGCTTTGTTATATTGAAAATTGCATAGTTTTGGAAGTAGCATGGCCAGTGTTGTGTTATTCTTTTATATGACTATATATCTGGATAGCAAATATTGGAATGTTACAAAATGTCTTTGAAATGTGAAACCTCAACTTCTTGTGAAAAGTGCATTGATTAAGTTGAGGACTTATCTTCCGAATTTGTCAAAGCTAATGATTTTAATTGTTTATATTCCATATTTAATAAGAATGAAACTAATGCTATTCTACATAGAAATTCAAGCAAGGCTTATGGCAAAAATAGTTTAGAACGTAATAACAAAAGGCTTAAGTTTTCCAAGGATGATCTTCAAAGGACCAAGTCATCATTGAATTCAATTGTTTGCAATTTTTATAGTCATTTAGGATATATTTCTCATTTATGCAATTATAGAAAAAATTCTTATATGAAAAATAGTATCGTATAAATTCCTAAAAATCTTAAAGGCTCTGGTACTAACGTTCAAGGACCCAAGATGAAGTGAGTACCAAAATGTCCTCCTAATGTTTTAATTATGCATAAAATTTCTCAAAAGGATGGATTAATTGATCAAAGAAAAGATGAATCATCAAGGAGAATACTTCCAAAGCCCAATAGTAGAAGTTTTGGTCAAACAAGGAAGATAACTTCAACCAAAGCTTCTCAAGTACAAAATGTATAACTTGTAAAGTTCAAGACTCCAAAAGAGAAGCAATGGGTAAGAAAAAGTATTTCCTTGATTACCAAGGCTAAGGTATCAAAAACTTTTACCTTTTATGCACATTTACTTATAAAAGTCAATAAATTTGAGGTATATTCCTTGTAGGCCTTAAGTGATTGATAGAATCATGTGTACTTAGTAAAATTTGAATATTATGTTTAATACATAATTATGTTCATTTTTATTGTACCACAACTCATTAATTTGTTACATATCTTGGTACATAAGGTTCTACAATGCTTAGGTATGCTTGCTATGTTTTGAATTGTCTATATATCATAAAAGTAAGTATGCTATTAGCTATGTGTTTAATGGTAATTGATTATTTAATTTGTTGTGCTCAATTTAAATACTATGGAAAAATTGATCTTTTTGAGAGCATAATGAATTAATAATTAATGACTAACATCTATGGATTCAAAATTAGTGGATACCAAAGAAAGTACTTTGAATTGTATTGTAGGGTGACTATTAGCTCAAGCATGCATTGAAGTGAAATACAAATATTCTACTTAAGGTTAGGAAAATTGAAATGGTTCAAGTTCTCCAAGAGTGATAAAAACATAAAAAGAATGGAATGGAGAACCACAACATTCTCAAGGAGCCTTGAGGCATAGAAGTTGGAGTCACCTACGAAAACTCTAAGAGTACACTTTTGCATATGTGGATAAATGAGAAGAGTTGAATGAAAAGGAACATAAGGAGACTTTCTTTAAGTGCAAAGAAATGGAATACTCAATGGAAAAAAGCTAAAACTCAAAAGATAAATAAATGAAGAACATTCTAAAGAAGCATAACTCTCTATCTAAATCAATAAGTATCTCTATCACCAAGCTATTGTGGTATTTTATATACTATGAATTATATGATACTTGTTGATAAATTGATCTTAAATAATTAGACGATTTCCTTACAAGAGAAGTATGCTTAGCATTGACAAAGTGCCTAATTAGATATTAACTAGCTAATTTTTCATTGCATATAGGGTGGATGATGTTAGTTCTATACATGCTTTGATCCCTATAGCATATTTCATCAAGGTAAATATTTGATATCTATGATTCTCTTAATTTATGGCAGAATATTAAGAAATTAGTATATGTAGTTGACAGCCTTTTGATTAATGAATGAAAATATGTTCTTTTGAGTTTCATTGTGTTTGCCTTGTTGAATATTGATAAATTGATTTACTGACTTGAGCGTTGGAGATTCCCCCCAATTTTATTTTATAGGTACTTGATCCATGTTTAAGTCCCTAAATCTCAAATCTCAAGTTCCTGCTAATGAAAAAATGCTTTCTGGTATTTTTGAAGAAGAATAATCTGTTATTAGGCTCAAATAACCTGTTATTTGGTGTTTAGAGTGAATAGGAAAATGAGACTAAGCTAAAATGATCATCTAGAAGGCATAAGGTCTTGTTTAAAGGGCTAAATTACCAAAAAAAAAAATCTGTTTCTAATGCTAGAATAATCTATTATGGCAAGCAAATAACCTATTATTTGTTTTGGGCAATGATTTTGTGTTGTTTCCTTCTTTGTCAAAGTCTATATGTTGCCCCATCTTTTTTATCAAGACAAAAGAGGGACAAAAAGCTTGAGTTCTTTGTTGAGAAAAAATAGGTTAAATTAAAACTGATCTTGGATTCCAAAAGTAAAGGTGAGCTGCGCATCTCTGATCTAATTACCTCTTGAAAAATAGAGGGGAAGTAAGTCTCTAACACATTTTTGTGAGTTCTAATTTATTTGAACAAACTATTTTCTCAATGGTTGTTTTTCATCATTAAAAAGGGGGAGAATGTAATTAGCATTGACAATAGCAATGATTTTGATGATAACAAACAACAAAGAAATGGTTGTGTAAAGATCAAGTCCCAAGGATCTTCAAGTTTAACTTATAGGACTTAGTTCTTGTGTAAAGGTAAAGAAGAATCACACTAAGCTCATATCTCATTTTTATTCAACTTAAATCTCTATGAAAAATCATGTTTAATACTTGTGAAAATATTTATCAAGTTTGAGCAAAATGATTTTAGAAAGTTGGAAATGTTTTAGGAATCTTTGGATGCAAAGGCTTTTAGAAATCTTTTTTCGTGATAGCCAATAACAGATTATCTGAAATTAATAACAAATTATCTAAAACCAATAACAGATTATCTTGAACTAATAATAGATTATCTGGAAACCATAACATGTTATTTGACTAGTCAGTAATGCGCCTCTTGTTGTTTTAAAAGGAATAACTGATTATGGAGTGTTCATAACAGATTATTTGACAAAGTCAGTAGCACGCCTCTTGTTGTTTTAAAAGGAATAACTGATTATGGAGTGCCCATAACAAGTTATTTGACAAAGTAAGTAGCATGCCTCTTTTTTTTTTAAACTACCTAACTGATTATGACTTCACAATAATCTATTATTAGGGTGTAATAGTGTTTTTTGATAACGCAAATAATTTTTTATGTAAAATCAATAATCTGTTATTCGTGAGCAATAATCTGTTATATGAAACTAATAATTTGTTATATGGGTGTCAGGAAACAAAAAATAATGTCTAGTTCACTTGCATTTAATGCTCCAACTATTCCCAATGGCTCTTTAATGCATTGGGCTATAAATACAAGTGTTTGGACATTAAAGAAAAGTTGGAAATCAATCTAACAAAGCTTCTTGAGCACTGAACATGAGTTTTAACTCCTTTTTCTCATAAACCCCTATTTTGAGATTTAGTGTATGATTCCTTGATACACATTGAGCTTTAATTTGTAATATCTACTCTTATGAGAGTTTATAATTCAATCTTTCTTTAATTTCTTGTAAAAGAAGGTGAGGTATCCCTCAAGAGATAAAAGGGTGAGGTATCCTTATTTTGAGGCTCAAACACAAAAGGTGAGGCATCCTAGAGGTGTGTTGAGTGCTCTTGGTTGTAAAGGTTTTCAAGCACATGTTCAAACTTAAAGGTTTAGTAAAAAATCTCGGGTGGTTAACTTGAGGACTAGATGTAGGCCACAAGTGATTGGTGACTGAATTAGGATAAATTCTTGAGTTTGATTCTCTCTTCCATACACTCTTTATATTCTATATTAATGTAATGTATACATGTTCTGCTGCATTTATTAATTGAGTTCTTCAAAATACTTAATTTCTTAATAGTATTTTAAAATTTTGTAATCACCCAATTCACCCCCCTCTTGGGTGATGGTTGCCATGGCTAACAATTAGTATAAGAGATTCATGCTCTGTTGAAAACTTAACTGCTTAAAGTTAAAGATTCTTATTCTTTGGCAACCATTGAAAGCTTTTCGAAATAGAATGTTTTGAAATTGATAAACCACCATTTTTTGATGGTGTACATTTTGTTTATTGGAAAATTAGAATCAAATTTTATATGCAATCTATTAATTTAGATTTGTGAGATATTTTGTTTGATAGATTTTCTCCTAAACCAAAATAGGGTCGAGCCCTTGGATTGCTCTAATTAAGCAATCAAATTAGAGGTTAACAGGGGGAAGGTTGAAGAATTGATTAGCTGAAAGCAATTAAAAACTATAAACAAAATTAAGTAAACAACCAATCCAAGGAAATCAATTAATCTTGAGTTTAATTCATCCTTGATCACTAGGAATCTATTGACCTTTGATCACATCAAAAAGCTTTAAGACAATCTATGAATTCTCTATTAGATAAGCATCCAGAATTTAGTTAATCAATGTTAAACGAATTAAGCACGCATCTAAGTCATTAACCTAGAAACTAGAATTCAATCAAACTAAACAATTCATCAAACACCTTTGATGCATTGTTTGGTCTCTATAATCCTTCTTAAACTTTTGGTAATTATATAATTATCACATCAACATCCAAATAAAATTCAGCAATTCAATCCAGATTCAATCAAAATCAAAAGAGGTAGAAGACAAACTTGATTAATAATTAAATGTAGAACAATCAAAATAATATCTCAGAATTAAACATCAAGATTTTTAATTCCTAGGATTGATTAAAAGGTTATAGTCCTCTAGGGATGGAAGGGAAGAAATGTAGAAAAAGGACAACAAAAAAACCTAGAGAGAAGCACTGCATAGAATCCAACAACCAGCGGCGGGTAAACCGCAGTGGTTACTGTTAACCGTCGTAGTTTAGGATTTGGCAGCAATTCCTGTGGGGGTTCTCATAACTGCTACAGTTATCATACTTTGCGGCAGTTAGGTGTCGATTCCAAACAATTATATTAAACCGCCGCAGTATGGAACATTTTTTACGCCCTGATATTTCCCTTCGTTCCCTCTAACTCCCAAATTTCCCAAACCGTGCAAACCATTATTCCCTACGTCTCAGAACCCCATCGTTCCCAAACTCTCAGAACCCTCACGCATTGTCTTGTCCTGGTACTCCAATCTATTGTTCTAGGTTTTTACAACCCAATACGTTTTCTCTTATCACCCTCCCTTATTAACCATTCCTCACCTTAGAGGCATAAGCAAGCACACTGACATGAGTAGAGAACTGAAGAAAACAGAGCATAGAAAGCCTAGTCGGTAACTTCTACAACTTATTCCTCCATTTTTGTGTTGGATTTTTATCAAAATGTAAATTAGCCCGTGATTGTGGATATGCTTCATGTTCTGTTACATTTCTTTCTTTGAAGTATTTGATTGTGCGCACAAATTGTTTGATGTACGTTCTGAATATGTGAGAGAGAGAGAGAGAGAGAGAGAGAGAGAGAGAGAGAGAGAGAGAGAGAGAGAATGTGTCTGTGTGTGAATAGTTGCTCTGCTTTATAGGGTTGTGTCTGTGAATGCTCAGTTCTTTTGATTCCTGCGCTAACTAAACATGAAGCCATGCTAGACAAAAATATAGCTAAACTGAAAAAAGTATAACAGAAGATTACCGGATACAAGCCTTCCAGGAACAAGAGCACTCCAGTCTATAGCATAGCCTTCATCTTTGTGCTTAAATTTAAATAGTGCGTCCTGATTAAAAACTGCAGCAACTCCTTCGACACCTTCTATTTTTGACTCTGTTAGAGCATTTAAATGAGTGCTTGAGTCTCAGACCTACAAATTGATTAGTCAAGTATCAAGTATCAGACTATATACTAAATAGAAGGTATGACTCAGTAAGAATGAAGTGGAATTTAACTTCTTTGATTGAGAGAGATGATATAGAAAAAAATAAACTGCAATCTTTAACCTTAGCTGCTGCTAATAATTGAAGAATTTTCAGAAATTTAAATATTTTATAACACTTAGGACCAAGTAACCACATTTGTATCTAAGAATAAACTATACCTGGAGCTAGAATTTATCATATCTAATCCTAATAGTTACTAGCTTTGAAGTTTGTCAGAAGTATTATACCCTGAACTGATATAGAGCCACTGAAAGAGGCCTGTGGTCCTATTTGATTTCTCTAAAAAATACTAAATAAACTTGGGGCCTTATTTTAAAGTTTGATTTATGAAGTCATGCCAAAGTTTTATGATTCCATATGTTTTAAAATTATATGCCTGCATGGTGTATAAGAGCATGAGAGTAACTAAAACAGCAAAGTCAGCCAGAATGTTGTATTTATCTAAATGTTTTTCTCTGTGAACACTTTTTTCTTATACTTTCTGGCACCTACCAACCTCAACTCACTTAGTGTCAAAATGAAAAGACCTTTGTGCCTTTTTTGCCTTATCAATCATAACCTCCTAATCTTAGAGACCAACCCCCCCACCCAAAAAAAGTGAACAATTTATCAGTTTAAATTACTTAACACAACTTAATTAAAATCCTCAAATTCCTAGATTTAATAAATACATTAACCACATTATGCTCAAATTTCATGTCAAACATCATTTGGTCTATTAATTTACACCACAACAGAATCCAACTTTCAAACCACCAAACAGAACATTTCTAGATAATGTATAGACAGTACCCATAAATTATTCATCCCGTAACAACATTATTTTATCTTTATGTAAGTATATTTATATCAGCAAAAATTCAAGGAGAACACTTGTCTTAGCTGTTGTTCATAAGAGTGCTGAAGTAGGTTATATATGCATGATAGATACTGGACTTATTAGGTGCTTATTCGAAGGAATGGCAACTAGGCATTAGAAACATATTTATTAGGTGCTTAACTTGTTCTGAGAAAGCTGGAAATTTATTAGGTCTTATTTTTTTTAAGACCATTGAAAAAGAAGCCAATGTATTGATTGAAAACTGCATTAAAGCCAGAATCAAAGAGATATAAAAAAAGCATGAATATACAAAATATATACATTCAAATGGATTAACTTAAAAAGTAGCTTTAATGAATTCAATGGGGAAACAAAATAAAAGGAAAAGTTTTAATGCAATATATGCCATCCAATCAAGCATTCTGATCATTGCAGCCTTACATGCAAAATCTGATATGCTTTTGAAGATTTGTTTTATTATGGTAACTTTGTTGATTGGCTAATCCCATGTGAATGTAATGGATGTGATGTCTTGTCTTTTTTTTTGTTTCCGAACAAAATATGGCAATGGGTTTTCTCTGTTTACAATTGACTAGTTTCTAATTACTTTTTTAATTTGTATAATTTTTTTTCTTTTGCCATCTTTAGGCAGGAAAATGAGGATTCAAAACTTATGTGATGGTTTGCTTATATATGTGCGTAGTATACTCACGCTTGATAACCCCACAGTGTCAATTTATCTTATTTCCATTTTTATCTATGGGATTAGGTTCATTTGCCTCTGCAAAGGCCTTGCTATGGTGCACTGGTGCTAGTTGCTACTAACATTGTCATTCAGTTTTTCTTAAGCTATCACCTACCTCACTCTCCTTCCCATAAGGTATCTCTTTGATCCAAAGCTTGCTACTTTGGTAAAATTGAATTTAGTCCCTTTTAAATTTTATAATATATTTGGACATGTTATACTTGATCTCTGCTTGAGTATATGTTTCATGAGCATGCTACTATGTCTAAAAATAATTAGTTTTCTTTCCTAAGTCCATTTTAGTTTACTTGAAAGTGTTTTCTTAAATGTTGTATTTTGTTTAAATTCAGAAGGAAAATTATAAAGTAATGGATAAGTCATGGATTACAAAGCCTTGAAACTCAGTTGAGTGCAAGGAGTTAGGGGATTTATTGCTTTTGCTTTTGAACGTCATTTAGTTAATGACAAAATAATATGCCCTTGTTCATGGTATGGTTTTAGAAATTGGCAGACTAGGGACGTGGTGTATGACCACTTAATTTGTAAACAATTCCCAGAAGGATACACTTTGTAGTTCTATCATGGGGAGTCCGACATAGAAGAAACTAGTAATATCTCAAGTAGTAATGCTTTGAATGTAGTTGAAGACACCATTGTTGATGAAGATCTTATTTAGAACACGATCAATTATGCTGTTGGAGTTGATAGGTGCCATACAAATGAAGTACCCATTGCATTAAACGAAGAGAGTGGTAGGGATGATGGAGTGACACCGAATGTAACTCAAGTAGGACATGAAGCTAAAGAGTTTTATGAATTAGCAAGAGAAGGAGAACAACCATTGTATGAAGGGTATACAAAATATTCAAAACTATCTTTTATGGTGAAGTTGTATCATATCAAATGCTTATGTGGGATGAGCAACAAGGCCATGACAATGATATTAGAACTATTATAAGATGCATTTGGACACGCAAAGATTCCAAGTTCATTCTATGAGGCATAGAAAACTATCACCAAGCTTGGTTTAAACTATGAAAAGATATCGACATGCCCGAATAATTGTATGTTGTATTGGGGTAATAAGGAAGATCAAGAGAGGGAAACATGCAGAGTCTATAACACATCCAAATGGAAATGTAGGACAAAAGTGGTGAGACTGAGGCCTCCAATGATGGTAATAGAAGGAACAAGGTTCCTGCAAAAGTTCTTCGTTTCTTTCCACTAAAACCTCGACTATGGAGATTGTTTTTGTCATCAAATACTGCTGAGGATATGATATGGAATGACGCGGATATTAATAAAGATGGAATAATGAGGCATCCTAGAGATTCTGAAGCTTGGAAGATGTTTGATTCAACAAACACTTTGTTTGCATCAGATCCATGAAATGTGTGTCTTGCATTAGCTACTGATGGTTTTAATCCCTTTGGTAGTATGAATGCAAGTTACAGCATTTGGCCAGTTATTCTCATTCCATACAACACTCCTCCATGGGTGTGTATGAAGCAGCCATCTTTTATCATTTCAATGATAATTCCTAGTAAAAGAATGCCAGGAAATGATATAGATGCCTACTTACAACCTTTAATCAAAGAGTTGAAGGAGTTATGGAGCGAGGGTGTGGATGCATATGATTCTTTCAAGCGAGAGATGTTCAAATTGCATGTAGCTTTGATGTGAACAATTAGTGACTTTCCTGGGCTGGGAACCCTCTCTGGGTGGAACACTTACACCGAACTTGCTTGTCCATCCTGCAACTTTGCCACTATTCCTTGTTGTCTTCCTCATAGTAAGAAATGTTGTTTTATGGGTCATCATCATTTTCTTGATCAAAGACACAGATTTAGATTTGAATAAGGTTTGGTTTAATGGAGAGCAAGATATGCACAGTCCTCCAAAAACATTATCTGGTTCTGAAATTCTTGAACAAATTAAGAACAATAATGTCTCGTTTGGTCTAAAATCAGAAATGGATGGTGATACGAATTTGATATGTTGCAAACCCAATTGCAGGTTATCTCAAGTAATAAATTCTCAAGAGTCCAAGGTTGATCCATAAAGAATTGATGAAGAAAAATTCTTTGAGGTAAGGAAAGGATTTGTCACAACAATAAAGGTGACAAAACTTGTTCACAATTAAAAAGGATTTGTTTGGGCTAGGAGATTCACTATTGGTAAGTAAATTAAGGACAAGATTAATTCTTTTTATAACTCAATTAGAATCCACGCATAACAGAGGTTCCAATCGAAAAAGACAACATTCAAAGTTCATTTAAGATTATATATGTAATTATATTATGGTTCCTTTAATTATCTACTAACGCCAGCACTTGTAAATGGGTTCAAGCATTCATTGTGTCAATCTCTTGTATACAATAAATCAAGATCTCCACTTTACAAGGAGGGTTAATAACGCCAATACTTATAAATGGGTTCAAGCATTCATTGTGTCAATCTCTTGTCTACAACAAATCAAGATTTTCACTTTACAAGGAGGGTTTCTAAATTGATTGGAAACAAAATACAACATATATAATGATCACTTGATAATATATCATTCAAGTTCAAGAAAGAGATTAATCTAACCTTATTTCATTACCAAAAGCTTCACCCTTTCACCTATGCAAAATGAAAATTAGTTACTCATAAACAAGAAGAGAGAAGAAGATGAAGATGAACATAATTTATATTCAGAACAAAAGAAAACTACAACAAGAGAAACAAATAATACAAGAACAATATCTTGATCTCTAAGCCAATATGATTCTAATGAGCAACTAATGGTGCCTTTATAGAGCATGAAAGGTACAAAATGACAAGGGAGTTGTTTAATGAGTGGGTGGATGAGTGAAAAATTATTGCCATGCTTGTCTCCCTACTCAACCAATTCAGCTATCTTCACATGACTATAACTCTGTCATAACATCACTTATTGCATAAATAGTCTCATGAAAGTTGAAGGGTTTTGTCTCAACTTTCCAATACCACTAGTTTCAGCCCAATCTGACTTCTACAGCCTAAGATATGACCAAATCTTTGCACAGTATTCAGGTTCTAGTAACAGCACCTCTGTTCTAACTTTTAGGCCCAATATGATCTGCTAGACATTCGATCCAGCTCTTGTGTTCTTCATAAAAGTTGTATATTTGGGTCTTAACTTTCATTTCGGCTTGTTTGGTGTTAATTGTACTCCTATAGCTTGAGAAATGGGCTGATGAATGCGCAGAGGTCAAGCTGTCAGGATCAGAATTCTAACTTTTGCTTCCACTTCAATTTACAATATCTAAACGTGTGATTCATCTCTTGAGGTCTTCATGAAACTTGTAGAGAATTGTCTTAACTTTCCTACAAGATCAGAATCACATCAATCAAATATTTGTAACTCGGATTATAGCCAATTTACTGAACGCTGCTAAATAGATAAATTAAGGTCAATTCATGTAATAATTCCTTCAATGATCCAATTAGACCCAATATCATAAAATGTGACAAAACTAACTTAATTAAGCCTAGTTGAACCTTAAGAAATCCAGTGAGAGGATTATTAAATGAATAAAATATATTGCTATCAGAAGGAAAAGGAGAAAGGACACATAGTGGACGTGTTGCACAAGGTAGCACTCAGCAATGGGAAAAAAAAGCATATTCTTTGAGCTTCCATATTGGAAGCATAACTCTTTGCATCACAATCTTGATGTGATGCATATTGAGAAGAATGTGTGCGATAATGTCATCTACACTTTGCTAAATGATAATGTAAAGACAAAATATCATGTCAATGCTCGAAGAGACCTTAAAGCTATGGGTTTTAGACATGACCTTTGGCTAGATGAAAATGGAAGGTATGCTTTAGCTATATTTACAGTGGCTAATCATTGCAAGAAGAAATTCCTAATAACTTTAAGGAACATTACTGTTCCAGATGGTTATTCAAGCAACATTTCTAGGTGTATTGATGTGGATAATCTTAAGCTGAATGGAATGTTGAAAAGTCATGATTGTCATATATTGATGGAGCAATTGCTACCGTTAGCCATGCAGACAGGGTTGCCCGATGAGGTGTCAGCAGTATTAATTGAGTTGTGCTCATTCTTAAGACAATTATGTGGTAAAGTGTTGAATGTTGAAGACTTAGACAAATTGCAACATCAAATTGTGCTCACTTTATGCCACATGGAAATGTTATTTCCTCCTTCATTCTTCACGGTCATGGTTCACTTAGTTATTCATCTTGTTGAAGAAGTTAAGCTCAAAGGTCCTGTTCATTATCGATGGATGTATCCTATAGAAAGGTAATAGATGTGTGATGATATTTTTTTTTCAAATTTTAATAATGTATAGGATTGTTATTAATTACCTTTGTTGTGATTTAATAGGTACTTAGGACAACTAAAATCCTATGTGTAACACCCTAGATAGTCACGATAGACTTGTATATGGTTATGGAGGTAGCCTAACACTAGTTTGTCATGCCTGTAAAGTTTTATGACTGTCAGAGCACATTTAAGCACTTTACTATAACACTATGTGTGAAATATAGCTGTTATTTGCTCCAGAAGTGGCTTAAACTACTCAGTTAATGGAAATAAGTGTGGAGAACTTGTTTCTAGGTCACAACTATGTGGAAGTAGATATGGTTAAAGTTTGAGAAATATCAGAGTTAGTTTGGCATTTTTAGGTATACTGGTTGTGTGTTTTAGTACCAGATTGACCCCTAACAGATATAAAAAATTATGGAAATGGTAAAATAAGATTTTTAATGAATATAAAAATTAATTTTAAGCTTGTTGGAAGTTGGGGAACTTGGTTTGGTGATAACTAAGCGTTCTTAACTGTTCGAGTGAATTTTGGTCACTTAAGTGACCAAAATAAGAGGGCACGACGACCATTTGTTTCTGTTGCTGGCCTATTTAAAGCCAAAATGAGAAGTAGTTCTCATTCTCATCTTCTCATCTCACAGCTGCCAAAGCAAAAGGAAAAGATAAGGGAACTCAAAGTGTTAAGGGAAGAGGATCTTCATCCAAGCAAGGGAGAGAGCTTAGCTTTTCAGAGGAACGGCTAATCGACTTCATTTTTGGGAATTGAGGTAGGGGGAAACCTTGGTTTCACACTTTCTTTCCATATTCTTCATTAGGCTATTTAGGTTGCTTGATGTGAATGATGGACTTATAGTGTGATTTTGGTGTTTTTGGCTTGAATCTTATTGGAGAACTTGAGGATGACTTGTTTTTGAGTTGTTGGGTGTAAGGAAATGATTTCCAGCCCTTGTATGCCTTAAATCCCACTAGTGATGAGTTTTGGGGTTTTAGGTTTTGTTTTGGATGATTTTCCATGATCTTTAATTTTGAGTGAAATTGAAGTGGTTTAAGAGTTGCTTTGTGTAGTTGGACCTTGATGGAGGTTGGAAATCACTTGAAATTAAGTTTTGAGTGATTGGAAGAGGGTTTAGTTCCAATGGAACAGTACCCATATCTATAGAATTTTGCAGAATGCAAGTTCTGCAGTGGGCGCCGCGGTGTAAGGCGTAGAACGCTGTGACGTGAGTGTGATGCACACCTAGAATTTGGGACTTGAGAGTTAGGCACTGTGACGTAACATTTTGAGTGCCGCGACGTGTTGAAGAACAAGGGTGCGCACCGCGATGTGGAACAAGGATATCGCGATGTTGGTGGCATTTTCCTGCCAATACTTGAACCCGTGACTTGGGCGCCGCGACATGGCATAGGGCAATGCCGGGACGTGAATGCCACAAACCAACTAGATGTTGTGTATTTTGCCTTGGAGTCTTCCAATGGTGTAGTTTCTTCTTTTATGCTTCTTAGCGAGTGATAAGACTCTACTAGGAGTATTTAATGAAGTGTGAATGTGTTGAATCAAATGGATTCATAGTGCTAATTATATAGAATAATTATGCATGATTATATATATATTGTGTATTATGTTGGATTGAAAAAATGAGTTTGAGATGCATATAAATCAATTGTGAAGCTAATTATTGAAGGTAATTGGTGATTGTTTTGCATGAGACGTTTGAGAAACATAATGAGGTGAGTAATATCCTCCTTGTGTTGTTTGAGAAGTATAGATTAGTGAGTAATATCCTCTCTGTGTACTTGTTGAATAGATTGGTGGGTAATATCTTCTCTATTGTTTGTGAAATGCATTAAGGTGTGTAATATCATCTTTGTGTTGTTTGAAACATATTAGGGTGCGTAATATCCTCTATATGTTGTGTGTAATAAGGTGAGTAATATCCTTATGACATTGTTGAGTAAGGAGGTGAGTAATATCCTCTTTGCTTTATTTGACCAGTGGAGGTGAGTAATATCCTCTGTTGTTTTGATGGATAATGTTAGTGAGTCATATCCTTACTATGCTTGATAAACCATAACATACCATAACATATCCTAGAGTAGCTGCGGTGGGTAATATCCTCAATACGTCTGAGAGTTCATGACATCTTGAAACTATATTCATTTTTAAAACTTGCATAGACATACACATTAGACATAATTAAGCATGACATGGCAATTATATGGGCGATTGCTAATCATAACATAATCATACATTACAATTGTATGGAAATTGTGTATTTCTATGTTTGAAGTGTTAACCAGATAATTATAAATATTATCTGATTGTATATATGTATATATACTAGTATTGAAATACTTCTACTGAGATATATTTTCTCACCCCGTTTGTGTTGCCATGTAAATTCAGGTGCGAGTTCTTCAAAAGGAAGAAGAGAATGTATGAGGACTAGCATAGTATAGATACTGTTTGAGCTGAGTTTATATATATTTTATATTTGCTTAGTTGTTTGAGTTATGTATAACAGTATGCCCTTTTGAGGCTGTGATGTGTATATATAACTTTTGTTTTCGTGGCATTTTATATTTACTCATTGTGCATGAATAATATGGGTTTGTTGTTGATGTATGTTAGTAGTAGCATGACCATTATTGGGTTATTCATTTATATGATGATATATCTAGATAGCAAATATTGGACTATTACACTATATACGTAATAAAGCATGACCGGAGGGCTCTATAGCATAAGGTTACCTTGTGCAACAGATTCTTACATTTTGTTCAATGTATTTAGATAATATTGAGACAAGATGGAATCGACCTGGCTGTGTTGACGATGAACTTAATGATATACAGCCTCAATCACGAGTAGTTGAACTGTTTCCTCAAGTAGGAAAGTTGATTGGTGGCTATTCATATTTTACTCTAATGTCCACTGAAAAATTATAGGCTCATAGACACATGTTAACCAACTGCCCTGCAGTAGATTGCTATCTTCAGCGAGTAATTCTTGCACTTACATTACTTGTTAAGTTTCCCTTTTTGTGCATCTAATATGGTACATCTATTTAGTGGATTTAGAGGAGTTGTATGGAGCCAACTAAGGAGTCGTACAAGGAGCGCTACTGAGATAGATAAGGAGGTTCATAGAGAGTTTGTTGGTTGGTTTGCTAATCGTGTGAGTAAAAAACCATTTTGTGCATGTATATTGCATCTATTTTGGTAATATGCATGTGACTAACACTAGAAAATCTTGTTTTTAGATTAGCAAAGTTCTTAACAATCTTAATGGACCAAATAATCATGCTTTTCTTAGTCTTTCTCAAGGTCCTATTGTTGTGGACTTTCCGCAAGTGCACAGATCGTACAAGTAGTAAAATAAAGATCGCTCTCACGAGAATCGGTTGATTACCAACTCTTATGGCAACTTTGATTATTCAAGCGATTAAAATCAGTAATGAAACTCAATCAAGATTAAAACAAAAATCAAAGCAAATAAAGTAAACAAATAAATCAAGAAAATGCAAGATATAATCAAGATTAAAAGGCCTAGGACTAGGAATTCATTACACTACCCCTATGCTAAATTTTAATCTTATCTTTGCTAATGTTCAGTTATGTTTTTGAAAGTTATTTGTCCTAAATTTTTTAAAGCCCAATTTCTTGGCACTAAAAACGTGCTAAAACTTCATCAATCTCATTCTCATGGCAATTAATCTAAGTTCCAACCCATTAAGTTTTATGAAAATTGTTTGCTTCTCGAAGGATTTAAGCCTATGTCTAGATCTCAATTCCTAAGTTTAATTCTTAGATTATCAAGTAATTAGTTTTCATCTTTCGATCCTTCACCTAAAGCCTAAGATCATGTAAATATAGGGCACAACATACCACAAGTATTAAGCATACCAATAATGAATCAAGAACAATAATTTTCCATTAACAAAGAATCAAATTAACAACTCAATATAGAAAAGTAAAGAGTTTCATCCCAATCTTAGAAAAAAGGGTTTAGCCGCTCATGACTAATGTAGCACAATCAAGAACAAATGTTAAAGAAACAACCATGATTCCAAAACAAAAAGAGAAGATGAAGAAGATGAAGATGGAGAAGATGTCTTCAATGGTTGAATTTCAATTACTCTTGTTCTTGTCTTCAAGACCCTAGCTTTTGCCTATCAAAATCTGTCGTCGCAAAAGTGTTCTTCAGGTTTGTCGGTTTGCTTCTATTTATAATGATGAGGAGAAAACTGTCGTTTTTACATTCAGGAGACCTCACACGGCTGTGTTTCATCTCGATATGGTCGTGTGAGCTAAGATTACGTAACTCAGAACGTATGGGAGACACGACCGTGTGACCTAGAGGCACAGCCATGTCTCTTAAAAATAGTTACACAGAAGCTTTTTCAAAGTTAGCCACGACCGTGTGAGCTTGACAGAAGCGTTTCCCAAGTTAGACACGGCCGTGTCTAGCTCCTCAATTGCTCATAGGACTCTGTCTAAGCCAAAATGGTCCTCTTTTGCTCTGAAATCACAATGTCTTCACTTGTTTTCACTCTGAATGTGTTAAATCTCTCCAAATCTGTAAAAACGAAGACAATAATAAGGATCCATTTAAAATTCACTAATAAATATAAGCAAATTACCATAATTTATCCAATATAAGACTATAAAATATATGCTTATCACCTATTGACCAAGCCAGAAGGTTCACTGCATATAATGTTAATGGATACAATTTTTGAACCTTGACACGAGCCAAAGGACTAAAAACTCAAAATAGTAGAGTTTTTGGCACATTCAGAACAAGAAGTTACTCAAGCAATAATGATGCCCAAATGAGGATTGGAGGTGTGCCTTACTATGAAAAATTGATAGACATTGTTAAGCGTTGTTATAATGGCTTCACAGTACCCATGTTTAAATGTGAATGGGCTAATACCATTAATCCTAGTGGCATGAAAAAAGATAAGTTAGGTTTTGTCTCTATTAACTTTCAACGACTAATACATACCGGTCAACATGAAGATGATGAGCATACATTAAAGCTTCCAAAACTCAAATGGTTTATTATGTGGAGGATGAGAAAGAAAAAGGTTAGAGCATATCAGTTCCTTTGAAGCCACGAGACTTATACAACATAGGTGAAGATGATGAAGAAATTATGGCATCTAATGAGGCTTACCTATCACAAAGCTTAGAAGAATTTTTCTCCGATGATACCAACAAATACAATTAGCAAGAGTGGCTACAGATGATGATCCTCAAAGTTCAACCATTAATGAAAATATTGATGATGATAACGAGGATATGGTTCTATGATAGGCATGAGTAAAATTGTCACTGATGTAGAGATTGGCATGCTTTGTTATATGATTCAATCTCATAGGTTTTAGTTGTTTTTGTTGTCTGCTTGTGAGAATGTATTGTCTTATTTTGTTGTACTCTTCTTACTTAATAAATATTTTTTTATAAAAAAATTGTCAATCATATATATGTTTCTTTTATAATTTTTTTCCAAGTGCTCTTACATTTTGCACTTGTATAAACTAAATTGTACAATCTAGTTTTTAGATTAAAACTTATTAACTTTATGGTTTTACAGCTATGACTAAGAGAAAAAGGCATGCTCCTAGGTGTCAGTCAACACCAACTCAGCTTTATGACAATTCTGAAGGCTCGAGTCACAATGCGGGTTCACAACAGAGTGATCCTGTAGCTCAACATCTTCAACCCACTTTTTCTGAAGTCTAAAATCCTTAACCAACTCAGCTGGAAGCCCAAAATCCTCCACACCTTGAACCTGATGAAGCTGAAGATCCACCACTCATTTATGGGGAAAATTGTAATAAATATTGGACAGTTGATGTGATTGGTATGTGATTTACAACTTACTATTTTAGATTTAATGTTTTTTTTGTGTTATATTTTTCGATACTAATAGTTTGCTTTGCTTTATGTGTTAGATGAGGAGAGTGTTGTAAAAGAAACACGTTTGAAGGTGCAAGATGTGTTTGTGCTTCGTGCAGGGAAAAAAGGTGATGACAGAATGGAATGCCGCGAGTCAACCAATTGGAGGGTCTGGTGGCCTATTGGTAGGATTTTTAGGGGCTATTGCAAGTAATTTTGATAATTTTCCCATTATCTACATAAATTAGAAAAAAGTTCCAAGCACATACAAGGAACATGTTTGGAATAACACTAAAGGTATGAATTATATTTAACTAAATGAATTTGATTTCTTATTGGTTTTGTTTACTAACCTTTTAATTTATTATGTTTGCCTTGAAGAAAAAATTTGTTGTTAATGATAGGGAGAACAAAAAGTATATACTTCAAAACTTTGGGAAAAAATGGAAGGACACTAAGAGTAGGTTGTTTTATGATCATTGTAATTTTGATCTTGGTTGGGAAGCCAATCTTGACTTGCACCCAGAAAAGATTTCCAGAGAGCATTGAGCTGCTTATCTGAACCACATACTGAGTGAAGAAACTATGGTAATGAGCATTAATTGGAAATTTTCTAGATATGCTTATCATTTATTGACTTATATTTTTGTTAATAATGTAGGCGATATGTGAAAAAAAATGTTACCAACTGACAAAATCAACAATTCCACACACTTTTGGGTCCAAGACAATTGGGAGGAAGAAGCATGAGCTAGTATAATTCATTTATTCTTTTGATGTTTACTAGTTTTAGAAAATTAAGGGAGTATTTTATAATCATACTAATTATATGGTACAAAATCAGAAGAAATTCAAAGTGGGTGACCTTACAGTAGAAGGGAAATGTATCCTATTACTCACATGAAAAAAGATGGATCTTTTGTCAATCTTAAAGCCAAATAACAGAGTGTAAGTACAATATGCTATTTATGAGTTTATATTGTCAATCTTTTGGATGTTTAATTACATGTTGTTTAATGTTATATGTAGGAAGAATTAGAAAAGGAAATTTAGGAGGCACCTTCTGAAAATGAGGCATATACAAAGTCTTTGGGAAAGAACACCTGGGATATGTCCAAGGTATGAGATTTGGAGTTTGCCCATCTCAAGTCTTTGGACCTACTTGTCGTTCTGGAGGGTCGACGTCATCTTTATATAGTGATTCCCCATCAAAAGTTGAATATGAAAAACTGAAATTAGAAGTTGCAACAAATACTACAATGCTTAAATAATTACTGGCTTATGTTATGCAAACTATTAGGGGTCAATTGTCGCCTGGTTTTCCCAACTTTGGAGTCAATCAGGTAAATTCATAGATCAATGGTATTTGCTTAGTTTTCCCCATTACTGTTGGATCAGTGGTTCTTTTGTGATTAAGGAGATTATGATAACTATTATGGGCGCTTCTTCTTAAATTGGTATTTGCTTAGTTTTCCCTATCTTAATGTCTTGTCTCTTGCAAGCCTTGCTTTTGAGGAAACAAAAATAAGTTGTTAGCATCAAATAATAGATCATTCTTGCCTCTTGTATCTTGCAAGCCTTACACAAATAATACATCATTCTTTATATGTTGATAGTTTAGCATCAAATAAGTTGCCTTTCTTTCTATCTGTATAGCATTGATTTCCATCATTTGATATCATTCACATGACTTTAATTTCTATTATTTGTGTACATGTCAGAATCAAGCCCTGTTTGTTACAGTGAAAAGATAAAAAATAACGTTTGATGTTAAGGAAATTTTAGGAGATTGTTGTTGCAAACTAGTATTGTATGTTGTTCAGAGGCAGGTTTGTTTTGTATAATTTTTGTTATGGGCAACATTCACTCTTTTATGAATTACTTTAGCTACAAGCATCTGATCTGCTCATTTTTTGTTGCCTTGTGTTCTGAAGCTTAAACATAGGGCTTTCATATGTTAAAATTTTAGTTTTTTTTCTCTTAATCATTTGATATCAATTTTTCATGCAAACTTAGATCTTCATTCTACAGAATTAGCGTAAAATTCTTATTCTGGCAACAGTTGTTCTCTTGACTATAAGTTGAGCTACACAACTTGAAATAACACACTGTTTGTTTCTATTGGAGGCTAACATGTTGGTCTTCAATTTGTAAAAAAGTCAGATTTAGAAGTCAAGTGGTCCTGCACCTCATGGAACTCATAGAAGGTTAAACAATCATTTTGCAATATCCTTAATCCTTATATATTACTGATCATGCACCTCACGGAACTCATGGAAGGTTAAACAATCATTTTGCCATATTCTTAATCCCTATATTGGAATAGCTATTTTAGAAGTCAAGTGATTCATAGAACTATATTATAATAATAGCTATTTTCGATGATGATTTTAAATAGTAAGGCTTTGGTTGAATGTGTACACAAAGCCCCATAAAGATTTGTTTTAATTTGTCTTTACTATGAGCATGTATGTTTGGCCAGTAGGTAATGCTTACTTGATTTCTACTTAGATTTGCTTTAAAATATGCATGTAAATTTTTTCGTTCAATTTCAGGCTACAGACTTAGGCTCACTAGCAGATGCAAGACGCTCTTCTAGCGCTAGTCATCAACTACAAAGCCATAGACCATCATCTTCTGCTTAGTTCTTTATTACTTAGCACTTTAGAGCAAGACACTGGACTTGCATTTTGTACATTGTCACTTTGAATAGGTATTTATGTTGGGAATAGTGTTTTTATGCTACTTAGCACTTTTGAGCAAGATACTAGACTTGCATTTTGTGTATTGTTACTTTGACTATGAATTTATGTTGGGATGAGTTCTTATGCTACTTAGCACTTTTGAGCAAAATACTATACTTGTATTTTGTGCATTATTTTTATGTAGTTTTTGTTTAAAGTAATGAATGAATTTGATGCTTTAGAACAATTAATGTTCTAATGGTCTAAAATAATTTTAAAACCAAATTAAAAATCATTAGTGAATGTAAATAGAAATTATGCAAAAAAAAAGATTTAATTTTCTTCGACTATCACTGATATAAACGAATGAAATTTTAAAAAAAAGGTAAAAAAATATTGCAGCGGTTACCAAAATAGCCGCAAGTTTTAGCTATGAAAATATTCCAAATAATAGCGGCGATTGACATTCGCTGCCAATTTAAGGTAAATTTCATTTTATTAAAGTAGAAGAAGAAATTTTTATAAAAATTCTTATGGCAGTTGCTAAAATACAAATGAAATTTTCTACAAATTTATTACGACGGTTGAAATTTATTATAGATTTTTAATCCAAATTTCTAAAAATTGTACTTGACAGCAATTAATAACCGCCGCAAAATTCAATATTCATTCTGTGACGGTTATGCCAGCAGTAAATTTAATCGCTACAAGTTCAATCTCCTGACGCTAGAAATAGTAATAGTTATGTAACTGCCGAGAGATTATTTTCGCGACGGTCTGCAGATGGCTAGCCTATTGTGTTGGAGTGAAGGGAGAGGAAAAGAGACGAAGAGAGAAGGTGAAAAGTGCTGAATGAATTGTGTCCCTCATTTTCTTTTGGTCTAACCCTATAACTAACTCCACTTTTGGCATTACATGATTAGAATCCCATTAGGTATAAAGCTAGGTCAATTAGGAAAAATTAGGCTTAAGTACCATGTCATTTGGAGGCCTAAAACTCAAGTTATGCCTAATTAAGTTGCCAGCAACACACCCCTGACTTCCACCTTCAATTGCATGCCCAAAATGACGTAGTTCAGATTAGGAGCCTTCATAGGCATTGTAGTTTTGTGTCTCAGCTTCCATTTAGGCCTGGTTTGACATCCATTAGACTCTTATAACTCAATATATGGGCTAATGAGTGCACAGCGGTCAAGTTGTCAAGATCAGCACTCTGGCTCTTGCTTCGACTCCAGTTTAAATTATCCAAACTGTAATCCAGCTTTTGAGATCTTCATGAAACTTGTAGAAATTTGTCTTATCTTTCCTACAAAACTAGAATCCAATCAATTAGATATTTGAAACTCGAAAATCATGTAATAATTCATTCAATGATTCAATTAAGCCTAATATAATAAAATGTGACAAAATTAACTTAATTAAGTCAAATTGGACCTTAAGAAGCCTAATGGGAGGATAATTAAATGAATAAAATATTTTTCTATCAGGAGTATCTGTTGTGATCAAAATAATATTTTTGATTACAAATTAAAGTCAAAGGCTTAATATTAAGCTTAAGGCAATGTTGAGGTCTTTGATTTGGTTATGGCAATATTGAGGCCTTCCTTTTGGGTAAGAATTGAAATTGTAAGTTAGTTTTCAAAAAAGAGATTTGATAAGATCGAAGAATATGACCACTTTTGAATGAAGAATTGGATCAAGTTGAAGGAGAAGATTGAAGATTAAAAAGATTTAATGGAACCTAGAATAATTTAAGATTGTCTTAAAGTTGATTCGATTTTGGATAGATTTGAGTAGTCAGATGTTCAAATTTCAAATTGGTTTTTAAATTTGAAATAGAGCAGTCTTTAGAGGTTAAGTACTCTTTTTAAGACCAACACAAGTGTCATTGTCAGAATTAGAAAGTTAATAAGTCCAAAACACTTGTCAACATCTTGTAAGAAAGATAGTTACCTGTTTTGTCTATAAATATACAAGTGGATGAAGGCATTAAAATGGTTGGAAACATTTGCATACATTTTTCACAAGTCTTATAAGTCACCTTGAGGCCTATGGACAAACAAGTATGACTTCCACCCTGCCACATTTTATGCATTTCTTTCAATAATGCAAGTTCTATTTTCATTCAACATATATTGTTTTTAGTGTTTCTTTTCATCTCCTGAATGAATGATCTTTGATCATTTGATTTCTTTTACTTTTGCTTACTTTGCATTGTCACTTTAATTTGAATTATTTCCAATTATTATACTTCATTTCTGTATTTTCATTCACTTAGAATTGCATTGCACTTTTACTGTTTGACATTTCATTTATATCAATACTATCAAATTCATTATCACATTCATTACTCTTTACTTTTTGAAATTATCTTCATTCTTTGTCTTAACATTATTTTTGTAAACTACTAAAAACTTAAGGGTGTGTTTGGATGAAGTATTTTAAGAGAGTAATGTATTTATTTAGGGAATTTAAAATTCTCCATTATAAAATACATTGTTTGGATAATTAAATAAAGAATTTTAAAAATTCTGAAGAATTTTAAGGAGAAATTTTGTTAACCAAAATTAAAGAATTTCAATTCCCACCTAATCAGGTGGAATTTCTAAAATCCTCTTTGTCACTTTCCTTTTCGCCCCGTTCTCCCTCTTCTCTCCCATCTCATTCGAAGCTCAATTTTGTTCACTGGTGTGTGTGTCATCTGGTCCTCTTCCGAGTTGGATTTCTTTGGGGAGTGAGAATTGGTGCAGGATCTAGAAGAAGAAGGCGAGATTCTAGTGTAGGAGAAGGTGGTGGCTGTGGTGGCGGTGAAGTAGTTCTATCATCTTCGTCGTCAACGGCAGCGATTAGGTAACACCGATCTGGTGAGGCGCGACAGGCTGTGAGCCGGGGTGGCTAGACACGGGCTCTAGTGACGGCTTTGTGGGTCGCGTATTTGGTTGGATCCAGGTTCGAGACGCGGGTCACGACTGGTCTTCACGGTGCTAGGTCGTCGAGGCTGGGTCGTCGCGGCTGGTTGCGGTATTAATGGTGACGGTGGCTTCGGCTGCGCGTGGGTGAAGGCGCTGCATGTGGTGTTGGGTGTTGCAACAGCGGAACACGGAACGAGACAGAGGTTCACGGAGGTTTACGACTGAGGGCAACTGCCATCCTCAACCCTCTAAACCAACAATTACCGTTCCCCTACAACACAAAACCACCACAGCCACCCACGAAAGCCATGACCCATAACCCAACTGCATCACCACCCAAACGGCCAAACCACCCAAACCTTCATCTTCACCCCATCACCGTTCACTAAACAACCAAACCACCATCAACGACCACAACACCCACAACCACCACCACACAGCCACCATCAATCCACAAAGGCCACCACCACCCAAACCTTCATCTTCATTATGCCCGTAACCACCGTCCCCCACAACACCCCCAAAGCTTGGGTAGGCAGATTTGCAAAAGAAGCTTGGGTCTAATGAAAGTAGTCAAAAGCACCTGCAAGCTGACATGTTCAAATTAGTTCAAAATTATGTGATTTGTTAATTTTTAAAAATAGTATATTAATCTTTTTATTTTATACAGATTTTTCAATTTTTTTATATTCATTTTATTTTTTGTATTGAAATCTCAATTTTACAAAAATATCTTAAAAAGAGATTTTACAAATGAAGGCAATTAAATTGTTTTATTCAAAAAAGAAATTTGAAATTTAAGAAAATTTAATTACTTTATCCAAACTAAATATTTTGTAAATGAAGGGAATTAAATTGATGCAATTAAAATTCTTTGAATTTCAAATATTTTAAAATTTTAAAATACCTTATCCAAACACAACCTAAGAGTCTTTTAAAAGAAGAGATTCCCTTCCCAAATTAAGAATTAAAATCAAATTTGCCTTTTATAAACAAATCTGAATAAACAACGTAATAATCACTTGGGAGAATAATGAATGAAAAGTTTCAACCTCAAGATGCCTAACTTCGACCAAAGGGTCCTCGATCACACCCACCCTAGAGAGCATTTTGTTGCAAATTTTCTCGAATGTTATCCTTATATCTTTTTTCTTTTGACTCAATTTATACTTGATTTACATCTTTCACGTGTTTCAGTGGCTTGCAAGTAGGTAAATGTCGATGAAATTTTTTCTTCTTTATTTGGATGTAGTGCCAATCATACTCTCTTAATGGAATAAGGTATTTCAGGCGGCCTCAACTTTCTATATTGCCACAGTACACACGCCTCGATCTATTACATGCTTGACGACCTCACTAGCTTTTCTCAACTATAAATAGCATGCTCTGATTATCCCTCTATATATAAACACTTCTAACTACTGATATAGCTTAGATAAGTATTCGATCAGTTTCATACCCTTGCGTTCCAAACGCAGTGACCTTTGACTTTTATTGACCCGTGTCATAATGGCAGCTATGAGGGGTTTAGCTCTTCTTGTTTTGCTTATTACAATCAATGCGGTAGTGTCTGAAAGTAGAGTGGCAAGAAAGGACCTGGGAATTGGGTTGGGTGCTGGGGTAGGTATTGGACTTGGCGGTGCAGGCTCTGGTGCAGGAGCAGGGTCTGAGTCCGGTTCTGGATCTGGGTCAGGCTCTGGTAGTTCTGATTCTGGAGCAGGTTCTTATGCAGGATCTCATGCTGGGTCTGGGGCTGGGTCAGGCTCTTCTGGAGCAGGTTCATATGCAGGATCTCATGCTGGGTCTGGGGCTGGGTCAGGCTCTTCTGGAGCAGGCTCTGAAGCAGGGTCTCATGCCGGGTCTGGGGCTGGATCAGGCTCTTCTGGAGCGGGTTCTGAAGCAGGTTCATATGCAGGGTCTCACTCTGGGTCAGGATCTGGTGGTCATGGAAAGTGAAATCATGCATGTAAACTAGAATAAAGATCTTGTGGGAGAAAAGCACAAGAAAATGTGTCACCATCAGTTTACTATATACATCATATAATTAGCAAACAAATAAGTTGTTATCTTCCCACTGTCAAAAAAAAATAAAAAAGTTGATGTCTTCATATATATATGCATGTGTCCAACGTTACTTTCCTACATGTTACATGGAGTCGTAAGATTCTTCCAGTGTTGGATGCTTAATGCGTTTACTCTAATTGACTGACTACCTGTTGCTTTATACTGATTTATCCAGCAACTACTGTTCTGTAACACTAATTGATTAAGGTTTCATGTTAGTAGCAACGGCTAATAATTTATAATTCCTTCTTAAGATACCGTTTAACACATGAGATTAGGTTTAAAATTAGACTTTAAAATTAGAATTTAACATCTTAATTTTTATTATTTTATTTAGAGTATATATTAAAATTAGTATTTCAATTCTTAATACAATTCTTAATACATCATATAATTAGCAAACAAATAAGTTGATGTCTTCCTATTGTCAACAAAAAAAAAAAAACAAAGAAAGTTGATGTCATCATACATATGCATGTGTCCGTCGTGATTTTCCTACATGTTACACGGAGTCGTAAGTACCGTGGGGAGTCATGGTTCTCCATTCAATAATGCAAGAGTCTTCCAGTGTTGGATGCTCAATGCGTTTACTCTAATTGACTACCTGTTGCTTTATACTAATTTATCCAGTAACTACTGTTCTATAACACTAATTAATTAAGGCTTCATGTTAGTAACAACGGCTAATAGTTTATAATTCTTTCTTAAGATACCGTTTAACACATGAGATTAGGTTTAGAATTTAACTTTAAAATTAGAATTCAACTTTAAAATTAGAATTAAACATCTTAATTTTAATTATTTTATTTAGAGTATATATTAAAATTAGTATTTCAATTCTTAATACAATTTTATAAAATTAAATAATAACTAATGTATACTATTTTTAATTCTTGACTTAGACCTCAGAACGTTCAATTTTAAGTACCAAAAATCAAAGTTAAAAATACTATATTATATTTTATTGATCATTATCTTTGTCATCATAGTACTCTAACAACTATTGTCGGTGGTTTGTTCACGTGGGCGTTGTCTGGTCATTGTCTGGTCATAGCGTCCATTATAGACATATTAACGCAACCATCGATGTTGTCGTAACTGACAACATTCTCTATTTAATTTTTTTATAGTAGTTTTAAATTTTTTATATTTATCAATTTAAAATTAATTATTTTTATATTCTTTATAAATAACTCAAACAATAAAAATTTGATTTAGTTTAGAGTTATAATTTTATATCTTAATTTTATTTTTATCTTAAACATAAAAACTAAAACTCTAAGTTAATTTCACTTGTGACATAATTTGAATTAAAATTAGAATTATGAAATGTAAATTTAAATGTCATCTAAACGGATCACAAGCAAATTTCGCTTCTAGCCAAGATAATATTATTTGGATACTGTTATACGTATATAAAAATTTACAAATCTTTATAACTAAAAATAATAATTTACACATGTTTTGACATTATTAGATTTTTCTTTGATATGTGTGACATTAAATCAAAGTTTTTCTGCATATATAAATGAATATACAATCTAATAATTCGTGTAGGATTAATTGCTTATTATTAAGGCAAAAGTTTTAGGTATTAGTGAGAGTGAAACTTTATTTTCTTTTTGTAGCCAACAATCTCCCTCCCCCAACAAAGCAACATCCAGAAACTCGAACCAGCAATATTGCTCTAATGCTAGAGGTAGAATTAAGTGTTTCCCTCGAGGCCAAATGCTATTAATCATAGCACAATTTTATTTTCTTATTTTGGCAACACATAATCAACGTCGGTCTATAAGATGCAGCTAGTTGGCTTGAGGTTCTTCACAGTGTATTCGTGGTACACCAACAACACCTTCTGCAACATTCTCGAGAATATGTTAGACTTGTATATGGTTACAAATGTAAACTAATACTTACTTAACATTCCTATTTAGTTTTGTGGCCTTCTAAATATGTTTAGTTACTTTGTTATAACACTATATGTGAAAAATAATTGTTATTAGCTTCGAAATTAGCTTAAACTGCTTAGTTAATGGAAATAAATGTGGCTAATTTGTTTCCAGGTCACAAATGTGCAGAAGATTGTGTAGTTAAAATTTGAGGTTAATTGAAGTTAATTTGATATTTTTAAGTATATTGAGTGTGTGTTTTAATGTCAAATTGACTAGTAGTAGATATAAAAAATTATGGTAATGGTGAAACGAGATTTTTTATGAATCTTAAGATTTATTTTAAACTTATTGGAAGTTAGGAAAGTTGGTTTAGTGAAATCTAAGTATTCTTAACAGATCGGGAGTTACAATTATGGCACTCAAGCGGCCAAAAGCCTCACGTTTACTCTCCTTTCTGTTGCCTTGACTTTCTTGCTTATAAATGAGATATTTCTCTCATTTCTCATCACTTCTCACGGCTATAACAGGGAAACACCAAGGAAAAGGAAAAAAGGAACTTAGAAGAAGAGAACTAACCACCAAAGAGGAGGAAGAAGATAGAGGAAGAGAGGAGCTTCTAAGCTCATTCTTTCAAGACCTTAAAGGTAGGGGGAACTTGCTTTGACACTTTTCTTCCTTTTTCCCCTTCTTATTCATGAGAGTTGGCTTGATGTGAGAAATAGGTTTTGAGTGTGATTTTGTATTCTATGCTTGAATTTTGTTGTAGAACTTGAGGGTTGCTTGTTTTTGAGTTGTTGGATGCATGAAGATGAATTTTCATCCCTTAGTTTCCTTGTATTCTATTTGAGCTAAGAGTTGAGTTTTAGGTTTTTGAGGCAAATGTTTGATTTATTAATCTATGTTGAAGTGAAATAAAAGATGTATAAGGGTTACAACATGTTTATAGACCTTGTATGATGTTGGAAAACATTTGGGGTTGATGTTTGAGTGATTGGAAGAGGGCACGTTCCTAATGGAACAATAACCATTTTGCAGAATTTTACAATCTGTCGCAGGATGGAGCCTAGGCGCCAGTGGATCACACCTAGGCGTGGCTGAGACAAAGAGTATGGCGCCTAGGCGCCATAGTAGTGCGCCTAGGCGTGTCTTCCTGGAAGAACAGGACGTTGCCCTGCCACCTTCACGCTTAGGCGTGGGTGGATGGTGCCTAGACGCCACTTCCAGCCTTGGTTAAGAAGTTTTGTTTGATGCAATGAAGCTTCCTATTAGTGTAAATTCTTCTTATATGCTTCTTAATGAGTGTTGAGACTCTAATAGAAATATTTAACGAAGTATTTGTGTGGTGAATATAGATAACTTGGTAAGTTAATTATTGTGATACTTAGCATCATTGTTGTTCATGCTTGAGATAAGATGAATGTAAACTAATTAGTATGCTAGCTATTATAGTACTTAACATCATTGTTGTTCCTATTTGTGATTATGGATGTAAATCAATTAGTATGCTAGTTATTGGAGTAATTGGCATCATTGTTTTCCATACTTATGTTTGATGAAGGATGTGGTCCTCACTTGTAGGTGATCATACATGATTGTAAGCGAAGAGGTAACATGTCTTACATATCAAAGTGATGAGCTGAGGATGACACCTAGTGAAATAGCTGGGACTGGGTTTCAGTGCTTATTCAAGGCTTATGGAACCGGGTTACTTTACTTTGTTCAAGATTCATGCATATCATTATTTTACCATGGAACTGAGTTCTCATAAATAGTATCATACATTATACATTACATCTTTAGGTTATTACATAGGCATGAACATAAGGCATAATTTGGCATAGCATAACAATTGTATGGACAGTTGTTAATCATAACATATTCATGACATTGCAATTGTATGGGCAATTGCATATCTCTGAGATGGAGATGATGATTCTGTGAGTTTGATGATTATTTGAAGACTATTTGTGGAAATGAGTTTTTGTACAAACTTATAAAAATTAAAATCTATTTCGGGAAGATAAAGGACATGGTTTTGGCTTTTGCCACCTTTTTAGCTTATATATGTATGTGACTTGAATTTGAAATGTGTTTTTCCCTGAAATGGCTGGAATGATTGTGATGAGATTTTTTTTTTATGGACACAACTTCTGAGAATGTGTGATTTTCACCCCATGTATGTGTTTCTATAATGATTCTAGGGAAGAAGACTTATGGAAAGTGAAGTGTAGGTAGGAGCTTGGAATGCTTAGCTTAGTTTATCTTTATGTTTCTTTTGAAAACATGTATAATTTTGTGCCTTGAGAAGCTTAGTTTACCAGTTTGTACATAGTTTGTATTTATGGGAAATACCGACGTTATGTATATATATTCGTTAGTTCAAGGCTCATATTTTCTTATACAATGTTGTTATGTTATGTTAGAAATGCTTTAGTAGTTAGTAGCATGCTTGAATCTAATTACTATGGTATAATACATATTATACTGTCATTATTAAATTTGAGATGTTACACCTTCTGTTGTGTGCCCATAGCATAGCGAGTCCAAGGGTGATTGCTGACTGCTCATAAAACCAACAATCCTCCCCCTCCTAAGCGACACTCGGGGAATTTCAAACCTGCAACCTTGTTTTGATACCACATGTAGGATTAAGCACTTATCAAGCCAAAAACTACCTACTACAAATCTCGCATACAGAAGGCTGGTAATCGATTACCTATTGATGGTAATTGATTACTGATAATCGATTACCATTGATGGTAATCCATCACCATGTTTCTAGTACCATTTTTTGAAGGCTGGTAATCGATTACTATCTGGGTTTCAGCAATGGAACAAGCCCTTAAACATATACTTGAAAATTGTATTTTCTGTATTTTTATTGATACATAATCAAATGGTACAAAAGACTCTTTTTTATAGAAGGAGTGTAGGAGACAAACTGACTACAATTCAGGAAACAAAAAGAAAACTATCATAACAAGCTAAACAAAGAAGGAAACTAAATATTTACATTATAAACTCTAAGGAAACTAAATATTTACATCATAAACTCTATTTACAGCATTAACACAACATTAAACACGGTTACTATCGGTTTAATGCTATTGATTCTCAGTTTTAATAACAAGGCATTAATACTGATTTAAAACCTTTCAATGCCGCGTTAATACTGATTTAATGTCTGCATTAATACCGATTTAATGCCTTTCAATGCCCTATCCACACTCCCCCTCAAGCTGGCTAGAAAATGTCCTTTATAGATAGCTTTCTTGTTATACTATCAAACAACTTCTTAAGTAGTCCCTTAGTTAGAATGTCTGTGGACTGTTATATTGTGGGGACATAGAGAATTATAGGTTCTTAATTCTTGAAGAATTTTTTCAACCCATAATACTTCACATATTCCATGAGCCATTGCTCTAAATTCAACATCTACACTACTTTTTGCCAACGCATTTTGCTTTTTGCTTCTGCAACTAACTAGATTTCCTCCAACAAAGGTGCAACAGCTTGATGTTGATCGTCGGTCCGTTACACTCCCAGCCCAGTCTGTATCAGTGTAGGCTTCCACTTGTAGGTGACCACGCCTTTTAAAGAGAAGTCCTCTTCTAGGTGATCCTTTAAATACTTTAGGATCCTATTTACTGCCTCAAAGTGTTCAGGTCCTGGTGAATGCATAAACTGACTTAGCATGTTCACAACAAATGCTATGTCTGGATAGGTATGAGATAAATAGATTGACCTCCCAACCAATCACTGATACCTTCCCTTGTCTACCACATCCTCAGGTTTAGCTGGTTGCAATTTGATGTCGGGCTCAATGAATGTTTCAGTAGCTTTACATCCCACAAACATATTTCTTTTAAGAGATCTAGAGTATACGTCCGCTGATTAACAAATATACCTTCTTTGAAACTAGCGAACTCAATTCCAAAAAAGTATTTCAATGGACCAAGTTCCTTGATTTCAAACACTTTAACAAGTCTCTCCTTCAAGTTTTTGAGCTCAATATCATTATCACTTGTCAAAATAATATCATCCACATACACTATCAAAATTGCCATCTACTGAGTGTTTGTAGAGTAATGTGTGATCAGCTTGGCTTTAAGTATAGCTACCGTGTTTTACCACTGTTTCAAGTTCAAACCATGCTCTTGGAGATTGTTTTAGGCCATACAATGATTTCTTTAGTCTGCACACCTTATTTCTTCCAAGATCTCCATCAAATCCTGGAGGAAGACTTATAAACACTTCTTCCTCTACACCTCCATTTAGAAAGGCATTTTTTACATCTAATTGGTGTAGGGACCAATTGGAATTGGTAGCAAGAGACAAAAGGATTTGAGTGGAGTTAAGTTTAGCTATTGGAACAAAAGTCTCTTGATAATCTACCCCATAGGTTTGAATGAATCCCTTTGCTACCAACCTAACTTTATGCCTTTCTACACTCTCATTTGCCTTGCTTTTAATGGTAAAGACCCACATACATCCTACTTTCCTTTTATCATGTGATAGGTCAACAATTTCCCAAGTCCCATTTTTCTTAAAAGCATTCATCTCTTCTAAAACAACTAGTTTCCAGTTTGGATCATCTAGTGCTTCCTCAATGTTTCTAGGCACAAATAGATTTTTAATTTTAGAAGTGAAGGCTCGATGGTTTTGGGAAAGATTTTTATAGGAGACATACTTGGAAATGGGATGACTTGTACTGTTTTTAGGTTTTTTCTTAGTGCAGTTTCTTGTACTTCTCCTAAGAGCTATAGGCAGGTCAAAATTCAAAACAGGGAGTTCAGTGTTACCTGAAAGATCAGGTGATTCATTTGTTGGGCCCCCTTCTAGGAGATCCGGTTGGTCCTGTGCATGAATGATAAGTTGATCTCTGCTTCGTTTTAGATTTTTCTAAGTATAAACATGAAGCTCCTTATTTAACTGTGGTATTTCTTTTCCTGTTTAGGCACTACCTAACTTTGACACTTGTTCTTCCTTACCAGTTTCATTTTCTGGTTCACCTTTTTCAGTGTGTTACATAAATTTAGGTAGAGGTTCATGCAAAGAAACATTGTTATGCAAAAAAATATTTTCATTGTTGTTCTCCCCTTGAAGAGAATTTTTTTTTGAAAAAAAGTTTAATGTTCCAAGAAGATAACATCCATGCTGACATGTAGTTTTTTTGTGCTAGGATTAAAACATTTGTATCCTCTTTGGTGCAGAGCATATCCAATGAAAATGCATTTTTCAGCCCTGGGGTCAAGTTTAGACCAAGATATAGAGGTTATATGCCCAAAAGTTATACAACTAAAAACTTTCAAAGGCAGATTAGCATGCAATCTACAAGTTGGAAAAATCATCTTAAAGCTGTCCAAAGGAGTGTGATAATTTAACACAGGTATAGCCATCCTATTTATGAGGTATGCTGTTGTCAGGACAGCGTCCTTTCACAAGTATTTTGGGACATTTCCTTCAAAAATAATGGCTCAGGCTACTTTAAGTAGATGTTTAATTTTCCTTTCAGCAATGCCATTTTGTTGAGGGGTGTTTGGACATGTAGATTGATGTTAAATGCCTTTAGTTAGAAAAAAATCATTTAGGGTTTTATTAAAATATTCAGTATCATTATCAGTTCTTAAAATATTGATCTTTGTGTTAAATTGGGTTTCAACCATGTTTGAAAAAATTTTAAACACATTAGGAACCTTAGAATTTTCATGCATTAGATAAATCCAACATAGTCATGTGTGATCATCAATCAAACTTATAAACCACCGTTTTTCAAATTGTGTTGTGATTTTCGAAGGACCCCATATATCACCGTGAATTAGATAAAAGGGATTGGATGCATGATAAGGTTGTGAAAGATAAGAGATACGATGAGTTTTTGCAAGAACACAACTTTCACATTCAAAAGAGGAACAATCAACATTTCTAAATAAATTTGAAAACAAATGTTTAAGGTACTGAAAACTATGATGTCCTAGTTTATTATGCCAGAGCATTATTTGGGTCCGTACAGGTTGAGAACTTATACCACTAAGACCTTAAGCTATTTTATTCTCAAAGTCATCCTCAAAGTAGTAGAGTCCATCTATTAGTCTAGCACTGCTAATCGTCCTCCCCGAAGTCCGATCCTAAAACACACAATGAGAGGCTAAGAAATTTACATGGCAATTAGAATCTTTACAGATTTTACTAACAAATAGAAGGTTGCAGGATAACTTGGGAACATGTAAGACATTTTTTAAGTCAATAAGTTTGGATAATGTGATACTACCTTTACTTGCAATTGGTGAAAAACTACCATTTGCAACTCTAATTTTTTCACTTTCAGAACAAGGAAAATAGGTCTTAAACAGAGATGAAGGGCTTGTCATATGATCATATGCACCTGAATCAATGATTCAAGGTACATACGACTCTGAGGTGTAGGTAAGAGAACTAGGAATACTAAAATTACCTATTTGTGCCAGAGAACCACTAGGAGTACTAGACAAGGAACTAGTTTTTAGCAACCTTAGGAGCTGTTCAAGTTGATCCTTGCTCAGAGAGGTCTTCTCAGCTTCATGGGCTGCCGAGGACGTGGTGGTGCTTCGTTCACCACTCGGGCAGTGTTGGGTCTGCTTCCCACTCGAGGGCTGCTGAGAAACTGTCAGCCACGGCAAGAAATCAGAAGCAGTAGTGCTACGAGAACAATGCTCTGATACTAACTTGAAAACTGTGTTTTCTGTATTTTTATTGATACATAATCCAATGGTACAAGAGACTCCTTTTATAGGAGTGTAGGAGACAAACTGACTACAATTCAGGAAACAAATAGAAAACTACTATAACAAGCTAAACAAAGAAGGAAACTAAATATTTACATCATAAACTCTAAGGAAACTAAATATTTACATCATAAACTCTATTTACAGCATTAACACAACATTAAACACGGTTGACTTCCTGTTTAATGTTATTGATTCTCAACTTTAATAACAAGGCATTAATATTGATTTAAAGCCTTTCAATGTCACATTAATACTAATTTAATGTCTTTCACTGCCCTGTCGACACATATTATACCCAAAATAAACATATATCAAATCACCATAACATCAATACTCAACATATAATCTGATCCAAAATCCACTAAGTTTAACAATAATAGTCAAACTAATAAAAACCCATATTCATCATCCTTAACCTAATATCATCAATAAGATGAAGAGAAAGAACATCATGAAATAGATTCAACCACTTTCATCAATCAAGCAATCAAACTAGAAAAAGTGGAAGACAATAGATCCATGAAGAAAACACCCCTACCTATACTCCTTTGTTGATGGTGTTCTATTTCTTTTCTTCTTCTTCCTTAGTTTTTTTTCTTCTTCTTCTTCCTTCTTTTCTCTCTACCTCCTCTCTCTTATTTTTCATTATACTCTCTCTCTCTCTCTATCTCCTCTCTCTTCTTTCTTTCTTTCTTTCTTTCTTTCTTTCTTTCTTTCTTTCTTTCTTTTTCTTTCTTTCTTTCTTTCTTTCTTATCTTCTACCAATGGAAGATAAGGTTAAAGATAAGGGCAAAATATTTGGTGTGAGAAATTTATCTCTTAAGGATACTATGATCTTTCATTAATAAATTTTTTAACTTCCATAAGTGTTATAGAAAATTCTAAGACTTCATTTAATTCTTATACTCATCCCCTAATAATTATATATTCATATGCACCAATAACAACCACTAAGCCTTATTACTCATCCTTAAGTTAAGTTAAACTTAAAGGAATTAAACTAATAGGCTTACAGGTATCTAACTTAACCTGTAGCTATTCTCAAAATAATCTCCATCATCTAGTTGACATCTTTAAAAATCCTCATGATTTTCTAAGTTACTTTCTTATTTAATTTGGCCTTTAAACACTCTCTCTGTGTTATTAAAAATTTCAAACTAATTCAGTTAATTTTTCAAAATTTATCGCAACTCATTCTAATTAGTTGTGGCTTAAAAATAAATTTTTCATATTTATTTTTATCATCTAAGCAATTTATGCTAGTTTTTGAGCTAATATGAGTTATTTTTCACGTCCAATGTTATAGCATTATACTTAAAATAGCTCAAAAAATAACCAAAATTAACAATTAATTAGTACAAATATTAATGAGCTTCTATATCAATTATTAAGACGATTGGGTTAAGGAGGATGCTACAAAGGTCAAGTACACACCTCTAATCCCGACTCTAAACATTGGCGACATCTATGGGAAATGTTAAATTGCTACTCCCTTCTTCATCATGGTCAATACCAAAAAGCAAGCCACTATGAATCAAAATTAACCCATGAACCAGGGTCCACAATGAGATGGAGCGGAGGCCTTAATAAGCAACCAAAATGAAACCCCTCGTTTACCACTATAAAAGCCTAGAAGACAACCCCAGAACTAGACCAACCGCCCAATGTCGCAAAATCCTAGAAGTGTAACATCCCAAAACTAATACTATATGTATATCCGAATTATACAAAAATAATTAGGATTAGGCATGTCACAACTAAATTATTTTCATTCTTTGATAATAAACTATATTAATTATATTGATTGCTTGAGCTTTGTGAGGGAAAGATAATATTTACACGAATAATCTACATCTGAAAAATCTATCCTATACTGACATTAATATTCATACAATCTAGACCAACCGCCCAACGTTGCAAAATCCTCAAAGTGTAACATCCCAAAACTAATACTATATATATATCCGAATTATACAAAAATAATTAGGATTAGGCATGTTGCAACTAAATTATTTTCATTCTTTGGTGATAAACTATATTAATTATATTGATTACTTGAGCTTTGTGAGGGAAAGATAATATTTACAAGAATAATCTACATCTGAAAAGTCTATTCTATACTGACATTAATAGTTTGTACAATCTAGAACATTAATGTTCAAATAATACAAATTAAGCCTTCAAATGCATAAGTATATACAAACTATATACAATCTATTGCATGATTATAAGTACAAAGCGAAGGTCAAAATAACAGATAATTATACACTACTTCATTATCTTCACTTCTACTTTGTCGGTGGATCTCTTACTAGAATTGCCATGGAAAGAAAAAAAGGGTGAGAATTTTAGAAATTCTCAGTAGTTCTAATAAATAAGTGACATCGTAATATTTCCAGCTGCTTTGAGGAAAATCAAATCAATTCTTATAATTTCATACAGAAAGGTGGCTAAAGCCAAAGTATTTCCTTTTTCTTCTTAAGGTAGAAATTCAATTTTGATCATTGATCAACATTTCATACTCAAGGACTATAAAAAGTTCATACACATCATCAGGAATATATCATTGTCACTAGAATATTCACAATTTCTCATGATGGAAATATTCATTATCAAATCCATGATCTATATAAATACTAACTTCATGATGAAGTGTAACAATACATAAATCTTTATTTAGTGCTCATTAGTTATCATCTTTATAAGTATATTTTCGGGATCTATATCCTTTTATAATACTAGGTAGGAAGAGAATGTTACATCCTCACACTACCGGTAACCTAACCCTAGTCATATCTGATAAGGAAAATATTTAGGAATTACATCTAGGAATTTAGGATCACATTCCCCATCGAGGATCATTTCCAAAAATTCATATACTAAGAATTAAGATCACCGTCCTTACGAGGATCATTTCCAAAATTCAATATTGACCACCTCATACTAAAGGAATAGCAGCTAAGGATCACTTATATTCAAGGATCATATCTAATGTTTTTTAGCTTGAACACTTTACTTGTCAATTCAATACTAGCTCAACTTTAACAATTTAAAGGAGCAATTCACAATTCATTGTTCAATACTAACTCAACTTTAACTTTATAAAGGAGCAAATCATTTTCTAGTACACCTTATAAGCATATCAAGTGTACAATCGTAATTCATCTCATCATATAGACATATCTACTACACAAAATCATCATTTCACTAGTTTACTAAGTGCACATTCATATTATAAGTCACTGCATTTAATGAATTCAATCAAATCTCTTCATATTATATAATATAGAACTATATTTACTCAAAATAGGGGACTGATAATCGATTATCATGGTTTAATATTCGATTATCACCCACATATGTTTTTATTTTATAACTTGATTATCGATTATCACACTCTGATAATCGATTATCACTATTTAGTAGTGACATTCTGTAAGTTTATAATCGATTATCACCCATGAACACAACATTCTGGAAGTTGATAATCAATTACCACTCACTAGATAATCGATTATCTCTCACAATATGACATTTTGAAAAACAAGAATTAATTATCACATACTGATAATCGATTATCACTCACTATCATGACATTCTGGAAAACAATAATCGATTATCTCGTATTGATAATCGATTATCTAGTGCAATTTCATACCAAAATCAATTCTAAATCATACTAACTTCTATTTATTTCTATTCCTTCTATTAACATATCATCAAAACCTCATCACACACACACACACACACACACACACTCATTCCAACACCCATGAAGTATGACAATAAGAAATTATTGTCATCAATCTCATACATGTATATACAACCAATACATCATAACAAAGTCATAAGAAATTTATCAACTAACACTTCCATGCAAAGTTTGAAGAGCTAGAAAAGAAAGAGAGAAAGGTAATAATTATTTGAAGCTGCAAGGGACATTGTTGTAGACGAGCAAAATGAGGATGTGGATATGAGACTAACTGATGAAGATATTATGATGTACATTAGCATGAAAATTCAAGCCATGAAGGATGACGATGGTACTCCTAACGACATCATTGTCTGGCCACACTCATGCTGACTCTGACTTTGCAACTCAGCAAAACCCTCATTGTCACTAATTTGGGGTGGTTGAGCCACAAATTCAAGCTATTTTTATATTCAATATAATATTTTTTTATAACAAAAAATAGTCAATATAAAAATATATATAATATTTTATATTTTTTTCCCTAGATAAAATATTCAATCTCATATTCACTTTCTACGTTTCGCAAATTTAACCTACTTTGATCCTAGTAGGTTAAACTTGCGGAAAGTAGAAAGTGATTGTGGGATTGAATATTTTTATCATTGAGATAAAAATATATCTGTCCACTTTCTATTTTAAATTTAATCTTTAAACCAAAGTGATAAAATTAATATTTTGAATGTACCAAAAATATTAATATTTTGAAAACCATTTGGATCTTGGAATGAACTAGTGATAAAGGATTTAAGAAGATTGTATAAGATTATAGGCTTAGAACTTGGGCAATGCTAGGCACCTCGGTAATTCAAAACCCAAATGAGCCTGACTATAGAGTTGTCGGGTTTAATTCGAGCCGAATTGATTGAAATTTTAATTTTTTTTTAAATTCAATAAGTTACATTTAAGAGAATATTATTAATTTTAAAAAAATTAAAATTTAAATGATAATTAGGTTATTTTTTAATTTATTTCTCATTTGTCCCAAATTAAGTAGTCTAAATTTTTTTATTTTTCATTGATTTTAATATTTTAAAGATTAAATTCATTTTAAAAAAATAGTAGGATGGTGAGTCGGTTCTGTAATACCTTGGATAGTCATAATAGACTTGTGTATGATTACAGAGGTAGCCTAATACTAGTTTGTCATGTTTGTGTAGTTTTGTGGCTTTCTAAGCACGTTTAGTCATTTTGTTGTAACACTATGTGTGAAATATAACTGTTATTTATCTCGGAAGTGACTTAAACTGCTTAGTTAGTGGGAATAAGTGTGGAGAACTTGTTTTTAGGTCACAAATATATGAAAGTAGATGTGGTTAAAGTTTAAGAATTTTTAGAGTTAGTTTGGCATTTTTATACATACTGGTTGTGTGTTTTAGTGCCGGTTTGACCCCTAGTTGATATGAAAATATCATTTTTTAGTGAAACGGATTTTTTAATGAATCTCAGGAATTATTTTGAATCTATTGGAAGCTACAAAACTGGATTTGGAGAAATCTGAGTGTTCTTAGTAGATCGAGGTTTTGGTACCTATCCAAGAGAAGTCAAATTTAACTTTCCTTGTTAAATATCCCACGGTTGGGATGTTTGAGAAGCACAACAGAGAAGAGAAAACTTGAAGAAAGAAGGAGAAGAAAGAAGAAGGAGAAAGAGAAGGAAAGAGAGGAAAGAGACTAAAGAGAATGATCAACAATCAAGGAAGAGGAATTAAGAGGAGGTTGACTTCATCTTTAAGACTTTGAGGTAAGGGAAAACTTGTTTTTACTTCTTGACTTCATCATTTTCATTTGGTCCATGAGGGACTTGATGAAGGGTTTGGGGGTTTTGAAGTGTGATCTTGTGTTTATGGTTGTAAATGCTTGAATCTTGTTAGAAAGCTTGAGAATAGCATGGTTTTGGGTTTGCTAGAGGCATGAGAATAATTTGTCATCACTTGAACATCCTTTGAGTTGAAAATGGGGGTTTTAGGTTTAGGTTGATGAATGATTTGTGATTGGTTGATTTATGTGAAATTGAGGTTGTTTAAGAGTTACAATATGTTGATGGACCTTGTGGAAGGTTGGAAATCACTTGGAGGTGAAGTTTGAGTGATTGGAAGAATGGTAAGTTCTAATGGAACAGTACCCGAATCTGCAAAATTTTGCAGAATCCATGTTCTGTTGTTGGTGCCACGGTGCAAGGCGCTGCACGCCGCGACGTGAGTGTGATGCACGTCCAGTACTGAGAACCCGAGAGCAGGGTGCTGCGGCGTGAGGTCCAGTTTTGGACAGAAATTACTGTGTGATGCAATGGGACCTATGATAGGTGTAGTTGCTTCGTTTATACTTCTTAGTGAGTAATGAGACTCTAATAGGAGTATTTAATGAAGTGTGAATGTGTTGAATCAAATGGATTCGTAATGCTAATTATGTGAGATAATTAGGCATGATTATATACATATAATTTGTATTATGATGAATCGAGGAATTGAGTTTCCCTAAGTGTGAGAATTATTCGTGTATGCTCTTTTAAGAGTGATAAGGTACTCTTAGAAGTATTTGATAATTAGTTTGTGAAATGAATTTGGAATGCATATAAATCAATTGTGAAACTAGTTATGGGAAGTAATTAGTAATTGCATTGCATGAGATGTTTGTGAAACATATTGAGGTTTGTAATGCTAATTATGAGAATTTAATTAGACATGATGGTATACTTGATTGTATGTTTTGCCTTTTTGAAAGGTGTGAGCCCCGTAGATGTGGGTGTTCTATATCAGGTAAGACACATTGTATCCTTCCTAATATAGTGATGTTCTTAAGGATGGATTTCCTTGTTCATTATCAATAACCGTGTAGTTGATGGATTTCACTACCCGGGGGGTGGATTTCCTCTATGATAATGATGTTTGCTGGATGGACTTCCAATGCTTGTTCAAAGTTGTGGTTGTGACTTTCATTACTTTGTTCAGGATTCATGCATTCATGACATTACTATGGGATTGAAGATTCCTGGATATAGTATCACACATTATTCATTTTCATGTTTAGGATATTGCATAGACATAATCATTAGTTATAATTAAGCATAGCATGTCAATTGTATAGGCGGTTGCTATCATGACATTTTCATGCATTGCAATTGTATGGGCGATTGCGTGTTGTTGAGATGAAGTATTGTTGCTTTTATGATTGAAGTATCAACTCGATAATTGTGAATATTATTTGTTTGTATATATATATATATACTGGTATTGCAATATTTCTACTGAGATATATTTTCTCACCCCGATTGTGTTGCTATATAAATCCAGGTGTGAATTCTTCGAAAGGGAAGAAGAAGATGTATGAGGATTAGCATAATTTAAATGTTGTTTTGAGCTGAGCATATATTTGTTTTATAATTGTTTAGTTGTTTTGAGTTATGTATAACAGTATGCCCTTGAAGTTGTGATGTATATATATAACTTTTGCTTTTATGACTCTCCATATTTACTCATAATGTATGAATGATATGGGTTGGACGTTGATGTATGTTAATAGTAGCAGGGTCAATATTGAGCTATTTATTTATATGACGATATAATTGGGTAGCAAATATTGAACTGTTACAGGCTTGTCCAACCTATTAGGCTGGACTAACAAAAATGTTAATCCGAAATATACTTAACTCGACTTGACCTTGCTTTAAGTGAATTAACCCAAATGGGTCAAGTCAACCTATTTTGATAGTTTTACCCAACTCATCTAAATAGTAGTATCATAAGTTTTTCATTTAAAACAAAATAAAACTAAAACTAAAAATCTATCATAGTGGGTGATATTCGTGCTTATCCGGGCAATAAAAAGTCCAGGCATACAATATTTTACTTAGACCTTAATGTTACAATTATACGAAAGAAAAAAAAAAGCCTTAAGTTTGGATTAAGAGGAAAAAATAAAGGAAAGGATTTTTTTAAAGGTTATTTAATTTTTGTTTGGTTAAGAAATAAAAAATATATAAAAGAATGAGTATTATAAAAAAATTCAAAAAGTCTACTATAAATTTTATCTTTATTTTTAAATTGTAGATTTTCCTTTCTTCGAATCCAAAAAGAATAAAATTGTTCTACATAAGAAAAATAAAGTCAGTCCCACTTTAATTGTGAAACCTATAATAAGATTTAGTTTTATTTTATTGCCTTTATCATTCATGTTAGTTACCGTGATGATAAGTGAGATTTAAATTTAAATTAAATAGTTCTAAAAAAAGAGATTTTGATTCATATAAGTTAATTACAAATAATCAGATAAGATGAAATTTAATTTTAGATTCGTATATATTTAATGAGAAAAAGTCATAAATTAACACTAACTAAATAATAATAACCTAAAATAGATTAAACCAATTTAGAAAAGATAAACTAAAGTTCTGCCAAAATTAAAGTTCTATGTATCTAAACTAAAGTTCTTACTTTGTGTTCAATTTTAATTTTTAAAAACTACCATTACTAACTGTTTATTCAATAATCGAAATAAAAATATAAACAGAATGAAATTGTAAATATATCTCATTATTTTAGGGTTCGAATTCGAGCTTATGATGTGTTAAATTTATCAACGGCTAGCATATCATCTGACTTTTGTAGTCTATGATTTTGTGCTCAATGGTTGTGCATGTGTGAAATTTGATGTAAAACAAACTAATGTATTAAGGCAAATGCCTCATACATATTGCTATACTCGTACTTTATCAAATTTTAAATTAATAATTACAAATCTACTTTATTCTTTATGCATAGCGAACTTTAGCAGGGCATTCATGATTCTCGATCTTACCTGAACTATTTGGATTTGGTTGGACCTAACTTCGCTCAGTGTTACGGTGAGGACTCAATTAGACCCAAAATATTAATATATGGTTGAAACACGTACGCAACGCAATGATTTACAATCTTACTAAGATAGTGATATACAGAGATACCATTAACCACTAGAATTAGGCCTAGAACAAGCATGGTCGCTTCTTGAGTCCAAATCCCACTTTGGACCAAGAACGAAAAAAAAAAAATAATCAAAATTTCATACTAGGATCAAAGTAGGTTAAATTTGCTCCTTCTAGTTAATTTTTTCATATGCTCTTTTTACCTCTGTTCGTGCGAAGTCATTCACTTCGTCGTTACCAAAGCTTATCTCACATAATTATTCTCTCTAGTTAATTTTTTTGGATACACATGTACTTGTACATTATTAATTCTATTAAGAAAAGTTAGTTTAAGAAATTTTTTAGAAAATGTCAATAAAAATTATACTCTATTTTTTAGGAACGGTTTACTAAGTAATAATTATTAACACATAAGACATATATTAAGATATTATAAATCTTCAAATTTATAGAAATGATATTAATAAATTATATATATATTTTTTAATTTTAAAATTTATATATATACATAAACTAAGTTTTTTAATTTAATTTAATATATATATATATATATATATATATGTCATGTCTGTGCTTTATAGAATATAACTTAATCCACTAAAAATATTTAATAAGGAAACCAATAAATATTTGGTAATCAATCTACAGTCCGCACCCAGACTTTTGCTATAAACATCTTTTTGGAACAGAAAGGAGGACCTTCTTTACCCTCTGTTGGGATGTAAGAGAAAAAAAAAAGAAATTAGAAGAAGAGAAAATTTTAATTATTTTGTTGCTGAAATTTTCTCTTTTATTTTTTTCTTCTACTGAATAGGAGAAAATTTTGATTTTAATATTTTTTTCAATTTTCTTTAAAGCTATTTTGTGAACTTTCTAAGGTTTAGCATTTTTGTCTTCTTTCTTTTTTATGAAGTTTTTAAATTAATTAATCAAATTTTCCTTAATCCATTAAAAAGACAACAAATTATATAATATTTATTTGATGAAGTTTTTGTATGCTAGTGATTGTAAAAATAAAAAAAATACAGAACTTTTTATAAGAATAGAAATTAATGTATTTTTAATTACACATTAAATGAATAATTTGACTCAAGTATTTAAATACATTATTATTTTTTCAGCTATTTAATAAAGGTCATTTAAAGAAAATAAGAGAAAATTTAGGTGGTGAGAAGTGGTAAAAGACAAATTGAAATAATAATAGACACTTTGTTTGTTTGTTTGTTTTTATCTGGTACACTCTGTTATATATATATATATATTAAAGTTCTACTTTCGGATGATAAGGTGTTTATTGTGAGAGATAAGAAAAATAAATTTTAATTATTAAATATATATATATATATATATAAAAGTAAAGCTATTTTATCAATAGCTTTACTTTTGATGAATGATGACCTGGATATAGGTCATGGATATATATAAATTTGCGTACAAAGATTTAGCTATGTAACATGTTTAAATTTGAGAACTATATCTTGGACTAGAAACTCTGTCCCATTTGCTAAAGTATTGTTAAATTAGTCTTTGTTTCTTTTCTTTGGTACAACATTAAACAATATTATCTTCTAAAAAACAAAATACTTTGACATTGAATTGATTCAAGCTAATTATATGCATACGCGTTCAATTCATCAAGGTATCAACACACTATATAAATTATTTAACTAATATTCATTGAAGTAAGTACATGGATACAAGTCTTTTTTGAAATTGTTAGCGTAATTGATTATTCTTGATATTATAATTAATTATGATTGATTTTATAAATAATTATAATTAATTTATTACATATTTATACTTTATTATTTTTCGTTTTTGTACAAATCAAATAAAAGAAGCATATGCTCCTAGGATCACTCTACCATTTGAGCCACTCCCAATTCTAACCCTATTTAAATTGTGCTGCAATTATGTACAAATTGATTTGGGTCAATATGAAGCAGGACCCAAATCCAACCCAATTAGATTCAGGCTAATTAACTTCAGGCAGCCTAGTTTATTGTGCCAGCACGAGTACAGAGCATTGCATCATTTTCTACTTTATATTAAATAAAACTAAACACTTCAAAATATTATGTACGTGAGCACCCTGTTCTTAATCAAATTTTCCTTAATCCATTAAAAATACAACAAATTATATAAATATTTATTTGATGAAGTTTTTATATGTTAGTGATTGTAAAAATAAAAAATATAGAACTTTTTATAAAAATAGAAAATAATGTATTTTTAACTACACATTAAATGAATAATTTGAGTCAAATATTTAATAAAGGTCATTTAAAGAAAATAAGAGAAAAATTAGGTGATGAGGAGTGGCAAAAGACAAATTGAAGTAATAATAGACACTTTGTTTGTTTATTTTTTTATCTGGGACACTCCCTTAAATATATATGATAATTATATATATATATATATATATATAAAAGTAAATTTATTTTATTAATAATTTTTTTATCCGTTCCTTCTACCTTTACTCATACTAAATTATCTACTTCATCATCACCGTAACTTATCTCACATCACTATTTTTTTTTAATTAATTTTTTTGATACATATATCTTATACATGATTAGTTATTAAGAGAAGTTGGTTCAAGATGTCGTTTAGAAATTATCAATAAAAATTATGTTATATATTTTTTTGTGAGTGGCTTACTAAGTAGTAAATAATGACACACATGACATATATTAAAATATTATAAATTTTCAAGCTTATAGAAATAATATTAATGAATTATAATTTTTATTAAAATTTTATAATTATATATATATATAAACAAAATTCTTTAATTTAATATTAATATATATATATATATATATATATATATATATATATATATATATATTATCTGTATTCTATAGTTTTTTGAATTTAGCGTATCCATCTGTGTCTGTACTTTATAAAATATAACTAATCTACTCATAAATATTTAATAAGGAAACCAAAAAATATTTAGTAATCACTTTACAGTCCGCACCCAGACTTTTGCTATAAACATATTTTTGGAATGAAAAGGAGGACCTTCTTTACCCTCTGTTGGGATGTAAGAGAAAAAAAAAGAAATTAGAAAAAGAGAAAATTTTAATTATTTTGTTTCTGAAATTTTCTCTTTTGTTTTTTTCTTCTAGTGAATAAGAGAAAATTTTGCTTTCAATATTTTTTTCAATTTTCTTTAAAGCAATTTTGTGAACTTTTAAGGTTTAGCATTTTTGTCTTCTTTCTTTTTGATGAAATTTTTAAATTAATCAAAATTTCCTTAATCCATTAAAAAGACAACAAATTATATAAATATTTATTTGATGAAGTTTTTATATGTTAGTGATTGTAAAAATAAAAAATACAGAACTTTTTATAAAAATAGAAAATAATATATGTTTAACTACACATTAAATGAATAATTTGACTCAAATATTTAATACATTAGTAGCTTGTTTCAACTATTTAATAAAGGTCATTTAAAGAAAATAAGAGAAAAATTAGGTGGTGAGGAGTGGCAAAAGACAAAATTAAAGTAATAATAGACCCTTTGTTTTTTATTTCTTTATCTGGGACACTCCTTAAATATAATATATATATATATATATATATATATATATATAAAGGGAGGATCAACTTACATCAGTGTAAGTCTTTTTTCTCTTATACTCATTTTTAACCGTTAGTTTAATTTTCATCTAATGGTTACCTTTAATGAAATAATCTCAACCATTAAATAAAAGTGAAACTAACGATTGAAAATAAATGTAAGAAGAAAAATATTTAAATTGGTGTAAGCTGATCCCTCTTCTATATATATAAGTAAAGCTATTTTATCAATAGCTTTACTTTTGATGAATGCCTGGATATAGGTCATGGATATATATAAATTTGCACACAAAAATACAAAGCTAAGTAACATGTTTAAATTTGAGAACTATATCTTGGACTAGAAACTCGGTCCCATTTCCTAAAGCATTGTTAAATTAGTCTTTGTTTCTTTCCTTTGGTACAACAGTAAACAATATTATCTTCTAAAAAAAATTACTTTGACATTGAATTGATTCAAGCTAATTATATGCATACATGTTCAATTCATCAAGGTATCAACATACCATATAAATTATTTAACTAATATTCATTGAAGTAAGCACATGGAGACAAGTATTTCTTGAAAATGTTAGCGTGTATGATTGATTATGATTGACATTATAATTAATTAGTAATTGTAAAAATATAAAAATACAGAACTTTAAAAAAAATAATAATGTATTTTTAACTACACATTAAATGAATAATTTGACTCAAATATTTAATATATTATTAGTTTGTTTAAACTATTTACTGAAGGTCATTTAAAGAAAATAAGAGGAAAATTAGGTGATGAGAAGTGGCAATTGAATTAATAATAGATACTTTGTTTGTTTGTTTGTTTTTTTATCTGGTACACTCCTTAAATATATATGATAATTATATATATATATAATTATATATATATATATTTATTTATAATATTTCCACAAATATCCTATTTCTACTTCTTAATTCATAGAATAAATTACACTCTCCTCGATGTTTAAATTACATTCTCTTTTTTTTTTTTTTTTTGAAAAATTATACTTCATTCTCTTAACAGATAAAAATACATCGCACTTTAATCAATTATTTTGTTTTTTTTTAGTTAAAACTTCAATAGGTCGAATACTCAAAATTGCAAGTAGCTACTAGCCAACAGGGTTGAACTTGCAAGTGTTGGCTTTTGGGCACGTGATGACATTATTGATGCATGTTATGGACAATTAAGATGGTATTCAATAATCTCTTAAGGAATATTTCTAACAATATATAGTTAACTAGACAAAACTACACAAAGTGCACTTCAGTTGTGCCTAGCGGCCAACACCTATGACTTCGACCCTGTTGGCTCATGGATACTTTGATTCTTCGACCCTATTAGATTTTTAATGGAAAACACAAAAATTGATTAAAGTGTAGTACATTTTTATTTCTTAGGGGAGGTGAGTGTAATTTTTAAAATAGATGGGAGGACAATGAAATTTAAGCATATCTCAAAAGAGGGAAGTGTAATTTATTCTATGTTAAAAATATTATATATTTTTATTAATAAATCGCTCTATATAAACTCAACAATGGTTAGTCATAGTGAAAATAGACTGTAACCTATGTGACTTCTACTTGTAATTTTTAGATAAAGTCAAATAATATTTGTTCCAGTCTTGTTATACAAATTAAATGTGATTAAATATTTAATGATATATGTCATCCTTGGATTTACATTACGACACAGAACCTAGTGTTCACACTCATACTCCAATCCATGCAATTTAGATTGAGAAAGTCGTATTATATTAGTAATTGAGTTTAATTTTGGTCGATTATCTCTTAATGAATATATTTTTTTATACTTCTATTCAATCATATGTTGTTATATCATTAAAAGAGTTTAGCCTCTATCAATGGGTGTTGGTAGAGATTAAACTCTTTAATATTAATATTTGATGAATTACAGACCTTTAAATTGAAAACACTTCCAACTAACACATTGGTTTACTACCATTGTGGTGCTTATCTATAGTTTTGGGATACCTTAATTTAACTACGAATCAGAGAACTGATTTCATTGGTCAAAGAATTATAAAATTTGTAGAGTCAAAAAAACATCAAAATGATTACTTCAACTCCATACTATGCCCAAGTCAATGGCTAAGTTTAAGCTATTAATAAAATCATTGTAAGTTTAATAAAGAAGCATGTAAGTTGAAGGCCTAAAAACTGGCATGACACACTTAGCCAAATCTTATGAGCATATAGAAATTTCCCATAAAGTGGAAGCAACATAGAACGTGGGGACTTTCCCACATGTCAATTCAAATTATTTTTTCCCTCTAAAAGTCTTTTCATCTGACAAATTCAATAAGAATCAAATCGAATATTATTCAAACAATATAATATTTATCTCTTTCCAACTCATCAAGAGGATAAATACAGGAAGTTAATAGTGATCGAGACTATCAAATTATATTAATTTATAAACTGATTCACCAAAATACTTGCAATATAAGGTACCACTGGGTCTGTTAGTCATAGAAACCATCACCCAAGAGGGGATGAATTGAGTGATTACAAATTTTTAAAATATCATTAAGAAATTAAGCATTTTGAAGTACTCAATTAATAAATGTAGCAGAACATGCATAAATTATGTTAATATAGAATATAAAGAGTGTAGGGAAGAGTGAATCAAAATAAAAAATTTATTCTAGTTCAGCCACCAATAACTTGAGGCCTATAACTAGTCCTTAAGTGAACCACCAGAAATTTTTCACTAAACCTTCAAACTTGAACAGGTGCTTGAAAACCTTTACAACCAAAAGCACTCAACACACCTCTGGGATGCCTCACCCTTTGTGTTTGAGCCTCAAAACAAGTTTACCTCACCCTTTACAACTTTAGAGGGATACCTCACCCTCTTTACAAATAAATGATACCTCACTCTTTACTCTTTCAAGGGATACGTCACCCTCTTTTGCAAGAAATCAAAGAAAAATTAAATGATAAACTCTCACAAGAGTAGATATTACAAATTAAAACTCAATAGGTATCAATAAATCACACACTAGAGCTCAAAACTGGGGTTTATGAGAAAAGAGAGTTAAAACTCATTCAATGCTCAAGAAGTTTTGTTAGATTGATTTCTAACTTTTTTTTAATGCCCAAACACTTATATTCATAGCTCAATGCATTAAAGAGTCATTGGAAGTAGTTGGAGCATTAAATGCAAGTGAATTAGCCGTTATTTTTCATTTTCTGACACCCAAATAACAGATTATTGGTTTCACATAACATATTATTGCTTGCAAATAACAAATTATTGGTTTTATATAACAAATTATTTGCATTATTAGAAAACACTGTTACACGCGAATAACATATTAATGTGGAGCTATAATCGGTTAGGTAGTTTAAAACACAAAAGGCGTGCTACTAACTTTGTCAAATAACCTGTTATGGACACTCCATAATTGGTTATTCCTTTTAAAATAATAAGAAGCACGCTACTAACTTGTCAAGTAATCTGTTATGATTTCCAGATAATCTGTTATTGGTTCAAGATAATCTGTTATTGGTTTTAGATAATCTATTATTGGTTTTAGATAATCTATTATTGATTTTAGATAATTTGTTATTAGCTATCAAGGAAAAAGATTTCTAAAAGCCTTTGCAACCAAAGATTTCCTAAACCTTTCCAACCTTTCTAAAACCACTTTGCTCAAAATTGATAAATTTAACATCTCAATATTTGCTATCTAGATATATCGTCATATAAAAGAATAACTAATACTGGTCATGCTACTTCTAGCATACAACAACTAAACCCATAACATTTATACAAATAATTATGAAGGGTCACGATAACAAAAGTTATATATATACATCATTGCCTACAAGGGCACATTGTAGTACATAAACTTTCAAAACAACAAGATGTAGCATAATATACACACTTTGTCAACATCAAGCCTATAACTATACTAATCTTCATATATCTTCTTCTTTTCTTTCAAGGAATTCGCACTTGGATTTACATGGCAACACAATCGGGGTGAGAAATAACATATCTCAGTAGAAGCATTCCAAAACTAGTAAATATACAATCATAAAGTTAACACTTCAATCACAGAAGTACACAATTGCCCATATAATTGTAATATCATGTTATTATGTTATAGAAACAACTGCCCATACAATTCCCATGCTATGCTTAATTATGTCTAATGTGCATGTCTATGCAAGTCCTAAAAATGAATGCAGTTTCAAGATATTATGAGCCCTCAGACGTAATAAATATATTACCTACCTCAACTACTCTAGGATATGTTATGATTTATTAGGTATAGTGAGGATATGACTCATCAACACTACCCATCAAAACAAAAAGAGGATATTACATACCTCCACTGGTCAACAAAGTAAAGAGGATATTACTCACCTCCTTACTCAATAATGTAATAAGGATATTACTCACCTTATTACACACAACATAGAGAAGATATTACGCACTCCAATATGCTTCAAACAACATAAAGAAGATATTACGCACCTCAATGTATTTCTCAAACATCTCATGTAAAATAATCACTAATTACTTTCAATAATTAGCATCACAATTGATTTTTATACGTCTCAAACTCATTTCACTCACACACTTCATCAAATACTCCTAAAAGTATCTTAACACTCTTAAAAGATCATACATAAGTAATTCCAACACTTAGGGAAACTCATTTTCTCAATCCAACACAATACACAATATATGTATATGCAACTATGTCAAATTATTTTTCATAATCAACATTACAAATCAACTTAATTCAACACATTCACTCTTCATTAAATACTCCTATTAGAGTCTCAACACACTTTATGAAACATATAATAATGATCCTATCAAGTCAAGAACTTCAAAATATCAAAAATAACATTTTTGAAAATTCTGGCCTTAGACATGGGCCATGTCTGATTACACGCCCCCCTGTGTTTTGCTCTGGGAGCACTGTTTCACGAATTTCAACTGGCAAAGAGGGACAACCCCCCTCCTCATGTCTTCAGACATGGGTCGTGTTTCTCAACCAGAAACACTGCAGCAACTTCTGCAGAACCGTGGAACTATTCCATTGGTTCTTTCCCCTCCTCCAATCACTCAAACTTCACATCTAAGTAATTTTCAACCTTCCACGAGGTTCATCTACACATAGCAACTCTTATTCGTACTTTGATTTCACTATAAACCAAAGATCTTGGATAATCATCCAATATAAAACCTAAAACATCAAATCTCCACTCAAATGGAAATAAAGGTATACAAAGGTTGGAAATTCATTTTCATACACCCAACAACTCATAAACAAGCCATCCTCAAGTTTTCTAACAAGATTCAAGCCAAAAACACCTAAAATAACTCAAGACCTAACTCACCACATCAAGTTAAAACTCATGAACAAGATGAAGAGAATAGGAAAATGAGTTACAAAAAAGGTTTCCCTCTACCTCAAGATCAAGAAGATGAAGCCAATGATGGATCCAAGCTCTAGTTGATTCTTCCCCCTTCTTCCTCTTCGGTTTCTCTCTTCTGTTTTCTTTTCTTTCTTTTCTCTTCTTTTTTCTGTTTCTCAAATCTCCCAGTCGTGGGATATTTAACAAGGGAAGTCAAATTTGACTTCTCTTGGATAGGTACCAAAACCCCGATTTGCTAAGAACACCTAGATTTTACCAAATCTAGATTTCTAACTTCCAACAAGTTTAAAATAAATCATAAGATTCATAAAAATTCCTGTTTCACCACTTCCATAATTTTTCATATCTGTTGGGGGTCAATCCGGCATTAAAACACAACCAATATGTTTAAAAATGTCAAACCAACTCCGATTAACCTTAAACTTTAACTACATCTACTTTCACACATTTGTGACTTAGAAACAGACTCTTCATATTTATTCCCATTAACTGAGTAGTTTAAACCATTTTCGAAGCAAATAACAGCTATATTTCACATATAGTGTTACAACAAAGTGCCTAAACATGCTCAAACAGTCACAAAAATTCATAGGCATGACAAACTAGTATTAGGCTACCTCCATAAACACATACAAGTCTATCATGTTTATCTAGGGTATTACAGTAATTATTTTTACAAGTATTGAACATGATTTTTCATAGAGATTTAAGTTGAATAAAAATAAGATATCAGTTTAGTGTGATCGCTCTTTACCTTTACACAAATTTGAAATGGTTGTGCAAAGATCAAGTCCCAAGGATCTTCAAGTTTTGCTTATAGGACTTAGATCTTGTGTAAAGGTAAAGAGGAATCAAACTAAGCTCATATCTTGTTTTTATTCAACTTAAATCTCTATGAAAAATCATGTTTAATACTTGTGAAAATATTTATCAAATTTGAACAAAATGGTTTTAAAAAGTTTTCAATAACAAATTATCTAAAATCAATAACATATTATCTGAAATCAATAATAGATTATCTTGAATCAATAACAGATTATCTGGAAATCATAATAAGTTATTTGACAAGTTAGTAGTGCACCTCTTGTTGTTTTAAAAGGAATAACTAATTATGGAGTGTCCATAATAGGTTATTGGACAAAGTCAATAGCGCGCATCTTGTTTTTTAAACTACCTAACCGATTATAGCTTTACAATAATATGTTATTTGTAATAGCCCAATATTTGCTATCTAGATATATAGTCATATAAAAGAATAACTCAATACTGATCATGCTACTTCTAACATACATCAACAACTAACCCATATTATTCATACATAATAAGTAATATGGAGAGTTACAAAAGCAAAAGTTATATATATACATCACAGCCTCAAAAGGGCATACTGTTATACATAACTCAAAACAACTAAGCAAATATAAAACATATATAAGCTCAGCTCAAAATAGCATCTATACTATGCTAGTCATCATACATCATCTTCTTCCCTTTCGAAGAACTCGCACCTGGATTTACATGACAATACAAACAGGGTGAGAAAACATATCTCAGTAGAATTATTCCAATACTAGTATATATACACGTATACAATCTGATAATATTTATAATTATCGAATTAACATTTCAAACACAGAAGTATAATTGGCCATACAATTGTAATGTATGATTATATTATGATTAGCAATCGCCCATACAATTGTCATGCCATGCTTAATTATATCTAATGTGTATGTCTATGCAAGTTCTAAGAATGAATGCAGTTTCAAGATGTCATGAGCCCTCAGACGTATTGAGGATATTACCCACCTCAGCTACTCTAGGATATGTTATGATATGTTATGGTTTATCAGGCATGGTGAGGATATGATTCACCAACACTATCCATCAAAACAACAGAAGATATTACTCACCTCCACTGGTCAAATAAAGCAAAGAGGATATTACTCACCTCATTACTCAACAATGTAATAAGGATATTACTCACCTTATTACACTCAACATAGAGAGGATATTATGCACCTCAATATGTTTCAAACAACACGAAGGATAATACATACCTCAATGTATTTCACAAATAATAGAGGGGATATTATTTACCAATCTATTCAACAAACACATAGAGAGGATATGACTCACCCCAATATGCTTCAAACATCTCATGCAAAATAATTACTAACTACCTTCTATAATTAGCATCACAATTGATTTATATGCATCTTAAACTCATTTCCTCAATCCAACATAATACACAATATGTATATAATCATGTATAATTATTCCACATAATTAGCACTACGAATCCATTTGATTCAACACATTCACACTTCATTAAATACTCCAACTTGAGTCTCATCACTCGCTAAGAAGTATAAAAGAAGAAACTACTCCATTGAAAGACTCTAAGGCAATACACACAACATCTAGTTGGTTTCTGGCATTCACGTCGTGACATCCTTGCGCCATGTCACAGCGCGCACCCCTATTCTTCAACACGTCGGGGCACTCAAAGTGCTACGTCGCAGCGTCCAACTCTTGAGTCCCAAATTCTGGGTGTACATCACACTCACGTTGCGGCATTCTACGCCTTATGCCGCAGCGCCCACTGCAGAACTTGCATTCTGCAGAATTCTATAGATACATGTACTATTCCATTGGAACTAAACCTTCTTCTAATCACTCAAAAATCAATTTCAAGTGATTTCCAACCACCATCAAGGTCCAACTACACAAAACAACTCTTAAACCACTTCAATTTCATTCAAAATTAAAGATCATGGAAAATCATCCAAAACAAAACCTAAAACCCTAAAAATCATCTCAAGTGGGATTTAAGGCATACAAGGGCTGGAAATCCATTTCCTTACACCCAACAACTCAAAAATAAGTCATCATCAAGTTCTCCAATAAGATTTAAGCCAAAAAGACCAAAATCACATTATAAGTCCATCATTCACATCAAGCAACCTAAATAGCCTAATGAAGAATATGAAAAGAAAGTGTGAAACCAAGGTTTTCCCCTACCTCAATTCCCAGAAATGAAGTCGATTAGTCGTTTCTTTGAAAAGCTAAGCTCTCTCCCTTGTTTGGATGAAGATCCTTCTCCCTTAACACTTTGAGTTCCCTTCTCTTTTCCTTTTCCTTTAGAAGCTGTGAGATGAGAAGATGAGAATGAGAACCACTTCTCATTTTGGCCTTGAATAGGCCAGCAATAGAAACAAAGGGTCGTGCCCCTCTTATTTTGGTCACTTAAGTGACCAAAATTCACATGAACAGTTAAGAACGCTTAGTTATCACCAAACCAAGTTTCCCAACTTCCAACAAGCTTAAAATAAATCCTAAGATCCATTAGAAATCTTGTTTTACTATTTTCATAATTTTTCATATCTACTAGGGGTCAATTCGACACTAAAACACATAACCAGTATACCTAAAAATGTCAAACTAACTCTGATATTTCTCAAACTTTAACCACATCTACTTCCACACAGTTGTGACTTGAAAACAAGTTCTCCACACTTATTTCCATTAACTGAGTAGTTTAAGTCACTTTCGGAGTAAATAACAGCTATATTTCACATATAGTGTTACAACAAAGTGCTTAAACGTACTCCGACAGTCACAAAATTTTAGAAGCATGACAAACTAGTGTTAGGCTACCTCCGTAACTATATACAAGTCTATCATGACTATCTAGGGTATTACATTATTCGCATCTAACAGTATTTTCTAATAACGCAAATAATCTGTTATGTAAAACTAATAATTTGTTATTCGCGAGCAATAATCTATTATGTGAAACAAATAATCTGTTATCTGGGTGTCAGAAAATAAAAAATAATAGCTAGTTCACTTGCATTTAATGCTCCAACTACTCCCAATGGCTCTTTAATGCATTGAGCTATAAATACAAGAAATATTGCTTGCATTGAAAACAAAATTGAGACTTTGAAAAATAAATATGCTTTTCTTGATGAAGAAATGTCTTTGAAATATGAAACCTCAACTTCTTGTGAAAAGTATATTGATCAAGTTGAGGACTTATCTTCCCAATTTTTCAAAGCTAATGATTTTAATTATTTACATTTTATGTTTAATAAGAATGAAATTAATATTATTCCACATAGAAATTCAAGCAAGACTTATGGTAAAAATAGTTTAGAATGTATTAACAATAAAATGCTTAAGTTTTCCAAGGATGATCTTCAAAGGACCAAGCCATCATTGAATTTAATTGTTTTCAATTTTTGTAGTCATTTAGGACATATTTCTCATTTATGCAATTATAGAAGAAATCCTTATATGAGAAATAATATGATATGTGTTCCTAAAGATCTTAAAGGCTCTAATATTAACATTCAAGGACCCAAGATGAAGTGGGTACCAATATGTCCTCCTAATGCTTCAATTATGCATCAAATTTCTCAAAAGGGTGGGCTAATTGATCAAAAGAAAGAGGAATAATTAAGGAGAATACTTCCAAAGCCCAATAGTAGAAGTTTTGTTCAAAGAATGAAGATGGCTTCAACCAAAGCTTCTCAAGCATAAAATGTATAACTTGAAAAGTTCAATACTCCAAAAGAGAAACAATGTATAAGAAAAAGTATTTCCTTGATTACCAAGGCCAAGGTATCAAAAACTTTTATTTCTTATGCACCTTCACTTATAAAGTCAATAAATTTGATGTATATTCCTTGTAAGCCTTAAGTGATTGATAGAATCATATGTACTTAGTAAAATTTGAATATTATGTTTAGCTCATAATTATGTTCATTCTTATTATACCATAGCTCATTAATTTGTTATATATCTTAGTACATAAGGTTCTACAATGCTTAGGTATGCTTGCTATGCTTTGAATTGCCTATATATCATGAAAGTAAGTATGCTATTGGCTATATATTTAATGGTAATTGATTATTTAATTTGTTGTGCTCTATTTACATACTATGAAAAAAAATGATCTTTATGAGAGCATAATGAATTAATAATCAATGACTAACATCTATGGATTCAAAATTGGTGGATACCAAAGAAAATACTTTAAATTGTGTTGTAAAGTGACTATTAGTTCAAGCATGCATTGAAGTGAAATTCAACTATGTTACTTAAGGTTGGGAAAATTGAAATGTTCCAAGTTCTCCAAGAGTGATGAAAACATAAAAAAAATGAAATGAAGAACCAAAACATTCTCAAGGAGACTTGAGGCATAGAAGTTGGAGTCACCTACAAAAACTCTAAGAGTACACTTTTGCATATGTGGATAAATGAGAAGAGTTGAATGAAGAGGGACATGAGGAGACTTTCTTCAAGTACAAAGGAATGGAATACTTAATGGAAGAAAGCTAAAACTCAAAGGACAAATAAATGAAGAACATTCTAAGAATCATCACTCTCTATCTAAATCAATAAGTATCTTTATCCCTAAGTTATTGTGGTATTTTATATACTATGAATTATATGATACTTGTTGATAAATTGATCTTAAATGATTAGATGATTTCCTTACAATAGAAGTATGCTTAGCATTGACAAAGTGCCTAATTGGATATTAACATGCTAATTTTTCATTGCATATAGGGTGGATGATGTTAGTTCTATACATGCTTTGATCTCTATAACATATTTCATCAAGGTAAATGTTTGATATCTATTATTCTCTTGATCTATGGTAGAATACTAAGAATTTGGTAAATGTAATTGGCTGCCTTTTGATCAATGAATGAAAATATGTTATTTGAGTTTCATTCTGTTTGCCTTGTTGAATATTGATAAATTGATTTATTGACTTGAGCGTCAGAGATTCCCTCAATTTTGTTTTGTAGTACTTGATCCATGTTTAAGTCATCCAATCTCAAATCCCAAGTTCCTGCTAATGAAAATGCTTTCTGGTATTTCTGAAGAAGAATAATCCATTATTGGGCTCAAATAACCTGTTATTTGGTGTTTAAAGTGAATAGGACAATGAGACCAAGCTAAAATGATCTTCTAAAAGGCATAGGGTCTTATTTAAAAGGCTAAATTCCTAAGAAAAATCTATTTTTGATGCTAGAATAATTTGTTATGGCAAGCAAATAACATATTATTTGTTTTTGGCAATGATTTTTTGTTTCCTTCTTTGTCAAAATTTATATGTTGCCCCATCTTTTATATCATGACAAAAGAAGGAGAAAAAGCTTGAGTTCTTTGTTGAGAAAAGATAGGTTAAATTAAAATTAATCTTGGATTCCAAAAGTAAGGGAGAACTGTGCATCTCTGATCTAATCACCTCTTGAAAAATAGAGGGGGAGTAAGTCTCTAACACCTTTTTGTGAGTTTCAATTTATTTGAACTAACTCTTTTCTCAATGGTTGTTTGTCGTCATTAAAAAGGGAGAGAATGTAATTAGCATTGACAATGACAATGGTTTTGATGATAACAAACAATAAAGAAATGGTTGTGTAAAGTTATCAAGTCCCAAAGATCTTCAAGTTTAGCTTATAGGACTTAGATCTTGTGTAAAGTTAAAGATGAATCACACTAAGCTCATATCTCATTTTTATTCAACTTAAATCTCTATGAAAAATCATGTTTAATACTTGTGAAAATATTTATCAAGTTTGAGCAAAATAGTTTTAGAAAGGTTGGAAAGGTTTTAGGAATCTTTGGTTGCAAAGGCTTTTAGAAATCTTTTCTCTTGATAGCCAATAACAGATTATCTGAAATCAATAGCAGATTATTTGAAATTAATAACAAATTATCTAAAACTAATAACAGATTATCTTGAACTAATAACAGATTATTTAGAAATCATAACAGGTTATTTGACTAGTCAATAGTGCACCTCTTATTGTTTTAAAAGGAATAACTGATTGTAGAGTGTCCATAACATGTTATTTGACAAAGTCAGTAGCATACCTCTTGTTGTTTTAAAAGGAATAACTGATTATGGAGTGCCCATGACAAGTTATTTGACAAAGTAAGTAACACGCCTCTTATTTTTTAAACTACCTAACTGATTATGACTTCATAATAATCTGTTTTTAGCATGTAACAATGTTTTTTGATAACGCAAATAATTAATCTTTTATGTAAAACCAATAATCTGTTATTTGCGAACAATAATCTGTTATGTGAAACCAATAATCTGTTATATTGGTGTTAGGAAACCAAAAATAATGTCTAGTTCACTTGCATTTAATGCTCCAACTACTCCCAACGGTTCTTTAATGCATTGGGTTATAAATACAAGTGTTTGGGCATTAAAGAAAAGTTGAAAATCAATCTGACAAAGCTCCTTGAGCATTGAATACGAGTTTTAACTTTTTTTTATTATCATAAACCCTTGTTTTGAGCTTTAGTGTGTGATTCCTTGATACACATTGAGCTTCAATTTATAATATCTACTCTTGTGAGAGTTTATCATTTAATTTTTATTTGATTTCCCGTAAAAGAGGGTGAGGTATCCCTCAAGAGATAAAAAAGTGAAATATCCCTTGAAAAAGTAAAGGGTGAGGTATTCCTCTAAAGTTGTAAGGGGTGAGGTATCCCTATTTTAAGACTCAAGCACAAAGGGTGAGGCATCCCAGAGGTGTGTTGAGTTCTCATGATTGTAAAGGTTTTTAAGCACCTATTCAAACTTGAAGGTTTAGTGAAAAATCTTGGATGGTTCATTTGAGGACTGGATGTAGGTCACAAGTGATTGGTGGCTGAACCAAGATAAATTCTTAAGTTTGATTCTCTCTTCCTTACACTCTTTATATTCTATATTAACTTAATTTATGCATGTTCTGTTACATTTATTAATTGAGTGCTTCAAAATGCTTACTTTCTTAATGGTGTTTTAAAAATTTATAATCACTCAATTTACTCCCCTCTTGGATGATGGCTGCCGTGGCTAATAAGTGATATCAAAGATTCATGCTCTGTTGAAAAGTTAACCGCTTATAGTTAAAGATCCTTGTTTATTGGCAACCATTGAAAGCTTTTCAAAATGGAAGGTTTTGAAATTGATGAATTGCCATTTTTTGATGGCGTGCATTTTGTTTATTGGAAAGACAGAATGAAGTTTTATATGCAATCTATTGATTTAGATTTGTGGAATGTTTTGTTTGATGGATTTTCTCCTAAACCAAAATAGGGTCGAGCCCTTAGATCACTCCAATTAACCAATCAGATTAGAGGTTAACATGAGGGAAGGTTAAAGAATTGATTAGTAGAAAGCAATTAAAAATTGTATATAGAATTAAGTAAATAACCAATTTAAGGAAATCAACTAATCTTGAGTTTAATTCATCCTTGATCACTAGGAATTCATTGGCCTTAGAATACATCAAAAAGCCTTAAGATGATCCATGAATTTTCTACTAGATAAGCATCTAGAATTTCGTTAATCAATGTTAAACGAATTAAGCACACATCTAAGCTATAATTAACCTAAAAACCAGAATTCAACCAAGCTAAACAATCCATCAAACATCTTTAATGCATTGTTTAGTCTCTACAATCCTTCTTAAACTTTTGGTAATTATGCAATTATGACATCAACATCCAAATCAAATTCAGCAATTCAATCCAAATTCAATCAAAATCAAAAGAGGTAGAAGACAAACTTGGTTAATAATTAAATGTAGAACAATCAAAAAAATATCTCAAAATTAAACATCAAATTTTTAATCCCTAGGATTGATTAAAAGGTTATAGCCCTCCATAGGTGGGAGGGAAGAAATGCAGAAAAAGGAAAAAAAAAACTAGAGAGAAAGGAGACGAAGAGAGAAGGTGAAAAGTGTTGAATGAATTGTGCCCCTCATTTTCTACTGGTCTAACCCTATAACTAACTCCTCTTTTGGCCTTACATGATTAGAATCCCATTAGGTATAAAGTTAGGTTAATTAGGAATCATTAGGCCCAAGTACCATGTCATTTGGAGGCCTAAAACTCAAGTTATGCTCAATTAAGTGGCCTAACTTGCCAGCAACACGCCCTTGACTTCCACCTTCAATTGCATGTTCAAAATGACGTAGTTCAGCTTAGGAGCCTTCATAGGCATCGTAGCTTTGTGTCTCAGCTTTCGTTTGGACCTAGTTTGACATCCATTAGACTCCTATAACTCAAGATATGGGCTGATGAGTGCGCAGAGATCAAGCTGTCAGGATCAACACTTTGACTTTTGCTTCAACTCTAGTTTAAATTATCCAAAGTGTGATCTAGCTCCTGAGATCTTTATGAAACTTGTAGAGATTTGTCTTATCTTTCTTATAAGACTAGAATCACATCAATTAGATATTTGGAACTCGAAGTATAGCCAAATTATTGAACATTACCAAATAGACAAATTAAGGCCAAATCATGTGACAATTCATTCAATGATCCAATTAAGTATAATATCATAAATGTGAAAGAATCAACTTAACAAAGCCAAATTGGACCCTAAGAAGCCTGGTGAGAGGACAATTAAATGAATAAAATATTTTTCTATTAGCAGTATCTGTTGTGGTCAAAATAATATTTTCGATTACAAATTAAAGTCAAAGGCTTAGTATTAAGCTTAAGGCAATGTTGAGGTCTTCGATTTGGTTATGGCAATATTGAGGCCTTCCTTTTGGCTAAGAATTGAAATTGTAAGTGCAGTTTTCAAACAAGAGATTTGATAAGATTGAAGATTGAAGATTAAAAAGATTTAATGGAACTTGGAATTATTTAAGATTGTCTTAAAGTTGATTTGATTTTGGATAGATTTGAGCAGTTAGATATTCAAAATTCAAATTGGTTTTTAAATTTGAAACATAGCAATTTTTAGAGGTTAAGTATTCTTTTTAAGACCAAAGTAAGTGTCATTGTCAGAATTAGAAAGTGAAGTCCAAAACACTTGTCAACATCTTATAAGAAAGACAATTACTTATTCTGTCTATAAATACCTAAGGGGATGAAGACATCAAGATAGTTAGAAACACTTGCATACATTGTTCACAAGTCCTATAAGTCACTTTGATGCCTATGGACAAATTAACACAGAGATTAGCCAAGTATACTTTCTACCCTACCTTATTTTATGATTTCTTTCAATAATGCAAGTTCTATTTTCATTCAACATTGTTTTAAGTGTTTCTTTTCATCTCCTGAATGAATTATCTTTGATCATTTGATTTCTTTTACTTTTGTTGATTTACTTTGTTCTTAGTTTACCTTGCATTACTCTCGATTGTTTCATTTACTTTGCATTGTCACTTTAATTTGGATTATTTCCGGTTGCTATACTTCATTTTTGTATTTTCATTTCTGCAATTAGAATTGCGTTGCACTTTTATTGTTTGACATTTCATTTATATTAATCCTATGGAATTCACTATTACATTTATTATTCTTTACTTTTCGAAATTATCTACATTCTTTGTCTTAATATTATTTTTGCAAACCACTAAAAACTTAAAAGTCTTTTTAAAAAAGGAGATTCCCTTCCCAAATTAAGAATTAAAATTGAATTTGCCTTTTACATACAAACAAATCTGAATAAACAAGGTAATAATCATTCGGGAGAATAATGAATGAAAAGTTTCAACCCCAAGATGCGTAACTTCGATCAAAGGGTCCTTATCACCTACCCAAGATAGCATTTTCTCATATAACTTTTCAAATATATCATTTTAGTAATATTGGCTATATAGCATTTTCTAGCTGTAACTTTTCCCAAATATTCTCCTTATATCGTCTTTCTTTTGACTCAATTTATTAGCTTTACAAATTCATCTGGAAATTGAGTTCATAACCAAGGAATTAAGTATACGTAATAATCACTTGGGAGAATAATGAATGAAATGTTTCAACCTCAAGATGCCTAACTTCGACCAAAGGGTCCTCGATCCCCCACCATAGATAGCATTTTCTCATATATATACTACTTCAAATATATCATTTCAGTAAAATCGGCTATATAGCATTTCCTAGCTAGAACTTTTCTCGAATGTTATACTTATATCTTTTTTTCTTTTGACTCGTAATTTATACTTACATCTTTCACGTTGTTTCAGTGGCTTGCAAGTAGGTAAATGTCGATGAAAAATTTTCTTCTTTATTTGGATGTAGTGCCAATCAAACTCCACTATACATTCTCAGTGACTGAGTGGGATAAGGTATTTCAGGCGGCCTCAATCCGATAATAACAATAATGAATATTCAACTTCTGCTACAGATTTATACTTAGAAAAAAATCAGCTTTTTGGTCCGTAAACATGTGTTCAAAAAGGAAGGTTTCCCTATTAGAAAGCTAGGCACATGTCACCGCACTTTCTATATTGCCACAGTACACACGCCTCCAGCTATTACATGCTTGACGACCTCACTAGCTTTTCTCAACTATAAATAGCATGCTCTGATTATCCCTCTATATATAAACACTTCTAACTACTGATATAGCTTAGATAAGTATTCGATCAGTTTCATACCCTTGCGTTCCAAACGCAGTGACCTTTGACTTTTATTGACCCGTGTCATAATGGCAGCTATGAGGGGTTTAGCTCTTCTTGTTTTGCTTATTGCAATCAATGCGGTAGTGTCTGAAAGTAGAGTGGCAAGAAAGGACCTGGGAATTGGGTTGGGTGCTGGGGTAGGTATTGGACTTGGCGGTGCAGGCTCTGGTGCAGGAGCAGGGTCTGAGTCCGGTTCTGGATCTGGGTCAGGCTCTGGTAGTTCTGATTCTGGAGCAGGTTCTTATGCAGGATCTCATGCTGGGTCTGGGGCTGGGTCAGGCTCTTCTGGAGCAGGTTCTGAAGCAGGGTCTCATGCCGGGTCTGGGGCTGGATCAGGCTCTTCTGGAGCGGGTTCTGAAGCAGGTTCATATGCAGGGTCTCACTCTGGGTCAGGATCTGGTGGTCATGGAAAGTGAAATTATGCATGTAAGCTAGAATAAAGATCTAGTTGGAGAAAAGAACAAGATAATGTATCACCATCAGTTTACTATATACATCATATAATTAGCAAACAAATAAGTTGTTGTCTTCGTATTGTCAAAAAAAAAGAAAAAAAAGAAAGTTGATGTCTTCATATATATATGCATGTGTCCAACGTTATTTTCCTACATGTTACATGGAGTCGTAAGTGCATTAAGTACTGTTGTGAGTCATGTTTCCCCATTCAATAATGTAAGATTCTTCCAGTGTTGGTTGCTTAACTCGTTTACTCTAATTGACTACCTGTTGCTTTATACTGATTTATCCAGCAACTACTATTCTATAACACTAATTAATTAAGGCTTCATGTTAGTAGCAACTGCTAATAATTTATATTTCCATCTTAAGGTACCGTTTAACACATGAGATTAAGTTTAGAATTGAACTTTAAAATTAGAGTTGAATATCTTAATTTTAATTATTTAATTTGGAGTATATATTAAAATTAGTATTTCAATTCTTAATACAATTTCATAAAATTAAATAATAACTAATGTATACTATTTTTAATTCTTGACTTAGACCTCAGAACGTTCAATTTTAAGTACCAAAAATCAAAGTTAAAAATACTATATTATATTTTTTTGATCATTATCTTTGTCATCATAGTACTCTAACAACTATTGCGGCGGTTTGTTCACGTGGGCATTGGCATTGTCTGGTCATTGTCGCCATGAGCACGTTCTAACCACATCATCACCAATATACTTTAGCGTCCAACATCATTTTAGACATATTAACGCAACCAACGATGTTGCCGTAACTGACAACATTCTCTATTTAATTTTTTTATAATAGTTTTAAATTCTTTTTATTTATCAATTTAAAATTAATTATTTTTATATTCTTTATAAATAACTCAAACAATAAAAATTTGATCTAGTTTAGAGTTATAATTTTATATCTTAATTTATTTATTTTTATCTTAAACATAAAAACTAAAACTCTAAGTTAATTTCACTTGTGATATAATTAGAATTAAAATTAGAATTATGAAATGTAAATTCAAATGTCATCTAAACGGACGACAAGCAAATTTCGCTTCTAGCCAAGATAATGTTATTTGGATACTGTTATACGTATATAAAAATTTACAAATCTTTATAACTAAAAATAATAATTTACACATCTTTTGACATTATTAGATTTTTCTTTGGATATGTGCGACATTAAATCAAAGTTTTTCTGCATATATAAATGAACATGCAATCTAATAATTCGTATACTGAATGTGTGTTTTAATGTCAGATTGACTAATAACAGACAAGAAAAATTATAGTAATAGTAAAATGAGATTTTTGATGAATTTTAAGATTTATTTTAAACTTATTAAAAGTCAGAAAAGTTGGTTTAATAAAATCTAAGTACTCTTAACAAGTCAGGAGTTACAACGATGGCACTAAAGCGGCCAAAAGCCTCACATTTACTCTCATTTATGCTGCCTTGACTTTCTTGCTTATAAATGAGATATTTCTCTCATTTATCATCACTTCTCACGGCTACAACAGGGAAAGACCAAGGAAAAGGAAAGAAGGAACTTAGAAGACAAGAACTAACCATCAAAGAGGAGGAAGAAGATAGAGGAAGAGAGGAGCTTCTAAGCTCATTCTTTCAAGACCCTAAAGGTAGGGGCAACTTGCTTTGACACTTTTCGTCCTTTTTCCCCTTGTTATTCATGAGAGTTGACTTGATGTGAGAAATAGGTTTTGAATGTGATTTTGTGTTCTATGCTTGAATTTTGTTATGGAACTTGAGAATGACCTTTTTTTGAGTTGTTGGATGCATGAAGATGAATTTTCATCCCTTAGTTTCCTTGTATTCTACTTTTGTTTTTTTGACTCTCCATATTTACTCATTATGTATGAATGATATGGGTTAGATGTTGACGTATGTTAGTAGTAGTAGGGTCAATATTGGGTTATTCATTTATATGATGATATATTTGGGTAACAAATATTGGGCTATTACATGAGGAGTGGCAAAAGACAAATTGAAGTAATAATAGACACTTTGTTTGTTTGTTTCTTTATCTGGTACACTCCCTTAAATATATATGATAATATATATATATATATATATATATATATATATATAATATTTCCACAAATATCCCATTTCTACTTCTTAATTCATAGAATAAATTACACTCTCCTCATTGTTTAAATTACATTCTCTTCTTTTTTATTTTAAAAAATTATACTTCATTCTCTTAAGAGATAAAAATACACTGTACTTTAATAATTTTTTTTTGTTTTTTTATTAAAACTTCAACAGGTCGAATACTCAAAATTGCAAGTAGCTACTAGCCAACAGGGTTGAACTTGCAAGTGTTGACTTTTGGGCACGTGATGACATTATTGACGCACGTTATGGACAATTAAGATGGTATTCAATAATCTCTTAAAGAATATTTCTAATAATGTATATATAGTTAACTGGACAAAACTACACAAACTACACCTCAGTTGTGCCTAGCGGCCAACACCTTTGACTTCGACCCTGCTGGCTCATGGATACTGTAACTTTGAGTCTTTGACCCCATTAGATTGTTAATGGAAAACACAAAAATTAATTAAAGTGTAGTACAATTTTATTTTTTAAAGGAGGTGAGTGTAATTTTTAAAATAGATGGGAGGACAATGAAATTTAAGCATATCTCAAGAGAAAGAAGTGTAATTTATTCTATGTTAAAAATATTATATATTTTTATTAATAAATTGCTCTATATAAACTCAACAATGGTTAGTCATCATGAAAATAGACTGTAACCTATGTGACTTTTACCTGTAATGTTTAGATAAAGTCGAATAATATTTGTTCTAGTCTTGTTAGACAAATTAAATATGATTAAATATTTAATGATATATGTCATCTTTGGATTTACATTACGACACAGAACCTAGTGTTCACACTCATACTCCAATCCATGCAATTTAGATTGAGAAAGTCGTATTATATTAGTAATTGAGTTTAATTTTAGTCGATTATCTCTTAATGAATATATTTTTTTATATTTCTATTCAATCATATGTTGTTATATCTTTAAAAGAGTTTAACCTCTATTAATGGGTGTTGGTAGAGATTAAACTCTTTAATATTAATATTTGACGGATTACAGACCTTTAAATTGAAAACACTTCCAACTAACACATTGGTTTACTACCATTGTGGTGCTTATCTATAGTTTTGGGATACCGTAAACTTTAACTACGAATCAGAGAACTAATTTCACTGGTCAAAGAATTATACAATTTATAGAGTCAAAAATATCAAAATGATTACTTCAACTCCATACTATGCCCAAGTCAATGGATAAGTTTAAGCTATTAATAAAATCATTGTAAGTTTAATAAAAAAGCATGTAAGTCGAAGGCCTAAAAACTGGCATGACACACTTAGCCAAATCTTATGAGCATATAGAAATTTCCCATAAAGTGGAAGCAACATAGAATGCGGGGGCTTTCCTACATGTCAATTCAAATTATTTTTTTCCCTCTAAAAGTCTTTTCATCTGACAAATTCAATAAGAATCAAATCGAATATTATTCAAACAATATAATATTTACCTCTTTCCAACTCATCAAGAGGATAAATACTAGAAGTTAATAGTTGTCAAGACTATCAAATTATATTAATTTATAAACTAATTCACTAAAATACTTGCAGTATAAGGTACCACTGGGTCTGTTAGTCATAACAACCATCATCCAAGAGGGGGGTGAATTGAGTTATTACAAATTTTTAAAACACCATTAAGAAATTAAACATTTTGAAGTACTCAATTAATAAATGTAACGAAACATGCATAAATTACGTTAATATAGAATATAAAGAGTGTAGGGAAGAGAGAATCAAAATCAAGAATTTATTTTCGTTCAGCCACCAATAACTTGAGGCCTACAACCAGTCTTTAAGTGAACCACCCGAGATTTTCCACTAAACCTTCAAACTTGAACAGCTGCTTGAAAACCTTTACAACCAAGAGCACTCAACACACCTCTGGGATGCCTCACCCTTTTGTGCTTGAGCCTCAAACCAGGGATACCTCACCCTTTACAACTTTAGAGGGATACCTCACCGTCTTTACAAACAAATGATACCTCACTGTCTTTACAAACAAAGGATACCTCACCCTTTACTCTTTTAAGGGATACCTCACCATTTTATCTCTTGAGAGATACCTCAACCTCTTTTACAGGAAATCAAAGAAAAATTGAATGATAAACTCTTACAAGAGTAGATATTACAAATTAGAACTCAATGAGTATCAAGGAGTCACACACTAGAGCTCAAAACTGGGGTTTATGAGAAAAGTGAGTTAAAATTCGTGTTCAATGCTCAAGAAGCTTTATTAGATTGATTTCCAACTTTTCTTTAATACCCAAACACTTATATTCATAGCTCAATGCATTGAAGAGTCATTGGAAGTAATTGGAGCATTAAATGCAAGTGAACTAGCCATTATTTTTTCGTTTTCTAACACCCAGATAATAGATTATTGGTTTCACATAACAGATTATTGCTCGCAAATAACAGATTATTGGTTTTACAAAATAGATTATTTACATTATTAGAAAACACTGTTATACGCGAATAACAGATTAATGTGAAGCTTAATCGGTTAGATAATTTAAAACACAAGAGGCGCACTACTAACTTTGTCAAATAACCTATTATGGACACTCCATAATTGGTTATTTCTTTTAAAATAACAAGAGGCGTGCTACTAACTTGTCAAATAATCTGTTATGGTTTTCAGATAATCTGTTATTTGTTTTAGATAATCTATTATTGATTTTAGATAATTTGTTATTAGCTATCAAGGAAAAAGATTTCTAAAAGCCTTTGCAACCAAAGATTTCCTAAACCTTTCCAACCTTTCTAAAACCACTTTGCTCAAAATTGATAAATGTAACATCCTAATATTTGCTATCCAGATATATCGTCATATAAAAGAATAACCAATACTGGCCATGCTACTTCTAGCATACAACAACTAAACCCATAACATTTATACAAATAATTATGGAGAGCCACAATAACAAAAGTTATATATATACATCATTGCCTACAAGGGCACATTGTAATACATAAACTTTCAAAACAACAAGATCTAGCATAATATACAAGTTTTGTCAACATCAAGCCTATAACTATACTAATCTTCAAGCATCTTCTTCTTTCCTTTCAAAGAACTTGCACCTGGATTTACATGGCAACACAATCGGGGTGAGAAATAACATATTCCAGTAGAAGTATTCCAAAACTAGTATATATACAATCATAAAGTTAACACTTCAATCACAGAAGTACACAATTGCTCATACAATTGTAATATCATGTTATTATGTTATGGAAACAACTACCTATACAATTGACATGTTAAGCTTAATTATGTCTAATGTGTATGTTTATGCAAGTCCTAAGAATGAATGCAATTTCAAAATATTATGAGCCCTCATATGTATTAAGGATATTACCCACCTCAACTACTCTAGGATATGTTATAATTTATCAGGCATAGTGAGGATATGACTCACCAATACTACCTATCAAAACAAACAGAGGATATTACTTACCTCCACTGGTTAACAAAGCAAAGAGAATATTACTCACCTCTTTACTCAATAATGTAATAAGGATATTACTCACCTTATTACACACAATATAGAGAGGATATTGCGCACCCCAATATGCTTCAAACAACACAAAGAGGATATTACACACCTCAATGTGTTTCTCAAACATCTCATGCAAAACATCACTAAAGTACCTTCAATAATTAGCATCACAATTCATTTATATACGTCTCAAACTCATTTCACTCACACACTTCATCAAATACTCCTTAAAAGAACATACATGAGTAATTCCAACACTTAGGGAAACTCATTTCCTCAATCCAACACAATACACAATATATGTATATACAACTATGTCAAATTATTTCTCATAATTAACATTGCAAATCAACTTGATTCAATACATTCACTCTTCATTAAATACTCTTATTAGAGTCTCAACACACTTTAGAAAATATATAATAATGATCCTATCAAGCTAAGAACTTGAAAACATAAAAAATGACATTTTTAAAGATTTTGACCTCAAACATGGGCCATTTCTGATTACACGCCCCTCCCCCCGTGTTTTGCTCTGAGAGCATTGTTTTATGAATTTCAACTGGCAATGAGGGACATGCCCCCCTGTGTCTTTGGACGCGAGCCATGTTTCTCAACTAGAAACACTATAGCAGCTTTTGCAGAACCATGGAACTGTTCCATTGGTCCTTTCCCCTCCTCCAATCACTCAAACTTCACATCCAAGTGATTTCCAACCTTCCACAAAGTTCCTCTACACATAGCAACTCTTATTCCACTTTGATTTCATTATAAACCAAAGATCTTGGATAATCATCTAATATAAAACTTAAAACCCCAAATCTCCACTCAAATGGAAATAAAGGTATACAAAGGCTAGAAATCCATTTCCATACACCAAACAACTCATAAACAAGTCATCTTCAAGTTTTCCAACAAGATTCAAGCCAAAGACACCAAAAATAACTCAAAACCTAACTCACCACATCAAGCCAAAACTCATGAACAAGATGAAGAGAATAGGAAAATGAGTTAAGAAAAAGGTTTCCCCTTACCTCAAGATCAAGAAGATGAAGCCAAGGATGAATCTAAGCTCCAGTTGATTCCTCCTCCTTCTTCCTCTTTGGTTTCTCTATTCTATTTTCTTTTCTTTCTTTTCTCTTCTCTTCTCTGTTTCTCAAATCTCCCAGCCGTGGGATATTTAACAAGAGAAGTCAAATTTGACTTCTCTTGGATAGGTACCAAAACTTTGATATGCTAAGAACACCTCAATTTCACCAAACTTAGATTTCTAGCTTCCAAAAAGTTTAAAATAAATCTTAAGATTCATCAAAAATCATATTTCACCACTTCCATAATTTTTCATATTTGCTGGGGGTCAATCTGACATTAAAACACACAACCAGTATGCTTAAAAATGTCAAACCAACTCCAATTAAGCTCAAACTTTAACCACATCTACTTTCACACATTTGTGACCTAGAAACAAACTCTCCACATTTATTCCCATTAACTAAGCAATTTAAACCACTTCTGAAGCATATAACAACTATATTTCACACATAGTATTACAACAAAGTGCTTAAACATGCTCAGCCAGTCACAAAAATTCATAGGCATGACAAACTAGTATTTGGCTACCTCCGTAACCACATACAAGTCTATCATGTTTATCTAGGGTGTTACAATAAATATTTTCACAAATATTGAACATGATTTTTCATTGAGATTTAAGTTGAATAAAAATGAGATATGAGTTTAGTGTGATTCTTTTTTTACCTTTACACAAATTTGAAATGGTTGTGCAAAGATCAAGTCCCAAGGATCTTCAAGTTTTGCTTATAGGACTTAGATCTTATGTAAAGATAAAGATGAATCAAACTAAGCTCATATCTTATTTTTATTCAACTTAAATCTCTATGAAAAATCATGTTTAATACTTGTGAAAATATTTATCAAATTTGAGCAAAATGGTTTTAGAAAGATTTCAATAACAAATTATCTAAAATCAATAACAAATTATCTGAAATCAATAACAAATTATCTAAAACCAACAACAAATTATCTTGAACTAATAACAGATTATCTAGAAATCATAACAAGTTATTTGACAAGTTAGTAGTGCGCCTCTTGTTGTTTTAAAAGGAATAACCAATTATGGAGTGCCCATAATAGGTTATTTGACAAAGTCAATAGCGCACATCTTGTTTTTTAAACTACCTAATCGATTATAGCTTTACAATAATATGTTATTCGCATGTAACATTATTTTCTAATAACGCAAATAATCTGTTATGTAAAACCAATAATTTGTTATTCGCGAGCAATAATCTATTATATGAAACAAATAATCTGTTATTTGGGTGTCAGAAAACAAAAAATAACAGCTAGTTCACTTGCATTTAATGCTCCAACTACTCCAAGCAGCTCTTTAATGCATTGAGCTATAAATAAAAGAAATATTTCCTGCATTGAAAATAAAATTGAGACTTTGAAAAATGAATATACTTTTCTTGATGAGGATATGTATTTGAAATATGAAACCTCAACTTCTTGTGAAATGTGCATTAATCAAGTTGAGGACTTATCTTTCGAATTTGTGAAAGCTAATGATTTTAATTGTTTATATTCTATGTTTAATAAGAATGAAATTAATATTATTCCATATAAAAATTCAAGCAAGACTCATGGTAAAAATAGTTTAGAATGTATTAACAATAAAATGCTTAAGTTTTCCAAGGATGATCTTCAGCGGACCAAGCCATCATTGAATTCAATTGTTTACAATTTTTATGGTCATTTAGGACATATTTCTCATTTATGCAATTATAAAAGAAATTCTTATATGAGAAATAATATGGTATGAGTTCCTAAAGATCTTAAAGGCTCTAATATATAACATTCAAGGACCCAACATGAAGTGGGTACCAAAATGTCCTCCTAATGTTTCAATTATGCATAAAATTTCTCAAAATGATGGACTAATTGACCAAAGGAAAGAGGAATCATCAAGGAGAATACTCCCAAAGCTTAATAGTAGAAGTTTTGGTCAAAGAAGGAAGATGACTTCAACCAAAGCTTCTCAAGTACAAAATGTATAACTTGAAAAGTTTAATACTCCAAAAGAGAAACAATGGGTAAGAAAAAGTATTTCCTTGATTACCAAGACCAAGGTATAAAAAACGTTTACTTCTTATGCACATTCACTTATAAAGTCAATAAATTTGATGTATATTCCTTATAGGCCTTAAGTGATTGATAGAATTATATGTACTTATTAAAATTTGAATATTATGTTTAGTACATAATTATGTTCATTCTTATTGTATCATAACTCATTAATTTGTTATATATCTTGGTACATAAGGTTCTACAATGCTTAGGTATGCTTGCTATGCTTTGAATTATCTATATATCATGAAAGTAAGTATGCTATTGGCTATATGTTTAATGGTAATTGTTATTTAATTTGTTGTGCTCTATTTATATACTATGGGAAAATTGATCTTTATGAGAGCATAATGAATTAATAATCAATGACTAACATCTATGGATCCAAAATTAGTGGATACCAAAGAAAGTACTTTAAATTGTATTGTAAGGTGACTATTAGCTCAAGCATGCGTTGAAGTGAACTTCAATTATACTACTTAAGGTTAAGAAAATTGAAATGGTCCAAGTTCTCCAAGAGTGATGAAAATATAAAAAGAATGGAATGGAGAACCACAACATTCTCAAGGAGACTTGAGGCATAGAAGTTGGAGTTACCTACAAAAACTATAAGAGTACACTTTTGCATATGTGGATTGTGACACCCAGTGCCGACGAGGGTGGGGAGTGGTCGCCAGTTCAAAAAGATGAAGCACGGACAAGAAGCGGCTCCTGGCAGGCTTCTAGGCGGAGGGACACATGAATGAACTGAATACACACCGAAATGAGAGGGATCCAAAAACTATGCAGGTATGGGACTGCATAGTTGAGGATGACTTAAAGAAATTGATTAGCACTACCCATATCAATAAGATGCATCTTCTTTTCGGGAGTCAAGAACATAAGTATTCCATAGTTAAGCGTGCTTGACTTGGAGCACTTGTGGGATGGGTGACCTCTTGGGAAGTTTCCTAGGATGCGTGTGAGTGAGGATAAAGTACACTAAAAAGACCCGTGTTGGTTTGTGGAGATATTCATTGATCCTACAAGCAGTCTCGGGATGTTACAAATGGTATCAGAGCGGGACATTTTCCAGTACGGTGTGGTTCAGGGACGAACCATGCGAAAGCTGGTGGACATGTGACACCCGGGGCGGACGAGGGCGGGGAGTGGTCACCGGTACAAAAAGATGAAGCATAGACAAGGAGCAGCTTCTAGCAGGCTTCTAGGCGGATTGATACAATGAACTGAATACACACCGGAATGAGAGGGATCCAGAGACTATGCAGGTATGGGACTGTATAGTTGAGGATGTCTTAAAGGAATTGATTAGCACCACCCATATCAACACAATGCATCTTCTTTTCAGGAGCCAAGAACATAAGTACTCCATAGTTAAGCGTGCTTGACTTGGAGCACTTGTGGGATAGGTGACCTCTTGGGAGGTTTCCTAGGATGCGTGTGAGTGAGAGTAAAGCACACTGAAAAGACCCAAGTTGGTTTATGGGGATACTCATTGATCCAGCAGGTAGTCTCAGGATGTTACAAATAGTATCAGAGCGGGACCTCTCCCAGTACGGTGTAGTTCAGGGATGAACCATGCGAAAATTGGTGGGCATGTGACACCCGGGGCCGACAAGGGCGGGGAGTGGTCGCTGGCACAAAAAGATAAAGCACGGACAAGGAGTGGCTCCTGGAAGGCTTCTAGGCAGAGGGACACATGAATGAACTGAATACACACTGAAATGAGAGGGATCCAGAGACTATGCAGGTATGGGACTGCATAGTTGAGGATGACTTAAAGGAATTGATTAGCACCACCCATATTAACAAGATGGATCTTCTTTCTGGGAGCCAAGAACATAAGTACTCCATAGTTAAGCGTGCTTGACTTAGAGCACTTGTGGGATGGGTGACCTCCTGGGAAGTTTCCTAGGATGCATGTGGTGAGGACAAAGAACGTTGAAAAGACCCATATTGATTTGTGGGTATACTCATTGATCCTGCAAACAGTCTTGAGACGTTATATGGATAAATGAGAAAAGTTGAATGAAGAGGGATATGAGGAGACTTTCTTCAAGTGCAAAGGAATAGAATATTTAATGGAAGAAAGCTAAAACTCAAAGGACAAATAAATGAAGAACATTCTAAGAACCATCACTCTATCTAAATCAATAATAATCTTTATCCCCAAACTATTATGGTATTTTATATATATGCTATGGATTATATGATACTTGTTAATAAATTAATCTTAAATGATTAGATGTTTTCTTTACAAGAGAAGTATGCTTAGCATTGACAAAGTGCCTAATTGGATATTAACTTGTTAATTTTTCATTACATATAGGGTTGATGATGTTAGTTCTATACATGCTTTGATCCATATAACATATTTTATCAAGGTGAATATTTGATATCTATTATTCTCTTGATCTATGACAGAATACTAAGAATTTGGTAAATGTAATTGGCTGCCTTTTGATCAATGAATGAAAATATGTTTTTTGAGCTTCATTGTGTTTATCTTGTTGAATATTGATAAATTGATTTACTGACTTGAGCCTCGGAGATTCCCTCAATTTTGTTTTGCATGTACTTGATCCATGTTTAAGTCATCCAATCTCAAATCTCAAATTCCTGCTAATGACAATGTTTTCTGGTATTTCTGAAGAAGAATAATCTGTTATTGGACTTAAATAACCTGTTATTTACTGTTTAAAGTGAATGGGAAAATGAGACCAAGCTAAAATGATTTTCTAGAAGGCATGAGGTCTTATTTAAAGGGCTAAATTCCTAAGAAAAATCTATTTTTGATGCTAGAATAATTTGTTATGGCAAGCAAATAACCTATTATTTATTTTTGGTAATAATTTTGTGTTGTTTCCTTCTTTATCAAAGTCTATATGTTGCCCCATCTTTTATATCATGACAAAATAGGGAGAAAAAACTTGCGTTCTTTGTTGAGAAAAGATTGGTTAAATTAAAATTAATCTTGGATTCCAAAAGTAAGGGGGAGCTGCGCATCTCTGATCTAATCACCTCTTGAAAAATAGAGGGGGAGTAAGTCTCTAACACCTTTTTGTGAGTTCTAATTTATTTAAACTAACTCTTTTCTCAATGGTTATTTGTTATCATTAAAAAGGAGGAGAATGTAATTAGCATTGAAAATGACTATGATTTTGATGATAACAAATAACAAAAAAATGGTTGTGTAAAGATCAAGTCCCAAGGATCTTCAAGTTTAGCTTATAGGACTTAGATATTGTGTCAAGATAAAGAGGAATCACACTAAGCTCATATTCATTTTTATTCAACTTAAATCTCTATGAAAAATCATGTTTAATACTTGTGAAAATATTTATCAAGTTTGAGCAAAATGGTTTTAGAAAGGTTGGAAAGGTTTTGGGAATCTTTGGTTGCAAAGGCTTTTAGAAATCTTTTCTCTTGATAGCCAATAACAGATTACCTGAAATTAATAACAGATTATTTGAAATCAGTAACTAATTATCTAAAACTAATAACAGATTATCTTGAACTAATAACATATTATCTAAAAACCATAACAGGTTATTTGACTAGTCAATAGTGCGCCTCTTATTGTTTTAAAAGGAATAACCGATTATAGATTGTCCATAACAGGTTATTTGACAACGTAAGTAGCACACCTCTTGTTGTTTTAAAAGGAATAACGGATTATGGAGTGCCCATAACAAGTTATTTGACAAAGTAAGTAGCACGCCTCTTATTTTTTAAACTACCTAACCGATTATGACTTCATAATAATATGTTATTAGCGTGTAATACTGTTTTATGATAACTCAAAAAATATTTTATGTAAAACCAATAATTTGTTATTTGCGAACAATAATATGTTATGTGAAACTAATAATCTGTTATATTGGTGTCAGGAAACCAAAATAATGTCTAGTTCACTTGCATTTAATGCTCCAACTACTCCCAAGGGCTCTTTAATGCATTGGGTTATAAATACAAGTGTTTGGGCATTAAAGAAAAGTTGGAAATCAATCTGACAAAGCTTCTTGGGCATTGAACATGAATTTTAACTCCTTTTCTCATAAACCCTTATTTTGAGCTTTAGTGTGTGATTCCTTGACACACATTAAGCTTCAATTTGTAATATCTACTCTTGTGAGAGTTTATCATTCAATCTTTCTTTGATTTCCTGTAAAGAGGGTGAGGTATCTCTCAAGAGATAATAGGGTGAGATATCCCTTGAAAAAGTAAAGGGTGAGATATCCCTCTAAAGTTATAAAGGATGAGGTATCCTTATTTTGAGACTTAAGCACAAAGGGTGAGGCATCCTAGAGTGTTGAGTACTCTTGGTTGTAAAGGTTTTTAAGCACCTATTCAAACTTGAAGGTTTAGTGAAAAATCTCGGGTGGTTCACTTGAGGACTGGATGTAGGTCACAAGTGATTGGTGGTTAAACCAGGATAAATTCTTAAGTTTGATTCTCTCTTCCTTACACTATTTATACTCTTTATTAACGTAATTTATGCATGTTCTGCTACATTTATTAATTGAGTGCTTCAAAATACTTATATTTTTAATGGTGTTTTAAAAATTTGTAATCACCCAATTCACCCCCTCTTAGGTGATGGCTGCCATGGCTAACAAATGGTATCAGATATTCATGCTCTGTTGAAAGCTTAACCGCTTAGAGTTAAAGATTCTTGTTTGTTGGCAACCATTGAAAGCTTTTCAAAATGAAAGGTTTTGAAATTGATAAACTACCATTTTTTGGTGGTGTGCATTTTGTTTATTGGAACAAAATGAAGTTTTATATGCAATCTATTGATTTAGATTTGTGGGATGTTTTGCTTAATGGATTTTCTCCTAAACCAAAATAGGGTTGAGCCCTTGGATCACTTCAATTAACCAATCAGATTAAAGGTTAACAAGGGGGAAGGTTAAAGAATTGATTAGCATAAAGCAATTGAAAACTGTAAACAGAATTAAGTAAACAACCAATCCAAAGAAATCAACTAATCTTGAGTTTAATTCATCCTTGATCACTAGGAATTCATTGGCCTTAGAATACATCAAAAAGCCTTAAGATGGTCCATGAATTCTCTACTAGATAAGTATCTAGAATTTAGTTAATCAATGTTAAACAAATTAAGCACACATCTAAGCCATAATTAACCTAGAAACCAAAATTCAACCAAGTTAAACAATCCATCAAACACATTTGATGCATTATTTAGTCTCTACAATACTTCTTAAACATTTGATAATTATGTAATTATGATATCAACATCCAAATCAAATTCAGCAATTCAATCCAGATTCAATCAAAATCAAAAGAGGTAGAAGACAAACTTGATTAATAATTAAATGTAGAACATTCAAAATAATATCTCAAAATTAAACATCAAGATTTTTAATCTCTAGTATTGATTAAAAGGTTATAGCACTCCATGGATGGGAGGGAAGAAATGCAAAAAAAGGGAATAAAAAACCTAGACAGAAAGGGAGAGGAAGAGAGACGAAGAGAGAAAGTGAAATAAAGTGCTGAATGAATTGTGTCCTTCATTTTCTACTAGTCTAACCCTATAACTAACTCCTCTTTTAGCCTTACATGATTAGAATCTCATTAGGTATAAAGCTAGGTTAATTAGGAATCATTAGGCCAAAGTATCATGTCATTTGGAGGCCTAAAACTCAAGTTATGCCCAATTAAGTGGCCTAACTCACCAGCAACACGCTCCTAATTCCACCTTCAATTGCATGCTCAAAATGATGTAGTTTAGCTTAGGAGTCTTCATAGGCATTGTAGCTTTATGTCTCAGGTTCCATTTGGGCCTAGTTTGACATCCATTAGACTCCTATAACTCAAGATATGGGCTGATGAGTGCGCAGAGGTCAAGCTGTCAAGATCAACACTCTGACTCTTGCTTCAACTCCAGTTTAAATTATCCAAAGTGTGATCCAGCTCCTGAGATCTTCATGAGACTTGTAGAGATTTGTCTTATCTTTCCTATAAGATAGAATCACATCAATTAGATATTTGAAAATCGAATTATAACCAAATTACTGAACAATACCAAATAGACAAATTAAGGTCAAATCATGTAACAATTCCTTCAATGATCCAATTAAGTATAATATCATAAAATGTGAAAAAATTAACTTAATTAAGCCAAATTGGATCTTAAGATCGAAGCCCAATGAGAGGACAATTAAATGAATAAAATATTTTTCTATTAGGAGTATCTATTGTGATCAAAATAATATTTTCGATTATAAATTAAAGTCAAAGGCTTAGTATTAAGCTTAAGGCAATGTTGAGGTCTTCGATTTGGTTATGGCAATATTGAGGCCTTCCCTTGGGGTAAGAATTGAAATTGTAAGTGTGGTTTTCAAACAAGAGATTTGATAAGGTTAAAGATTGAAGATTAAAAAGATTTAATGGAACTTAGAATAATTTAAGATTGTCTTAAAGTTGATTCGATTTTGGATAGATTTTAGCAGTCAGATGTTCAAAATTCAAATTGGTTTTTAAATTTGAAACATAGAAATTTTTAGAGGTTAAGTATTCTTTTTAAGACTAACACAAGTGTCATTGTCAAAATTAGAAAGTCAAGTCCAAAACACTTGTCAACATCTTATAAGAAAGACAGTTACCTATTCTGTCTATAAATATCTAAGGGGATAAAGACATTAAGATAGTTAGAAACACTTGCATACATTGTTTACAAGTCCTATAGGTCACTTTGAGGCCTATGGACAAACACAGAGATTAGCCAAGTATGCATTCTACCCTATCTTATTTTTTGCATTTCTTTCAATAATGCAAGTTCTATTTTCATTCAACATTGATTTTAGTGTTTCTTTTCATCTCCTGAATGAATGATCTTTGATCATTTGATTTCTTTTACTTTTGTTCATTTGCTTTGTTCTTAGTTTACCTTGCATTACTCTGGATTGTTTCATTTACTTTGCATTGTCACTTTAATTTAGATTATTTCCGGTTACTATACTTCATTTTTGTATTTTCATTTCTGCACTTTGAATTGCATTGCACTTTTATTGTTTGACATTTCATTTATATTAATCCTATCGAATTCACTATTACATTCATTATCTTTTACTTTTTAAAATTATCTACATTCTTTGTCTTAATATTATTTTTGCAAACCACTAAAAGCTTAAGAGTCTTTTAAAAGAAGAGATCCCCTTCCCAAATTAAGAATTAAAATTGAATTTGCCCTTTACTTATCAACAAATCTGAATAAAGAAGGCAATAATCATTCGGGAGAATAATGAATGAAAAGTTTCAACCCCAAGACGCATAACTTCGATCAAAGGGTCCTCGATCACCTACCCAAGATAGCATTTTCTCATATAACTTTTCAAATATATCATTTTAGTAATATTGGCTATATAGCATTTTCTAGCTGTAACTTTTCCCGAATATTCTCCTTATATCGTCTTTCTTTTGACTCAATCTATTAGCTTTACAAATTCATCTGGAAATTGAGTTCATAACCGAGGAATTAAGTATACGTAATAATCACTTGGGAGAATAGTGAATGAAATGTTTCAACCTCAAGATGCCTAACTTCGACCAAAGGGTCCTCGATCCCCCACCATAGATAGCATTTTCTCATATATATACTATTTCAAATATATCATTTCAGTAAAATCGGCTATATAGCATTTCCTAGCTAGAACTTTTCTCGAATGTTATATCTTTTTTTCTTTTGACTCGTAATTTATACTTACATCTTTCACGTTGTTTCAGTGGCTTGCAAGTAGGTAAATGTCGATGAAAATTTTTCTTCTTTATTTGGATGTAGTGCCAATCGTACTTTACTATGCATTGTCAGTGACTGAGTGGAATAAGGTATTTCAGGCGGCCTCAGCCCCATAATAACAATAATGAATATTCAACTTCTGCTACAGATTTCTACTTAGAAAAAATCAGCTTTTTGGTCCATAAAAATGTGTTCAAAAAGGAAGGTTTCCCTATTACAAAGCTAGGCACATGTCACCGCACTTTCTATATTGCCACAGTGCACACGCCTCCAGCTATTACATGCTTGACGACCTCACTAGCTTTTCTCAACTATAAATAGCATGCTCTGATTATCCCTCTATATATAAACACTTCTAACTACTGATATAGCTTAGATAAGTATTCGATCAGTTTCATACCCTTGCGTTCCATACGCAGTGACCTTTAACTTTTATTGACCCGTGTCATAATGGCAGCTATGAGGGGTTTAGCTCTTCTTGTTTTGCTTATTACAATCAATGCGGTAGTGTCTGAAAGTAGAGTGGCAAGAAAGGACCTGGGAATTGGGTTGGGTGCTGGGGTAGGTATTGGACTTGGCGGTGCAGGCTCTGGTGCAGGAGCAGGGTCTGAGTCCGGTTCTGGATCTGGCTCAGGCTCTGGTAGTTCTGGTTCTGGAGCAGGTTCATATGCAGGATCTCATGCTGGATCAGGGTCAGGCTCTGGTAGTTCTGGTTCTGGAGCGGGTTCGGAAGCAGGTTCATATGCAGGATCTCATGCTGGGTCAGGCTCTTCTGGAGCAGGTTCTGAAGCAGGGTCTCATGCCGGGTCTGGGGCTGGATCAGGCTCTTCTGGAGCGGGTTCTGAAGCAGGTTCATATGCAGGGTCTCACTCTGGGTCAGGATCTGGTGGTCATGGAAAGTGAAATCATGCATGTAAGGTAGAATAAAGATCTTGTGGGAGAAAAGCACAAGATAATGTGTCACCATCAGTTTACTATATACATCATATATATAATTAGCAAACAAATAAGTTGATGTCTTCCTATTGTCAACAAAAGAAAAAAGAAGAAAAGAAAGTTGATGTCATCATACATATGCATGTGTCCGTCGTGATTTTCCTACATGCTACATGGAGTCGTAAGTACCGTGGGGAGTCATGGTTCTCCATTCAATAATGCAAGAGTCTTCCAGTGTTGGATGCTTAACTCGTTTATTCTAATTGACAGCCTGTTGTTTTATGCTGATTTATCCAGCAACTACTGTTCTATAACACTAGTTAATTAAGGCTTCATGTTACTAGCAACGGCTAATAATTTATAATTCTTTCTTAAGATACCGTTTAACACATGAGATTAGGTTTAGAATTGAACTTTAAAATTGAAAGTGAACATTCTAATTTTAATTATCTTATTTAGTGTATATATTAGAATTAATATTCCAATTCTTAATACAATTCTATAAAATAGAATAATAACTAATTTATACTATTTTTAATTCTTAACTTTGACCTACAAACTTTCAATTTTAAGTATCAAAAATCAAAGTTAAAATTATTATATCATATTTTATTGGTCATTATCTTTGTCATCCTATATAGTACTCTAACAACCATTGTCAGCGGTTGTCATTGTCGCCAAGAACACACTCAAGCCACATCATCACCAATATACTTTAGCGTCCAACATCATTATAGACATATTAATGCAACCACCCATGTTGTCGATAACTGACAACATTCTCTATTTAATTTTTTTATAATAGTTTTATATTCTTTTATTTATCAATTTAAAATTAATTATTTTTATAATCTTTATAAATAACTCAAACAATAAAATTTTGATCTAGTTTAGGGTTATAATTTTATATCTTTAATTTTTTTTATCTTAAACATAAAAACTAAAACTCTAAGTTAATTTCACTTGTGATAAAATTTGAATTAAAATTAGAATTATGAAATGTAAATTCAAATGTCATCTAAACGGACCACAAGCAAGTTTCGCTTCTAGCCAAGATAATGTTATTTGGATACTGTTATACGTATATCAAATTTTACAAATCTTTATAACTAAAAATAGTAAATTACACATCTTTTGACATTATTAGATTTATCTTTAGATATGTGAGACATTAAATCAAAGTTTTTCTGCATATATAAATGAATATGCAATCTAATCATTCGTGTAGGATTAATTGCTTATTATTACGGCAAAAGTTTTAGGTATTAGTCAAGGCAAAACTTTATTTTCTTATTGTGGCTAACAATCTCCCTCCCCCAACAAAGCACCATCCAGAAACTCAAACCTGTAATATTGCTTTAATACTAGAGGTAGAATTAAGTGTTTTTCACTAGGCCAAATGTTATTAATCATAGCACAACTTTATTTTCTTATGTTGACAATACATAATCAACATCTATCTATAAGATGCAGCTGGTTGGCTTGAGGATCTTGGTAGTGTATTCGTGGTGTACCAACAACACCTTCTGTAACACTCTCGGAAACATATTAGACTTGTATATTGATGCGTGAAATCCGCAAGTGTACGATTTCGTTGTCAAGTAATAAAAGATCGAATCCATAGGGACTGTGTGTATGAATACCAATTAATTAATTAACTTAATTAAATTAAACAAGAGAAAATATGATTGTTGATTGATAAGAACTTAGTAACAAAATAATTAAATAAAAATTAAGAAAACAGAATTTAGAATAAAAACAGCAAGTTATCAAGAATGGAGTTTTCAGAATTAAGAAAGCTTCCAAGATTGGGATACCACAATGATACAAGATAAATACTAATTGACAACCCTTTTATTAAATTTGAAATTCAATTGAAGGTGAATTACCCTAAATTAGTTAATGTTCTTTCTCAAGATACAAGATCCGTGCCCAATTAAACCAATTCCTACTCTCGTGGTAATTGAATTTAAATTGAACCCATTACGCTTTGTGGTAATTCATTGAATCCTCGAAAGACTAAAACTACTCTCGTGATTTAGACCTTAAGTTCAATTCTTATGGTTCCAACACTTAGGTTCACCTCTCAGTACGTCCCTAAATGACTATGAGATGTAAATAAGTGGCCAGCAAATTCACATGAATAAGAGCAATAAGAATTGAATCAAAGAACATTCAAGATCAATAAAAGAGAAACAACGTCAATTATTCATTATCAAAGTATCAAAGGGCATTGCCCAATCCTAGAAACAAGGAAACTACTCAGACATAGAAAAGAAGGAATCAGAAAACATTGTTTAAGAACATCCAAACCCGTAATTCAAGAGAGAAGAGGGAAGAAAGATCAAGAACAAAAGCCAAAGCCTCCAATGTGCCTCTCCCCAAAACCAAGATGATCCTACATTGTATTCAGAACCCCCTTTTATAAGTCTAGGGTTTTAATTGGCTAAAAAGTCCCCAAAAGAAATAAAAAGAAAAACATAAAAAACTGCTGCGCACTGCGATCCACGGCCGTGGATGGTTCCACGGCCAGGCCGTGGATGTCTCTGCCAGAAACCCATCCTGTGTCCTTTGAGTTCCACGGCCGTGGATGGTTCCACGGCCAGGCCGTGGAACTCCCTGGAATTCCCTTTTTTTCTTCTTAAAGTTACCCCTCGATCCATGGCCGTGGTTTTATCCACGGGCAGGCCGTGGATCTCTTTGGAATGACTTTTTTGCACCTTTATTGCTATCCATTAAGCTCTAACTTCAAACATGCGAGCATTCCATTCAATCCAAGGTCAAATCAGCACCAATCCTGCACAAGAACATCAAAAACACCGCAGTTACCCGAACTAAGGGAAAAACTAACTAAAAAGGGAAACTAAAATGCTTAAAATGCCTACAAAATGCATGCAAAACAAGAACAAAACTTGATGTTGTTTCACACACATCAAATCCCCCCAAGCTTAAGACTTTGCTTATCCCCAAGCAATAACCAATGCCAAACCAAGAAGTGGAATCAAGAGACAATAATGAATGAGGAACCCGAGAAAACAATATCCAAGTAATAGGCTAAGGCAAACCAAGAATCTGAGAGATAATCAAAATCAAGTCTAATTAGAGGCTAAGTTCTCAGAAATCATGCATTCTCACTGATTGAATTAAGTTCACTCTACTAACCACACTCAGAGTGTTTAAGGGTGAAGACAATGCGCTCAAAATCCTTCAAAGAAAATGCACTTCCATATGCTTGATAAGAAACCAGATTTTCACTAATAATCAGCATGCATGCAAGAATCAAAAGGTCTTACAAGGGTTGTAATGGGGCCATGGGAATAATGATAGGTAAGGAAGAAAAAGGAAGGTTTGCACAAATGGCTCATCAAGATTTTCAATAAACACAAGAAATCCAATAGAACATAAATGGAGCAAAGACAATTTTTTTTTAAATCTAAAACATAACTCCACATTTCAAAGAATTTTCTTCCTTACTTTTCCTTTTCCTCTTTCTTCTCTTTTTCAAGCTTTCAACTCATGATGTTTCTTTTATTTTATTTTCTTTCCTTTTTTTTTTTGAGAAAGAGGAAGCATCAATTACATATAATTCCCAACATAACTTTCAAGCCTAATTCGCTCCATTTAATATTCTAAATGATAACTAACAATGTTTTAGCATAGGTATCATGAAAACAAGTATGCAATAGGCTCAAAATGGGCAACTAGTGGATGAAAGTGTAACAAACTCAGAAGGCCAGAAAAATACCTAAGATGCCTTAATCATATTCAAGCATGCAACCAAAAATTTTGCCTCAAAATGGTTTCAAATCAAGTTCTAGAGCACATGATCAGTGAGGAATATCACTCAACACAAAGAATGGGAACAAAAATCATATAATGCACAAGTCCCATATAAGCTCAAAACTCACATTTAGAAGTTTAAAAATCAATGAGAAACACAAATTCAGAGAACATTATGCTAATTATCAACTATCAAAAGATCACCTCTACTATCAAATTAAAACAATACCTATAGCCAATCACAAGAATCAACAAATTGGGTTCCAAATCAATATATCATCTCAAAATCCCCAAAAGAGAGGGGCACAAGTTCAACCAAAAACCCAAGAGATATGATGGTGTGACAATACAACATGAACAAAACAAAACATGAGAATGCATGAGACTCTAAATGAAAATACCAATGAAAATAAAAATATGAAAATACCCCCCCAAGCTTAGAACTTACATTGTCCCCAATGTAAAAATCTTAAACTAGAGGAGGGAGAAAAGAAATAAACTCACTGCGGTGGTGGAAAATGATTTTGACTCAAATGCCAATCATGAATAGCCCGCATCATGCTCTCCATACTCGAATCTGTCCCTCCAAGGCCCTGCAGGCAGCGGCCATCGCAGCCGACCTTGCCGACGAAGCTCCTCTAACATGTGACGTTGCTTTGCCGGCATGAAGTGCCTCCAGAGAAGTATAAATCCGTGTGAGACCATCGTCGGAGGGACCTGCAAAAGATGAAGAAGAAGGACGAGAGGTGCTTGCCCTTAGTGGAGGGCGAAGAGGGCGCTGAACATCAATTGGATCATCCACCGCACTCCCAGGAGTGCACCAATTTGCACGGTTGCGCACAGTGATAGCAGGAGGGTTAGGAAGGGGTAGGGGGTGAGTTCTATCATTCAAGCGGAGGCAGTAAATTTCGTCCTCTTTAACAATCATCTTAATAGCTAAACAGGACTCAATATCAATCCTAGAATTACCTCTAACTGCCTCTAGACCATCTAAATCATATTCAAAGAAATTAGCAATTGCTGTCATTAAACCACCAATAATAATGGCCCCAGATTGGGCTCTACCCACCCTAAGCAGATGCCTAACAAGAAAAGATCCAGTATCCATTTTAACATCATTAAGAATGGCCCACATAAAAGCAAGTTCATCAGCACGGACATTGCCATCACTATCCCCACGTCCAAATAAAGTATGAGCCATGATACGGTGGAGATAGTGAAGGCAAGGATTTGGCAGAAAAGATGCCTTACAGTTTGAAGAATCATAGGTACCCATCCCAGAAGAAACATCAACCCAAAAAGAAATTGCAGAAAAACCACTTGGGTGTCTCCTTTCCCCCCAGCAGGCAAACCAAAAATCTCATTAAACTCTTCCAAATTTAAGCAATGTTCATTATTGAACAGCCGAAAAGTGATCCGGCCTTCAGAGCAACCTTCCCCTTGAAGGATATGAGCATCAATAGAGCTAAGAAATTCCAAAGTAAGCTCAGTGTAAGTGGGACATTTTAAATTCAGAAAATAAGTCCATCCTGCTCTATCAAGCATCCAATCAAAGTCATCACGCAAGCCTAAGGTATCAAGAACAATATCATCCATATACCTAGTGCTAACTATCCTCCTATTCACTAACACATTGTAACGATCTCTCTGCTCATTATCTCTAAAATTAAAACCATGGGGATTAGGGGGATTACCTCTTGGAGCAGCAGTACCTTTACCTTGTCTCTGAGTCCTTGAACTTGAACCAGGTTCACCTCTCTGGCGCTTATTCGTCATGCTGCCTAGCCACACCAAATTAATCAAGCACAACAAAAGGCCCTAAATGCTATATTATTCACGTATTAGAAGCAAAATTTTCCAAGTGGGGGCTTTTGCAAATTGAAAGAAGGGATTGGGTAGAAAGAGGTGAGAAATGGGAGAAATGATAGGAAAGTGGAAGAAAAAAAAGATTTGTGGAGTAAAGGAGTGGTTTTGGTATGGTGGGCTATGGTGGGTTACGGTGGAGAAGGAAGAAGGAGGAAGAGGATGATGAATGGGGATGAAAGTGAACCTTGAGAAGGAGGAAGAAGGTGGTGAATGTAGAATTGTGAGGGAAAGAAGGATTAATGGGGTTTTGGAAGGATGGGTATAGAGGTTTAGGGAGAGAAGAAGGAGAAGAAGAAAATAAGAAATGCTGAAATGAACGAGGGAGAGGGGGGGCGTGGTTTTTGAAACCTGGCAGCAATGATCAACGGCCGTGGATTTATCCACGGCCTGGCCGTGGATGCTGCTGACTTTGTGTTATTTTTTTTTTTGAAGAAAACAGAGAGGTCCACGGCTGTTTATGATTCCACGGCCTGGCCGTGGAATTCTCTGACTTTTCACCCTTTTTTTTTGCAAATTGAGATCCACGGCCATGGATTGATCCATGGCCTGACCGTGGATCTCTCTGACTTATACATTCTCCTTGGTTTGCATTTTATGGCCATGGAAATTTCTATGCACGGGGTGTGGAGCCTTCTGACCTTTGTCGTCTTTTAAATAAGTCTTCAAAAAGGGATCAAACCTAAACAAAATCCAAAAGACAATTATCAAAACAATAATCTAACACTCAAAATAAAAAAAAAAGAATAAATTAAACAGAAAAATAATAAAACATGGGTTGCCTCCCAAGAAGCGCTTATTTAAAGTCATAAGCTCGACTCCTATCCTCTCATCACTCTACATTTGGGTCACGGAGGGCAATGTTCATCCTCTTCTCGAGTTGCTCCTCCGCTAGATAGTGCTTCAACCTCTGACCATTAACTTTGAAAGTCCCTCGCTCCTCATTCCAAACCTCCACAGCACCATAGGGAAACACTTTCTTCACCAAAAATGGCCCCGACCATCGTGACTTAAGTTTTCCGGGAAAGAGTTTCAATCTAGAATTGAAAAGAAGCACCAGTTCTCCTTCACGAAATTCTCTACGAAGAATATGCTTGTCATGCCACCTCTTGGTTCTCTCCTTGTATGGCTTTGCGGTCTCATAAGCATCCAATCTCAGCTTATCGAGCTCATGAAGTTGAAGCTTTCTCTTTTCTCCTGCCACTTTTAAGTCAAAGTTCAGAAGCTTAATAGCCCAAAAGGTTTTATGTTCAAGCTCAACGGGTAAATGGCAGGGCTTCCCATAAATCAGTCGAAAGGGTGTCATCCCAATGGGAGTCTTGTAAGCAGTACGATAAGCCCAAAGAGCGTCATCCAGCTTCAAAGACCAATCCTTTCTTGAACTAGACACAGTCTTTTCCAGAATACTCTTTATTTCTCGATTAGAAACCTCCACTTGGCCAGAAGTCTGAGGATGGTAAGGTGTAGCAACCTTATGAGTGACTCCATATTTCTTCAAAAGGTTCTCAAATTGTCTCTCTATGAAGTGTGAACCTCCATCACTTATCACAGCTCTAGGAACTCCAAACCTTGGGAAAATGATCTTCTTGAATAGCTTGATCACGGTCTTTGCATCACTTGTTGGGGATGGAATGGCTTCAACCCACTTAGATACGTAATCAACAGCTACAAGAATGAACTTATTGTTGCAGGAGGATGGAAAAGGGCCTATGTAGTCAACTCCCCAAACATCAAATATCTCCACCTCAAGAATAGTATTCATTGGCATCTCATGCCTCTTGGAGATACTTCCAGCTCTCTGACATGGATCACATGTTAGCACATAATTCCGAGCATCTCGAAAAATATGAGGCCAAAAGAAACCAGACTGAAGAACTTTGGCTGCCGTCTTGGAGGCACTAGCATGTCCTCCATAGGATGCAGAATGACAACAACTCAATATACTCGGAACCTCTTCCCTGAGACACATCTCCTATAAATACCATCAAGACACCTCCGGTATATGTATGGGTCATCCCACACAAAATTTTTCGATCGAGAAGAACTTCTTCCTCTGCTGATAGTTTAGCTCAGGAGGTAGAACCTTGCTAACCAAATAATTTGCATAGTCGGCATACCAAGGAGCACTCTCCGTAAAAACTGCAAACAACTGCTCATCAGGAAAAGAATCATCAATAGGCAATTCACTCCCCCCAATCACTTGGTTGCTCAAGCCTTGATAAATGGTCCGCTACTTGATTCTCCGTCCCCTTTCTATCCAAAATCTCCAAATCAAATTCTTGGAGAAGAAGAATCCAACGGATTAGTCGAGGCTTTGCTTCCTTCTTGCTCATGAGGTATCTAAGTACCGAATGATCAGTGTATACGGTCACCTTTGACCCCACTAGATAGGACCTGAACTTCTCAAAAGCAAAAACTACTGCTAGCAACTCTTTCTCTGTAGTGGCATAGTTTGCTTGAGTTCCATCAAGTGTCTTGCTAGCATAGTAAATTGCATGCATCTTCTTGTCCTTTCTTTGCCCCAACACAGCTCCTATGGCATAGTCACTGGCATCACACATGACCTCAAAAGGTAAATTCCAATCTGGTGTTTGCAAAACGGGAGCAGTGATCAAAGCTTCTTTCAACTTGCAAAAGGCATTCAAACAGTCACTATCAAAATTAAATGGAACATCCTTCACTAAGAGATTAGACAAAGGTTTAGCAATTTTAGAAAAATCTCTAATGAATCTCCGGTAAAAACCAGCATGTCCCAAGAAACTTCGCACTCCCTTCACATTCACCGGTGGAGGCAATTTCTCAATCACTTCAATTTTGGCCTTATCCACATCAATTCCTTTTCCAGAGACCAAGTGTCCGAGCACTATTCCCTCTTGTACCATAAAATGACACTTCTCCCAATTCAAGACAATATTAACCTCCTCGCATCTCTGCAAAATCTTAGACAGATTAAACAAACAATCATCAAAGTTAGTACCATATACTAAAAAATCATCCATAAAAACTTCCATGATGTTTTCAATAAATTCAGAAAATATTGCAGTCATGCATCTCTAAAAAGTAGCAGGGGCATTACATAAACCAAATGGCATTCTCCTATAGGCAAAAGTGCCGTAAGGGCAAGTAAATGTGGTTTTCTCCTGGTCACTAGGATGAATAGGGATTTGGTGGAATCCCGAATAACCATCTAAGTAACAAAAATGTGTATGCCTAGCTAGCCTCTCAAGCATTTGATCAATGAAGGGAAGAGGGAAGTGATCTTTCCTAGTTGCACTATTCAACTGTCTATAATCAATGCACATCCTCCAACCTGTGACAGTCTAGTGGGGATCAATTGGTTTTTTTCATTTTCAATTCCAGTCATCCCCCCTTTCTTAGGAACCACATGCACAGGACTAACCCATTCACTATCAGAAATTGGGTAAATTACCCCGGCAACGGCGCCAAAAACTTGATGCGTGAAATCCGCAAGTGTATGGTTTCATCGTCAAGTAATAAAAGATCGAATCCACAGGGACTGTGTGTATAAATACCAATTAATTAATTAACTTAATTAAATTAAACAAGAGAAAATATGATTGTTGATTGATAAGAACTTAGTAACAAAATAATTAAATAAAAATTAAGAAAACAGAATTTAGAATAAAAACAGCAAGTTATCAAGAATGAGGTTTTCAGAATTAAGAAAGCTTCCAAGATTGGGATACTACAATGATACAAGATAAATCCTAATTGACAATCCTTTTATTAAATTTGAAATTCAATTGAAGGTGAATTACCCTAAATTAGTTAATGTTCTTTCTCAAGATACAAGATCCGTGCCCAATTAAACCAATTCCTACTCTCGTGGTAATTGAATTTAAATTGAACCCATTACGCTTTGTGGTAATTCATTGAATCCTCGAAAGGCTAAAACTACTCTCGTGATTTAGACCTTAAGTTCAATTCTTATGGTTCCAACACTTAGGTTCACCTCTCAGTACGTCCCTAAATGACTATGAGATGCAAATAAGTGGCCAGCAAATTCACATGAATAAGAGCAATAAGAATTGAATCAAAGAACATTCAAGATCAATAAAAGAGAAACAAAGTCAATTATTCATTATCAAAGTATCAAAGGGCATTGCCCAATCCTAGAAACAAGGAAACTACTCAGACATAGAAAAGAAGGAATCAGAAAACATTGTTTAAGAACATCCAAACCCGTAATTCAAGAGAGAAGAGGGAAGAAAGATCAAGAACAAAAGCCAAAGCCTCCAATGTGCCTCTCCCCAAAACCAAGATGATCCTACATTGTATTCAGAACCCCTTTTTATAAGTCTAGGGTTTTAATTGGCTAAAAAGTCCCCAAAAGAAATAAAAAGAAAAACATAAAAAACTGCTGCGCACTGCGATCCACGGCCGTGGATGGTTCCACGACCAAGCCGTGGATGTCTCTACCAGAAACCCATCCTGTGTCCTTTGAGTTCCACGGCCGTGGATGGTTCCACGGCCAGGCGTGGAACTCCCTGGAATTCCCTTTTTTTCTTCTTAAAGTTACCCCTCGATCCATGGCCGTGGTTTTATCCACGGGCAGGCCGTGGATCTCTTTGGAATGACTTTTTTGCACCTTTATTGCTATCCATTAAGCTCTAACTTCAAACATGAGAGCATTCCATTCAATCCAATGTCAAATCAGCACCAATCCTGCACAAGAACACCAAAAACACCGCAGTTACCCGAACTAAGGGAAAAACTAACTAAAAAGGGAAACTAAAATGCTTAAAATGCCTACAAAATGCATGCAAAACAAAAATAAAACATGATGTTGTTTCACACACATCATATATGGTTACAAAGGTAACCTAATACTTGCTTAATATTTTTGTTTAATTTTGTGACCTTCTGAGTACGTTTAGTCACTTTGCTGTAGAATTATGTGTGAAAAATAGTCGTCATTAGTCTCGAAATTGGCTTAAACTGCTTAGTTAATAAAAATAAATGTGGATAATTTGTTTCTAGGTCACAAATATGTGGAAGATGGTGTAGTTAAAATTTGAGGTTAATCGGAGTTAGTTTGGTATTTTTAAGCATACTGAGTGTGTGTTTTAATATCGGATTGATTAGTGGCAAATATGAAAAATTATGATAATGGTGAAACGCGATTTTTGATGAATCTTAGGATTTACTTTAAACTTGTTGGAAGTTAAGAAACTTGATTTGGTGAAATTTAAGTATTCTTAATAGATCGGGAGTTACAGCTATGACACTAAAGAGGCCAAAAGCTTTACGTTTTCTCTCCTGTATGCTGCCTTGACTTTCTTGCTTATAAATGAGATATTTCTCTCATTTCTCATCACTTCTCATTGTTGCAACAGGGAAAAACCAAGGAAAAGGAAAGAAGGAAGCTAGAAGAGGAGAACTAACCACCAAAGAGGAAGAAGAAGATAGAGGAGGAGAGGAGCTTCTAAGCTCATTCTTTCAAGACCCTAAAGGTAGGGGGAATTTCCTTTGACACTTTTCTTCCTTTTCCCCCTTCTTGTTCATGAGAGTTGGCTTGATGTGAGAAATAGGTTTTGAGTGTGATTTTGTGTTCTATACTTGAATCTTGTTGTAGAACTTAAGGATGACTTGTTTTTGAGTTGCTAGATGCATGGAGATGAATTTTCATTCCTTAGTTTCCTTTGATCCTACTTGAGCTAGGAGTTGAGTTTTAGGTTTTTGAGGTAGATGTTTGATTCATCAATCCATGTTGAAGTGAAATAAAAGATGTATAAGAGTTACAATATATTTATAGACCTTGTATGATGTTGGAAAACATTTGGGGTTGATGTTTGAGTGATTGGAAGAGGGTATGTTCCTAATGGAATAGTACATGTTCTGTAAAAAACTTTCTGTCGCAAGGTGGCGCCTAGGCGCCAATGGATCATGCCTATCCGTGGCTAAGACAAAGAGTATGACACCTATGCGCCATAGTGGTGCTCCTTGGCATGGCTGCCTGGAAGAATAGGGCGTTGCCCTGCCACCTTCACACCTAGGCATGGGTGGATAGTGCCTAGGCCCCACTTCCAACCTTGGTCAAGAAGTTTTGTTTAATGCAATGAAGCTTCCTATTGGTGTATATTCTTCTTATATGCTTCTTAATGAGTGTTGAGACTTTAATAAGAGTATTTAACGAAGTGTTTGTGTGGTGAATATAAATAAATTGGTAAGTTATAATTATTGTGATTCTTAGCATCATTGTTACTCATGCTTGAGATGAGATGAATGTAAACCGATTAGTATGCTAATTATTATAGCACTTAACATCATTGTTGTTCCTATTTGTGATTATGGATGTAAATCAATTGGTATACTAGTTACTGGAGTAATTGGCATCATTGTTTTCTATGCTCATGTTTGATGGAGGATGAGTCCTCACTTTTGGGTGATCATATATGATTGTAAGTGAAGAGATAATATGTCTTCCATATCATAGTGATGAGATGTGGATGGTTCATTCCCTCACACCTGGTGAAATAGCTGGGACCTTGTTCAAGGCTTATGGAACCGAGTTCCTTTGTTTTGTTCAAGATTCATGTATATCATTACATTACCACGGAACTAGGTTCCTGTAAATGGTATCATACATTATGCATTACATCTTTATGTTATTATATAGGTATGAACATAAGGCATAATTTGACATAGCATGACAATTGTATGGGCAATTGTTAATCATAACATATATATGACATTGCAATTGTATAGGCAATTGCGTATCTCTGAGATGGAGATGATGATTCTATGAGTGTGATGATTACTTAAAGACTGTTTGTGGAAATGAGTTTCTGTACAAACTTATAAAAATGAGAATCTATTTCGAGAAGATCAAAATGACATGGTTTTGGCTTTTGCACCTTTCTAGCTTATATATGTATGTGACTTAAATTTGAAATTTGTTTTTCCCTAAAATGGCTAGAATAATTGTGATAACATATTTTTTTTTATGGATACAACTATTGAGAATGTGTGATTTTCACCCCGTGTGTGTGTTTCCATAATGATTCTAGGGAAGAAGACTTATGAAAAGTAAAGTGCAGGTAGGAGCTTGGAATGCTTAACTTAGTTTATCTTAATGTTTCTTTTGAAAACATGTATAATTTTGTGCCTTAAGAGGCCTAGCTTACTAGTTTGTACAAAGTTTGTATTTATCAGAAATACTGACGTTATGTATATATATTCGTTAGTTCGAGGCTCATATTTTTTTTACACAATGTTGTTATGTTATGTTAGAAATGCTTTAGTAGTTAGTAGCATTTCTGGATCTAATTACTATGATATAATACAGATTATATTGATATTATTAAATATGGGATGTTACACTTTCTGATGCGTGCCCATAGCATAGCGAGTCCGAAAGTGATTGCTGACTGCCCATAAAACCAACAATCCTCCCCCTCTTGAGCGATCCTCCCCCTCTTGAGTGATCCTTATGGAATTTCAAATTTGTAACCTTGCTTTGATACCATATGTAGGACTAAGTGCTTATCAGGCCAAAAACTACCTACTGCAAATCTTGCATACAGAAGGCTGGTAATCAATTACCTACTAATGGTCATCGATTACTGATAATCGATTTCCATTAATGGTAATTCATTACCACGTTTCTAGTACACCATTTTTTGGAGGCTAGTAATCGATTACCAACTTATGGTAATCGATTACCATCTGGGTTTCAGCAATAAAACAAGCCCTTAAACATATTATACCCAGAATAAACATCTCTCAAATCACCATAACATCAATACTCAACATATAATCTCATCTAAAATCCACTAAGTTTAACAATAATAGTCAAACTAATAAAAACTCATATTCATCATCCTTAACCTAATATCATCAATAAGGTGAAGAGAATGAACATCATGAAATAGAAATTTTTAACTAATTTCATCAATCAAGCAATCAAACTAGAAAAAGTGGAAAACAATAGATCGATGAAGAAAACACCCCTATCTATACTCTTTTGTTGATGGAGTTCTTCTTCTTCTTTTCTTTCTTCCTTCTCTCTCTTATTTTTTGTTCTACTCTCTCTCTCTCTCTCTTTTATTTTTTCTTCTTTCTTTCTTTCTTTCTTTCTTTGTTCTTATCTTCTGCCGAGGGAAGATAATGATAAAGATAAGGGCAAAATATTTGGTCTGAGAAATTTATATCTTATAGATGCTTTAATCTTCCACTAATGATTTTTTTACATGTTACATGGAGTCGTAAGTACCGTGGGGAGTCATGGTTCTCCATTCAATAATGCAATAGTCTTCCAGTGTTTCATGCTTAATTCGTTTGCTCTAATTGACTGCCTGTTGCTATATATTGATTTATCCAGCAACTACTGTTCTATAATAGTAATTCATTAAGGCTTCATGTTAGTAGCAACGGCTAATAATTTATAATTCCTTCTTAAGGTTAACACATGAGATTAGGTTTAGAATTGAACTTTAAAAATGGAATTGAACATCCTAATTTTTAATTATCTTATTTGGTGTATATATTAAAATTAATATTTTAATTCTTAATACAATTCTATAAAATTGAATGATAACTAATTTATACTATTTTTAATTTTTAACTTAGACTAAAGAACTTTCAATTTTAAGTACCAAAAATTAAAGTTAAAAATACTATTTCATATTTTATTAGTCATTATATTTGTCATCATAGTACTTTGACAACTATTGTTAGCAGTTTGTTCACATGGCCATTAGCATTGTCTGGTCATTGTCGTCATGAGCATGTTATAACCACATCATCACATCATTATAGACATATTAATGCAACCATCGATGCCACTGTTAACCGACAAAAATTTTTATTTAAATTTTTTATAATAGTTTTAAATTCTTTTTATTTATCAATTTAATATTAATTTATTTTTATATTCTTTATAAATAACTCAAGCAATAGAGTTTTGATCTAGTTTAAAGTTATAATTTTATATCTTAATTTTATTTTTATCTTAAACATAAAAACTAAAACTCTAAGTTAATTTCATTTGTGATAAAATTTGAATTAAAATTAGAATTATGAAATGTAAATTCAAATGTCATCTAAATGGACCACAAATAAATTTCGCTTCTAGCCAAGAGAATGTTATTTGGATACTATTATACGTATATAAAAATTTACAAATCTTTATAACTAACAAAAATATTTACACATCTTTTGACATTATTAAATTTATCTTTGGATATGTGTGACATTAAATCAAAGTTTTCGTGCATATATAAATGAATATGCAATCTAATAATTCGTGCAGGATTAAATGCTTATTATTTATGCAAAAGTTTTAGATATTAGTTAGGGTGAAACTTTATTTTATTATTGTGGCAAACAATCTCCCTCCCCCCAACAAAGTAACACCCAGAAATACGAACCTGCAATATTATTCTAATACCAGAGGTAGAATTAAGTGTTTTCAATTAGGCCAAATGTTATTAATCATGGCAAACTTTATTTTTTTATTTTGGCAACACATAATCGACATTTGTCTACAAGATGCAGCTGGTTGGCATGAGGTTCTTTACAATGTATTTGTGGTACACCAATAGCACCTTCTGATGCATGCCTATTGCATAGCGAGTCTAAGGGTGATTGCTGACTGGCCATAAAACCAACAATCCTCCCTCCTCCTAAGTGAGAATTTCAAACTTGAACCCTTGCTTTGATGTCACATATAGGATTAAGCGCTTATCAGGCCAAAAACTATAACTATTAGTCAAGTACAATTTTATTTATTTATTATGGCAATTTGGCTACACATAACCCTATGTCTGTAACGTGTTGCAGGTGGGCCTAAGGGCCTTTGCAGTACACAAGTGGTGCACTAACAAGCTGGATTGTCAAGTACCTTTAACACGCGACCATATGTGCAGAGAGTCCATTGGTGATTACTAACCTCCTATAAAACCAATAATTCTACATAGTAATTATTTCTTTTCACTGGTTAGATAATATTTCCTAAATTACAACACAAATTTTGAAAGTAACTTAAAGTATGCATGCCACTATTTTTTCTTATTTTTTTCCACTTGAAAAATTCTAATTTTTGACAAAAAAATCATCAAAAATAAAAAAAAAAAAAAAAAAATATATATATATATATATATAATTTTTGGCCAATAGGTCCTCTAGAAAGCATGTGAAGTTTTAAAAATAATTAATGAAACATTTTTGGGAAATTTTCCCGCAAAATGTCTTCCAAAAACTAAAAGCATGAGAAAATTTTTCAAATTGTAAATGCAACACTTAACACTCAAAATCTAGAAGGCTTCTCCCTCCAACAAAAGTTGAAGCCCTCCAACAAAAGTTGGAGCTCAAACACATCGTCCCCGCTGCTACTTAGACTCTTTCGTCATCATTGCTTACTCCACTGCTGCTTAAATTCCCTCATCAACGTTGGTCATTCCACCACTACTCAGAATCCCTCCAACCCTCGCCTTCGTCCTCACTCAATCTCAAATGTGCAGTATTTAGTTCAGACCATCCATGAATCTTCATGTTTAATTGCTTGCTTTTGCCTCAAATTGTACTTGACACTAAGTTTCTATATTTATTAGATGAATCCAAACAATTTAATAGAATACTTGTAGTATTTCATTTATGAGAAATAACTGTATGTGTCTCTTTTTTACTTTTTCATGACTTTCGCTTCTCAAGTAATATCCTAGAAGAATATATTGATCTTCATTCATTGTTGAAGATCAATGTGAGCTCGAATGCATTATCTAGTTCTATCCTAGAGTTCATGAATGATTTGCCTCGCATTTGGTCTAGATTTATCAAAGAATGGCTTCACTAGGGATACCTTCAGCTTTGTTTAGGTACTGCTATGTCATAACAATCTTGTTGGTCCAACCCTTGAGTTATTGTTGAATTGCTCCAACCTTGAAGGATTTGATTTTTCATTCAACAATTTCAGTGGGGTTGTCCCTTTGCAACTTTGCGATATTCCAAGGTTGTCATATGTATCACTAAGAAGCAATGCCTTATCAAGGAGTGTAGAAGAGCACATTTTAGCATGCTAAAGATTGAAACTTTTGGAAATACTTTTCGGCGGGTTTCCGACAGATATTTCCATTGAATTTGGATTTCCTACGAGCGATTTTTTGACAGTTAGAAATTTCAATTTCTAGCAAATTTTTGACCAGTTTTCGACGGATGTGGCCACCAGTAAAACACGATTTTCTAGTAGTGAACCTTGAAATAACTTTGTTTCAATTTTTCTTGAAAACTTAATTACTAGGAGATTAGCTTCAGGCAACCTGGGTTATTGTGCCAGCACGAGTACAAAGTATTGCATCATTTTCTACTTTATATTAAATAAAACTAAACACTTCAAAATATTATGTGAGTACCCTATTCTTAATCAAATTTTCCTTAATCCATTAAAACAATAACAAATTATATAAATATTTATTTGATGAAGTTTTTATATGTTAGTGATTGTAAAAATATAAAAATATAGAACTTTTAATAAAAATAGAAAATAATGTACTTTTAACTACACATTAAATGAATAATTTGACTCAAATATTTAATACATTATTAGTTTGTTTCAACTATTTAATAAAGGTCATTTAAAGAAAATAAGAGAAAAATTAGGTGGTGAGGAGTGGCAAAAGACAAATTGAAGTAATAATAGACACTTTGTTTGTTTGTTTGTTTTGTTTTGTTTTGTTTTTTGATCTAGGACACTCCCTTAAATATATATGATAATTATATATATATATATATATATATATATATATATATATATATATATATATATATATATATATATATATGTATATATAATATTTCCACAAATATCTCATTTCTACTTCTTAATTCATAGAATAAATTACACTCTCCTTGATGTTTAAATTAAATTCTCATCTTTTTTATTTTAAAAAATTATACTGCATTCTCTTAAAAGAAAAAAATACACTGCACTTTAATCAAATTTTTTTGTTTTTTATTAAAACTTCAACAGGTCAAATACTCAAAATCGTAGTAGCTACCAGCCAACAAGGTTGAACTTGCAAGTGTTGGCTTTTGGGCACGTGATGACATTATTGACGCACGTCATGGACGATTAAGATGGTATTCAATAATCTCTTAAAGAATATTTCTAACGATGTATAGTTAACTGGACAAAACTACACAAATTGCACCTCAGTTGTGCCTAGCAGCCAACACCTATGACTTCGACCATACTGGCTCATGGCTACTATGACTTTGAGTCTTCAACCCTATTAGATTTTTAATGGAAAATACAAAAATTGATTAAAGTGTAGTACATTTTTATTTCTTAGGGGAGGTGAGTGTAATTTTTAAAATTGATGGGAGGACAGTGAAATTTAAGCATATATGAAGAGAGGGAAGTGTAATTTATTCTATGTTAAAAATATTATATATTTTTATTAATAAATCACTCTATATAAACTCAACAATGATTAGTCGTAGTAAAAATATACTGTAACCTATGTCACTTTTACCTGTAATGTTTAGATAAAGTCAAACAATATTTGTTCCAGTCTTATTACGAATTAAATATGATTAAATATTTAATGATATATCTTATCCTTGGATTTACATTACAACACAAAACCTAGTGTTCACACTCATACTCCAATCCATGCAATTTAGATTGAGAAAGTCGTATTATATTAGTAATTGAGTTTAATTTTGGTTGATTATCTCTTAATAAATATATTTTTTATATTTCCATTCAACCATATGTTGTTATATCATTAAAAGAGTTTAACTTCTATCAATGGGTGTTGGTAGAGATTAAACTCTTTAATATTAATATTTGACATATTACAGACCTTTAAATTGGTAACACTTCCAACTAACACATTGGATTACTACCATTGTGGTGCTTATCTATAGTTTTGGGATACCTTAAACTTTAACTACGAATCAGAGAACTAATTTCACTAGTCAAAGAATTATAAAATTTGTAGAGTCCAAAAAAATCAAAATGATTACTTCAACTTCATACTATGCCCAAGTCAATGGATAAGTTTAAGCTATTAATAAAATCATTGTAAGTTTAATAAAGAAGCATGCAAGTCGAAGGCCTAAAAACTGGCATGACACACTTAGCCAAATCTTATGAGCATATAGAAATTCCCTATAAAGTGGAAGCACAATAGAATGTGGGGGCTTTCCCACATGTCAATTCAAATTATTTTTTCCCTCTAAAAGTCTTTTCATCTAACAAATTCAATAAGAATCAAATCGAATATTATTCATGTGAATGCTTATGTCTCTAAGGTATGTCAAATGATTTTTGATGATAACAAAAACAAAAGCGAAGATCAAGTGCAATAGTGAAGATCAAGCGCAAAAGGAAAAATCAAGATCAAAGAAAGAAGACAAAAAGGTTTATTTAGTTATAAGACTTAGGACACTAATGTTAAATACTCTCAAGATTTCTCAAATGGTTTTTCAATATATGATTTCAAAATAAATGAGAAATTCCAAAGATAAACATGGCTTTCAAGAAAACTTGTGTTTCAATCTTAAAACTAACACTCTTAAAAAGATTCATGTTTAAACAATTGTCTCAAGGTGTTAGAAATGACTTACAAGCTTTATTGGACTTGAAAAATGTGTTCAATGGCCAATGTAATCGATTATACGACGTTTGTAATCGATTACACAGCAAACAGAAGGCATGTAATCGATTACATGAGCAATGTAATCGATTACAAGCAAGTCAGAGGCCATGTAATCGATTACACAATATATGTAATCGATTACATCAAGCCCAAAAAAATATGAACACGTTCAAAGAGTCATGTAATCGATTACATGGATATTATAATCGATTACACAGCAAGTTAGAAGTCATGTAATCGATTACACAGATATTGTAATCGATTACACACAAGACAGAAGCCATGTAATCGATTACACCAAGTATGTAATCGATTACACAGCAAGTCAGAAGTCATGTAATCGATTACACAGATATTGTAATCGATTACACACAAGTCAGAAGACATGTAATCGATTACATCAGCAATGTAATCGATTACACAGAGCCCAGAAAGTCAAGAACACGTTAGAACAACATATGTAATCGATTACCTGAGCTGAGTAATCGATTACAAGAATCCTGACAACGTCCAACGGCTATATTTAATGCATTTAATGCGTGCCCAGAACACCCCAACGGCTCTATTAAATGAGAAACTTATAAATACCAAAGTTGGGTCTTTATTTGAGGTTGACCTTGAACCAAAAACTGATTACCAATACGTCCAAACGTGAATCAATCCTCAAATCATTTTCTTGCTCTATTTTCTGTCAAAAACGTGAAAAATCTTTGAGAGCATATTAGAGCTTCAATTTGTATTCATCTGCTCTATTGAGAGCTTCATTCTATCTATCATTATTGCTTTGTAAAGAGGGTGAGGCATCCCTCGAAAAATGTAAAGGGTGAGGTATCCTTTAGTTGAAGATACTCAAGCTCCAAGGGTGAGGTATCCCAAAAGGGTTGAGTGCTCAAGGTTGTAGTGGTTGTCAAGCACTTATTGAAGCTTGAAGATATAGTGGAAAATCTCAAGTTGTTGCTTGGGGACTGGACGTAGATCACAAGTGGATTGGTGATCGAACCAGGATAAACGACTGTGTTTGTTATCTCTAAACCCTCCCCTGTTTATTTTGTATACTGTTTTATTGATTTTCTTGGATACTGTCTCCGTAGACTATTTCTGTTATAAGTAAAAGTGTTTATCCCGTCCTTCCAATTATTTCTAATCATTCAATAGCTTCAACAAAAATAAGTTATCAAACAATTTGTGAAAGATTTGCGAACTTAGTTTTCATACTCAATTCACCCCTCCTCTTGAGTATTGAGGCCACTTGGTAACAAGTGGTATCAGAGCTAGACTCTTGAATAAAGAGCTTAGCAGCTTCAAGAGAAGTAATGACTTCAAATGGTTTTTCAAATGAAGGTTCTTCTATAAACAGACCTCCTTATTTCAATGAGGATGGTTATGCCTATTGGAAAGAAAGGATGAAAATTTTTATTGAAGCTATTGACTTAGATGTGTGGGACGCCGTTGAAAATGGTGCTTTTGTCCTAACACAAACTAAAGATGGTGTGAAAATTAATACACCTAGAAATGAATGGACCGATGATGATAAAAAGAAGGTTCAATACAACTTGAGAGCCAAGAACATCATCACCACATCTTTGGGGTATGATGAATTCTTTAGGGTGTCAAATTGTAAAACTGCAAAAGAAATGTGGGATACTCTACAAGTAACTCATGAAGGTACTAGTAAGGTAAAACGATCTCGAATAAACACTCTTACTCATGAATATGAATTGTTTAGAATGAACCAAGGTGAGAGTATTCAAGATATGCAAAAGAGGTTTACTCATATTTTTAATCATCTTATCTCATTGGGAAAGACATTTCCTAATGAGGATCTTATTAACAAAGTGTTGAGATGTCTAAGCAGGAATTGGCAACCCAAAGTGACGGTGATTGAGGAATCAAGAGATTTATCAACAATATCTTTAGCCACCTTATTTGGAAAGCTTCAAGAACATGAGCTGGAACTAAATAGGCTCAACCAAAATGAAGAGCATGACAAAAAGAAGAAGGGAATCGCACTCAAAGCTACTTCCTCTACAATTGAAGATGATGATGAAGATGGTGAAGAGGATGGTGAAAGTGGGGAGCTAAGTGAGGAGAATCTTAGTCTCCTTGTGAGAAAATTTGGAAGATTCCTAAAGAATAAGGGATTGCAAAGAAAGCCACCATTTACTCAAAAGAAAGTATATCACAAAGGAGAAGGATCCTCTACTCCTCCAAAATGCTATGAATGTGGAAAACCGGGATGCATGAAAATGGAGTGTCCTATGTATCTCAAGAAGACGGAGAAGTTTGAGAAAAGGCCTTCTAAGGAAAGGAAAGGAAGAAGAGCATATATAGCTTGGGAGGACAATGACTTAAGCTCTTCCGATGATTCGGAGAATGAAGAAGCCCATCTTTGCCTCATGGCTCAAGGAGAAGAAAGTGAAGAAAGCGACACCGAGGTAACCTCCTCTAACCTAGAACCTTCACCTTCTTATGATGAATTGCAAGATGCCTTTCAAGAATTACATGATGAATCTTTGAGGCTCACAAAAATGATTTTGTATTCCAATAAAACAATCTCCCTATTGATAAAGAAAGTTTCTACTTTAACCAAGGAGATAAATGAACTTAAAATCGAAAATGAGACCTTAGGACTCATAGACGCTAATTCATTATGCATGACTTGTTCCTCACATGATAGTGCATCCATATCATTACCTTGTTCATCATGTAAAGCTTTTGAAAAAGAAATTGAAAACTTAAACAACACTCTTGCAAAATTCATTTTTGGAAGAGATAACTTGAATGTGTTGTTAGGGAGACAAAAATGTGTTTTTCAAAAAGCTGGCTTGGGATTTAATCCAAACAATCATCAAAAGTCTTATAAGAATTTCTTTGTTTCCTCAAATACCTCAAGTAGTCCCTTTGTCAAATGTTTTCATTGTGGTAAGAAAGGGCATAGTGCACAACTTGTAATGTTAGAAAGAACATAAACACTAAGGTTGGAATAAAAAGAGTTTGGGCTCCTAAAGGCACCATGCCTAATTCTAACACACAAGGACCCAAGACAATTTGGGAACCAAAAGTTAAAATTTGAATGTGTGTTGTAGGTGTGCTTGAAGACCAAGCGCTCAAGTTGGTATCTTGATAGTGGTTGCTCCAAGCACATGACCGGTGATGGCTCTAAGTTCTCCTCCCTTACACACAAGAAACATGGTCATGTCACATATGCTGATAACAACAAAGGGAAGATTCTTGGAATTGACAAAGTTGGTAAGATCCCTTCATCATCTATTGATAATGTTTTGCTTGTTGAAGGACTTAAACATAATTTGCTTAGTATTAGTCAATTGTGTGATAAAGGCAATAGAGTTATATTTGATTCTTCTTGTTGCATAATTGAGGGAAATGATGATAGGCAAGTTAAGTTTGTTGGTCATAGAGTCAATAATATATAGATGATTAGTCTAGATGATATATCCTCAAATGATGCTAAATGCTTTATGAGTAAAGAAAATGATTCATGGTTATGGCATAGAAGAATTGCTCACATTTACATGGATCACTTAAACAAATTAGTTTCTAAAGAACTAGTAATTGGTCTTCCAAAGCTCAAATTTGAAAAAGACAAACTTTGTGATGCATGTCAAAAGGGAAAACAAGTAAAGGTCTCTTTTAAAGCTAAAAACTTAGTTTCAACTTCTAGACCTTTATAACTTTTGCACATGGATCTTTTTGGTCCCTCTAGAACTATGAGCTTTGGTGGAAATTACTATGCATTAGTGATTGTGGATGATTTTTCTAGGTTTACATGGACATTATTCTTGGCCCACAAAAATGATGCTTTTCAATCATTTAGAAACTTGCCAAAGTTATCCAAAACAAAAAAGGTTTTTGTATTGCATCCATAAGAAGTGACCATGGTGGTGAATTTGAAAATCATGAATTTGAAACTTTTTGTGATGAACATGGCATTGAGCACAATTTTTCTGCCCCTAGGACACCACAACAAAATGGTGTTGTAGAAAGGAAAAATCGATCTTTAGAGGAAATGACAAGAACTATGCTCAATGAGGCCAACCTTAGTAAGTATTTTTGGGCCGATGCGGTCAATACCGCGTGTTATGTTATGAATAGAGCCCTAATAAGGCCAATTTTAAAGAAAACCTCATATGAATTGTACAAAGAAAGGAAACCTAATGTGTCACATTTTCATGTCTTTGGATGTAAATGCTTTGTTTTGAATAATGAAAAAGATAACTTAGGGAAGTTTGATGCAAAATCTGATGAGGGAATATTCATTGGTTATTCTATTCATAGTAAGGTCTTTAGAGTCTATAATAAACGAACTATGACCATAGAAGAGTCCATACATGTTGCATTTGATGAAACTAACCCAAATGAGCTGAGAAAGGAGCTTGTTGATAATGTTGCAGAAATCTTAGCAAAAACACACTTGGAAAATCAAGAGAAAGAATCCAAAAAGTAAGAAGATTCAGAAATTATGAATCTACCCAAGGAATGGAGGACTTCAAGATATCATCCTCTTGACAAGGTGATAGGTGATGTATCAAAAGGGGTAATTACTCGAAACTCACTCAAAGATGTATGTAATCACCTAGCCTTTGTCTCTCAAGTTGAACCTAAAGACATAAATGAGGCCATTAATGATGAGCATTAGATCTTGGCCATGCAAGAAGAACTAAACCAATTTGAGAGAAATCAAGTTTGGGAATTAGTTTCAAGGCCCAATGATCATCCAATAATTAGCACCAAATGGGTCTTTAGGAACAAACTTGATGAAACGGACTTAATAATAAGAAATAAAGCTAGGCTTGTAGTTAAGGGATATAATCAAGAAGAAGGCATAGACTATGAAGAAACTTATGGTCCCATAGCTAGGTTAGAGGCCATTAGAATGTTACTTGCATATGCTTGCATCATGGATTTCAAACTCTATCAAATGGATGTCAAAAGTGCTTTTTTAAATGGTTTTATACAAGAAGAGGTGTATGTGGAACAACCTCCTAGTTTTGAAGATTTTGAATTGCCCAACCATGTTTTTAAACTGAAAAAGGCCTTGTATGGCTTGAAACAAGCTCCTAGAGCTTGGTAAGAAAGGTTAAGCAAATTTCTTTTAGAAAAAGGATTTTCTAGAGGTAAAGTTGACACAACTCTTTTCATAAAACATAAAATACATGATATACTTCTAGTTCAAATCTATATTGATGACATTATATTTGGAGCTACTAACAACTCTCTTTGTAAAGAATTTTCAAATATTATGCAAAGTGAGTTTAAGATGTCTATGATGGGTGAACTCAACTTCTTCCTTGGTCTCCAAATCAAGCAAACAAGAGAAGGAACATTCATAAACCAATCCAAGTATTGCAAGGAGCTGCTCAAGAAGTTTGGAATGGACAATGCCAAGCATATGGCTACTCCTATGGGCACCTCTTGCTATTTGGACAAGGATGAAGGAGGTAAATCAGTAGAAATTATAAAATATAGAGGTATGATTGGCTCACTCCTTTATCTTATTGCAAGTAGGCCTGATATAATGTTTAGTGTATGCATGTGTGCTAGATATCAAGCTAATCCTAAAGAATCACACCTAAGTGCTGTTAAAAGAATAATGAAATATTTAATAGGCACATCACAAATGGGTTTATGGTACCCTAAAGGTGCCTCATGTAGTCTTATTGGGTATTCGATTCGATTTTCTTTGGGTGCAAAATGGAGCGAAAGAGCACTAGTGGGACATGCCACTTGCTTGGAAGCTCACTAGTTTCTTGGCATAGCAAGAAGCAAAATAGTGTGGCATTATCTATAGCTGAAGCTGAATATATTGCAGCTGGGAGTTGTTGTTCTCAAATCCTTTGGATGAAACAACAACTCTTGGACTATGGTCTTGAACTTGATCACATTCCCATAAGATGTGATAATACTAATGCAATCAGCTTGTCTAAAAATCCCATTTTGCATTCTAAGACTAAACATATTGAAATAAGACATCATTTCATTAGAGACCATGTTCAAAAGGGTGACTATATGCTTGAGTTTGTAGAAACCACTAAGCAACTAGCTGACATTTTCACTAAACCCCTAGCAAAAGAAGCATTTTTCTACATAAGAAATGAACTTGGTATATTGGATCATTCATGCATAAAGTAACTTCTGCTGCATAATCCTGAATCTAATGCATAACCTTGCATTTTTCTGAATAATCACGCCAAATTGCTGCATAATCTCGAATTTTTCATTATATTTGAATCCAATACCGACTTGACTTGGCGAGAGATTTCCCTAAGTTGTTTTGCAGGTGCTCCCTCATGACCAAGACTCACAAGTAACTCAACATCCTCAAAATTTCACCAAAAATGGTAAAAATCTTGGTAAAAATAGTAATTTTTGATAAATTACGTGAGTTGAATCATAATATGATTAGATTATATGGTTGAATGATGCTTTGAATTGATCTAAGTTGTTTTGAAACTAGTTTGGATTGATTAAAGTTGATTATATCTTTGTCTGGAATGCAAAATCGAGTTAAAGAGTACTCGTAATCGATTACAATGCCTTTGTAATCGATTACATGAGTCTCATCACGCATGTAATCGATTACACACCTTTTGTAATCGATTACAATCAACTCAGAACTCGGTAATCGATTACAATATCCATGTAATCGATTATACACCCACCAAAATTCATGTAATCGATTACACACTCAATGTAATCGATTACACAGAAAGTGTTTTAAAAAGGTTTCGACGCGCGTAGAGCTCATTTTTTTGTAACACTGTTCATCTTCTTCGTCCTCCTCCTCTGCTCCCACGCACCCTAAACCTCTCAAACCTCAAAATCTCTCATTTCTCACTCAAATCTCCATCGAAATCCCTCATTTTACCTCTCTCAATCTCAGAAATCCCCTCTCCACACAACCCATCTCTCAAAATCTCCTCACATCCCTCACCCAAATCTCCCCACCTTCTCTCACGAACCCCATCTCCATTTCTCTAACCTAATTTCGTCCCTTTCTCTCTCCTCACTCATCCCCAACCATTTCCACTCCTCCCACTCCATTCTTACTCCTCAATGGCTGAATCTTCTCATCGTTCAAAGCGCCCAAGAACAGGGGTTGCCATTGCAGGGTCTTCTGGTGGTTCTTCACGTAATATATCCGACCTGGACCTCACGAGGCACTTCTCCACTATGAAGCGAGCTGAATTGTTCCAGAAGAACTTCCAGCTTCGCAAGATCATTTCTCCCAGGTATCTACCCATCACCTTCTGCGAGAGTGAACCATTAGAGAGCTTTAGGACAATAGAAAACTTAGGCTTGCTGGGATTCCTGAGCATAGAGAAAGCCATCTACCTTAATCTTGTACGTGTCTTTTATGCGAACCTGAAGATTGAGGATAACTATATCATTTCTGAAGTGAAAAAGTAACAAATCAGGTTATCAATGGCGAGTGGTATAGGCTGACAAAGCTCACCCAGATGGAGCTCGGTTCGTGGGAATGCCAATGTATGGGGACATGAGTTTGAGCACAAGGCTGCTCTTCTCTCTTTGATTAGGGGACCGGCTACCACCCCCGAGTGATCCTAAACGAAGAATTATGGCTCTTGGCCTCACCATGGAGAACGGGGTTCTCCACTATCTTTGGTCCGTGGCTTGATTCCCGTGGGAGGAATTACTCCAAAGTCCTCAAGGATGATGTGATTACATTATGGGCAATGACTACAGGGAGGCCTATTAACCGGGGTTATTATATCTTAGAGCACATCTTTGGACGTCAAGAAAAAGAAGAACTCTGCTCTCCCTTCGCCATGTTGGTAACCACTATACTTGAGTCTTGTCGCATTTTCGGGCTTGGTGAAAAGTCTAAGGACACCAGCTCCAAGGGACCACAATCAATTGGGCTGCATACTCTAAGGAAGCTCCAGCTCTATAAGGTGGATGACAGATGGCATTACATCACTCATGGCACTTTTGGCCATATCCATCACGACCCAGATAGTGATGAGGATGCGGAGGCTCAGCATCCTACTCCTGCCCCTGCTCCAGCTCCCACTCCTACTACTCTTGATCTCCTGCTCCAAGAAATGCGCAACCTGAGCGCTAATGTAAACACACACATGGATCATATCGAGCAGAAGATTGACCATCTTGAGCTGAGGATGGACTACTCTGATCAGAAGCTTGCCTCCATCCGATCTCTCCTGGGTGGACCTCCTATTCCTCAGAGTGCCGCCGCTGCCGCACATCCCCCGCCTCTCCGGTTCCCTCTCCTTTGGCCCATCTGGAGTTCCTGCTAATGATGAAGAGCCTTTGGACTCTGACGATGATCTTATGCCCAGCGATGACAATGATGATAACGATGATACTGCTGCGAATCCAGAGGGTGATGTCTTTTGTGACAGCGAGGCCACTGACAGTGATCATGGCTCCTTACCTTGATATTTGTTTTGATAAACACCATGTATTTATTTTGTTTTGACTCTGATTATATTTCATTGGTATACATTTATGGTGTTATTTGATTATTGGGTATACTGGCTGTGAAAACATTACTTTCTCCATGGCTGATTAATAAAATATGAACTTGTTTCCGCTTTGAATGTTTGGCTATTTATCAATATTGCATGAACTGATTGATATCCTTGGCATTGTTGTTCTGGCAAAATTTAGGGAATCATGAACTATAGCTGTTATGCTGTCCAATTTTTTTTTAAATGCTTATGTCTTTTTGATAATGCCAACGGGGGAGAAAATAAGGAAAAATGAAATAAATGTTGCATGAGTAATTAAGGCTGCATGAGTATGAGGGAGTTATTGAGCTTTTACGCTCTTAAGCTTTTTATATGAAATCTAACCCAATATCATGCATAAACTCCGGGGGAGCATTGCGCCTAAATGTCTATTATATAAAATTGCAAAAATTCTTTCTTTTTCCTATGATCAGTTTGTCATCATCAAAAAATGGGAGAATGTGAATGCTTATGTCTCTAAGGCATGTCAAATGGTTTTTGATGATAACAAAAACAAAAGCGAAGATCAAGTGTAATAGTGAAGATTAAGCGCAAAAGGAAAAATCAAGATCAAAGAAAGAAGACAAGAAGGTTTATTTAGTTATAAGACTTAGGACACTAATGTTAAATGCTCTCAATATTTCTCAAATGGTTTTTCAATATATGATTTCAAAATAAATGGAAAATTTCAAAGATAAACATGGCTTTCAAGAAAACTTGTGTTTCAATCTTAAAACTAACAATCTTAAAAAGATTCATGTTTAAACAATTGTCTCAAGGTGTTAGAAATGATTTACAAGCTTTATTGGACTTAAAAAATGTGTTTAATAGCCAATGTAATCGATTATATGACATTTGTAATCGATTACACAGCAAACAGAAGGCATGTAATCGATTACATGAGCAATGTAATGCTCATGTAATCGATTACAAGCAAGTCAGAGGCCATGTAATCGATTACACAATATATGTAATCGATTACATCAAGCCCAGAAAAGCATGAACACGTTCAAAGAGTCATGTAATCGATTACATGGATATTGTAATCGATTACACAGCAAGTCAGAAGTCATGTAATCGATTATACAGATATTGTAATCGATTACACACAAGTCAGAAGCCATGTAATCGATTACACCAAGAATGTAATCGATTACACAGCAAGTCAGAAGTCATGTAATCGATTACACAGATATTGTAATCGACACACAAGTCGAAGCCATGTAATCGATTACATCGGGAATGTAATCGATTACACAGAGCCCGTCGAAAGTCAAGAACACGTTGGAACAACATATATAATCGATTACACTGAGTGAGTAATCGATTACAAGAATCGACAACGTCCAACGGCTATATTTAATGCATTTAATGCGTAATCGAAAACCCCAATTATTCTATTAAATGAGAAACTTATAAATACCAAAGTTGGGTCTTTATTTGAGGTTGACCTTGAACCAAAAATCGACTACCAATACGTCCAAACGTGAATCGATCCTCAAATCATTTAATTTTGTCAAAAACGTGAAAAATCTTTGAGAGCATATTAGAGCTTCAATTTGTATTCATCTGCTTTATTGAGAGCTTCATTCTATCTATCATTATTACTTTGTAAAGAGGGTGAGGCATCCCTCCAAAAGTGTAAAGGGTGAGGTATCCCTTAGTTGAATAGACTCAAGCTCCAAGGGTGAGGTATCCCAAAAGGGTTAAGTGCTCAAGGTTGTAGTGGTTGTCAAGCACCCATTGAAGCTTGAAGATATAGTGGAAAATCTCAAGTTGTTGCTTGGGGACTGGACGTAGATCACAAGTGGATTGGTGATCGAACCAGGATAAACGACTGTGTTTGTTATCTCTAAACCCTCCCCTGTTTATTTTGTATACTGTTTTATTGATTTTCTTGGATACTATCTCCGTAGACTATTTCTGTTATAAGTAAAAGTGTTTATCTCGTCCTTCCAATTATTTCTAATCATTCAATAGCTTCAACAAAAATAAGTTATCAAACGATTTGTGAAAGATTTGCGAACTTAGTTTTCATACTCAATTCACCCCCTCTTGAGTATTGAAACCACTTGGTAACAATTCAAATAATATAATATTTACCTCTTTCCAACTCGTCAAAAGGATAAATACTAGGAGTTAATAGTCATCGAGACTATCAAATTATATTAATTTATAAATCGATTCACCAAAATACTTGCAGTATAATATACCACTAGGTCTTTTAGTAATTACAAATTTTTAAAATACCATTAAGAAATTAAGCATTTGAAGTACTCAATTAATAAAAGTAGCGGAACATGCATAAATTACGTTAATATAGAATATAAAGAGTGTAGGGAAGAGAGAATCAAAATTAAGAATTTATTCTGTTTCAGCCACCAATAACTTGAGGCCTACAACCAGTCCTTAAGTAAACCACTCGAGATTTTTCACTAAACCATTAAACTTGAACAGGTACTTGAAAACCTTTACTACTAAGAACACTCAACACACCTCTAGGATGTCTCACCTTTTGTGCTTGAGTCTCAAAATAGGGATACCTCACCCTTTACAACTTTAGAGGGCTACCTCACCCTCTTTACAAATAAAGGATACCTCACCTTTTATCTCGTGAGAGATACCTCACCCTCTTTTATAGGAAATCAAAGAAAAATTGAATGATAAACTCTCACAAGAGTAGATATTACAAATTAAAGCTCAATAGGTATCAAGTAATCACACACTAGAGCTCAAAACTGGGGTTTATGAGAAAAGAGAGTTAAAACTCATGCTCAATGCTCAAGAAGCTTTGTTAGATTGATTTCCAACTTTACTTTAATGCCCAAACACTCATATTTATAGCTCAATGCATTAAAGAGCCATTGGAAGTAGTTTGAGCATTAAATGCAAGTGAACTAGCTATTATTTTCATTTTCTGACACCCAAACAATAGATTATTGCTTTCACATAATAGATTATTGCTCGCAAATAACAGATTATTGGTTTTATATAACAAATTATTTGCATTATCAGAAAACACTATTACATGCAAATAATAGATTAATGTGAAGCTATAATTGGTTAGGTAGTTTAAAACACAAGAGACGCACTACTAACTTTGTCATATAACCTGTTATGGACACTCCATAATTAGTTATTCCTTTTAAAACAACAAGAGGTGCGCTACTAACTTGTCAAATAACCTGTTATGGTTTCCAGATAATCTATTATTGGTTTCAAGATAATCTGTTATTGGTTTTAGATAATCTGTTATTAATTTAAGATAATTTGTTATTGGCTATCAAGGAAAAAGATTTCTAAAAGCCTTTGTAATCAAAGATTCCCTAAACCTTTCCAACCTTTCCAAAACCACTTTGCTCAAAATTGATAAATATTTTCACAAGTATTGAACATGATTTTTCATAGAGATTTAAGTTGAATAAAAATGACATATGAGCTTAGTGTGATTCCTCTTTACCTTTACAAAAATTTGAAATGTTTTTGTAAAGATCAAGTTCCAAGGATCTTCAAGTTTTTCTTATAGGACTTAGATCTTGTATAAAGATAAAGAGGAATCAAACTAAACTCATATCTCATTTTTTTTCAACTTAAATCTCTATGAAAAATCATATTTAATACTTGTGAAAATATTTATCAAGTTTGAGAAAATGGTTTTAGAAAGGTTGGAAAGGTTTAGGGAATCTTTGGTTACAAAAGCTTTTAGAAATATTTTTTTCTTGATAGCTAATAACAAATTATCTTAAATCAATAACAGATTATCTGAAATCAATAATAGATTATCTAAAACTAATAACAGATTATCTTGAACTAATAACAGATTATCTAGAAACCATAACAAGTTATTTAACAAGTTAGTAGCGCGCCTCTTATTATTTTAAAAGGAATAACTAATTATGGAGTGTCCATAATAAGTTATTTGACAAAGTCAATAGCGCGCATCTTGTTTTTTAAACTACCTAACCAATTATAGCTTTACAATAATATGTTACTCGCATGTAACAGTATTTTCTAATAACGCAAATAATCTGTTATGTAAAACTAATAATTTGTTATTCACGAGCAATAATTTGTTATATAAATCAAATAATCTGTTATCTGGGTGTCAGAAAACAAAAAATAACAGCTAGTTCACTTGCATTTAATGCTCCAACTACTCCCAGTGACTCTTTAATGCATTGAACTATAAATACAACAAATATTTCCTGCATTGAAAACAAAATTAAGACTTTGAAAAATGAATATACTTTTCTTGATGATGAAATGTCTTTGAAATATGAAACCTCAACTTCTTGTGAAAAGTGCATTGATCAAGTTGAGGACTTATCTTTCGAATTTGTCAAAGCTAATGAATTTAATTGTTTACATTCCATGTTTAATAATAATGAAATTAATATTATTCCACATAGAAATTCAAGTAATGCTTATGGCAAAAATAGTTTAGAATGTATTAACAACAAAATGCTTAAGTTTTCCAAGGATGATCTTCAAAGGACCAAGTCATTGAATTCAATTGTTTGTAATTTTTGTGGTCATTTAGGACATATTTCTCATTTATGCAATTATAGAAGAAATTCTTATATGAGAAATAGTATGTTATGGATTCCTAAAGATTTTAAAGGCTCTAATACTAACATTCAAGGACCCAAGATGAAGTAGGTACCAAAATATCCTCCTAATGTTTCAATTTTGCATAAAATTTCTCAAAACAGTGGAGTAATTGACCAAAGGAAAGAGGAATCATCAAGGAGAATACTTCCAAAGCCCAATAGTAGAAGTTTTGGTCAAAGAAGGAAAATGGTGATGAGAATTAAAAGTTGCAAACCCAAGTGCAGGTTGTTTCAAGTAATAAATTCTCAAAAGTCCGAGGTCGATCCACAGGGAATTGATGAAGAAAAAATTTATTGACGTAAGGAAAATATTTTGTCACAACAATAAAGGTGATAAAAGTTGGTCACAAATAAAAAAAAAGATTTACTTGGGTTAGGAGATCCACTCTTGGTAAGTAAATTCAGGATAAGATTAATTCTTTTTATAACTCAATTAGAATCTACGCATAATGGAGGTTCCAATCAAAAAATACAACATTTAAAATTTATTTAAAATTATATACGTCGTAGTTATATATTGTTCCTTTAATTATTTATTAAAACCACCACTTATAAATGGACTCAAGCATTCATTGTACCAACCTCTTGTCTACAATGAATTAAGATCTCCACTTTACAAGGAGGGTTTCTAAATTGATTGGAAACAAAATACAACATATATAATGACCACTTTTTGATAATATATCATTTAAGTATAAAAAAGAAATTAATCTAACCTTAATTTATTACCAAAAGTTTTACCTTTTCACTCAAATAAAATGAAAATTAGTTACTCATAGATAAGAAGAAGAAGAAGAAGAAGAAGAAGAAGAAGAAGAAGAAGAAGAAGAAGAAGAAGAAGAAGATAACTTCAATTTAGAACACAAGAAAATTATAACAAGAGAAACAAATAACACAATAGCATGATCTTGATATCTAAACCAAGATTCTCCAAATGATCAGCCAAGGCTCCCTTTTATAGAGGATGAGGGATACAAAATAACAAGGGGTTGATTATTGAGTGAGTGAATGAGTGGGTGAATGAGTGGAAAATGCCAAATAGTAGTTTGATGAGTAAAAAATTATAGAGATTCTTGTCTCCAAAATTATTCAATGCTGAACTCATGGAATGCATCAGATTCTGGAAAAATGGTCTTCATGAAAGTTGTAGATATGGATCTTAAATTTCAGATGCCAAACTTTCAGCCCATTTCAATTCCTATAGCCCAAGATATGCCCTAATTACTACACACTATTCAGGCCTAGCTACAACTCCTATATTCTGATTTGCAAGCCCAATATGACCTCCAAGCCATCCTAATTTCCTCTTGTGTTCTTATAAAAGTTGTAGATTTGGGTCTTAATTTTGAAATGCTAAAATTTCTGCCCATTTTACTTCATACATCTCGAGTTATGGTTTGATTACTACACACTATTTAGGTTCCCACCACAAAACTCATGTTCTGACTTCCAAGCCCAATTAGCTTCACTAGATGTCTGATTTTTCCCTGGAACTCTTCATGAAAGTTGTAGAGCTCTCTCTTATATTTCCTACAAGGTAAAATACATAATTTTTAGACATATAGAACTCAAGATATAGCCGAAATACAGAAATAGTGTAAGATCTCAATAATGCTGAAAAAAATCAATTAAGCCCAATTTGAGTCCAAACTTACAAAACATAACCAAGCTCAATCAAATAAGTACATGGAGAGTGTAAATGACTAAAAATGAGGGTTTATTAATATATAAAATATGTGATTATCAAATTCTTCCACACTTAACTTTTTGTACTCCTGAGCAAAACACATAAGACTAAAACTAGGGAACAAGGAAAACAACACAAACTCAAAAGCTAGAAATTCTAAAAGACTCAATTTCTAATAATATTTAAGAATGAAGAGCAACCAAAGATTCAAGAGATCAAAATATTTATGAAATAACGTTTCTTCACATATCAAACCAACAAGCAAGGAAACTTCAATTGAAAAGCATGAGTCAAGAATGATAGATCTTCACAAGATTTACTCTCAATCCCTCAAGTATTTAAAAGGTAGGTATTTCACTCAATTCAATCCATGAAAATTGTACTACCATAAGCTTGCTTATCTTCTACTTCTCCACTACTCAGAACACATGGACACACAAATCATGAGGACTTTATTCAAGGTTGTAATGGGGTCAAGGTAAATGAGAAGGTAATATAGATATGACAAGTTAAATACCAAAGAGAATAAAAGAGCGTGAGAGCTGAGTTCAATTAACAAGAATGAAAGTTCATCCTAACTCCACCTAATACAAATTCCTTTTACATATTATTTTCCTTTCCTTTATTACCTTGTTGACCCTTCTTTACACATTTGTTATTTTTTTATTTTTATTTTACAAGATGAACAATATATATATATATATATATATATATATATATATATATAATTAAATATATATTTTTAACTATTCTGCATATACACCCCCACACTTGTTCAAGAACTTATCCAATGACAAAGCTAATGTTCTTTTATTCCCTAAGGCCGGATAAAAACATAGTTTTTTATTTAAGGCATATAATGAGCTCGAAACAAAGAATGGTCAAATAAGCTCAAAGAGGTTAAGCAAGGGAAAATAGGTTATTTCCAATGCCTTACGTTGGCAGGAATAAGAGAATTTCCAATAAGTCATAAGAGTACTTGATATCATATTGAGACAATATGCTACTGAGTAAAGCTGCCTATTTGTGCGCCAATCATTCTTGGCTATTTAGTTAAAGTAACTATTTCAAGAAAAATGCCTCAATCATATTTATGTATGCATATGAAAATGTAGCCTTAAATAGAGTCAAAGCAAGTTCTAGAGTAACAATTCCATGAATGAAAATCACACAAGAAAGAAGAGAATGGTACAAATGTTCAATCCATTCATCAATAGGCTCAAAATCTCATAAGGCATAATTCTATCATTCTCAGTCCACCAATTCAACATCCATAATCAAGCATGTGATTTTTAAGAAAGAAGACAATTTACTCAATCATGTTATGTTCCCTGAATTTGAATTGCTACTTCCACACAACATAGTTATCTACCTAATTACTCCTTACTTTGCCACTAATTTTGATGCGTCTCAAGAGCAAATTTACCTCAAGGGCATAATTTACTCCTTACTCTGCCATCCTTAATTAGTTTTGCTATTAATAAATTACTGATAATCATATAAATAAACACACTTCTTAATTTTTTATTTTTTATTTCTTTTTACATAACTATCCTTCCCCCCACCAGATCACAACATTATCCTCAATGTCAAAACATAGATAGGTAAATGATAGAAGATAGTACCTGTTGTTGCAATTACTGAAAAGAGAAACCCTACACAAATTTAAATAGAAACAAAGTACGATGATTAAAACTAAAGGTAAAGAAAAGTTAAAGATGAAGTGTCAAATCACACCCACGTTCCTTGCTACCTCCCTTGCTACTTCCTTCTGACCAATCTATCGAGCTATAACTGGCTCAGGTTCATAAACAAAAGTTTGTAATTTATCAATTAATTCATCAACAGTTGAAGCAGATATAAATAGTCATCTTGCCGAAGGTGTGATAAAGTTCTGTTCCACAACATGGTTAACAAAAGATAACAAATTATCAAAGAAATTATTAACATTCATCAAACCTATGGGTTTATGGTGGATGTTCAGTTGGATCTAAGAGATAATTTGAAAAACTTCTTCCAAAGTACTAAAACCATCCTGTAAGGCAATGAATGCATTAGAGTTTTCAAGCATTGTCCTCATTCGTTCATGCATAGATGATACTTGAAGTTTCAGCCCAATTATCTTTCCAATGATGTTCCTTTGAGTTAAAGGTTTAGGAATGACACCTAAAACTTGACCATCTCTTAGATGTGCAGAAAGTGATACAGCCCCCATTAACCCAATGCTATCTCCCCCATATACTACATGAATGTTCTTCGTAGTAAGTGTTCTACTAATAGTGCTTGCTGCGTTTACAAACTCTAAACCCTTCCTATAACTTGTCCCATAAAATACACAGATATTGGTACATCTACGAACAGAAAAAGAAGCTCCCTCTATTTCTACACTCATACTCCCTTTGAATGATTATGAGTTAAAGGAAAATGAAGAAAATGGAGTGTTTAAATAGGGAAAAGAATGAAAAAAGGTAATAATAGCACCAATATGGATAGGTTGGCTGCTGTCAGAAAAGTTTGAAATTAAGAAACACAATTTTTTTCTCTTTTTTTTTTTTAGACTTCAAGAAAACCATCAGGGTAAAGAAGTCTAGAAATCCCTGAAGGACTCCGCCCAAAGGATCGTCTGATCAAAACCAAAATACACAAAATCATACAAAGATAAAATTATAATAAATGATGGCATACCTTTGTGTATAGTTTTCATGGTGTATCTTTATACTGCGCGTCATGAGTACAATAGCCTTCACAATCTTACCGCCCCTTGAAAGAGACATCGAATTCCCTTAAGGAATTTCAGACTTAAGGCACTCCTTCCGCTTATGGGATATCCCAGCCTATGCATCGTCCCTCTAGTTAAAAAGAGAAAATCTGAATACAATGACCAATGATCACAACCAGTGGAGCTACGCTCAGGAACCTAATAAATCAATACCAAGAATTGAGCTCAGAGGCATTGTAACGCGAGAATGCAAACACGGGATGCTTCTATTTGTCCATCAGCAAGCAGAGCCTACGGTTAAAACCTGAGAATGCTTCTGCGGCTCTCTACAGAGCATGGCACACGAACTTTATTTACGATCCGACGTGCGAAGGTCCACCTGAGTCAATGACTGGTCTGCCACCGGCAGGGGCTCCACGCTCAATTAAGAGCATGGTACTCTTTCGATCGCCCTCTTTTTTTATTATTTTTTTCATTTTTCATTTTTTTAATTTTTTTTCAGAGATGAAAAATATAATATATACATGTTGTTATGATTGTGGCTCACATCTTCCTTTTGTTTTACATCCAATAATGGGTTAAACGCCTTCTATGAGTCGAGGATAAGCTTCCCATCCAATTTTCTTATAAATTAGCAAACAGGGTCTTTTTGAGTTAGATTCACAAGACTGTAACATTTTTGCTCACCCCTGAAGAGATTTCACAAATTAAGAAGTTCTCGATGCACAACTCCACTAGAATACGTCTCAAGAGTCAATAAGATATTATCTAATGACTCCTTACTCAGTCCATTCTTAATAAAGTATATTTTATCTTCTCGATTTGTGGAAACCATTCCCAAAGAATGACATCGCGTGTTACAATTCCATCGTGCACATTTGTAACAAACTTGCATTCTTTTGGCTCTTCTCCTTTTAGAATATGAACTTTTACCGAGACCTGGCATGTATGAGACAAATGAATTTAAAGATTCACTAACTTAATGAACCTTTGCTTCGATTATCCAGCGTATATCTTCTGGGACGCCCTTGTACGTTAATAGTTTCATTTTTTTACACCTAGCTTTGTAGATTTTTTTAGAGCATTTTGAGGGAGAGAAGGAAAATGATTTCTTAAATTTGAGAGAATATCATCCATTTTAAAAGGAGAAGGAATCAGTTATTATGGAAAACTGAAAAATAAACTAACTTGAGAGTCATGGAGTATCGTTATCCGTGACTTAACCAGAAAAATAAAGAACTGCAAAAAGAAAGCAAAAAAAATAAAAATAAATTCTACTCATAACATATATTACAATGGGAGATGAATTCTACCTCAACTACTTGGTTCTCCAGAAATGGTTCGAGTCTTTGTCCATTGACCTTAAATACATTACCATTCCTAGGGTTCTCAATGTCTATGGCCCCATGAGGATACATATGTTTGACAATAAAAGGGTCACTCCACCTAGATCTCAATTTTTCAGGGAATATGTGAAGATGAGAATTATAAAGCAGAACTTTTTCACTAACTTCAAAATATTTTCTCAAAATTGATTTGTCATGAAAAACTTTTATTCTAGCTTTATAAATTTTTGAGTTTTCATATGCATCATTTCTCAATTCCTCAAATTCATTCAATTACAATTTTCGTAACTTGAAACATCATCAATATTTGAGTTGAAAGCTTTAATGGCCCAAAATGCTTTATGCTCCAGTTTTACAGGCAAATGACAAGGTTTTTCATAGACTAATCGATAGGGTGACATGCCTAAAGATGTTTTGAAAGCAGTACGGTAAGCCCAAAGTGTATCGTTTAGTCTTAAAGACCAATCTTTACGATTTGGGTTAACCATTTTTTTCAAAATTTATTTAATCTTCCTATTTGCTAATTCTACTTGTCTACTTGTCTGAGGATGATAAGGGGTGGTAATTTTGTGTGTAATGTCATATTTCTTCATTAAAGATTCAAATGATTTATTGTAAAAATGTTTTCCCCCATCACTGATGATAGCTCGAGGGATTCCAAATCGACTCAAAACATTTTCTTTTAAAAATTTAAGAACAGTTTTGTGATCATTGTGTTAACATGGAATCGCCTCAATCCATTTTGAGACATAATCAACTGCAACCAAAATATACACAAATCCAAATGATGATGGAAATAAACCTATGAAATCAATTCCCCAACAATCAAAAATTTCAATGACAATGATAGGGTTCAAAGGTATCATGTCTCGTTTAGAAATGGACCCCAATTTTTAATAATTTTCATAATTTTTGCAAAAGTATAGTTGTCCTTAAATAAAGTCGGCTAATAAAATCCACACTGTAAGATTTTTACAGCTATTTTCTTTGAAGAAAAATGACCTCCACATGCTTCTGAATGACAAAATTTAATGACACTACCTACCTTATTGTCGGGTACACATCTCCAAAAGATTTGATCATGATAATATTTAAACAAATATGGGTCATCCCAATAAAAAATTTTCACCTCAATAAAAAACTTCTTTCTGTCTTGGTGCGTCCATTGAGGTGACATTTTTCCTGTTACAAGAAAATTGACAATGTTAGCAAACCAAGGCATAGAATTGACAGAAAATAAAAATTCATCAGGAAAAGAATCATTGATAGGTGTGTTATTAAAAAGCGAGCCTGTTGTAAGTCTGAACAAATGATCTGCAACAATATTTTCGGCTCCTTTCTTATCTTTTATTGTGATGTTGAATTCTTGAAGCAACAAGATCCACTGTATCAACCTAGGTTTGACATTCTGCTTAGACATTAAATATCTAATAGCAGCATGATAAGTGAAAACAACAGTAGAAGAACCAATTAAATAAGCTTAAATTTTGTCCAATGCAAAAATTATAGCAAGTAGTTCTTTTTCAGTAGTAATGTAATTCATTTGTGCACTATTCAAAGTTCGAATTGCGTAATAAATTACATAAGGCTTACCTTCCTTTCTCTATCCTAAAATAGTGCCAACAGTAAAATCACTAGCATCACACATTAACTCAAAAGATAAAGACCAGTCAGGAGATTGCATGATAGGAGAAAATGTTAGAAGACCAATTAATTTTTTAAAAGATTTTTGACAATCTTAAGTCCAATCAAATGGTGCATCTTTTGTTAGAAGATTACATAATAGTCTAGATATGGCACTAAAGTCTTTAACAAATCTTCTGTAAAATCTTACATGTCCTAAAAGGGAACGAACTTCTCTGACTATTCCTGAGGTAACCATGTAATGACATTTTTTCTAATTTAATACAAATCATTTTTCTTCGCATCTTTTAAGAACTTTTTCCAAATTATCAAGACAATTTTCAAAAGAATTTCCAAAAACTGTCAAGTCATCCATGAAAACCTTTAAATAATGTTCAATCATGTCACTGAAAATATTTAACATGCATCTTTGAAAAGTTATTAGAGCATTACAAAAACTGAAAGGCATTCTTCTATATGCAAAAGTGCCAAAGGGGCACGTAAAAGTGGTCTTTTCTTGATCCTCTAATGCAATTAGTATTTGATTATACCCTTAATAACCATCAAGAAAACAATAGTAGGGATGCCCTACTACTCTTTCTAGAATTTGATTAAGAAATGGCAAGGGGAAATGATCTTTCCTAGTGGCTGCATTTAACTTTCTAAAATCAATACACATACGCCAACTAGATGAGACTCGGGTAGGTATTAATTTACCTTTTTCATTTTCAACCACTGTTATTCCAGATTTCTTAGGCACAACTTGTGTAGGGCTTACCCACTGGTTATCAGAGATAGGTAGATAATTCCAACATTAAGTAATTTAAGAACTTCAGCTCTAACTACCTCTTTTATGTGTGGATTTAATCTTCTTTGAGGTTGTTGAGATGTTTTAGCATTATCCTCTAAATATATTTTATGTGTACAAATTAATAGATTAATGCCTTTTATGTCCTTTAATGTCCATCCAATTGCACTTTTATGCCTTTTAAGTACTTCTATCATCATACCTTCTTATTCTTTGGTCAGGGATGAGAAAATTACCACTGGAAAGCTTTGTTCTTCTCCTAAAAATATGTACTTCAACCCAACAGGTAATGACTTTAGTTCCAGTGTGGGTACTTCTTCATGGGTATCATCATTCATAGGTTTTACCTCTTCAAATCTCGGCTTCCATCCTTTGTATTCCATTACCTGTGTACAATCAGGCAAAGAGCATACTTCAGAAATATCATCATCTAATTACGTAGTTGAATTAGATAAATTAATTAAACAAATTTTTAATGGGTCAGAAGAACTCTTGATTTGAATATGAACATCTATAATGTCCTTAATCCTTTCAACTTCTTCATTTTCGTCATAGACTTCTTGTGGTTGCTTGCACATGTTGAAAACATTAAGCTCTAGTGTCATATTTCTAAATGTTAACTTCACCACTCCATTTCTACAATTTATCAAAGCATTAGATGTTACTAAAAATGGGTGACCTAAAATAATAGGAATTGACTTGCTACTATTTTCCATAGGTTCAGTTTCCAAGACAATAAAATTCACAGGATATATGAATTTATTAACTTGTACTAACACATCTTGCACTATTCCTTTTGAAATTTTAATTGATCTATCAGCAAGTAGAAGAGTTACAGAAGTTAGTTTTAACTCACCCAGGTTTAGTTGCTGATAAACTGAATATGAAAGCAAATTAACACTAGCACCAAGATCAAGTAAAGCTCATTCAATTTTATATTCTTCAATAATACATAAAACTGTAGGACAACCAGGGTCTTCATATTTCAATGCATTATTGTTCTGAAGAATGAAGCTTACCTATTTAGTCAAAAGGCATTCTTTTTCACATTTAATTTCCTTTTAACAATGCACAAGTCCTTCAAAAATTTAGCATAATAGGGAATCTGTTTGATAGCATCTAACAGAGGAATATTGATCTTCACTTGTTTAAGGATTTCAAAAATTTTACTGTTATGGTTCACTTTACTAGAATTGTTTAATGCTTAAGGATATGGGGGTGAAGGCGAGGGTTTGGTCTCCTTTTGGCCAGGTGGCTTATCAATTCCTTCCTCATCTTTGGGACTTGATTCATCATCTTTCTCACAAGGTTCAGGAATTTATTTTTCAACAATCTTTCTACTCCTAAGAGTTATCATTAACTTGACTTGATTTATTTGTTAACTTTCTGAACTACTCTCATTTAGGCTGTACTGACCTTTGGAATTCGGTTGAGTTGAGAGGGAAATTTTCCTTTATCGTGAATGGTGAGTGCAGAAGAAAGTTTAGTAAGAGTATATTTTATGTCAATCATGGCTTGAGTGTTTTGGTTATTAATGGCCTCTTGCTTTTCCATGAATACATGCAATGTTACTTCAAGGTTTTTCCTATATGGTAGGACATAAGGTGCATATCCTTGAAAATTTTGAGAGTCCTGTTGTGCCTGAGGAGGTGGTGGTTGCATGAATTGTGCCTGATTATTAGTCTTCCAACTGAAGTTCAGGTGATTTCTCTATTTCGAGTTATATGAATCTGAAAAAGAAGAGGTGAATGACTTTTTAAAATTATTCATTGCATTTACTTGCTCATGTATAACTTCTTTAAAAATAGGAATTTTTGGACATTCATTTGTTGAGTGTCCTAATTCATCACAAATGCTACAAATTTCTTTTCTTTTCCTTTCCATGACTCCATGACTTCAACCTTTCTAGCCAAACTAACAAACCTAGCATTTAGATCTTCTTCTTGACTAAGATGATATTTTCCTTTACTAGCATTTGCAATGTTATATCTAATTGAATTTTCAAAAGGATTAGTGTCATGTCAAGATTAAGAATTTTTAGCTAAATGGTTTAAATAGTCTAAAGCTTCTTCAGGTTCTTTATCAAGAAATTCATAAAACCATGATGTGGGCAAGAATTTAACAAATCTTTAAAATGTTCCTAACTTTGAAAATATGCTTCATTTGAATTTTGGGAAAAATTTTAGATTTGTCTTTTCAAAGCACTAGTTTTATGTGTTGGAAAAAATTTTCTTTAAAAACTCACCTTGCATTTCTTTCCATGTGCCAATTGATCTTGGTTTTAAAGCGTTAAGCCAAGTTTTTGCTTTATCTTTCAAAGAAAAAGAAAACAATTTAAGCTTAACAATTTCTTCAGTGCAAGTTTGGTCATTAAAAGCGGTACATACTTCTTCAAATTCTTTTAGATGTAAATATGAGCTTTCAGATTCTAAACCATAGAAATTAGGAAGTAATGAAATCATACCTAGCTTAAATATAAAACTGTTAGCATTGAGTAGAAAAATAAAACATGATGGACTAGAATTTTGAGATGGTTGCAAATACTCACGCATGGTTCGCAACGGTTGATTTTCATGTTCATCATGCACACTTTCATTTTCAGTTATTGTGTTTAATGTGTGTGATTATGATTCAGACAAATTAATATGTAAAGTACCAGGATTAATTTTAATCAAACGACTAGAATTTAAATCACGATACTGACATGAGCATCGCTCTCAAGCCAAAATACAACTAGGTTCTTTGATTAAATGTAGTATAGAGCACAACCTAGGTCATTCTTCTAAGGACACACATAGATGTTTCAAATCTAATTAAGAGATAGCAAACAAAGGGTTTTTGTATTCAGAATATGTAAATAATAAAATTAAAGTGAGAAATTCAATTAAAAGAGTAATCAATTCAGAAACCTATCCAAAATTGGATTGATCTTTCAACAAACATTTGAAGTGCATTTGAATGGTTAATTTGGATTCAACCGAAATCTCTGCATCAAATCCAAAATTCATACTAGACAATCATCTAGAATTAAATTAACAATTGACACACAAATTTGTAATCGCATAATTCATGTTGGGATCTATGTTAATTTGAGCACTGAATTCAATTAGCCTAGGCATAAATCAGTAACCTAACCCTTTTTTAATTCCGTGACTAATTCAGATCAATCGATCTTAATTTCATCATAATTCTCAATCATAAATCAAGATCCAATCAGATCAAACATAAACAGAATCATCATTCATGCATTCAAAATCAAGAAGAGGAATCCAAATGCAATTCAAACACAAAACAGAACCAAGATCTCAAGAATCCAAATCATAATTTCTTCAAGAATCTCTGAATTGATTACAGAAGTTTAGCTCTCCATAGCCATCACCATTGAAGAAGCTTTAAGAACCATACAAAAATGAAAATAACAAAGAGAGAAAACGAGAGGGGGAGAGGAAGAGAAGCGTAATCTAAAAACTAAAACTCCAACAACATACACACACCCCCTTATGTATAAGCTCCCCTCTTCTCATTAAAATCTGATTGCCCTCCTCTTCATCATCCGCTAAGAGTCAATAATGAAAGTGGATCACCCACTATTGTCAATTATTCCTCCACTTTCTCCATTATGAAAGTGTGTCTCCCACCTTCCATTATTCTATCTTCTCCATTATGAAAGTGGTTTAAAGCATGTCTTCCACTTTCTCCATTATGAAAGTGGTTTAACCGTTATTGCTAATGATCCTTCCACCTATTTTCCACGTTTCCACCTTCTCTTTAGTCTGGATTTCTATCACAATCTCGGATTCAAATCAAGCCCATCAGATAGTCTTTGAAATAAGCTTTCCAAGGAGTGCTCATGTACTTGATTTGGGCTTGGAATGAGTGAGATATGCCCAAAATAGTGAAGGTATGTCCAGAAATTCATGACAGCACCGCTGGTCCAACTTCAAGACTATTTTTGACCACTTAAATGTCTGAATCTTCCAATTTGACATTTCACGAAACTTGTAGATCTTTTTCTCATCTTTCCTAGCATATAAAAAACATCAAAATCAGAGATCTGAAAGTTACGGTCAAAATACTGAATCAATGTAAATATGCATTAAAATCTAAAAATTTTACTTTAAAGCTCAATTCAACCCAATAATTAAAATAGGTGCTAAGATCACTTAATTACAACCTAGACATCATTAATAAGGTAATTATATGGATAATTAACATGTTAAAAATTGTAATTATCAGATACCAATTAAGCATAAATAAGTAACTTAAAATAGAAAAGAAAATATACAAGTAAGCGGTATAAACAGGCCATTAAATATTAACAATGATATGGTATAAACCAGCCACTCAATAAATATTAACAAGTAGTAAGTTAGTGAGCTGAACAAGTAAAAAGTTAATAAGCAGATAAAGTAAAAAGTTAGTAAATTGATAAAGTAAAAAGTTAGTAAGTTGATAAAGTAAAAGTTAGTTAGTAAGTGATAAAGTAAAAAATTAGTTAGCGATAAAGTAAAAAGTTAGTTAGTTAGTAAGTTAGAAAGTTAGATTTAAAGTACAGAAAGTAAAATACAAAAAATAAAGTACAGAAAGTAAATTTAAAATATGAAAACATGAGAGAGGCAGAGCCCCACCAGAGCCGGTGAAAGAGAAGAGAAGAAGAAAAATTATTTCATTAATGATTAAATATTACAGAAGGGGAAGGGAGAGTTTTTCACACTAAATTAGTACGTTAGTAAGTACAAAAAAAATAAAAAAGTAAAAAAAGAAATATATACAAGATCCACAGAGATAATATATATATACACACACACACACACACACAAAATATATACAAAATAAATTTATTTTTCAAATCAAGTCCCCAACAATGGCACAAAAAACTTAATGCGAATTAAAAGTTTTAAACCCAAGTGCATATTGTTTCAAGTAATAAATTCTCGGGAGTCCGAGGTCGATCCATAAGGAATTGATGAAGAAAAAATTTATTGACGTAAGAAAAATATTTTGTCACAACAATAAAGGTAATAAAAGTTAGTCACAAATAAAAAAAAAGATTTACTTGGGTTAGGAGATCCACTTTTGGTAAGAAAATTAAGGATAAGATTAATTCTTTTTATAATTCAATTAGAATCCACACATAATGGAGGTTCCAATCGGAAAATATAACATTCAAAAGTTCATTTAAAATTATATACGTAGTTATATTATGGTTCCTTTAATTATTTATTAACACCACCACTTATAAATGGACCCAAGCATTCATTGTGCCAACCTCTTGTTTACAATGAATCAAGATCTCCACTTTACAAGGAGAGTTTCTAAATTGATTGGAAACAAAATACAACATATATAATGATCACTTGATAATATATCATTTAAGTACAAGAAAGAAATTAATCTAACCTTAATTTATTACCAAAAGCTTCACTCTTTCACCTAAGTAAAATAAAAATTAGTTACTTATATACAGGAAGAAAGAAAGAGAAAAGAAGAAGAAGAAGAACATAACTTCAATTTAGAATACAAGAAAATTACAACAAGAGAAACAAATAACACAATAGCATGATCTTGATCTCTAAACTAAGATTCTCTAAATGATCAGCCAATGCTCCTTTTTATACAGGATGAGGGATACAAAATGATAAGGGGCTGATTAATGAGAGAGTGGATGAGTGAGTGAATGAGTGGAAAATGCCAAATAGTAGTTTGATGAGTGAAAAATTATAGAGATTTTTGTCTCTGAAATCATTCAATGTTGAACTCATGGCATGCATTAGATTTTGGAAAAGTGGTCTTCATGAAAGTTGTAGATATAGATTTTAACTTTCAAATATCAAAATTTTAGTCCATTTCAGTTCCTACAACCCGAGATATGCCCTAATTACTGCATACTGTTCAGGCTCAGCTACAACTCATCTGTTCTGATTTGCAATCCCAATATGACCTACAAGCCATTCGAATTTCCTCCTGTGTTCTTCATGAAAGTTGTAAATTTGGATCTTAAATTTCAAATGCCAAAATTTTATCCCATTTCAATTCATACATCTCGAGTTATGGCCTAATTACTGCACAATATTCAGGTTCCCATCACAAAACCCATGTTCTGAATTCCAAGCCCAATTAGCTCCACTAGATGTCCTATTTTTTCCTGGAGCTCTCATGAAAGTTGTAGAGCTCTCTCTTATCTTTCCTACAAGGTAAGATACATAATTTTTAGACATATAGAACTCAAGATATGACCGAAATACAGAAATAGTGTAAGATCTCAATAATGCTAAAAAAATCAATTAAGTTCAATTTGAGTCCAAACTTACAAAATATAACCAAGCTCAATCAATTAAGTACATGGAGAGTGTAAATGACCAAAAATGAGGGTTTATTAATGTATTAAATATATGATTATCAGATGGCTTCAATCAAAGATTCTCAAGTACAAAATGTATAACTTGTAAAGTTCAATACTCCAAAAGAGAAGCAATGGGTAAGAAAAAATATTTTCTTGATTACCAAGGCGAAGGTATAAAAAAGATTTACTTCTTATGCACATTTACTTATAAAGTCAATAAATTTTATGTATATTCCTTGTAGGCATTATGTGATTGATTGAATCATACGTACTTGGTAAAATTTGAATATTATGTTTAGCACATAATTATGTTCATTCTTATTGTACCATAGCTTATTAATTTGTTATATATCTTGATACATAAGATTCTACAATGCTTAGATATGCTTGCTATATTTTGAATTATTTATATATCATGAAAGTAAGTATGCTATTGGCTATATGTTTAATGGTAATTGATTAATTTGTTGTGTCAATTTACATACTATGAAAAAATTATTCTTTATGAGAGCATAATGAATTAATAATCAATTACTAACATCTATGGATCCAAAATTAGTGGATACCAAAAAAAGTACTTTGAATTGTGTTGTTAGGTGACTATTAGCTCAAGCGTGCATTGAAGCGAAATACAACTATGCTACTTAAAGTTGGGAAAATTGAAATGAACTGAAATGGTCTAAGTTCTCCAAGAGTAATGAAAACATAAAAAGAATGGAATGGAGAACCACAACATTCTCAAGGAGCCTTGAGGCATAGAAGCTGGAGTCACCTACAAAAACCCTAAGAGTACACTTTTGCATATATGGATAAATGAGAAAGGTTGAATGAAGAGGGACATGAGGAGACTTTCTTCAAGTGCAAAGGAATGGAATACTCAATGGAAGAAAGCTAAAACTCAAAGGACAAATAAATGAAGAATATTCTAAGAAGCATCACACTCTATCTAAATCAATAAGTGTCTCTATCCCCAAGCTATTGTGGTATTTTATATGCTACGGATTATATGATACTTGTTGATAAATTGATCTTAAATGATTAGATGTTTTCCTTACAAGAAAAGTATGCTTAGCAGTGACAAAGTATCTAATTAGATATTAACTTGCTAATTTTTCATTGTATATATGGTGGATGATGTTAGTTCTATACATGCTTTGATCTCTATAACATATTTTATCAAGGTGAATGTTTGATATCTATTATTCTCTTGATCTATGGCAGAATACTAAGAATTTGGTAAATGTAATTGGCTACCTTTTGATCAATGAATGAAAATATATTTTTTGAGCTTCATTGTGTTTGCCTTGTTGAGTATTGATAAATTGATTTATTGACTTGAGCGTCAAAGATTCCCTTAATTTTGTTTTGCAGGTACTTGATCTATGTTTAAGTTCCTCAATCTCAAATCTCAAGTTCCTGCTAATGAAAAATGTTTTATGGTATTTCTGAAGAAGAATAATCTATTATTGGGCTCAAATAACTTGTTATTTGGTGTTTAAAGTGAATGGGAAAATGAGACCAAGCTAAAATGATTTTCTAGAAGGCATGGGGTCTTGTTTAAAGGGCTAAAGTCGTAAGAAAAATCTGTTTCTGATGCTAGAATAATTTGTTATGGCAAGCAAATAACCTATTATTTGTTTTTGGCAATGATTTTGTGTTGTTTCCTTCTATATGTTGCCCCATCTTTTATATCATGACAAAATAGGGAGAAAAAGCTTGAGTTCTTTGTTGAGAAAAGATAGGTTAAATTAAAATTGATCTTGGATTCCAAAAGGAAGAGGGAGCTGTGCATCTTTTATCTAATCACCTCTTAAAAAGTAGAACGGGAGTAAGTCTCTAACACCTTTTTTGTGAGTTCCAATTTATTTGAACTAACTCTTTTCTTAATGGTTGTTTGTCATCATTAAAAAAGGAGAGAATGTAATTACCATTGGTAATGACAATAGTTTTTATGATAACAAACAACAAAGAAATGGTTGTGTAAAGATCAAGTCCCAAAGATCTTCAAGTTTAGCTTATAGAACTTAGATCTTGTGTAAAAGTAAAGAGGAATCACACTAAGCTCATATCTCACTTTTATTCAACTTAAATCTCTATGAAAAATCATGTTTAATATTTGTGAAAATATTTATCAAGTTTGAGCAAAATGGTTTTAGAAAGGTTGGAAATGTTTTAGGAATCTTTGGTTGCAAAGGCTTTTGGAAATCTTTTTTCTTGATAGCAAGTAAGAGATTATCTGAAATCAATCACAGATTATTTGAAATCAATAACAAATTATCTAAAACTAATAACAGATTATCTTGAACTAATAACAAATTATCTGAAAACCATAACAAGTTATTTGACTAGTCAATAGTGCGTCTCTTAATTGTTTTAAAAAGAATAACCGATTATAGAGTGTCCATAACAGTTATTTGACAAAGTTAGTAGCACGCCTGTTGTTGTTTTAAAAGGAATAACCGATTATGGAGTGCCCATAACAAGTTATTTGACAAAGTAAGTAGCATGCCTCGTATTCGTTAAACTACCTAACCAATTATGGCCTCATAATAATGTTATTAGCGTGTAACAGTGTTTTTTGAAAATACAAATAATCTTTTATGTAAAACTAATAATCTGTTATTTGAGAGCAATAATCTATTATGTGAAACTAATAATCTGTTATATGGGTGTCAGGAAACCAAAAGTAATGTCTAATTCACTTGCATTTAATGCTCCAACTACTCCCAACGGCTCTTTAATGCATTGAGTTATAAATACAAGTGTTTAGGCATTAAAGAAAAGTTAGAAATCAATCTGACAAAGCTTCTTGAGTATTGAACATGAGTTTTAACTCTTTTTTTTCTCATAAACCCTTGTTTTGAGCTTCAGTGTGTGATTCCTTTATATACATTGAGTTTCAATTTGTAATATCTACTCTTGTGAGAGTTTATCATTCAATCTTTCTTTGATTTCCTATAAAAGAGAGTGAGGTATCCCTCTAGAGATAAAAGGGTGGGATATCCCTTGAAAAAGTAAAGGGTGAGGTATCCCTTGTTTGTAAAAAGTGTGAGGTATCCCTCTAAAATTGTAAAGGGTGAGGTATTCCTATTTTGAGGCTCAAGCACAAAGGATGAGGCATCCCAAAGGTGTGTTGAGTGCTCTTGGTTATAAAGGTTTTTAAGCACCTATTCAAACTTCAAGGTTTAGCGAAAAATTTTGAGTGGTTCACTTGAGGACTGGATATAAGCCACAAGTGATTGGTGGCTAAACTAGGATAAATTCTTGAATTTGATTATATCTTCCTTACATTCTTTATTTTTTATATTAATGTAATTTATACATGTTCTACTGCATTTATTAATTGAGTACTTCAAAATGCTTAATTTTTTAATGGTGTTTTAAAAATGTGTAATCACCCAATTCACCCCCCTCTTGGGTGATGGCTACCATGGCTAACAAGTAGTATTAGAGATTCCTGCTCAGTTAAAAGCTTAACCACTTCGAGTTAAAGATCTTTATTTGTTGGCAACCATTGAAAGCTTTTCAATGAAAGTTTTTTAAAATGGAAGGTTTTGAAATTGATAAACTACCATTTTTTTATGGTGTGCATTTTGTTTATTAGAAAGACAAAATGGAGTTTTATATGCAATCTACTTATTTAAATTTATGGGATGTTTTGCTTAATGGATTTTCTCCTAAACCAAAATAGGGTCAAGCCCTTGGATCACTTTAATTAAGCAATCATATTAGAGGTTATGAAGGGGAAGGTTAAAGAATTGATTAGCATAAAGCAATTAAAAATTGTAAACAGAATTAAGTAAATAACCAATCCAATAAAATTAACTAATCTTGAGTTTAATTCATCCTTGATCACTAGGAATCCATTGGCCTTAGAATACATCAAAAAGTCTTAAGATGGTCCATGAATTCTCTACTAGATAAGCATCCAGAATTTAGTTAATCAATGTTAAATGAATTAAGCACATATCTAAGCCATAATTAACCTAGAAACCAGCATTCAACTAAGCTAAACAATCCATCAAACACCTTTGATGCATTATTTAGTCTTTATAATCCTTCTTAAAATTTTGGTAATTATGCAATTATCATACCAACATCCCAATCAAATTCAGCAATTCAATCCAGATTCAATCAAAATAAAAAGATGTAGAAGACAAACTTGATTAACAATTAAATATAGAACAATCAAAATAATATCTCAAAATTAAACATCAAGATTTTAATCCCTAGGATTGATTAAAAGATTATAGCCCTCTATGGATGGGAGGGAAGAAATGCATAAAAAGGAAAAAAAAAACCTAGACAGAAGGGAGACGAAGAGAGAAGGTGAAAAGTTCTGAATGAATTGTGTCCCTTATTTTCTGCTGGCCTAACCCTATAACTAACTTCTCTTTTGGCCTTACATGATTAGAATCTCATTAGGTATAAAGCTAGGTTAATTAGTAATCATTAGGCCCAAGCACCATGTCATTTGGAGGCCTAAAATTCAAGTTATGCCCAATTAAGTGGCCTAACTCATCAGCAACACACCCCTGACTTCCACCTTCAATTTCATGCTCAAAATGACGTAGTTCATCTTGGGAGCCTTCATAGGCATTGTAACTTTGTGTCTCAGCTTCTATTTGAGTCTAGTTTGACATCCATTAGACTCTTATAACTCAAGATGTGGGCTGATGAGTGCACATAGGTCAAGCTGTCAAGATTAACACTCTGACTCTTTGCTTCAACTCCAGTTTAAATTATTCAAAGTGTGATCCAGCTCCTGAGATCTTCATGAAACTTGAAAAGATTTGTCTTATCTTTCATAGAAGACTAGAATCACATTAATTAGATATTTGAAACTCAAACTATAGTCAAATTATTGAACATTACCAAATAGACAAATTAAGGCTAAATCATGTAATAATTCATTCAATGATCCAATTAAGTATAATATTATAAAATGTGAAAAAATCAACTTAATTAAGCCAAATTGGACCTCAAGGAGCCTAGCGAGAAGATAATTAAATGAATAAAATATTTTTCTATTAGGAGTATCTGTTGTGATCAAAATAATATTTTCGATTACAAATTAAAGTCAAAGGCTTAGTATTAAGCTTAAGGCAATGTTGAGGTCTTCGATTTGGTTATGGCAATATTGAGGCCTTCCTTTTGGGTAAGAATTAAAATTGTAAGTGTGGTTTTCAAACAAGAGATTTGATAAGATTGAAGATTAAAAAGATTTAATGGAACTTAGAATAATTTAAGATTGTCTTAAAGTTGATTCGATTTTGGATAGATTTGAGTAGCCAGGTGTTCAAAATTCAAATTGGTTTTTAAATTTGAAACATAGCAACTTTTAGAGGTTAAGTACTCTTTTTAAGACCAACACAAGTGTAAATGTCAGAATTAGAAAGTTAAGTCCAAAACACTTGTCAACATCTTATAAGAAAGACAATTACCTATTCTGTCTATAAATACCTAAGGGGATGAAGACATTAAAATAGTTAGAAACACTTGCATACATTGTTCACAAGTCCTATAAGTCACTTTGAGGCCTATGAACAAACACAGAGATTAGTTAAGTATGCCTTCTACCCTACCTTATTTTATGCATTTCTTTCAATAATGCAAGTTCTATTTTCATTCAACATTGTTTTTAGTGTTTCTTTTCATCTCCTGAACAATTGATCTTTAATCATTTGATTTCTTTTACTTTTGTTCATTTACTTTGTTCTTAGTATACTTTGCATTACTCTCGATTGTTTCATTTACTTTGCATTGTCTCTTTAATTTGGATTATTTCCGGTTACTATACTTCATTTTTGTATTTTCATTTCTGCACTTAGAATTGCATTGCACTTTCATTGTTTGACATTTCATTTATATTAATCCTATCGAATTCACTATTACATTCATTATCCTTTACTTTTCGAAATTATCTACATTCTTTGTCTTAATATTATCTTTGCAAACCACTGAAAACTTAAGATTCTTTTAAAAGAAGAGATTCCTTTCCCAAATTAAGAATTAAAATTGAATTTGCCTTTTACGTACAAACAAATTTGAATAAACAAGGTAATAATCATTCGGGAGAATAATGAATGAAAAGTTTCAACCCCAAGATGCGTAACTTCGATCAAAGGGTCCTCGATCACCTACCCAGATAGCATTTTCTCATATAACTTTTCAAATATATCATTTTAGTAATATTGGCTATATAGCATTTTCTAGCTGTAACTTTTCCCGAATATTCTCCTTATATCGTCTTTCTTTTGACTCAATCTATTAGCTTTACAAATTCATCTGGAAATTGAGTTCATAACCGAGGAATTAAGTATACGTAATAGTCACTTGGGAGAATAATGAATGAAATGTTTCAACCTCAAGATGCCTAACTTCGACCAAAGGGTCCTCGATCCCCCACCATAGATAGCATTTTCTCATATATATACTATTTCAAATATATCATTTCAGTAAAATCGGCTATATAGCATTTCCTAGCTACAACTTTTCTCGAATGTTATATCTTTTTTTCTTTTGACTCGTAATTTATACTTACATCTTTCACGTTGTTTCAGTGGCTTGCAAGTAGGTAAATGTCGATGAAAATTTTTCTTCTTTATTTGGATGTAGTGCCAATCGTACTTTACTATACATTGTCAGTGACTGAGTGGAATAAGGTATTTCAGGCGGCCTCAGCCCCATAATAACAATAATGAATATTCAACTTCTGCTACAGATTTCTACTTAGAAAAAAATCAGCTTTTTGGTCCATAAAAATGTGTTCAAAAAGGAAGGTTTCCCTATTACAAAGCTAGGCACATGTCACCGCACTTTCTATATTGCCACAGTGCACACGCCTCCAGCTATTACATGCTTGACGACCTCACTAGCTTTTCTCAACTATAAATAGCATGCTCTGATTATCCCTCTATATATAAACACTTCTAACTACTGATATAGCTTAGATAAGTATTCGATCAGTTTCATACCCTTGCGTTCCATACGCAGTGACCTTTAACTTTTATTGACCCGTGTCACAATGGCAGCTATGAGGGGTTTAGCTCTTCTTGTTTTGCTTATTACAATCAATGCGGTAGTGTCTGAAAGTAGAGTGGCAAGAAAGGACCTGGGAATTGGGTTGGGTGCTGGGGTAGGTATTGGACTTGGCGGTGCAGGCTCTGGTGCAGGAGCAGGGTCTGAGTCCGGTTCTGGATCTGGCTCAGGCTCTGGTAGTTCTGGTTCTGGAGCAGGTTCATATGCAGGATCTCATGCTGGATCAGGGTCAGGCTCTGGTAGTTCTGGTTCTGGAGCGGGTTCGGAAGCAGGTTCATATGCAGGATCTCATGCTGGGTCAGGCTCTTCTGGAGCAGGGTCTCATGCCGGGTCTGGGGCTGGATCAGGCTCTTCTGGAGCGGGTTCTGAAGCAGGTTCATATGCAGGGTCTCACTCTGGAGCAGGATCTGGTGGTCATGGAAAGTGAAATCATGCATGTAAGCTAGAATAAAGATCTTGTGGGAGAAAAGCACAAGAAAATGTGTCACCATCAGTTTACTATATACATCATATATATAATTAGCAAACAAATAAGTTGTTGTCTTCCTATTGTCAACAAAAAAAAAAAGAAAAAAAGAAAGTTGGTGTCATCATACATATGCATGTGTCCGTCGTGATTTTCCTACATGTTATATGGAGTCGTAAGTACCGTGGGTAGTCATGGTTCTCCATTCAATAATGCAAGAGTCTTCCGGTGTTGGATGCTTAACTCGTTTACTCTAATTGACTACCTGTTGCTTTATACTGATTTATCCAGCAACTACTGTTCTATAACACTAATTAATTAAGGCTTCATGCTTCATGTTAGTAGCAACTGCTAATAATTTATAATTCCATCTAAAGGTACCGTTTAACACATGAGATTAGGTTTAGAATTCAACTTTAAAATTGGAATTAAACATCCTAATTTTAATTATCTTATTTAGTTTATATATTAGAATTAATATTCCAATTCTTAATACAATTCTATAAAATTGAATAATAATTAATTTATAGTATTTTTAATTCTGAACTTTGACCTAAAAACTTTCAATTTTAAGTACCAAATATCAAAGTTAAAAATACTATTTCATATTCTATTGGTCATCATCTTTGTCATCATATATAGTACACTAACAACTATTGTCAGCGGTTGTCATTGTCGCCAAGAGCACACTCTAACTACATCATCACCAATATACTTTAGCGTCCAACATCATTATAGACATATTAATGCAACCATCCATGTTGCGATAACTAACAACATTCTTTATTTAAATTTTTTATAATAGTTTTAAATTCTTTTATTTATTAATTTAAAATTAATTATTTTTATATTCTGTATAAATAACTCAAACAATAAAATTTTGATCTAGTTTAGAGTTATAATGTTATATCTTAATTTTTTTTATCATAAACATAAAAACTAAAACTCTAAGTTAATTTCACTTGTGATAAAATTTGAATGAAAATTAGAATTATGGAATGTAAATTCAAATGTCATCTAAACGGACGACAAGCAAGTTTCGCTTCTAGCCAAGATAATGTTATTTGGATACTGTTATACGTATATAAAATTTTACAAATCTTTATAACTAAAAATAATAATTTACACATCTTTTGACATTATTAGATTTATCTTTAGATATGTGAGACATTAAATCAAAGTTTTTCTGCATATATAAATGAATATGCAATCTAATCATTCGTGGAGGATTAATTGCTTATTATTAGGGCAAAAGTTTTAGGTATTAGTCAAGACGAAACTTTATTTTCTTATTGTGGCCAACAATCTCCCTCCCCCCAAACAAAGCAACATCCAGAAACTCAAACCTGCAATATTGCTCTAATACTGGAGATAGAGTTAAGTGTTTTCCACTAGGCCAAATGCTATTAATCATAGCACAACTTTATTTTCTTATTTTGACAACACATAATCGACATCTATCTATAAGATGCAGCTGGTTGGCTTGAGGATCTTGGCAGTGCACTCGTGGTATACCAACAACACCTTCTATAATATTTTTGAAAACACGTTAGACTTGTATATGGTTACAAAGGTAGCTTAATACTTGCTTAACATTTCTATTTAATTTCGTGACCTTCTGAATACGTTTAGTCACTTTGCTGTAGCACTATGTGTGAAAAATAGCTGTTATTAGCCTCGGAATTGACTTAAACTGCTTAGTTAATAGAAATAAATGTGGATAATTCGTTTCTAGGTCACAAATATGTGGAAGATGGTGTAGTTAAAATTTGAAGTTAATCGGAGTTAGTTTAGTATTTTTAAGCATACTGAGTATGTGTTTTAATGCTGAATTGACTAGTGGCAGATATGAAAAATTTTGATAATGGTGAAACAAGATTTTTGATGAATCTTAAGATTTATTTTAAACTTGTTGGAAGTTAGGAAACTTGATTTGGTGAAATCTAAGTATTGTTAATAGATCGAGAGTTACAGCTATAGCACTAAAGAGGCCAAAAGCCTCACGTTTTCTCTCCTTTATGCTGCCTTGACTTTCTAGCTTATAAATAAGATATTTCTCTCATTTCTCATCACTTCTCATGGCTGCAATAGGGTAAGACCAAGGAAAAGGAAAGAAGGACGCTAGAAGAGAAGAACTAACCACCAAAGAGGAAGAAGAAGATAGAGGAGGAGATGAGCTTCTAAGCTCATTCTTTCAAAGCCCTAAAGGTAGGGGGAACTTGCTTTGACACTTTTCTTCCCTTTTCCCTTTCTTGTTTATGAGAGTTGGCTTGATGTGAGAAATAGGTTTTGAGTGTGATTTTGTGTTCTATACTTGAATCTTGTGAACTTGAGGATAACTTGTTTTTGAGTTGCTGGATGCATGGAGATGAATTTTCATTCCTTAGTTTCCTTTGATCTTACTTAAGCTAAAAGTTGAGTTTTAGGTTTTTGAGGTTGATGTTTGATTCATCAATCCATGTTGAAGTGAAATAAAAGATGTATAAGAGTTACAACATGTTTATAGACCTTGTATGATGTTGGAAAACATTTGGGGTTGATGTTTGAGTGATTGGAAGAGGGTATGTTCCTAATGGAACAGTACCCATTCTGTAAAATTCTGCAAAAAACTTTCTGTCGCAAGGTGGTGCCTAGGCGCCAGTGAATCACGCTTAGTTGTGGCTAAGACAAAGAGTATGACACCTATGCGCCATAGTGGTACTCCTAGGCATGACTGCCTGGAAGAACAGGGCTTTGCCCTGCCACCTTCACGCCTAGGCATGGGTGGATAGTGCTTAGGCCCCACTTCCAGCCTTGGTCAAGAAGTTTTGTTTGATGCAATGAAGCTTCTTATTGGTGTAGATTCTTCTTATATGCTTCTTAATGACTGTTGAGACTTTAACAGGAGTATTTAACAAAGTGTTTGTGTGGTGAATATAAATAAATTGGTATGTTAATTATTGTGATACTTAGCATCATTGTTGTTCATGCTTGAGATGAAATGAATGCAAACTAATTAGTATGCTAATTATTATAGTACTTAACATCATTGTTGTTCCTATTTGTGATTACGGATGTAAATCAATTGGTATACTAGTTATTGGAGTATTTGACATCATTGTTTTCCATGCTCATGTTTGATGGAGGATGAGGTCCTCACTTTTGGGTGATCATACATGATTGTAAGTGAAGAGGTAACATGTCTTCCATATCATATTGATGAGATGTGGATGGTTCATCCCCTCACACCTAGTGAAATAGCTGGGACTGGGTTCTAGTGCTTGTTCAAGGCTTATGGAACCGAGTTCCTTTGTTTTGTTCAGGATTCATACATATCATTACATTACCATGGAACTAGGTTTCGGTAAATGGTATCATACATTATGCATTACATCTTTATGTTATTACATAGGCATGAACATAAGGCATAATTTGGCATAGCATGACAATTGTGTAGGCGATTGTTAATCATAACATATACATGACATTGCAATTGTATAGACAATTGTGTATCTCTGAGATGGAGATGATGATTCTGTAAGTGTGATGATTACTTGAAGACTGTTTGTGGAAATGAGTTTCTGTACAAACTTATAAAAATGAGAATCTATTTCGAGTTTGCCGCCTTTCTAGCTTATATATGTGTGTGACTTGAATTTGAAATTTGTTTTTCCCTGAAATGGCTAGAATAATTATGATGATATTTTTTTTTATGGATACAACTACTGAAAATTTGTGATTTTCACCCCGTGTGTGTGTTTCCATAATGATTCTAGGGAAGAAGACTTATGGAAAGTAAAGTGCAGTTAGGAGCTTGGAATGCTTAGCTTAGTTTATCTTTATGTTTCTTTTGAAAACATGTATAATTTTGTGCCTTAAGAGGCCTAGCTTACCAGTTTGTACATAGTTTGTATTTATTGGAAATATCGACGTTATGTATATATATTCGTTAGTTCGAGGCTCATATTTTTCTATACAATGTTGTTATGTTATGTTAGAAATGCTTTAGTAATTAGTAGCATGTCTGGATCTAATTACTATGGTATAATACATATTATATTGTCATATTAAATATGGGATGTTACACCGTCTGATGTGTGCCCATAGCATAACGAGTCTAAGGGTGATTGCTGACTACCCATAAAACCAACAATCCTCCCCCTCTTGAGCGACACTTATGGAATTTCGAATCTATAACCTTGCTTTGATACTATATGTAGGACTAAGCGTTTATCAGGCCAAAAACTACCTACTGCAAATCTTGTATACAGAAGGCTGGTAATCAATTACCTACTAATGGTAATCGTTTACTGATAATCGATTACCATTAATGGTAATCCATTACCACGTTTCTAGTACCATTTTTTGAAGGCTGGTTATCGATTACCATGAGTTGGTAATTGATTACCAACTCATGGTAATCGATTACCATCTGGGTTTCAGCAATAAAACAAGCCCTTAAACATATTATACCCAGAATAAACATATCTCAAATCACCATAACATCAATACTCAACATATAATCTCATCCACTAAGTTTAACAATAATAGTCAAACTAATAAAAACCCATATTCATCATCCTCAACCCAATATCATCAATAAGATGAAGAGAAAGAACATCATGAAATAAAATTTTTTAACCAATTTCATCAATCAAGCAATCAAACTAGAAAAAGTGGAAGATAATAGATCCATGAAGAAAACACCCCTACCTATACTCCTTTGTTGATGGTGTTCTATTCTTTTCTTGTTCTTCCTTAGTCTTTCTTCTTCTTCCTTCTTTTCTCTCTTCCTTCTCTTTCTTATTTTTCATTTTGCTCTCTCTCTCTCTCTCTTTTATTTTTTCTTCTTTCTTTCTTTCTTTCTTTGTTCTTATCTTCTACCGAGGGAAGATAAGGATAAAGATAAGGGCAAAATATTTGGTGTGAGAAATTTATATCTTAAAGATACTTTGATCTTTCACTAATGATTTTCCTACATGTTACATGGAGTCATAAGTATCGTGGGGAGTCATGGTTCTCCATTCAATAACGCAAGAGTTTTCTAGTGTTTTATGCTTAATTTGTTTACTCTAATTGACTACATGTTGCTATATATTGTTTTATCTAGCAACTACTATTCTATAACAGTAATTAATTAAGGCTTCATGTTAGTAGCAACGGTTAATAATTTATAATTCCTTCTTAAGGTTAACACGTGAGATTAGGTTTAGAATTGAACTTTACAAATGGAATTGAAAATCCTAATTTTTAATTATCTTATTTAGTGTATATATTAAAATTAATATTTGAATTCTTAATACAATTCTATAAAATTGAATCATAACTAATTTATACTATTTTTAATTCTTAACTTAGACTAAAGAACTTTCAATTTTAAGTACCAAAAATCAAAGTTAAAAATACTATTTCATATTTCATTAGTCATTATCTTTGTCATCATAGTACTCTGACAACTATTATCGGCGGTTTGTTCACATGGCCATTAGCATTGTCTGGTCATTGTCGTCATGAGCATGTTATAGCCACATCATCACATCATTATAGACATATTAATGCAACCATCGATGCCACTGTTAACCGACAACATTTTTTATTTAAATTTTTTATAATAGTTTTAAATTCTTTTATATTTATCAATTTAATATTAATTATTTTTATATTCTTTATAAATAACTCAAACAATAGAATTTTGATCTAGTTTAGAGTTATAATTTTATAGCTTAATTTTATTTTTATCTTAAACATAAAAACTAAAACTCTAACTTAATTTCATTTGTGATAAAATCTGAATTAAAATTAGAATTATGAAATGTAAATTCAAATATCATCTAAACGGACCACAAGCAAATTTCGCTTCTATCCAAGATAATGTTATTTAGATATTGTTATACGTATATAAAAATTTACAAATCTTTATAACTAACAAAAATAATCTACACATCTTTTGACATTATTAAATTTATCTTTGGATATGTGTGACATTAAATCAAAGTTTTCCTGCATATATAAATGAATATGCAATCTAATAATTCGTGTAGGATTAAACGCTTATTATTTACACAAAAGTTTTAGATATTAGTTAGGGTGAAACTTTATTTTTTTATTGTGGCCAACAATCTCCCTCCCCCCAACAAAGTAACACCCAGAAATATGAACCTGCAATATTATTATAATACCAGAGTTAGAATTTAGTGTTTTCTATTTGGCCAAATGTTATTAATCATAGCACAACTTTATTTTTTTTATTTTGGCAACACATAATCGACATCTGTCTATAAGATGCAGCTGGTTGGCATAAGGTTCTTCATAGTGTATTTGTGATACACCAATAGCACCTTCTGATGCATGCCTATTGCATAGCAAGTCCAAGGGTGGTTGCTGACTGGCCATAAAACCAACAATCCTCCCTCCTCCTTATAAGTGACAATTTCAAACTTGAAACCTTGCTTTGATATCACATATAGGATTAAGCGCTTATCAGGCCAAAAACTATAACTATTAGTCAAGTACAATTTTATTTATTTATTATGGCAGTTTGGCTACACATAACCCTATGTTTATAATGTGTTGCAGGTGGGCCTAAGGGGCTTTGCACTACACAAGTGGTGCACTAGCAAGCTGGATTGTGAAGTACCTTTGACACGCAGCCATACGTGCAGAGAGTCCAATGGCGATTACTGACCTCCTATAAAACCAATAATTCTACATAGTAATTATTTCTTTTCACTGGTCAGATAATATTTCCTAAATTACAACACAAATTTGGAAAGCAACTTAAAGTATGCATGCCACTATTTTTTCTTATTTTTTTCCACCTGAAAAATTCTAATTTTTGACAAAAAAATCATCAAAAATTAAAAAAAGAAAAAATTATATATATATATATATATATATATATATATATATATATATAATTTTTGGCCAATAGGTCTTCTAGAAAGCATATGAAGTTTTAAAAATAATTAATGAAACATTTTTGGGAAATTATCCTACAAAATTTCTTCCAGAAACTAAAAGCATGAGAAAATTTTTCAAATTGTAAATGCAACACTGGACACTTGAGATCTAGAAGGCTTCTCCTTCCAACAAAAGTTGGAGCTCAAACACATCGTCCCCGCTGCTACTTAGACTCTCTCCTCATTGTTGCTTGCTCCGTTATTGTTTAAATTCCCTAATCATCGTTGATCACTCCACCACTACTTAGAATCCCTCCAACCCTCACCTTCGTCCTCACTCATTCTCAAATGGCAGTATTTTGTTCAGACCATCCATGAATCTTCATGTTTAATTGCTTGCTTTTGACTCAAATTGTACTTGACACTAAGTTTCTATATTTATTAGATGAATCCAAACAATTTAATGAAATACTTGTAGTATTTCATTTATGAGAAATAACTGTATGTGTCTCTTTTTTACTTTTTCATGACTTTTGCTTCTCAGGTAATATCCTAGAAGAATATATTGATCTTCACTCATTGTTGAAGATCAATGTGAGCTCAAATGCGTTATCTAGTTCTATCCTAGAGTTCATAAATGATTTGCCTAGCATTTGGTTTCTAGATTTATCAAAGAATGGCTTCATTAGGGATACCTTCAGCTTTGTTTAGGTACTGCTATGTCATAACAATCTTGTTGGTCCAACCCTTGAGTCATTGGTGAATTGCTCCAACCTTGAATGATTTGATTTTTCATTCAACAATTTCAGTGGGGTTGTCCCATTGCAACTTTGCGATATTCCAAGGTTGTCATATGTATCACTAAGAAGCAATGCCTTATCAAGGAGTGTACAAGAGCACATTTTAGCATGCCAAAGATTGAAACTTTTGGAAATACTTTTCAGCGGGTTTCCGACAGATATTTCTATTGAATTTGGATTTCTTATGAGCGATTTTTTTATAGCTAGAAATTTTGATTTCTAGCAAATTTTTGACCAATTTTTGACGGATGTGGTGGCCAGTAAAACATGATTTTCTAGTAGTGAACCTTGAAATAAATTTGTTTCAATTTTCTTGAAAACTTAATTACTAGGAGATTAGCTTCAGGCTGATTAGCTTCAGGCAACCTGGGTTATTGTGCTAGCACGAGTATAGAGCATTGCATCATTTTCTACTTTATATTAAATAAAACTAAACACTTCAAAATATTATGTGAGTACCCTATTCTTAATCAAATTTTCCTAAATCCATTAAAATGATAACAAATTATATAAATATTTATTTGATGAAGTTTTTATATGTTAGTGATTGTAAAAATATAAAAATATAGAACTTTTTATAAAAATAGAAAATAATGTATTTTAAAAAAGTATACTTCATTCTCTTAAGAGATAAAAATACACTACACTCTAATCAATTTTTTTTTATTTTTTTATTAATACTTTAACAGGTCAAATACTCAAAATCGCAGTAGCTACCAGCCAAACTTGCAAATGTTGGCTTTTAGGCACGTGATGACATTATTGATGCATGTCATGGATGATTAAGATGATATTCAATAATCTCTTATGGAATATTTCTAACAATGTATAGTTAACTGGACAAAACTATACAAACTGCACCTAAATTGTGCCTAGCAGCCAACACCTATGACTTCGACCTTACTGGATCATGGCTACTGTGACTTTGAGTCTTTAACCCTATTAGATTTTTAATTGAAAACACAAAAATTGATTAAAGTTTAGTACATTTTTATTTCTTAGGGGAGGTGAGTGTAATTTTTAAAATAGATGGGAGGACAATGAAATTTAAGCATATCTAGAGAGAAGGAAGTGTAATTTATTCTATGTTAAAAATATTATATATTTTTATTAATAAATCACTCTATATAAACTCAACAATGGTTAGTCGTAGTGAAAATATATTGTAACCTATGTGACTTTTACTTGTAATGTTTAGATAAAGTCAAATAATATTTGTTCCAGTCTTGTTACGAATTAAATATGATTAAATATTTAATGATATATGTCATCCTTGGATTTACATTACGACACAAAGCCTAGTGTTCACACTCATACTCCAATCCATGCAATTTAGATTGAGAAAGTCGTATTATATTAGTAATTGAGTTTAATTTTGGTCGATTATCTCTTAATGAATATATTTTTTTATACTTCTATGCAATCATATGTTGTTATATCATTAAAAGAGTTTAACTTCTATCAATGGGTGTTAGTAGAGATTAAACTCTTTAATATTAATATTTGACATATTACAGACCTTTAAATTGGTAACACTTCCAACTAACACATTGGTTTACTACCATTGTGGTGCTTATCTATAGTTTTGGGATACCTTAAACTTTAACTACGAATCAAAGAACTAATTTCACTGGCCAAAGAATTATACAATTTGTAGAGTCCAAAAACATCAAAATGATTACTTCAACTACATACTATGCCCAAGTCAATGGATAAGTTTAAGATATTAATAAAATCATTGTAAGTTTAATAAAGAAGCATGCAAGTCGAAGGCCTAAAAACTGGCATGACACACTTAGACAACATATAGAAATTCCCTATAAAGTGGAGGCAAAATAGAACGTGGGGGCTTTCCCACATGTCAATTCAAATTATGTTTTCCCTCTAAAAATCTTTTAATCTAACAAATTCAATAAGAATCAAATCGATATTATTCAAATAATATAATATTTACCTCTTTCTAACTCGTCAAGAGGATAAATACTAGGAGTTAATAGTCGTCGAGACTATTAAATTATATTAATTTATAAACCGATTCACCAAAATACTTGTAGTATAAGATACCACTGGGTCTATTAGTCATAATAACCATCACCCAAGAGGGGGTGGATTTAGTGATTAGAAATTTTTAAAACACCATTAAGAAATTAAACATTTTGAAGTACTTAATTAATAAAAGCAGCAGAACATACATAAATTACGTTAATATAGAATATAAATAGTGTAGGGAAGAAAGAATCAAAATCAAGAATTTATTTTGTTTCAGCCACCAATAACTTGAGGTGTAACAGCCCAATATTTGTTATCTAATTATATTGTCATATAAATGAATAACTCAATACTGGTCCTGCTACTACTAACATACATCAATATATAACCCATATCATTCATACACAATGAGTAACTATAGAGAGCCATAAAAGCAAAAGTTATATATATACATCACAGTCTCAAGGACATACTGTTATACATAACTAAAAAAAAAAACTAAGCAAATATAAAACTTATATAAGCTCAGCTCAAAACAGCATCTATACTATATTAATCCTCATACATCTTTTTTTTCATTTCGAAGAACTTGCACCTAGATTTACATGGCAACACAATCGGGGTGAGAAAACATATCTCAGTAGAAGTATTCCAATACCAGTATATATATATATATATATATATATATATATATATATATATATATATATACACACACACACACACACACACACACGCACACAAACATATAATATTCACAATTATCGAGTTGATACTTCAATCATAGAAGCAACAACACCTCATCTCAACAACACGCAATCGCCCATACAATTGTAATGCATGAAAATGTCATGATAGCAACCGCCCATACAATAGCCATGCTATGTCAAATTATGTCTAATGTTTATGTCTATGCAGATTCCTAAGTATGAAAATGAATAAATGTATGATACCATATTCAGGAATACACAATTCCATGGTAATGTCATGAATGCATGAAACTTGACCAAAGTGATGGAAGTCACAACCATAACCTTGAACAAGCACTGGAAGTCCATCCAGCAACATCATTATCATAGAGAAAATCTATTTCCCCCTGGGTAGTGAAGTCCATCAACTACACAGTTATCGATAATGCACAAGGAAATCCATCCTCAAACTCTATAATAGGAAGGATACAATCCACCTTGCCTAAATATAGATCACCCACATCTACGGGGCTCACACTTATCAATAAGGCATCACATACAATCAAGTATATCATCATTACTAATTAAGCACTTATAATTAGTATTAAAAATCACTATGATTCAACAATCACATAGAGAGGATATTACGCACCTCAATATGTTTCACAAATATCTCATGCAAAATAATTACTAATTACTTCCCATAACTAGTTTTCACAATTGATTTATATGCATTTCAAGTTCAATTCACAACACTTCATCAAATACTTATAGAAGTACTTTAACACTCTTAAAAAAGCAAACATGAATAATTCCCACACTTAGGGAAACTCAATTCCTCGATTCATCACAATACAAATTATATGTATATAATCATGCCTAATTATCTCACATAATTAGCATTACGAATCCATTTGATTCAACACATTCACACTTTATTAAATACCCCTATTAGAGTCTCATTACTCACTAAGAAGTATAAATGAAGCAACTACACCTATCATAGGTCCCATTGCATCACACAACAATTTCTATCCAAAACTAGACCTCACGCCGCGGCACAAACTCATCCACGCCACGGCGCCCTGCTCTCGGGTTCTCAGTACTGGACACTCACGTCGTGGCGCCAACAACAGAACATGGATTCTACAGAATTTTATAGATTTGGGTACTGTTCCATTGGAACTTACCCCTCTTCCAATTACTCAAACTTCACCTCCAAGTGATTTCCAACCTTCCACAAGGTCCATCAATATATTGTAACTCTTAAACAACCTCAATTTCACATAAATTAACCAATCACAAATCATTCATCCACCTAAACCTAAAACCCCCATTTCCAACTTAAATGGCATTCAAGGGTGTTCAAGTGATGAAAAACTGTTCTTATGCCTCTAGCAAACTAAAAACATGCTATTCTCAAGCTTTCTAACAAGATTCATGCATTTACTAACATAAACACAATTATCACACTTCAAATCCCTATAACCCCCATCAAATCCCCATAAACCCAATGAAGAAGATGAAGTCATGAAGTAACACAAATTTCCCCCTACATCAAAGTCTTGAAGATGAAGCTAACCTCCTCTTAATTCCTCTTCCTTGATTGTTGATCATCCTCTTTGGTTTCTTTCCTCTCTTTCCTTCTCTTCCTCCTTCTTCTTTCTCCCCCTTCTTTCTTCACATTTTCTCTTCTCTGTTTCTGCCTCTCAAATATCCCAACTGTGGGATATCTAACAAGGGAAGTCTAATTTGGCTTATCTTGGATAGGTACCAAAACCCCGATCTGCTAAGAACATTTAGATTTCTCTAAATATAGTTTCGTAGCTTCCAACAGATTCAAAATAAATCCTGAGATTCATTAAAAAATCTGTTTCACTAAAAATTGATATTTCTATATCAGTTGTGGGTCAATCCAACATTAAAACACATAACCAGTATGCATAAAAATGTCAAACTAACTCTGAAAATTCTCAAACTTTAACTGTAGCACAGTTCCCACATTTGTGACTTTGAAACAAGTTATCCACACTTATTCCTACTAACTAAGCAGTTTAAGTCACTTCTAGGGCAATAACAACTATATTTCACACATAGTGTTACAGCAAAGTGACTAAACGTGCTCGGAAAGCCACAAAATTACACAAATATGACAAACGAGTGTTAGGCTACCTCCATAATCATACACAAGTCTATCATGACTATCCAAGGTATTACATGAGGCCTACAACTAGTCCTCAAGTGAACCACCTGAGATTTTCCACTAAACCATTAAACTTGAACAGGTACTTGAAAACCTTTACTACCAAGAGCACTCAACACACCTCTGGGATGCCTCACCCATTGTGCTTGAGCCTCAAAACAGGGATACCTCACCCTTTACAACTTTAGAGGGCTACCTCACACTCTTTACAAACAAAGGATACCTCACCTTTTACTCTTTCAAGAGATATCTCACCCTTTTATCTCTTGAGAGATACCTCACCCTTTTTTTACAGGAAATCAAAGAAAATTAAATGAAAAACTCTCACAAGAGTAGATATTACAAATTAAAGCTCAATAAGTATCAAGTAATCACACACTAGAGCTCAAAACTGGGGTTTATGAGAAAAGAGAGTTAAAACTCATGTTTAACGCTCAAGAAGCTTTGTTAGATTGATTTCTAACTTTTCTTTAATGCCCAAACACTCATATCTATAGCTTAATGTATTAAAGAGCCATTAGAAGTAATTGGGGTATTAAATGCAAGTGAACTAGCTGTTATTCTTCATTTTCTGACACCCAGATAACAGATTATTGGTTTCACATAATAGATTATTGCTCCCAAATAACAGATTATTGGTTTTATAGACATAAAAAATTATTTGCATTATCAGAAAACACCGTTACACGCAAATAACAGATTAATGTGAAGCTATAATCGGTTAGGTAGTTTAAAACACAAGAGGCGCACTACTAACTTTGTCAAATAACCTGTTATGGACACTCCATAATTAGTTATTCCTTTTAAAACAACAAGAGCCAGGCTACTAACTTGTCAAATAACCTGTTATGGTTTCAAGATAATCTATTATTAGTTTCAAGATAATCTGTTATTGGTTTTAGATAATTTGTTATTAATTTCAGATAATTTGTTATTGACTATCAAGGAAAAAGATTTCTAAAAGCCTTTGCAACCAAAGATTCCCTAAACTTTTCCAACCTTTCTAAAACCACATTACTCAAAATTGATAAATATTTTCACAAGTATTGAACATGATTTTTCATAGAGATTTAAGTTGAATAAAAATGACATATGAGCTTAGTGTGATTCCTTTTTACCTTTTACACAAATTTGAAATGGTTTTGTAAAGATCAAGTCCCAAGGATATTCAAATTTTGCTTATAGGACTTAGATCTTGGGTAAAAGTAAAGAGGAATCAAACTAAACTCATATCTCATTTTTATTCAACTTAAATCTCTATGAAAAATCATGTTTAATACTTGTGAAAATATTTATCAAGTTTGAGAAAATGGTTTTAGAAATGTTGGAAAGGTTTAGGGAATCTTTGGTTGCAAAAGCTTTTAGAAATCTTTTTTCTTGATAGCTAATAATAGATTATCTTAAATAAATAACAGATTATCTTAAATCAATAATAGATTATCTAAAATCAATAACAGGTTATCTTGAACCAATAATAGATTATCTAGAAACCATAACAAGTTAGTGCCTCTTGTTGTTTTAAAAGGAATAACCAATTATGGAGTGTCCATAATAGGTTATTTGACAAAGTCAATAGCGCGCATCTTGTTTTTTAAACTACCTAACCAATTATAGCTTTACAATAATATGTTAATTGCATGTAACAATATTTTCTAATAACACAAATAATCTGTTATGTAAAACCAGTAATTTGTTATTCACGAGCAATAATTTGTTATGTGAAACAAATAATCAGTTATCTGGGTGTTAGAAAACAAAAAATAATAGCTATTTCACTTGCATTTAATGCTCCAACTACTCCCAATGGCTCTTTAATGCATTGAGCTATAAATACAACAAATATTTCCTGCATTGAAAACAAAATTAAGACTTTAAAAATGAATATGCTTTTCTTGATGAGGAAATATCTTTGAAATATGAAACATCAACTTCTTGTGAAAAGTGCATTGATTAAGTTGAGGACTTATCTTCTGAATTTATCAAAGCTAATGATTTTAATTGTTTACATTTCATGTTCAATAAGAATGAAATTAATATTATTCCACATAGAAATTCAAGCAAGGCTTATGGTAAAAATAGTTTAGAATGTATTAACAACAAAATGCTTAAGTTTTCCAAGGATGATCTTCAAAGGACCAAGCCATCATTAAATTCAATTGTTTACGATTTTTGTGGTCATTTAAGACATATTTCTCATTTATGCAATTATAGAAAAAATTCTTATATGAGAAATAGTATGATATGGATTCCTAAAGATCTTAAAGGCTCTAATACTAACATTCAAGGACCTAAGATGAAGTGGGTACCAAAATGTCCTCCATAAAATTTCTCAAAAGGGTGGAGTAATTGACCAAAGGAAAGAGGAATCATTAAGGAGAATACTTCCAAAGCCCAATAGTAGAAGTTTGGGTCAAAGAAGGAAGATGGTGATGCGAATTAAAAGTTACAAACCCAAGTGCAAGTTGTTTCAAGTAATAAATTCTTAAAAGTCCGAGGTCGATCCACAGGGAATTGATAAAGAAAAAAATTATTGACGTAAAGAAAATATTTTGTCACAACAATAAAGGTGATAAAACTTAGTCACAAATAAAAAAAAAGATTTACTTAGGTTAGGAGATCCACTCTTGGTAAGTAAATTAAGGACAAGATTAATTCTTTTTATAACTCAATTAGAATCCACGCATAATAGAGGTTCCAATCGAAAAATACAACATTCAAAGTTCATTTAAAATTATATACGTAGTTATATTATGGTTCCTTTAATTATTTATTAACACCACCACTTATAAATGGGCTCAAGCATTCATTGTGCCAATCTTTTATCTACAATGAATCAAGATCTCCACTTTACAAGGACAGTTTCTAAATTGATTGGAAATAAAATACAACATATATAATGACCACTTGATAATATATCATTTAAGCACAAGAAAGAAATTAATTTAACCTTAATTTATTACCAAAAACTTCACCCTTTCACCCAAGTAAAATGAAAATTAGTTACTCATAGACAAGAAGAAAGAAAGAGAGAAGAAGAAGAAGAAGAAGAAGAAGAACATAACTTCAGTTTAGAACACAAGAAAATTACAACAAGAGAAACAAATAACACAATAGTATGATCTTGTTCTCTAAACCAAGATTCTCTAAATGATCAGTCAAGGCTCCCTTTTATAGAGGATGAGGGATACAAAATGACAAGGGACTAATTAATAAGTGAGTGGATGAGTGGGTGAATAAGTGGAAAATGTCAAATAGTAGTATGATGACTGAAAAATTATAGAGATTCTTGTCTCCGAAATCATTCAATGTTGAACTTATGGAATGCAACAGATTATAGAAAAGTGGTCTTCATGAAAGTTGTAGATATGGATCTTAACTTTCAAATGCCAAAATTGCAACCCATTTCAGTTCCTATAGCCCGAGATATGCCCTAATTACTGCACACTATTCAGGCCCAGCTACAACTCCTCTATTCTGACTTGCAAGCCCAATATGACCTCTAAGCCATCCAAATTTCCTCTTGTGTTCTTCATGAAAGTTGTAGATTTGGGTCTTAACTTTCAAATGCCAAAATTTCAGCCCATTTCAGTTCTTACATCTCGAGTTATGACCTGATTACTGCACACTGTTCAGGTTCCCATCACAAAACCCGTGTTCTGACTTCCAAACCTAATTAGCTCCACTAGATGTCCGATTTTTCCCTAGAGCTCCATGAAGTTGTAGAGATCTCTCTTATCTTTCCTACAAGGTAAGATACATAATTTTTAGACATATAGAACTCAAGATATGGCCGAAATATAGAAACAATGTAAGATCTCAATAATGTTGAAAAATAAATCAATTAAGCCCAATTTGAGTCCAAACTTACAAAACATAACCAAGCTCAATCAATTAAGTACATAAAGAGTGTAAATGACTAAAAAATAAGGGTTTATTAATTTATAAAATATGTGATTATTAAATTCTCCCACACTTAGCTTTTTACACTCCTGGGCAAAACACATAATACCAAAATTAGGGAACAAGGAAAAACAACACAAACTCAAAAGCTAGAAATTCTAAAAGACTCAATTTCTAATAATATTTAAGAATGAAGAGTAACCAAAGATTCAAGGGATCAAAATATTTATGAGATAACATTTCTTCACATCTCAAACCAACAAGTAAGGAAATTTCAATTGAAAAGCATGAGTCAAGAATAGTAGATCTTCACAAGATTTACTCTCAATCTCTCAAGTGTTTAAAAGGTAGGTATTTCACTCAATTCAACCCATGAAAATTACACTACCATAAGTTTGCTTATCTTCTACTTCTCCACTACTCAGAACACATGCACACACAAATCATGAGGACTTTATTCAAGGTTGTAATGGGGTCAAGATAAAGGAGAAGGTAATATGAATATGACAAATTAAATACCAAAAAGAATAAAAGAGCGTGAGAGCTAAGTTCAATTAACAAGCATGAAAGTTCATCCCAATTCTACCTAATACAAATTCCCTTTACATATTTTTTTCCTTTCCTTTATTGCCTTGTTGGCCCTTCTTTACACATTTATTTTTTATTTTATTTTACAAGATAAACATAATATATACATTTTTTAATAAAATATATTTTTTTAACCATTCTGCACACACACCCCCACACTTGTTCAAGAACTGATCTAATGACAAAGCTAATGTTCTCTTATTCCCTAAGGCCGGGTAAGAACATGGTTTTTCATTTAATGTACATAATGAGTTCGAAACAAAGAATGGTTAAATAAGCTCAAAGGGGTTAAGTAGGGGAAAATAGGTCATTTCCAATGCCTTACGTTAGCAGGAATCAGAGAATTTCCAAAAAGTCATAAGAGTGCTTGCTATCATATTGAGACAATATGCTGCTGAGCAAGACTGCCTATTTGTGCGCTAATCATTCTTGGCTATTTGGTTAAAGTAACTATTTCAAGAAAAATGTCTTAATCATATTTATGTATGTATGTGAAAATGTAGCCTCAAATAGAGTCAAAGCAAGTTTTAGAGTAACAATTCCATGAGTGAAAATCACACAAGAAAGAAGAGAATGATACAAATGTTCAATCCGTTCATCAATAGGCTCAAAATCTCACAAGGCATAATTCTATCATTCTCAGTCCACCAATTCAACATTCATAACCAAGCATGTGATTTTTAAGAAAGAAGACAATTTACTCAATCATGTTATGTTCCTTGAATTTGAATTACTACTTCCACACAACATAGTTATCTACCTAATTACTCCTTAATCTGCCACTAATTTTGATGCATCTCAAAAGCAAATTTACCTCAAGGGTATAATTTACTACTTAGTTTGTCATCCTTAATTAGTTTTGCTATTAATAAATTGCTGATAATCATATAAATAAACACACTTCCTAATTTTTTTATTTTTTTTATTTTTGGTTTTTTTTGCACAACTATCCTTCTCCCCAACCAGATTACAACATTATCCTCAATATCAAAATATAGATAGGTAAAGGATAGAATATAGTACCTATTGTTATAATTACTGAAAAGAGAAACCCTACAAAAATTTAAACAGAAACAAAGTACGATGAATAAAACCAAAGGTAAAGGAAAGTTAAAAATGAAGTGTCAGATCACACCCACGTTCCTTGCTACCTCCCTTGCTGCTTCCATCTGACCTATAACTGGTTCAGGTTCATAAATAAAAGTTTATAATTTATTAATTAATTCATCAACAGTTGAAGTAGATATAAGGAGTCATCTTGTCGAAGGTGTGATGAAGTTCTGCTCCACAGTGTGGTCAACAAAAGATAATAAATTATCAAATAAATTATTAACATTCAACAAACCTATGAGTTTATGGTGGATATTCAGTTGGGCCTAAGAGATAATTTGAAAAACTTCTTCCAAAGTACCAAAACCACCCAGTAAGGTAATGAATGCATTAGAGTTTTTAAGCATTATCCTCATTCGTCCATAAATAGATGATACTTGAAGTTCCAGCTCAATTGTCTTTCTAATGATGTTCCTTCGAGTTAAAGGTTCAGGAATGACATCTAAAACTTGACCACCTCTTAGATGTGCACAAAGTGATATAGCTCCCATTAAGCCAATGCTACTTCTCCCATATACTACATGAATGTTACTCGTAGCAAGTGTTCTACCAATAATGCTTGCTGCATTTACAAACTCTAAACCCTTCCCATAGCTTGTCCTACAAAATACACAGATATTAGTAAGTCTACGAACAGAAGAAGAAGCTCCCTCCATTTCTACACTCATACTCCCTTTGAATGATTATGAGTTAGAGGAAAGTGAAGAAAATGAAGTGTTTAAATAGGAAGAGAATGGAAAAAGGTAATCATAACATCTATATGGGTAGGTTGGCTGTTGTCAGAAAAGTTTGAAATTAAGAAGCACAATTTTTTTTTATTTCTCTTTTCTTTTAGACTTCAAGAAAACCATCAAGGTAAATAAGTCTAGAAACCCCTAAAGGATCCTGCCCAAAGGATCGTCTGTCCAAAACCAAAATACACAAAATCATACAAAGATAAAATTATAATAAATGATGGCATACCTTTATGTACAGTTTTCATGGCATATCTTTATACTGCGTGTCATGAGTGCAGTAGCCTTCACAATCTTACCACCCCTTGAAAGAGACATCAAATTCCCTTAAGGAATTTTAGACTTAAGGCACTCCTCCCGCTTGTGGGATATCTCAGCCTATGCATTGTCCCTCTAGTTAAAGAGAGAAAATATGAATATGACGACCAGTGATCACAGCCAGTGGAGCTATGCTCAGGAACCCAGTAAATCAATACCAGAAATTGAGCTCAAAGGCATTGTCACACGAGAATACAAACATGGGACGCTTCTATCTATCCATCAGCAAGCAGAGCCTACGGTTAAGACTTGGAAATGATGACTCGAGTCAATGATGGGTCTGCCAGTGGCAGGGGCTCCACACTCAATTAAGAGCATGGTACTCTTCTGATCGCCCTCTTTTTTTATTTTATTTTTTTTTATTTTTTATTTATTTTATTCATTTTTTTAGAGATGAAGAAGATAATATATACATGTTGTTGTGATTGTGGCTCACATTTTCCTCTAGTTTTACGTCCAGTAACGGCTTCAACACCTTCTATGAGTCAAAGATAAGCTTCCTATCCAATTTTCTTATAAATATGCAAACAAGGTCTTTTTAAGTCAGATTCCCAAGACTGTAACACTTTTGCTCGTCCCTGAAGAGATCCCACAAATTAAGAAGTTCTTAATGCACAACTCCACAAGAATGCATCTCAAGAGTCAATAAAATATCATCTAATGACTCCTTACTCAGTCTATTCTTAATAAAGTATATTTTATCTTCTTGGTTTGTGAAAACTATTCCCAAAGAATGACATCGCGTGTTACAATTTCATCGCGCACATTTGTAACAAACTTGCATTCTTTTGGCTCTTCTCCTTTTAGAATACGAACTTTTACCGAGACCTAACATGTATGGGACAAATGAATTTGAAGATTCACCAGCTAAATGAACCTTTGCTTTGATTATCCAGCGTATATCTTCTGGGATGCCCTTGTACATTAACATTCTTAGTCTTTCACACTTAGCTTTGTAGATTTTTTTTAGAGCATTTTGAGGGAGAGAAGGAAAATGATTTCTTAAATTTGAGATAATAACATCCATTTTAAAAGGAGAAGGAATAAGTTATTATAGAAAACTGAAAAATAAACCGACTTGAGAGTCACGAAGTACCGTTATCTGTCACTTAACCGGAAACATAAAGAACTGCAAAAAGAAAGCAAAAAAAAAAAAATTCTACTCATAACATGGATAAGAAAGGGAGATGAATTCTACCTCAACAACTTGGCTCTTCAGAAATGGTTTGAGTCTTTGTCCATTGACCTTAAATACATTACCATTCCTAGGGTTCTCAATGTCTATGGCCCCATAAGGATACACATGTTTGACAATAAAAAGGCCACTCCACCTAGATCTCAATTTTTCAGGGAAAAGGTGAAGACGAGAATTATAAAGCAAAACTTTTTGACCAATTTCAAAAGATTTTCTCAAAATTGATTTGTCATGAAAAGCTTTTATTCTAACTTTATAAATTTTTGAGTTTTCATATGCATCATTTCTCAATTCCTCAAGCTCATTCAATTGGAATTTGCGTAACTTGCAAGCATCATTAAGATTTAAGTTGAAAGCTTTAATGGCCCAAAATGATTTATACTCTAGTTCTACAGGAAAGTGACAAGGTTTTCCATACACTAACCGATAGGGTGACATGCCTAAAGATGTTTTGAAAATAGTACGGTAAGCCCAAAGTGCATCATTTAGTCTTAAAGACCAATCTTTACGATTTTGGTTAACCATTTTTTTCAAAATTTGTTTAATCTCCCTATTAGCTAATTCTACTTGTCCACTTGTTTGAGGATGATAAGGGGTGGTAATTTTATGTGTAATGTCATATTTCTTCATTAAAGATTCAAATGACTTATTGCAAAAATGTATTCCCCCATCACTGATGATAGTTCGAGGGATTCCAAATCAACTCAAAACATTTTTTTTTAAATTTAAGAATAATTTTTTGATCATTGTGTCGACATGAAATTGCCTTAATCCATTTTGAGACATAATCAACTGCAACCAAAATATATACAAATCCAAAAATGATGATGAAAATGGACCCATGAAATTAATTCCCCAATAATCAAAAATTTCAATGACAATAATAGGGTTCAAAGGCATCATGTCTCGTTTAGAAATGGACCCCAATTTCTGACAATTTTCACAACTTTTACAAAAAAGTATAGCTGTCTTTATATAAAGCGAGCCAATAAAATTCACACTGTAAGATTTTTGCAGTTGTTTTCTTTGAAGAAAAATGACCTTCACATGCTTCTAAATGACAAAATTTAATGACACTACCTACCTTACTGTTGGGTACACATCTTCGAAAGATTTGATAAGGACAAATTTTAAACAAATATAGGTCATCCCAATAAATTTTTTTTACCTCAATTAAAAACTTCTTTCTGTGTTGGTGCGTCCATTGAGGCAACATCTTTCCTGTTACAAGAAAATTGATAATGTTAGCAAAGCAAGGCATAGAATTGATAGAAAATAAAAATTCATCGAGAAAAGAATCATTGATAGGTGTGTTATCAAAAGGTGAGCTTGTTGTAAGTCTGGACAAACGATCTGCAATAATATTTTTGGCTTCTTTCTTGTCTTTTATTGTGATGTTGAATTCTTGAAGGAACAAGATCCACCGTATCAACCTAGTTTGGCATCTTGCTTAGACATTAAATATCTAACAGTAGCATGATCAGTGAAAACAACAGTAGAAGAACCAATTAAACAAGTTCAAAATTTGTCCAATGTAAAAATTATAGCAAGTAGTTCTTTTTCAGTAGTGGTGTAATTCATTTGTGCACTATTCAAAGCTCAACTTGCGTAATAAATTACATGAGGCTTACCTTCCTTTCTCTGTCCTAAAACGGTGCCAACATCAAAATCACTAGCATCTCACATTAACTCAAAAGGCAAAGACCAGTCAGGAGATTGCATGATAGGAGCAGATGTCAGAAGACAGATTAATTTTTCAAAAGATTTCTGACAATCTTGAGTCCAATCAAATGGTGCATCTTTTGGTAGAAGATTACATAATGATCTAGATATGGCACTAAAGTCCTTAATGAATTTTTTATAAAATCCTACATGTCCTAAAAAGGAACGAACTTCTCTGACTATTTTTGGGGGAAGACAAATGAGCAATTAATTCAACTTTAGCCTTATCAACTTTAATTCCCTTAAAAGATTTCATATGACCTAACACTATTCCTGAGGTAACCATGTAATGACATTTTTTCCAGTTTAACATAAATCATTTTTCTTCGCATCTTTTAAAAACTTTTTCCAAATTATCAAGATAATTTTCAAAAGAATTTCCAAAAACTATTAAGTCATCCGTGAAAACCTCTAAATAATGCTCAATCATGTCACTGAAAATACTTAACATGCATCTTTGGAAAGTTGCCAGAGTATTACAAAGACCAAAAATGCATTCTTCTATATACAAAAGTGTCAAAGGGGCACGTAAAAGTGGTATTTTCTTGATCCTCTAATGCAATTGGTATTTGATTATACCCTGAATAATCATCAAGAAAACAATAGTAGGGATGTCCTGTTACTCTTTCCAGAATTTGATCAAGAAATGGAAAGGGGAAATGATCTTTCCTAGTGATTGCATTCAATTTTCTAAAATCAATACACATACGCCAACTAGATGAGACTCGAGTAGGTATTAATCCACATTTTTCATTTTCAACCATTGTTATTCTAGATTTCTTAGGCACAACTTGTGTAGGGCTTACCCACTAGCTATCAGAGATGGGGTAGATAATTCCAACATCAAGTAATTTAAGAACTTTAGCTCTAACTACCTCTTTCATGTGTGGATTTAATCTTCTTTGAGGTTGTTGAGATGTTTTAGCATTATCCTCTAAATGTATTCTACGTGTACAAATTAGTGAATTAATACCTTTTATGTCCTTTAATGTCCATCCAATTACACTTTTATGCCTTCTAAGTACTTCTATCAACATACCTTTTTGTTCTTTGGTTAGGGATGAGGAAATTACCACTAGAAAGCTTTGTTCTTCTCCCAAAAATGTGTACTTCAACCTAGCAAGTAATGGCTTTAGTTCCAGTATGAGTACTTCTTCATGGGTATCATCATTCATGGATTTTAGCTCTTCGAATCTCAGCTTTCAGCCTTTGTATTCCATTACTTGTGTACAATCAAGCAAAAAGCATACTTTAGAAATATCATAATCTAATTGTGTAGCTGAATCAAATGAATTAATTAAATAAATTTCTAATGGGTTAAAAGAACTCTTAGTTTGAAGATGATAATCTATAATGACCTCAATCCCTTCAACTTCTTCCTTTTCGTCATAGACTTCTTGGGGTTGCTTGCACATGTGAAAACATTAAGCTCCAGTGTCATATTTCCAAATGTTAACTTCACCACTCCATTTCTGCAATTTATCAAAGTATTAGATGTTGCTAAAAATGGGCAATATATAATAACATGAATTGACTTACTACTATTTTCCATAGGTTCAGTTTCCAAGACAATAAAATCCACAGGATATATGAATATATTAGCTTGTACTAACACATCTTCCATTATTTCTTTTAGAATTTTAATTGATCTATTGGCAAGTAGAAAAGTTACAGAAGTTGGTTTTAACTCACCTAGGTTAAGTTGCTGATAAACTGAATATAGAAGCAAATTAACACTAGCACCAAGATCAAGTAAAGCTTGTTCAATTTTATGTTCTCCAACAATGCATGAAATTATAGGACAACTAGGGTCTTTATATTTCAACACATTATTGTTTTGAAGAATGAAGCTTACCTGTTCAATCAAATAGGCATTGTTTTTCACATTTAATTTCCTTTTAACAGTCCACGAGTCCTTCAAAAATTTAGCATAACAGAGAATCTGTTTGATAGTATTGATGTGTATGAAACAACATCATGTTTTGTTCTTATTTTGCATGCATTCTTGAGCATTTTAGGCATTTTAGTTTCCCTTTTAGTTTATTTTTCTCTTAGTTCAGATAACTGCGGTGTTTTTGGTGTTCTTGTGCAGGATTGATGTTGAATAGGCCTTGGATTGAATGGAATGCTCGCATGTTTGAAGTTGGAGCTTAATGGATAGCAATAAAGGTGCAAAAAGGCCATTCCAGAGGGATCCACGGCCTGCCCGTGGATCAAACCACGACCATGGATCGAGGGACAACTTAAAAAAGGAAAAAGGGATTCCAGAGAGTTCCATGGCCTGGCCGTGGAACCATCCACGGCTGTGGAACTCAAATGATTAGAAACTTGGCCTGTGGCAGAGACATCCACGGCCTGGCCGTGGAACCATCCACAGCCGTGGATCGCAGTGCGCAGCAGAATTTTGGTTTTTATTTTTATTTCTTTTGGGGGCTTTTTAGCCAATTAAAACCCTAGGCTATAAATAGATGTTCTGAATACATTGAAGGGGTTCTAATTTGGTTTTGGTGGAGGCACATTGGAGGCTTTGGCTTTTGATCTTCATCTTTCTCCCTTCTTCTTCCATTGTTACGGGTTTGGGATGTTTTTAAGTTTGATTTCTTGTCTCTTCTCCTCTATGTCTGAGTAGTTTCTTTTGTTTCTAGGATTGGGCAATGCCCTTTGATACATTGATAATGATTAATTGACATTGTTTCCCCTTTTATTGATCTTGAATATTCTTTGATTCAATCCTTATTGCTTTTATTCATGTGAATTTGCTGGCCACTTATTTGCATCTCATAGACATTTAGGGATGTACTGAGAGGTGAACCTAGGTGTTAGAACTATAAGAATTGAACTTAAGGTCTAAATCACGAGAGTAGTTTTAGCCTTTCGAGGATTCAATGAATTACCACAAAGCGTAATGGGTTCAATTTAAATTTAATTACCACGAGAGTAGGAATTGGTTTAATTGGGCACGGATCTTGTATCTTGAGAAAGAACATTAACTAATTTAGGGTAATTCACCTTCAATTGAATTTCAGATTTAATAAAAGGGTTGTCAATTAGGATTTGTCTTGTATCATTGTGGTATCCCAATCTTGGAAGCTTTCTTGAATCTGAATATCTTTCTTGATAAATTGTTGTTTTTGTTCTAAATTCTACACTTTGATTTTTATTTTATTGATTTGTTATTACGTTCTTCTTAATGAACAATCATATTCCCTTTTTGTTTAATTTAATTGAATTAATTAATTAATTAGTATTCATAGACACAATCCCTGTGGATTCGATCTTTTTATTACTTGACGATGAAATCGTATACTTGCGGATTTCACGCATCAAGTTTTGGCGCCGTTGCCGGGGACTGTGTTTTTCTTGAATATTAATTTAATTTTTAATTTAATTATTTTAAACCTTTTTTTATTTATTTGGTTCTTACGTTCTTGATTTCTCTTTGACTCTCTGCAGGTAATTTCTTTTGTTTATGCAAAGTACTAGATGTTCTGGGATTCTTATTGAAGCAGATCCTAAAATTGAAAGGACTTTACGTAGAAGGAGAAGACAACAAAGGCACAGAGTAAGAGAAATATTTGAACCAACACTTGTCATGGCAACAGCTGAAGATAATAAACCATTAAAAGAGTATGCAGCCCCTAATGCTCGGGGTTTGTGATCCGGGATTGCTCGGCCAGACATTGAAGCTAGGCACTTCACCATACCACCTGCCCTACTTTCTATGATAAGGCAGAACCAGTTTGGAGGATTACCATCAGAGGATTCTAATGATCATATGGATATGTTCTTGGAGTTCTGTGAGACCCTCAAGATCGAAGGCGCCTCTGTTGATGTAATTCGTCTCCGCTTGTTTCCTCTATCATTGAGAGATAGAGCTAGAGCTTGGCTGAAGTCTGTTCCTGCTGAGACGATAACTACTTCGGACCAATTGGAGCAAGCCTTTTTGGATAAATTCTTTCCACCTTCCAAGACTGCTCACCTAAGGACCCAAATCACAAGCTTTGTTCAGAAAGATGGCGAGTCATTGTCAGAAGCTTGGGATAGATATAAGGCTTTACTGGAAGCCTGCCCACACCACGGGTTAGAAAAGTGGTTGATCGTCTACACCTTCTACAATGGTTTAGAATATTCTTCGAAGGTGTCTCTTGACTCCGCAGCTGGTGGAGCTCTGATGAATAGAAGGCTCATAGAGGTTTATGAGATAATTGAGAGTGTGGCTTCAAATCATCACCAATGGGCCAATGAAAGAGGGCATAACCCGAGAAAGCTCTCGGGAGGTAAGTTTGAGGTAGATAGTGTTGATTTAATTATGTCAAAGTTTAATTCTTTGAATAAACATTTTGACATGCTTGAGAAAGCTCATGTTAATGCCATAGGTGCCTCTAACAATTTTTGTGAGATTTGTGGAGCACAGGGACATATAGGTGCTGAATGCCAAGTTGGAATGGGATCCTCACATGGTGCATCGGTGGAGCAAGTGGAATCATGCCACAATTTCCATGACTTCAACCAAAAGGGGAGGAATGACCCGTATTCCCAAACTTACAACCTCGGTTGGAAGTCACATCCTAACTTTTCTTACCGAAATAATCAGTACCAAGCTGGGCAAGGTAATGCTAGACCATCTTCTGGAGTTCCACAGGTACAGAAATATAGACTTGAGTCTTTTCTAGAGAATTTTGTTGAGAGCCAGTCTAAGCAGAATGAGGAGTTTCGACACCATGGGCAAGTTGTGACTGAGGCAATTAAAGAGTTGTCAGTTAAGGTTGACAATTTAGTCATTCATAATAAGATGTTGGAAACCCAGATTGCCCAACAAGTAAGCACTTCTCTTAGGCAGCAAGGTAAGTTTCCTGGTCAACCTGAAGTCAACCCAGGCAATGAACATTGTAAGGCTATGAGTTTGAGGAGTGGAAAGAGGTTAGAGGATCCTAGGGGTAATGGGGAGAGTAACAAAGATGAGGGGAATGAGGAAAAAGATACCAAGACACAACCCTTAGAGGAAGAGGAAACTAGTGAGAAAGTGTCTAAGTATGTACCCCCTGAACCTTACTAACCCCCAGTACCCTTTCCTCAAAGATTGGCCAAGGCGAAGTTAGATAGGCAGTTTGGGAAGTTCCTAGAGGTCCTAAAGAAATTATACATTAATGTACCCTTCACTGAGGCGTTGAAACAGATGCCTACCTATGCTAAGTTTCTTAAGGACATCTTGTCTAATAAGAGGAAGCTCGAGGAATATGAGACAGTAGCTTTAACTAAGGAGTGTAGTGCCTTAATTCAAAATAAATTACCTCCTAAGTTAAAAGATCCAGGTAGCTTCTCTATTCCCTGTTTGATTGGAAACACGAATTTTGATAAAGCTCTGTGTGACTTGGGGGCTAGTGTTAGTCTTATGTCTCTTTCTGTGTGTAAGAAGTTGGAAGTGGGTGAGCTGAAACCCACAACTATCTCACTTTAATTGGCAGATCGGTCTGTTAAGTACCCTATAGGCATCTTGGAGGATGTTCCTATTAAGGTTGGTAAGTTTTACATGCCGGTGGATTTTGTTGTGCTTGACATAGAAGCTGATGCTACAATGCCGATCATACTTGGGCGTCCATTCCTTGCCACTGGAAGGGCTATCATTGATGTCCATGAAGGAAAAATGACTTTGCGATTGAATGATGAGGAAGTAGTTTTTGATGTTTTTAAATCTGAAAATAATTCTATTTCCTTAAATTCATGTAATCGCATTGATGCTACTAAAGTTGTGGATAGTGTTGTGCTTTCAGGTATACAGGAATCAGTGATTGATGCTATGCCCTGCAAGGAAGGACCTAAGAAGCATAGTGACAAGTGTGTCGAGATGCGTGAATTTAAAATCGGGGATAAAGTTCTTGTTAATACCTCGCTTCTACGTTTTTGTCCTAGTAAGTTATAGTCGAAATGGTCAGGACCATATGAGATTGTTCGAGTTCTATCCTACGGTGTGCTTGAGGTGAAGAAAGAAGGTCATAAGCCTTTTATGATAAATGGCCAGAGAGTGAAACACTTTGAAGGAGTGGGGACTGAGCACTACTCCATTGACATCACTTGAGGACAAAAACCAGACCAGAGTTGAGCTTATGACTTTAAACAAGCGCTTCTTGGGAGGCAACCCTTGTTTTCTTGCTTTTCTATTTTATTTCATCTTTTTCTTTTAATTTTGTGTGTTAGATTGTTGTTTTGATGTTTGTCTTTTGGATTTTGTTTAGGTTTGTCCCCTTTTTGAAGACATATTTAGAAGAAGAGAGAGGTCAGAAGGTTCTAAACCCCGTCCATGGAAATTTCCATAGCCATGAAATACAAACCAAGGAGAAGGTATAAGTCAGAGGGATCTCAGTTTCCAAAAAAAAAAAAGGTGAAAAGTCAGAGAACTCCACGGCCTGGCCGTGGATCAATATTTAAAAAAAAAAAGGCAGAAGTCAGCAGCTTCCACACGGCCGTGGATCGCTGCTGCCCAGTTTCAAAAACCACGGTCCCTTCTCCCCCTCCTTCATTTCACCATTTCCTCTTTTCTTCTTCTTCTTCTTCTCTCCCTCAACCTTCATACCCATCCTCCCAAACCTCCAATACACCTTCTTTCCCTCATAACCACACGTTCACCTTCTTCTTTCCCCTCTCAAAGACAACCCTTCACACCTATTCTCCCTCATTCTCCTTCTTTTTCTCCACCATAACCACCATAACCAAACCTTCAAAACCATAACTTTTCTCCACAAACTCCCTTTTTCTTCCATTTTTTTTCTACTCTTGCTCTCCTCCCTACTTTTTCCCTAACCGATCTCTCCTTCTGATTTAGAAATCCCCAAATTTTGTAAAACCCCATACGTGACTTGATAAAAAAAAGGAAGAGAGAATTTTTGCTTTGTGCTTGCTGTGAGTTGGTGTGGGTTGGAAGGATGACGAACAAGCGTCAGAGGGGAGAAGCTGGTTCAAGTTCAAGGACAAGGGGAAGAGGCAATGCTGCTCCAAGAGGTAATCCCCCTAATCCCTATGGTTTTAATTTTAGGGATAATGAGCAGAGAGATCGTTATAATGTGTTAGTGAATAGGAGGATAGTTAGCACTAGGTATATGGATGATGTTATTCTTGATACCTTGGGCTTGCGTGATGACTTTGATTGGATGCTTGATAGGGCTAGATGGACTTATTTTTTGAATTTAAAGTGTCCCTATTACACTGAGCTTACCTTAGTGTTTCTTAGTTCTGTTGAGGCTCATATCCTTCAGGGGGAAGGTTGCTCTGAAGGCTAGATCACTTTCCGGCTGTTCAATAATGAACATTGCTTAAATTTGGAAGAGTTTAATAAGATTTTTGGATTGCCTGCTGGGGGGGAAAGGAGGCACCCAAGTGGTTTTTTTGCAATTTCTTTTTGGGCTGATGTTTCTTCTGGGATGGGTACATATGATTCTTCAAACTGTAAGGCATCTTTTCTGCCAAATCCTTGCCTTCGCTATCTCCACCGTATCATGGCTCATACTCTATTTGGACGTAGGGATAGTGATGACAATGTCCGTACTGATGAACTTGCTTTTATGTGGGCCATTCTTAATGATGTTAAAATAGATACTGGATCTTTTCTTGTAAGGCATCTGCTTAGGGTGGGTAGAGCCCAATCTGGGATAATCGTTATTGATGGGATAATCACAGCGATTGCCAATTTCTTTGAATATGATTTAGATGGTCTGGAGGAAGTTAGAGGTAATTCTAGGATTGATATTGAGTCCTGTTTAGCTATTAAGATGATTGTCAAAGAGGACAGAATTTACTGCCTCCGCTTGAATGATAGAGCTCAACCCCTACCCTTTCCTAACCCATCTGCTATTACTGTGCGCAACCGTGCAAATTGGTGCACTCCTAGGAGTGTGATAAATGATCCAATTGATGTTCAGCACCCTCTTCGCCCTCCACCAAGGGCAGGCCCCTCTCGTCCTTCTTCTTCTTCTTTTGTAGGTCCTTCCGAGGATTGTCTCACACAGATTTATACTTCTCTAGAGGCTCTTCATGCTGAGCAGGCGCAGCAGCGCCACATGCTAGAGGAGCTTCGTCAGCAAGGTCAGGCTACTAATGGCTGCCTGCAGACCTTGGAAGGGACAGTTCAGAGTATGGAGAGCATGATGCGGGCCATTCATGATTGGCATTTGAGTCAAAACCATTTTCCACCACCGCAGTGAGTTTATTTCTTTTCTCCCTTCTCTAGTTTTAGATTTCTACATTGGGGACAATGTAGGTTCTAAGCTTAGGGGGGTCATTTTCATTTTCTTCTTTTCATTTTAGATCATTAGTTTCATGCATTTTCATGTTTTGTTATGCATTGCATTTTCATGTTGCATTTTCACACCATCATATCTCTTGGATTTTTGGTTGAACTTGTGCCCCTCTCTTTTGAGGATTTTGAGATGGTATTGATTTGGAACCCAATTTGTTGATTCTTGTGATTGGCTACAGGCATTGTTTTAATTGATAGTAGAGGTGATCTTTTGATAGTTGATAATTAGCATATGTTCTCTGAATTTGTACTTCTCATTGAATTTTTGAACCTCTAAATGTGAGTTTTGAGCCTGTATGAGATTTATGCACTGTATGATTTCTGCTCCCATTCTTTGTGTTGAGTGATATTCCTCATTGATCTTGTGCTCTAGAACTTGATTTGAAACCTTTTTGAGGTGAAATTTTTGGTTGCATGCTTGAATATGATTAAGGCATCTTAGGTATTTTTTTGGCCTTCTGAATTTGTTACACTTTCATCCACTAGTTGCCCAACTTGAGCTTATTGCATAATTAATTTTCTTGATGCCTATGATGATATATTGTTGGTAATCATTTAGAATATTAAATGGAGCAAAGTGGGTTTGAAAGTTGTGTAAAGATGTGTTGGGAATTATATGTTTTTGACCCTTCTCTTTCTCAAAAATAAAAAAGATCAAATAAAAGAAAATCATAAGATTGAAGCTTGAAAAAAAAAAAGGAAAAGAAAGGAAGAAAATACTTGGAAATATGGAGTTATGATCCTGTTTGAAAAATGTCTTTACTCCATTGATGTTCTATTGGATTTCTTGTGCTTATTGAAAAAAATTGATGAGCCCTTTGTGCATATCTTCCTTTCTCTACCTTACCTAACATTATTCCCATGGCCCCATTACAACCCTTGAAAGACCTTTTGATTCTTGCGTGCATGCTAATTATTAGTGGAAATTTGGTTTCTTATCAAGCATATGGAAATGCATTTTCTTTGATGGATTTTGAGCGTATGGTTTTCACCCTTAAACACTTTGAGTGTGGTTAGTGAAGTGAGCTTAATTCAATCAGTGAGGATGCATGATTTCTGAGAACTTAGCCTCTAATTGGACTTGATTTTGATTACCTCTCAGATTCTTTGATTGCCTTAGCCTATTGCTTAGATATTGTTTTCTCGGGTTCCTTATTCTTTATTGTCTTTTGATCCCACTTCTTGGTTTGACATTAGTTATTGCTTGAGGACAAGCAAAGTCTTTAGCTTGGGGGGATTTGATGTGTGTGAAACAACATCATGTTTTGTTCTTGTTTTGCATGCATTCTTGAGCATTTTAGGCATTTTAGTTTCCCTTTTAGTTTATTTTTCTTAGTTCGGATAACTGCGGTATTTTTGGTGTTCTTGTGCAGGATTGATGTTGAATAGGCATTGGATTGAATGGAATGCTCGCATGTTTGAAGTTGGAGCTTAATGGATAGCAATAAATGTGCAAAAAGGTCATTCTAGAAGGATCCACGGCCTGCCCGTGGATCAAACCACGGCCATGGATCGAGGGGCAACTTAAAGAAGGAAAAATGGATTCCAGAGAGTTCCACGACCTAGCCGTGGAACCATCCACGACCGTGGAACTCAAATGATCAGAAACTTGGCCTGTGGCAGAGACATCCACGGCCTGGCCGTGGAACCATCCACGGCCGTGGATCGCAGTGTGCAGCAGAATTTTGGTTTTTATTTTTATTTCTTTTGGGGGCTTTTTAGCCAATTAAAACCCTAAGCTATAAATAGATGTTCTGAATACATTGAATGGGTTCTAATTTGGTTTTAGTGGAGGCACATTGGAGGCTTTGGCTTTTAATCTTCATCTTTCTCCCTTCTTCTTCCATTGTTACAGGTTTGGGATGTTTTTAAGTTTGATTTCTTGTCTCTTTTTCTCTGTGTCTGAGTAGTTTCTTTTGTTTCTAGGATTGGGCAATGCCCTTTGATACATTGATAATGATTAATTGATGTTGTTTCCCCTTTTATTGATCTTGAATGTTCTTTGATTCAATCCTTATTGCTTTTATTCATGTGAATTTGCTGGCCACTTATTTGCATCTCATAGGCATTTAGGGACGTACTGAGAGGTGAACCTAGGTGTTGGAACTATAAGAATTGAACTTAAGGTCTAAATCACGAGAGTAGTTTTAGTCTTTCGAGGATTCAATGAATTATCACAAAGCGTAATGGGTTCAATTTAAATTCAATTACCACGAGAGTAGGAATTGGTTTAATTGGGCACGGATCTTGTATCTTGAGAAATAACATTAACTAATTTAGGGTAATTCACCTTCAATTGAATTTCAGATTTAATAAAAGGGTTGTCAATTAGGATTTGTCTTGTATCATTGTGGTATCCCAATCTTGGAAGCTTTCTTGAATCTGAATATCTTTCTTGATAAATTGTTGTTTTTGTTCTAAATTCTACACTTTGATTTTTATTTTATTGGTTTGTTATTACGTTCTTCTTAATAAACAATCATATTCCCTTTTTGTTTAATTTAATTGAATCAATTAATTAATTAGTATTCATAGACACAGTCCCTGCGGATTCGATCTTTTTATTACTTGACGACGAAACCGTACACTTGCAGATTTCACGCATCAAGTATCTAACAGAGGAATATTGATCTTTACTTATTTAAGGATTTCAAAAATTTTACTATTATAGTTCACTTTACTCGAATTATTTAATGCTTGAGGATATGGGGGTGAAGGCGAGGGTTTGGTCTCCTTTTGTCCAGGTGGCTTATAAACTCCTTCCTCATCTTTGGGACTTGATTCATCATCTTTCTCACAAGATTCAAGAATTTATTTTTCAATAACCTTTCCACTCCTAAGAGTTATCACTGACTTGACTTGATCTATTTGTTAGCTTTTTGAACTACCCTCATTTAGCCTATACTGACCCTTGGAATTTAGTTGAGGTTGAGAGGGAAATTTTCCTTTCTCATGAATGGTAAGTGCAGAAGAAAGTTTAGCAATAGTGTTTTTTATGTTAATCATGACTTGAGTGTTTTGGTTATTAATGGCCTCTTGCTTTTCCATGAATGCATGCAATATTGCTTCAAAGTTTTTCCTATATGGTGGGACTTAAGGTGCATATCCTTGAGAATTTTGAGAGTCCTGCTGTGCCTAAGGAGGTGGTAGTTGCGTGAATTGTGTCTGATTATTAGTCCTCCAGCTGAAGTTCGGGTGATTTCTCCATCCTAGATTGTATGAATCTGAAAAAGAAAAGGTGAATGACTTTTTAAAATTGTTCATTGTATTTACTTGATCATGTACAACTTCTTTAAAAATAGGAATTTTTGGACATTCATTTGTTGAGTGTCCTAATTCATCACAAATGCTACAAATTTCTTCGCTTTGCACGAATTTGATTTCTTTTACTTTCCCTGATTCCATGGCTTCAACCTTTCTAGCTAAACTAGCAAACTTAACATTTAGATCTTCTTCTTGACTAAGATGATATTTTCCTTTACTAGCATTTGTACGGTTATATCTAATTAAATTTTCAGAAGGATTAGTACCATGTCAAGATTGATAATTTTCAGCTAAATGGTCTAAATAGTCTAAAGCTTCTTCAGGTTCTTTATCAAGAAACTCATCATTGCACATTATTTCCACAAATTGTTTGGTTTCAGGTGTTAACCCTTCATAAAAAAAGCTTATAGTACGTCATTTTTCAAAACCATGATGTGACCAAGAATTTAACAAATTTTTTAAATATTCCCAACTTTAAAAATATGCTTCATTTGAATTTTGGAAAAAAAATTGGATTTGTCTTTTCAAAGCATTGATTTTATGTGTTGAATTTTTTTTTAAAAAAACTCACCTTGCATTTCTTGCCATGTACCAATTAATATTGGTTGCAAAGCATTAAGCCAAATTTTTTGCTTTATCTTTCAAAGAAAAAGGAAACAATTTAAGCTTAACAATCTCTTCAGTGCAAGTTTGGTCATTATAAGCGGTATATACTTCTTCAAATTCTTTTAGATGTAAATATGGACTTTCAGATTCTAAACCATGAAAATTAAGAAGTAATGAAATCATACCTGGTTTAAATCTAAAATTGTTAGCATTAAGTGGAAAGATAAAACATGATGGACTAGAATTTCGAGATGGTTGCAAATACTCGCGCATGGTTCGCAACGGTTGATTTTAATATTCATCATGCACACTTTCATTTTCAGCCATTATGTTTAATGTGTGTGATTGTGATTCAGACAAATCAATATGTAAAGTACTAGAATTAATTTTAACCAAACGATCAAAATTTAAATCACGATACCAATTAAGCATAAATAAGTAACTTAAAATAGAAAAAAATATATACAAGTAAGCAGTATAAACAGGCTTTTAAATATTAACAAAGATGTAGTATAAACTAGCCACTAAATAAATATTAACAAGTAGTAAGTTAGTGAGAGTAGATAAAGTAAAAAGTTAGTAAGCTGATAAAGTAAAAAGTTAGTTAGCTGATAAAGTAAAAAGTTAATTAGTTAGAAAGTTATATTTAAAGTATAGAAAGTAAAATACATAAAGTAAAATACAAAAAATAAATTTAAAATATAAAAATCGGAGAGAGGCAGAGCCCCACCAGAGCCAGCGAAAGAGAAGAGAAGAATAAAGATTATTTCATTAATGATTCAAGATTACAGAGGGGGAAATGAGAGTTTCTCACATTAAATTAGTACGTTAGCAAGTACAAAAAAAAATAAAAGAGTAGAAAAAGAAATATATACAAGATCCACAGGGATAATATATATATATACACACACACAAAATATATACAAAATAAATTTGTTCCTCAAATCAAGTCCCCGGCAACAGCACCAAAAACTTGATGTGAATTAAAAGTTACAAATCCAAGTGTAGGTTGTTTCAAGTAATAAATTCTCGGGAGTCCGAGGTTGATCTACAGGAAATTGATGAAGAAAAAATTTATTGACATAAGGAAAATATTTTGTCACAACAATAAAAGTGATAAAACTTGGTCACAAATAAAAAAAAGATTTACTTAGGTTAGGAGATCCACTCTTGGTAAGTAAATTAAGGACAAGATTAATTCTTTTTATAACTCAATTAGAATCCACGCCTAATGGAGGTTCCAATCGAAAAATATAACATTCAAAGTTCATTTAAAATTATATACATAGTAATATTATGGTTCCTTTAATTATTTATTAACACCATCACTTATAAATGGGCTCAGGCATTCATTGTGCCAACCTCTTATTTATAATGAATTAAGATCTCCACTTTACAATGAGGGTTTCTAAATTGATTGGAAATAAAATAAAACGCATATAATGACTACTTGATAATATATAATTTAAGCACAAGAAAGAAATTAATCTAACCTTAATTTATTACTAAAAGCTTCACCCTTTCACCCAAGTAAAATGAAAATTAGTTACTCATAGACAAGAAGAAAAAATAGAGAAGAAGAAAAACATAACTTCAATTTAGAACACAAGAAAATTACAACAAGAGAAACAAATAACACAATAGCATGATCTTGATCTCTAAACCAATATTCTCCAAATGATCAGCCAAGACTCCCTTTTATAGAGGATGAGGGATACAAAATGATAAGGGGCTAATAATGAGTGAGTGGATGAGTGGGTAAATGAGTGAAAAATGCCAAATAGTAGGCTGATGAGTGAAAAATTATAGAGATTCTTGTCTCCAAAATCATTCAATGTTGAACTTATGGCATACGTTAGATTCTAGAAAAGTGGTCTTCACGAAAGTTGTAGATATGAATCTTAACTTTCAGATTTCAAAATTTCAGCCCATTTCAGTTCCTACATCCCGAGAAATGCCCTAATTACTGCACGTTGTTCAGGCCCAATTACAACTCCTCTACTTTGACTTGCAAGCCCAATATGACCTCCAAGCTATCCGAATTTCCTCTTGTGTTCTTCATAAAAGTTATAGATTTGTGTCTTAATTTCAAATGCCAAAATTTTAGCCCATTCCAGTTCCTATATCTCGAGTTATGGCTTGATTACTACACACTATTCAGGTTCCCATCAGAAAACCCGTGTTCTGACTTCCAAGCCTAATTAGCTCCACTAGATGTCTGATTTTTCCCTGGAGCTCTCATGAAATTTGTAGATCTCTCTCTTATCTTTCCTAGAAAGTAAGATACATAATTTTTAAACATATAGAACTCAAGATATAGCCAAAATATAAAAATAGTGTAAGATCTCAATAATGCTGAAAAAAAATCAATTAAGCCCAATTTGAGTCCAAACTTACAAAATATAACTAAGCTCAATCAATTAAGTACATAGAGAGTGTAAATGACTAAAATGAGGGTTTATTAATGTATAAAATATGTGATTATCAGATGGCTTCAACCAAAGCTTCTCAAGTATAAAATGTATAACTTCTAAAGTTCAATATTCCAAAAGAGAAGCAATGGGTAAGAAAAAATATTTCTTTAATTACCAAGGCAAAGGTATAAAAAATCTTTGCTTCTTATGCACATTCACTTATAAGTCAATAAATTTGATGTATATTTCTTGTAGGCCTTGAGTGATTGATAGAATCATGCGTACTTAGTAAATTTTGAATATTATGTTTAGCACATAAATATATTCATTCTTATTGTACCATGACTCATTAATTTGTTATATATCTTGGTACATAAGGTTCTACAATGCTTAGGTATGCTTGCTATGTTTTGAATTGTCTATATATCATGAAAGTAAGTATGCTATTGGCTATGTGTTTAATGGTAATTGATTATTTAATTTGTTATGTTTAATTTACATACTATAGAAAAATTGATCTTTATGAGAGCATAATGAATTAATAATCAATGACTAACATCTATGGATTCAAAATTAGTGGATACCAAAAAAAGTACTTTGAATTGTGTTGTAAGGTGACTATTAGCTCAAGCTTACATTGAAGTGAAATACAACTATGCTACTTAAGGTTGGGAAAATTGAAATAGTCTAAGTTCTTCAAGAGTGATAAAAACATAAAAATAATGGAATGGAGAACCACAACATTCTCAAGGAGCCTTGAGGCATAGAAGTTTGAGTCACCTACAAAAACTATAAGAGTACACTTTTGCATATGTGGATAAATGAGAAAGGCTGAATAAAGAGGGACATGAGGAGACTTTCTTCAAGTGCAAAGGAATAGAATACTCAATGGAAATAAAAAAGCTAAAACTCAAAGGACAAACAAACGAAAAATATTCTAAGAAGCATCACATTCTATCTAAATCAATAAGTATCTCTATCCCCATGCTATTGTAGTATTTTATATCACTATAAGAAATTTATGAATTAGCGATGGAATTTAGCGAAGGAATTTTTCTGTCGCAATTCCCTCTCTAATTAGCTAGCAAATTGCGAGGGATAAGCGAGGCAAACACTTTCCCTCGCTAAAATTCAGAACAAAATCCAAATGGGTGTACAACTAGTAAATAGCGAAGCAATAGCGAGTAAATTATTGCCCTCGCTAAATTTGAGGGAATATTTCCCTCGCAAAAATTAGCGAGGGAATTGAGAGGGAAAATGTTACCCTCGCTAAAATCAGCGAGGGATTTGCGAGGTAATAAGTTCCCTCGTTAAAATCAGAGAGGGAATTGCGAGGTATAATATTCCCTCGCTAAATTCAGAGGCATAATTGCGAGGGATTAGCGACGAAAATAATTTCCCTCGCTAAAATTAGAAATCTCGCGCGCTCTGAAAAGGGCCAAAATGTCTCGTTTAGGTTACAAATCTTCTCCCCAACTCAAATCTCCTCCCCCAACAGTCGTACGACCTTCCCCTCCACCACCCAAGCCCTTCCCCGGGCCGAGCATGGCGACCACGCGACGCGAGTGACTTCCCCTCCTTCCTGCAGGTAAGCCCTTCCATTATTTCTTTCTTCCATCATTCGCCTCCTTCTTCATCCTGTTTCTTTCTTCCCTTCCATTTTTGTGTAACGTTCCATTCTTGGACCGATGGAAAATATGCGTGTCAATTCGAGAGATTTCTTCCGCAAAATCATGGACCGGTGTAGCTCCAATAATCTTGTGTTCCTCTCTCTCTCTCTATCTCTTTTTCTTTTCTCCTTTTCATTATCTTTTTCAATTGGAAGTTAATATTCCGATTCTCGCTTGCATTTTGTTCCATGGTAGTTACAAGATACTAGAATAAAAATGGACATGTTATTGCCTCACTTGAGTCACTTCCATTCTTTCTCTTTCCCATTTATACGAGAGAATGGATGGTTGATGAGAAAAAAAAAATGTATGCTTCTTCAAATAATAGGCGTGCTTCGTTTATCTAAAGCAATAATATAATATAATTTAATGGTATTTACCCTATACTTTAGGTACAGCATCATGTACATAGATAACAATACAATCTAAAACAAACAAAACGCACGAGGTGGGTACTACCAAACTGCCACGGTCTCTAGCAAAAGGTAAACGTCAAAGAGGCCCCAGCTACGAATCTACGATGAAGGAGACCCAGCTGCAAAAACATGTTGTCCGGATGGAGACCTAGCCAAGACAGTTACCATTAACCATTGCGATTCCTTATGATACCTGTTAATCCTGAGTTTCTAGGGTTACCCCAACCAAATCCCTCTCACTATTGCACTTAAAAATAATGTGGTATATCATCCATTCTTTGATAAATTTTGGTGGACAATCGATACGTACCAATAAGAACAAAGCGAGAATGAACAAGTAAAAGAATGAGAAAATCTTGAGATATGTATTACTTGCTGAAATAGGGAATTTACAGAGAGGAATACTCCTTCTACCACAGAAGAGCTATAGAGAGCTAGAGTTCTCTATCCATAACAAACTAATGATTACTCCCAAAATGATCCCTCACTCTACGCACTCCCCTTCCTAATAACAGAAAATGATTGTTACCCCCCACTATCCTTCTCTCTCTCTGCCACAGTGGCACTGAATTCAGCTTGCCTCTTGCCTCTCCTAGTATAAACTCTTCACACTTTGGGCTCATGTGACATTTGGGTTACCAACTGCATATTTAGGTCACGAATCAGATTTTGGGCCCTAACAATGCCTCCTTCTTCAATTTTAGCCTTGTCCTCAAGGTTGAATTCTGGAAATTGACTCTAGATAGTGAATTCATCCTCCCAAGTGGCTTCTTCAGCTGGTTTCCCCTTCCTTTGGACCAAAGACTTGATTAATAGAGTCCCCTTTTTTATAGACAGTCCTGTTTGCTAAGACAACTGCGCAGTTCAATCCTTATGGAGCTATCCCTTTCTAATCCTTGTGGTAGTTCCTCCTCAACATGATACTTGCCAATAGCTCTCTTCAATAATGACACATGGAACACCGGTGTATTTTTGAAGAGGCAGGAAGATCAAGCTTATAAGCCACTGCTCCGAGATGCTCTACTATCTGAAACGGGCCATAATACCTTGCTACAAGTTTGGCATTAATCCTTGAAGCTACGGACTGTTGTTATGAGGGCGCAGCTTAAGAAACACAGATCAAGCTTATGTTGTTTTTTTCATTATCTTTTCTCAAATCTCTATTCTCTCTCTCTTTTCTTAAATTTATATATTACATACAGTATATATATCACTTGCATGACGAGAATGTCTCACAAAACTTATTGAGAGAGTAAAGTATTTATCACAAAACTTGCCTATCTAACTCAGCTTTAACTATTAAAGGAGTTACTAGTATTTCTAGGATTCAAACCATCCCAAAATACCTCCAAAACTTGCCTTAAAAGGCTGATTTTCAAGATTGCGCCAAATATGCATCTTAACTCATAAAATTCTGAAATTTTATGGGAAGATAGATCTCTCTTATATCTTTCCAATGCTGTAAACCTCGCCTCATTTGGATAAGCATATCTAAAGTTATGCGACATTGTACAGAAGCAAAAATAGGGAATTCACTGGTTTACCTATTTTTGCCCTGACTTTAAACTGAAACTCGGGAACAAAATACACCCAGGAAAATTATGAAATTTTGCAGGCAAGAAGCCTTACATGTTAGCTTTAAAATGCCTCTGGTTTCATGGGAAATGGACACCACAGCAGGAAGTTATGCAATCTGGTTTACTGGCTGCCAGAATGTATTTTCTGCAGAATCTGCGTTGGATTCAAACCAAAACTGGTACTGTTTGGGTTGGTGTAAAATTCTAAAATTTTTACCACACATAGTCCTATGTCTTAGCTTTAAAATGATACAAAATTCATGTCATTCTGATGTCTGTAACTCAAGTTATGCGACAAACATCACAGGCTGTCAAGATAGCTCGTTTTTCTGGTTTAAGGGAGTCATAATCACTAGTTTTCTGCATATTGTTGCATACAACAACTGAAAATCACATTCCCAAACCTCCCCAAAGGTTTTTCACCTCTAAGCATAATTATCTGTCTAACCGATTAGAGCTCTTCAATAATCAGTTAAAGTCCCTAATTAATAATATATTTTCTAAAGATGCCTAACTTTAGGTTCGACTAGGGAACCAACTCTAGGTTTGGCCTCACTTGCTTGAGGGAACCAACTCAATAGGCTCAACCTCACTTACTAGAGAGAACCAACTCACTAGGCTCAACCTCACTTGCTTGAGGGAACCAATTCACTCTTGCTACTACCCCATTTCAGCTCAACTTATTGAGAGAGTAAAGTATTTACCACAAAACTTGCCTATCTAACTAAGCTTTAACTATTAAAGGAGTTAGTAATATTTCTAGGATTCAAACCATCCCAAAATACCTCCAAAATTTGCCTAAAAAGGCTGATTTTCAAGATTGCGCCAAATATACATCTTAACTCATAAAATTCTGAAATTTTATGGGAAGATAGATCTCTCTTATATCTTTCCAATGCCGCAAACCTCGCCTCATTTGGATAAGCGTATCTAAAGTTATGCGACATTGTACAGAAGCAAAAATAGGAAATTCACTAGTTTACCCATTTTTGCCCTGAATTTAAACTGAAACTGGGAACAAAATACACCTAGGAAAATTATGAAAATTTGCAGGTAAGAAGCCTTACATGTTAGCTTTAAAATGCCTCTAGTTTCATAGGAAACGGACACCGGAGCAGGAAGTTATGCAATCTGGTTTACTGGCTGCCAGAATGTATTTTCTGCAGAATCTGCATTGGATTCAAACCAAAATTGGTACTGTTTGGGTTGGTGTAAAATTCTAAAAATTTTACCACATGTAGTCCAATGTCTTAGCTTTAAAATGACACAAAATTCATGTCATTCCGATGTCTGTGGCTCAAGTTATGCGAAAAACATCACAGGCTGTCAGGATAGCTCGTTTTTCTGGTTTAAGGGAGTCATTATCACTGGTTTTCTGCATATTGTTGCATACAACAACTGAAAATCACATTCCCAAACCTCCTCAAAGGTTTTCCACCTCTACGCATAATTAGCGCTCTAACCGATTAGAGCTCTTCAATATTCAGTTAAAGTCCCTAATAATTTGTTTTCTAAAGATGCCTAACTCTAGGTTCGACCCGTAGGGAACCAACTCTAGGTTCGACCTCACTTGCTTGAGGGAACTAACTCAATAGGCTCAACCTCACTTACTTGAGAGAACCAACTCACTAGGCTCATCCTCACTTACTTGAGATAACCAACTCACTAGGCTCAACCTCATTTGCCTTAGGGAACCAACTCACTCTTGCTACTACCTCATTTCAACTCAACTTATTGAGAGAGTAAAGTATTTACCACAAAACTTGCATATCTAACTCAACTTTAACTATTAAAGGAGTTACTAGTATTTCTAGGATTCAAACCATCCCAAAACACCTCGAAATCTTGCCTAAGAAGACTGATTTTCAAGATTGCACCAAATGTGCATCCTAACTCGTAAAATTTTGAAATTTTATGGGAAGATAGCTCTCTCCCCTATCTTTCCAATGGCGCAAACCTCACCTCATTTGGATAAGCGTATCTAAACTTATGTGACATTTTGCAGAAGCAAAAACAGGGAATTCACTGATTCACCCGTTTCTGCATTGACTTTAAACTGAAAATGGGAACAAACTAAGCACAGGAAATTAATGAAATTTTCCAGCAAAGAAGCCTTACATGTTACCTTCAAAATGCCACTGGATTCACGCAAAACGGATACCGGAGCAGGAAGTTATGCAATCTGGTTTACTGGCTGCCAGATTGCATTTTCTACAGAATATGCCTTGGATTCAAACCAATACTGGCACTATTTGGCTTGGTGTAAAATTCTGAAATTTTTATCACATGTAGCCCTATGTCTTAGCTTTAAAATTCCATAAAAATCAGGTCAATCCGATATCTGTAGCTCAAGTTATGCGACAAACACCACGGGCTGTTCGGGTGCTGTCCTGATTCTGAAAATTCGGGTATTGCATAATCTTGGTTTCTAACCAAGTTCTAATCCTCAAATCATTGATTCTAAGTGTTTTCCAAACCTAAACATGGTCTCTAATCACGTTAGGATCATTAATCACTAATTCAACTCATCAACGATGGATTTAAACTCAAACTTCTAACTAAAATCCTACTTTTTTCCAACTAACCATTAAAAAGCAAACTATGGATTCTAAGGGCTCCAATCCATCAACTAACTAGTATCTAACTCATTAAACTTAGATTATGATCAAAGTCAATCAATCACAACCTAATTCTCAATTTTCTCCAATCCTTTTCAAAGATTCTCTATCATGAACCAAAATGGTTGGTTTGCACTATAAATGGCTATCTAATATTTATTAGACTAAAATTATCCTAACTTAATTCTTGGAAGCAAGAATCAAGTTAAGATCTAGGATTTTGCTCTCCAAATCCAGTTTTCCATTCGAAATCTCTAACCCCCATTCAAAAGAATAAAGACGGAAAAAGAATAGAAATCTCTTACCTTTAGGTGATGACTAACCTTGGAGCCTTGCTCTTATTCTTTTCCTCTTCCCTTCCTTTCTTCTCCTTTCTCTCTTTCTCCCCTTTGTTTCTCTGTTTCTGATCTATTCTATTCTTTTCTTTTGTTTTCTCACTGGGGGTCGTGGGTTAAGGGGAAAATCGAAACTTAAGTTCCAAAGTGTTAGAACTTTTATATGTTAAGAACACTTGAATTATACTAATTCAAGTTTTTCAACTTTCCAACAACTTTAAAATAAATATTAGGATTCATTTAAATTTGGTTCACGTTTATTCTCATTTTTCATATCTGTTACTAGTAAATCGGTATTAAAATACACAACCAAGATACTTAAAAATACCTAATCGACTCGATTCTTCTCAAATTTTAAGTGTATCTTACTTAACTCATTTGTGACCTAAAAACAATTTCTCTATACTTGTTTCTCTCAACTTAGCCTTTAAAGCTATTTCGTAAGTCATTTTAAGCTACTTTTCAATTTCTGTGTCGCAACTAAGTGCCTAAACTAATTCAATTTGTCACAAAACTGAACTGACATATTAAGCAAGTATTAGAATACCTTTGTAACCCGCTTACAAGCCCAGTGTGCCGAGCTTGCCATGATTTCTTACTCTTATAAACAACCTTCAAGAATGGTAAGAGTGTAGGTATACGAAGAGCAGAGGCAACAACACTGAAAGCTCTAGCAGTAGTGTTCCTAACATATTCATTAATGTTGTGTATGTTAGGCCGCATAGCAGCAATCATTGTGGCCAGTGAAAACTTAGATTTTATTTATGTTTTTCTCTCCTATGAGGTACATTTAGGAAAATCTAAATATGATATCAAATCTTGGATGTTAGAAATAAAAGTTATGAATTTCTAACGAATTATGTGTTAAGAATATTGGTTTGATTTAACTTTTGATTGTGCTTTAACATATGCTTAAAGTTTTATTTTCTTATTCGAGTGAAGATTTGAGCAAAACCTTAGTTTCCCGTTTGAGATTCAATATGAATGAGCACACATACTTATTGTTCGCTCATTGTATTGAATCTTGAATTGTCCAAGTGGGACAATTTGGTAAGAAATTTTTCTTTCACTTGGTTAATAGTTATTATTTAAATCTCATATCTTATACTTGTTGATATTTCGGTCTGCTACATTTCCTTTTGTTCTCTGGGTGTATACTTAAACGCGGTAGATCTCACTGCGTTATAGTCATACACGTAGAGACCAATGGGAAATGCTACCGAAATTTCGTCAAGTATAAAATATGAGATTTAAGGAATAACTATTAACCAAGTGTTGAAAAAGTTTCTTATCGAATAGGATAGAGCCATACCATGTTAAGAAGGATCAGTTGATATAAGAATTTGTATTAATGTGCTAAACCAATTTCAGCAATCATGAGACCCGATCGAAGTTGGGTGTTACGAAGAAATGATCCTACCGACTATGTAAGTGAAGAATTCAAGGATGGAGTTGATGATTTCATTAGGGTTGCTCAAGGAAACCCGACAGTTAGTGATGCATTAAATCGCATCCTTTGTCCATGTGCTAGATGTAAGAATCGTGCTTGGAGGGAGGTATTTGGGATAGAACAACATCTGTATAAGTATGGATTTGTGGATGGTTATGTAAATTGGACCATTCATGGTGAGGATATATGGGGAGATAGTGGCTCAACATCCATTGTCCATGATGATGACGTGGAGCCTAGGAATCCATACTTGGATATGGTTATGGATGCAACAGGTGATAGATTAAATCCAGAGGCTCAAGATTTAGAAGAGGATCTAAATGCGTCAGCTGCGAAGTTTTATGACTTGCTAAGAGACACTGACGAACCTTTATGGGATGGTTGCCATAAGCACACGAAATTGTAAGCTGTAACTCAACTTTTGAACTTGAAGTCAGAGTTTAACATGAGTGAGAGTTGTTATGATAGAATGATTGTCATAATTAAGAGCATGCTTCCAGAGCCTGAAAGGTTACCCGAAAACTTCTACAAATCGAAGAGAATGGTTCGTGAGCTGGGATTAGGATATGAGAAGATAGATGCGTGTCTTAATCAGTGTATGTTGTATTACAAAGAATACAGTGACAAGAGACTTTACTCAGTTTGCTTAGTATGTGGACACCCATGATTCAAACTGAAGGCGGGACGTTCGTCGAATGAGAAGGATGTGCCGCACTCAGTGTTGCGATATTTTCCTATTATGCCAAGACTCCAACGTCTGTTTATGTCCAAAAACACTACACAGTATATGACTTGCCATGCGGATGGAGTGCGTCAAGATGAATCAGTGATCAGGCATCCAGCTGATGCTGAGGCTTGGAAACGATTTGATGCTACCCATCCTACATTTGCCCTAGACGCTCGAAATGTTAGGCTTGGCCTGTGTACAGACGGTTTTAATCTATTCAGCGGTTCACCACACCATATTCATGTTGGCCTGTTTTTGTCACACCGTACAATCTACCTCCAAGTATGTGTATGAGAAGGGAATACATATTCCTCACTCTTGTGATTCCTGGACCAAAGTCACCTGGTAAAAGTTTGGATGTCTATCTTAGACCCCTAATTGACGATCTGAAGATATTGTGGGATGATGGGGTGCAAACTTATGATGCTTGGAAGAAGCAAAATTTCGATATGAAAGCGACTTTGTTGTGGACAATAAGTGACTTTCCAGCCTATGGAATGCTGTCTGGGTGGAGCACTCATGGAAAACTTTCTTGTCCGCTTTGTATGAATCACAGTAAGTCATTTGTGTTGAAGCACGGTAGGAAATGTTGTTGGTTTGATTGTCATCGCCAATTTTTGCCCTTTGATCATCCATTTCACCGTGATCGAAACTCTTTTAAGAGATCAACAGTGGAAAAATCGAATCCACATAACGGTGAGTGGGACAGATGTTTTGAATAGAGTGACTCAACTTAAGGAAATTATTTTCGGCTTGAATTCGGGTAAACAAAAACAAGATGGCTTTGGTATACACCACAATTGGGTGAAGAAGAGCATATTGGGAATTGCCTTATTGGTCGACTAATCTAATACGACATAATTTAGATGTTATGCATGTTGAGAAGAACGTGTTTGATAATATCTTCAACACTGTTATGGACATAAAGGGCAAGACAAAAGACAATGCAAATGCAAGAGAAGATTTGAAGATAATATGCAAACGTCCTACCTTGGAGCTAATAGTTGACAATGGCAAGTGTAAAAAACCAAAGGCGACGTATGTCTTGGATGCCAATAAAAGAAGGATGGTGTGTGAGTGGATAAAACAATTAAAGTTTCCCGATGGGTATGCGTTGAATATCGCACGTTGCATCAATGTAGACGGCGGGAAGATATATGGAATGAAAAGTCACGATTGTCATGTTTTTATGCAAAGGTTAATTCCTCTGGCATATCGTGATATCTTGCAAAAGCCTATATGGGGACCGTTAACAGAACTAAGCTTGTTCTTTAAAGAAGTTTGCGCAACTGAAATTCATGTTTCTACCATGGAGAATGCAGAGCTTTCTATCATTGAAACAATTTGCAAGTTAGAGAAGATTTTCCCTCCAGCATTCTTTGACGTGATGGAACATCTAGTCGTGCATCTCCCTTATGAAGCTAAGGTTGGAGGACCCAGTGCATTACAGGTGGATGTACCCCTTTGAGAGGTGTATCTTTGTACTTGAAAAGAAAGGTCCGAAATAAGGCAAAAGTTGAAGGATCTATTTGTGAAGCGTATATTTTAGAAGAAATTTCCAATTTTGCTTCCATGTATTTCGATCCCCACCTACAGACCAGGCGCACTCAAGTTCCTCGGAATGACGACGGTGGGGAAGAAACAATTAATGAACAATTGTCTATTTTTAAGCATCCATGTCGTCCTATCGGGAGAGGTCGAAATAGATTCTTGACGGATGTGGAACTTCAGATTGCTGAGACATACGTGCTTGTAAATTATGGAGAAGTAGAACCTTATCTCCAGTAAGTTTACTCTCTATCTAATGAATTTGTTATTAATGTGCTAAATTTATGCTAAATATTAATTATTGTATTCATTAGACAATTCGAGGATTCATTAAGGGCTACAGATCCCAATATAACTGATGATCAAATATTGGAAGCTCGGGATAAGGACTTCAGTAGGTGGCTAAAACATCTAGTGAGTCCTTTTTATTCATAATAGTGATCAATCATATTAAACTCAATGTGCATTATGCTAGATGTTACAACTATCTACCGTCTATGTAATGATACAGGTTAATATAGGTCAAGTCGAGGATCAAATGATACGAGGGATAAGTTACGGTCCATCCAAGTCCGTGACTTCTTACTGTGGCTTAATAGTTAATGGGTACAGATTTCATACCAAGGTGTACGGATAAAATAAAGCTATCATGAATAGTGGTGTATGTGTTAGAGGTAGTATATATGGTGAGAATGACTTCGATTATTATGGCATCATTGAAGATATATTGGAACTGTCATATGTAGGAAATCAGAACAAAGTATTTCTTTTACAATGTCATTGGTTTGACCCGATAAATGGAGTCAATGTTGATGAGAGATATGGTTTGGTTGACATCAAGCATAAATCAAGACTTCACTCAAATGAGTCATTCGTCTTAGCCGAACAAGCACAACAAGTGTACTATACAAGATACCCACAAAGCGGGAATAGAGCTAGTGGTGAATGGTGGGCAGCATGCAAGGTTAGAGCAAAACTCTTTGTGGCTGAGACATTGAATGAGGAAGGTAATGAATTGAATGACTTAACTGCCACTGATTATTACCAAGATGATGGATCCATTGGAATACACAATCCTGTGATAGATGATGAAACAGTCTCCTTGTTTGATGCACATGCCCAAATGAAAGAAGTTAACATACGTGATATACATTATCCAATTGACGATCTGGTTGATGATGAGTTCATTGATGACAACGAAAATAATGAAATTAATGAATTCTCAGAGGAAGATGAGGAATCTGTTGCTTCAGACTCAAGTGGTTAAAATTGAAGCTTGTTCAATAATTTTCGTTAATGGTATTTACACTGGAATATCATTATTATATTTTGAGGTTTTTATTGACATATAGTTTCTTAACTCTTCATGTTTCATTATGTTTCTTTATGCAGATATCCATCATGACCATTTGAGGTAGAGGTGTTGGACGCAGTCGTGGGAGAGGCCGTAATGGTGCATCTACCTATGATTCTCCACCAGTACAGCATTCTCAGCCCTCTCCAAGTATACCTATAGGATAATCTTTTTAATTATTATTAACTCGTGATTTATATAAATGTAATATATACGTGTTTTTTTATATATAATTATATTAGGTGCAACTTCGACCTCGGCCCATCGACTAGTGCGAGCCTACCGGCGTCTAGTCCATTGGACCGTTGGAGGAGCATCGAACCACGTCCCACCCCTTACTGACCTAGCGATTTCTATGCCACCCCTCTGCTGACCCACCCACTAGCGGCCCGAATGTGGTGCCTTCATGTGGAGAATTCAATGCAGAAACAGATAGCAAGGAACTTATATATATGGCGCCTGTTCCTGAACCGTAAGTACTAGTGACATATTATCTTTTATTACATGTATTTACTTTCAGATAACTAACATTATCTTATTGTACTTACAGGAGGAGGTTTCTACCGTCGAGGGTGACACGTGACATTATGTACAATGTCATGACACGGATGCCTGTTCCAACTAGTACGTGGCAAGGTTATCCAGCTGAGATGAAGGAAATACTATTTGCTGACTTCATAGTAAGTAATTGTGTTTCTATAGAATTATATATTATACGTTTATTGAAAAATAAATATACATACTTATCCTTTGTGTAGGCTAAGCATCGGTTCACATCGATCGATCGCACATGGCAAGAACTGTCTGGGAATGGACTATCTTAGACCGTTATCCAGACCATTTGAACAAAGCACGAGATAAGGCCTTTGAGCTGGCAAATTCAAACAACTTAGCTGATATTAAGGGCCATGGGCCTAGAGGAATGAGGACGGAAGTGTGGGATGGCCTAGTCGACATTTGGCTGACGAGATAAATGGATGACGAGGTCTGCATTTGCCCAGAAGGAACAGGCGACCATGCCGATGCCTTGAAGCATACAGGCGGGTCGATAAGCTTTGGTCAACACAAGAGCAAGATGGTAATATAACTTCCTCATTTAAAGTTTTAATGATAAGCATCTGTGTATGAACATGTTGTAATTACTTGAGTTATTTGCCTATCTTGAGTATGACATAGTATTTTAGAGGGATTACCTTACTTTTGATATATTTTTATTATATAATATTTTTCCATATGCGATTACAGGAGGCAGAGTTAAAGCATCAGGTTTCTTACAGAGATCTGTATGCAAAAGTTCATAAGAAGAAAGACGGAAGCTATGTTTCTGAGCGCTCGAGGAATTTTATTGTAAGTGTCTTGTTCCTATTCACCAGTCATATATATTTTAGATTGTTCATTTTTTTTAATATTTTTCTTGTTTTGTTATTTTTAGGAGTCATATGACACCGCAATGACAGAAAAATATGGAGAAAACTCTTCCTCTCACCCTATGGTTAACCCAGAGGTCTGGTTGGATGCGGCGGGTCCCAACAAGAAGGGACGTGTACATGGCATAGGTAACAGCTTGCACATTGGTAATAACACCAGGCCAACTTCATCCTCCTCGGTTGCGGGTCCTTCCCACTCTACACTGTTGACACAAGATATATCTGAAGCTGTAAACACAGCAGTGGCTGCAGCGATGGCTTCGTTTGTCCAGAGTCAACTTGTCCCTATGTTGGTGCCCTTCCAATCGTTTCTATCTTCGATTGGATCAACAAATGTTGCTCCATAACCACCATCACAAGATTTACGCAGGGAGGGTCGAGAGGAAGACGAAGACGAAGACGAAAACGAAGAAAATTTAGACTGATTGCTTTTTTTTATTCTTATTGTTACATTTGTATAACTTTCAACTATATTGATTGATTATTTGTATAATAACTTTTAACTATATTATTGGATTATTTTGTATAAGTTTTTTGTTGTAGCATTTTATAAATATTGGATTGTTGTTTGCTGGATTTCTGTTTGTTGGATTATGGTTTGATATGCAGGTTTTAGGGAAAGTTATATATATAAATAGGTTATTAAAAAAAAATTAGCTCATTAGCGAGGGATTAGCGAGGATTAGCGACAGAAAACTCACATTGTAAATAGCGAGGGATTAGCGAGAGAATAGCGAGTAAAATATTAGCGAGGGATTAGCGAGGAAATGGCGAGGGTTAATTAGCGAGGGATTAGCGACGAAATGGCGAGGGAAAATTTAGCGAGGAATTAGCGAGGAAATAGCGACTGAATACTACAGACAATTAGCGAGGGATTAGCGACGGATTAGCGATGGTATTTAGAGAGGGATTAGCGAGGGAATAGAGAGGGAATTAATAGAGAGGGAATAGCGAGGGGATAGAGAGGGAATTTGACAAAATTAGTAAATAATTTAGCGAACGAATAGCGAGGGAAATTCAATCGCCATTTTGCGAGGGAAATATTGGCGAGGGATTAGAGAGGGACTAGCGAGGGAAATAAATTTTCTAGAGACGGATTAGAGAGGGAATACTTTCCCTCGCTAATTAGCGATGAAAAAAAAGCGAGGAAACTTTCCCTCGCTGTTTTCCTAATTTCTTGTAGTGTATGCTATGGATTATATGATACTTGTTAATAAATTGATCTTAAATGATTAGATGTTTTCCTTACAAGAAAAGTATGCTTAGCATTAACAAAGTGCCTAATTGGATATTAACTTGCTAATTTTTCATTGTATATAGGGTGGATGATGCTAGTTCTATACATGCTTTGATTCCTATAACATATTTCATCAAGATGAATGTTTGATATCTATTATTCTCTTAATCTATGGTAGAATACTAAGAATTTGGTAAATTTAATTGGCTACCTTTTGATCAATGAATGAAAATATGTTTTTTAAGCTTCACTGTGTTTGCTTTGTTGAGTATTAATAAATTGATTTACTGACTTAAGCTTCAGAGATTCGCTCAATTTTTTTTTAAGTACTTGATCCATGTTTAAGTCGCTCAATCTCAAACCTTAAGTTCCTGCTAATGAAAAATGTTTTATGGTATTTTTGAAGAAGAATAATCCGTTATTGGGCTCAAATAACCTGTTATTTGGTGTTTAAAGCGAATGGGAAAATGAGACCAAGCTAAAATGATCTTCTAGAAGGCATGGGATCTTGTTTAAAGGGCTAAATTCCTAAGAAAAATATGTTTCTGATGCTAGAATAATTTGTTATGGCAAGCAAATAACCTATTAATTGTTTTTGGCAATAATTTTGTGTTGTTTCCTTCTTTGTCAAAGTCTATATGTTGCCCCATCTTTTATATCATGACAAAAGAGGGAGAAAAAGCTTAAGTTCTTTGTTAAGAAAAGACAAGTTAAATTAAAATTGATCTTGGATTCCAAAAGTAAGGGGGAGCTATGCATCTCTGATCTAATCACCTCTTGAAAAATAGATGGGGAGTAAGTCTCTAACACCTTTTTGTGAGTTCTAATTTATTTGAACTAAATCTTTTCTCAATGGTTGTTTGTCATCATTAAAAAAGGAGAGAATATAATTACCATTGACAATGACAATGGTTTTGATGATAACAAACAACAAAGAAATGGTTGTGTAAAGATCAAGTCCTAAGGATCTTCAAGTTTAGCTTATAGGACTTAGATATTATATAAAGGTAAAGAGGAATCACACTAAGCTCATATCTTACTTTTATTCAACTTAAATCTCTATGAATTAAAAATCATGTTTAATATTTGTAAAAATATTTATCCAGTTTGAGCAAAATAGTTTTAGAAAGGTTGGAAAGGTTTTAGGAATCTTTGGTTGTAAAGGCTTTTAGAAATCTTTTTTCTTGATAACAAGTAACAGATTATCTGTAATCAATAACAGATTATTTGAAATCAATAACAAATTATCTAAAACCAATAACAGATTATCTTGAACTAATAACAGATTATCTGGAAACCATAACAAGTTATTTGACTAGTCAACAGTGCGCCTCTTAATTGTTTTAAAAAGAATAACCGATTATAGAGTACCCATAACAGGTTATTTGACAAAGTAAATAGTACACATCTTATTTGTCAAACTACCTAACCGATTATGGCTTCATAATAATGTTATTAGTGTGTAACAATGTTTTTTGATAACGGAAAAAATCTTTTATGTAAAACTAATAATATGTTATTTGCGAGCAATAATCTGTTATATGGGTGTCAGGAAACCAAAAATAGTGTCTAGTTCACTTGCATTTAATGCTCAAACTACTCTCAATAGCTCTTTAATGCATTGAGCTATAAAATACAAGTGTTTGGGTATTAAAGAAAAGTTGGAAATCAATTTGACAAAGCTTCTTGAGTATTGAACACGAGTTTTAACTCTTTTTTTCTCATAAACTCTTTTTTTTTAGCTTTAGTATGTGATTCCTTGATACATATTGAGCTTGAGCTTCAATTTGTAATATCTACTCTTGTGAGAGCTTATCATTTAATATTTCTTTGATTTCCTATAAAAGAGGGTGAGGTATCCCTTAAGAGATAAAATGGTGAGATATCCCTTGAAAAAATGAAGGGTAATGTATCTCTTGTTTGTAAAAAGGGTGAGGTATCCCTCTAAAGTTGTACAGGGTAAGGTATCCCTATTTTGAGGCTCAAGCACAAAGGGTGAGGCATCCCAAAGGTGTGTTGAGTGCTCTTGGTTATAAAAGTTTTTAAGCACCTATTCAAACTTGAAGGTTTAACGAAAAATTCTGAGTGGTTCACTTGAGAACTGGATGTAGGCCACAAGTGATTGGTGGCTGAACCAGGATAAATTCTTGTGTTTGATTCTCTCTTCCTTACATTCTTTATATTCTATATTAACGTAATTTATGCATGTTCTGCTGCATTTATTAATTGAATGCTTCAAAATGCTTAATTTCTTAATGGTGTTTTAAAAATTTATAATCACCCAATTCACCCCCTTCTTGGGTGATGGTTGCCATGACTAACAAGTGGTATTAGAGATTCATGCTCTGTTAAAAGCTTAACCACTTAGAGTTAAAGATCATTGTTTATTGGCAACCATTGAAAGCTTTTCAATGAAAGCTTTTCAAAATAGAAGGTTTTGAAATTAATAAAATATCATTTTTTGATGGAGTGCATTTTGTTTATTGGAAAGATAAAATGGAGTTTTATATGCAATCTACTGATTTAGATTTGTGGGATGTTTTGCTTAATGGATTTTCTCCTAAACCAAAATAAGGTCGAGCCCTTGGATTACTCTAATTAAGAAATCATATTAGAGGTTAAGAGGGGGAAGGTTAAAGAATTGATTAGCATAAAGCAATTAAAAATTATAAATAGAATTAAGTAAATAACCAATCCAAGGAAATCAACTAATCTTGAGTTTAATTCATCCTTGATCACTAGGAATCCATTGCCCTTAGAACATATCAAAAAGCCTTAAGATGATCAATGAATTCTCTACTAGATAAGCATCCAAAATTTAGTTAATCAATGTTAAACGAATTAAGCACATATCTAAGTCATAATTAACCTAGAAACCAGCATTCAACCAAGCTAAACAATCCATCAAACACCTTTGACACATTGTTTAGTCTCTACAATCCTTCTTAAACTTTTGGTAATTGTTGAATCTCTATCACAAGTAAGTTTTTGGGTCAAATTAGTTTTAGAATTAAAGAATTTAGAGAATTTAGTTAAGTTTTCATTATTTTTGAGTATTATAGCTTTTTGTGTTCACTAGCTAATGAGATTTAAATTTTTGATTGAAACAAGTTTGGATTTAACTTAGAAGAAAGAGAAAGAGTTGCTCACTTAGTCTGTCGCCTAGCGATGAAAAAGTGTTGTAAGGTGAAGCTTCCAGTCATGCCATCGCGAGGCGAGAAGATGAATGAAATGATCATAGGCTTTGTTCCATGCGTGCATCGCGAGGCGATATTTCTCCATCGCGAGGAGAGAATGCGGGCCATCGCGAGGCGAGGAACATCCATCGCGAGGCAATGGCTGGATGGAAGGACTTTTGATGCTGCTGTGGGTCTTGTTGTGAGCACGGGCCATCGTAAAGCGATGAGGGGCCATCGCGAGGAGATGGCCATTATCCAGCCAATTTTAAAAAGTCAGATGAAATATTTTTTACGGGTCTTTGGTTTTTGTTCTTTTTCTGAATTCTGGAATTTTGGGGTTTTACCCAGAGCTCTGCTAAGGTTTCATCTTCTTCCATCTCTATTGATTATTCAAGCTTGGGAATAAGATTTTGAAGGATCAATGGCTTCTTCCTCTTCTATTTATTTGATTTCTCTCATCTCATCTTCTTCTATCATGAGTAGCTAGATTTTTTTAAGCTAGGGTCAAATGAACATTGTAGATACTCTTATGTAATCTGTTTTACTATTTCTTTACAAGTTAATTTCATGTATTTGAGCATCCTACTCTTTGCTTAATGCTAATCAATACTTGATCACTATTGATTTGATTTTGGGTATTTCTTCTAATTGAAAAATTAGTTGTAATGCTGGAACTGAGTTGGGTTGGCATGATTATGATTGAATATAGGAATATATCATTGTAATTATGTGTTCCACGAAATCATTGTTATTAATGCTTAATCTAAACTAACAATTACCTAAGGAATTGGGTTTTGTATTTTGGGTTAAAGGGGCTTTGAATCAAGGAATTGATCTAAGTCTAATCTATTGATTGGAACTTCAAATGCATGATTATCACTTGTATTGAGAGTAAATCAGTAGTATAAGAAGGTAAACAATGGGATTCGGACCTTAGCCGCTTTTCTCGATAGACTTTCTTCTCCTTAAAAATCCAAAAATATTCTTTAATTTGTTAATTGTTCTGTTTTAATTCATTCCATTTATACTTGTTTAAAACTAATACATTTCAAGTTACCTAAACTTTATTTTCAGTTCAAGTAGAAACAACCTTTTCTTTTGTGTTGATAAAATAATTACAATCCCTGTGGAGACGATATCTCTTTTCTCATCATTATATTACTTGTTGCGATTCGGTGCACTTGCCGAATTTGAATTTGTTTATTCATCAACAAGTTTTTGGCGCCGTTGCCGAGGATTGTTGATTTTATTATCAGCAAGGCAAAGGAGTTACTACTTTGGACAAACGTTGGACAATTATTTTTATTTTCTGTTTTGTTTTGTTTACAATTTAATTGCATTAATTTCATTCATTTTTAAATATCGTTGATTTGCTACTTGCTATTCTCTTATTTTCTGTTTATGCGAGGAAAAAAATAGCTGAATTTTTGCTTGATCTTGAGATTGTGAAGACAGAAAAAGCAAATAGGAAGAAAGCAAAGAAAGCAAAGCAGCAGAAAATAACTCAAGAAAAACAAGAGTCTACTTCTTCTTCTAATACTCTCACAGTAGAGGTCATGGCTGCACAACCACCACCTAGGCGGACTTTGGCTATTGAATATCAACTAGTGGAGGCAAATATATTTGAGATCAGAACTTCTCTATTGAATGTTCTCAAGCAGAATCAATTTTCTGGAGCGGATAATGAAGACCCCAACCAGCACTTGGTGAATTTCTTTGAGATTTGTGGTACATTGAAGTTGGATGGTGTTTCTGAAGAAGCTAAGAGGATGAGATTATTTCCCTTTACTTTGAGAGACAGAGGAAAGGATTGGTTACAATCACTTCCTCAAGGAAGTATTACTACTTGGAATGAATTAGAGGACAAATTTATGGACCGATTCTTTTCTACCTCCAAGTTCATCAAAAGAAGGGTTGAAATCACTAGTTTTGAGCAAAAAGATAGAGAAAATCTTTATGAAGCATGGGAGCGGTTCAAAGGCTTTTGAAGAGGTGTCTCGACCATGGCTATGATGACTTAATACAAATGCAAACATTTTTCCATGGGTTGAGACCAAATACAAAGATTATGCTAGATGCTTCGGCAGGGGGTACAATGAATAACAAGACAGCTGAAGAAGCAAAAGAGTTAGTGGAAGCAATGGCTTCAAATGAGTATCTCATTCATCACGATAGAGGAGTGCAAGCAAGGAGGGTTGTTTTAGAGTTAGATGCCCATAATGCTTTATTAGCCCAAAACAAATTGGTTTCTCAACAATTGGAGGTTCTCACCACACATCTTCAAGCTTTACAAACAGGTTCCTCTCAATCTCATTATTCCAAGGCTGTGATGCAATGTATGAGGTGTGATTTTTGTGGGGGAGGACATGAGAATGGTAATTATGAAGCTCAAAGTGATTTACATGAGTAAGCCAATTATATGGGAAATTTTCAAGGGCAGAGAGGGAATCCTTATTCTAACACCTATAATGCAGGGTGGAGGAATCATCCCAACTTTTCTTGGAAATGACATGAAGCTCCTCAATCAAGCAAACTTCCTCAACCACAGTAGCCTAAAGAGAAGCCTTCTGCTTTATAAGAAGCATTGACTCAATTCATGCATATGACCCAAACCAATTTTCAAAATCATGAGGCTTATTTCAAAAACCAAAAAGCATCCATCAAAAACCTTGAGAACCAAATTGGACAGCTCTCAAAGCAACTTGCTGAACAATCCAAGGGACAATTTTCTGGAAATACAGTGGATAATCCTAAGAATGAGTCATGCAAAGCCATAATTTTGAGAAGTGGGAAAACTGTCACACCGGATGTGGTGAAGCTATTAGTTTCAGGATCTGCTAAGACAAATGTGAGGGAGATGTTAGATGAAAAGTCAAATAAAAAGAGTAACATTATGAACATAGAAGAAAATGAAAAAGAAGAATAAGAAGTAGAGGTTGAAAATAAAAAAAATGAGGATAAAAAGAGTTCTAACTTAGTAGATGAAGACTCCTTCTTAAGGAGAACAAAGCGTCAGATTTTTCAAGAAGGGGATAAGCCTCAAGTGATTCCACCATATGTGAAGTTACCATATCCTCACTTAAGCAAGAAAAAGGAGAAAGAGGAGCAATTTGCAAGGTTCTTGAACATTTTCAAACGTCTCCAAATCAACATTCCTTTTGCAGAGGCATTGGAACAAATGCCTACATATGTTAAATTTATGAAGGAATTGTTGACTAAGAAGAGGAAGTTCAAGGAAGATGATATGGTGGCATTAACAGAAGAGTGCAGTGCAATACTTCAAAGGAAGCTTCTCCCAAAATTGAAAGATCTAAGGAGTTTTACAATTCCATGCACCATTGGCAACATGACCATTGGAAAAGCTCTCTGTGACTTGGGAGCAAGCATAAATTTGATGTCATTGTCCATGCTTAAGAAGCTTAAGGGAGGTAAAGTCAAGTAAATAAGAATGACTTTGCAACTTGCAGATAGGTTAATTAAACACCCCTATGGAGACATGGAAGATGTGCTAGTAAGGGTCGATAAATTTATATTTTCAGCTGATTTTGTCGTATTGAATATGGATGAGGATGCAGAGGTACCTTTAATTCTTGGAAGACTATTTTTAGCTACTGGAAGAGCCCTCATTGTTGTTCAGTAATGGCAGTTAATGTTGTGAGTAAAGGATGAGAAAGTCACCTTTAATGTTTTTGAGGCGGTGCAACACCCAAATGAGAAAGAAACTTCTTGTCAGGTGGATTTGATAGATACTATAGTTGCAGAGTCTATTCAATACAACACTCCAACTATACCTCTTGAAAGAGTGATTGTGAATGCTATTGATGATCATGGTGAGGCAGATGATGAAATCATTGAGGAATGTTTGCAGTATCTAGAAGCAAATCAGATAAAGAGTGCTGTCAATAAAATGAAAAAAAAGCTGAGTAATGACAAGGTGGAGGAAAAAGCAAAACTAAAGTTGAAACCCTTGTCATCTCACTTGAAATATGCTTTTCTTGATAATCAAGATGCAAATCCAGTGATAATCAGTAGTTCTTTATCAAAACTTGAAGAAGAAAAGCTTGTAAGGGTACTCCAAGAGCATCAAACTGCAATTGGATGGACTATTTCTGACTTAAAAGGAATAAGTCCAGCTTTTTGTATGCATAAGATCAAACTCGAGGAGGAATTCAAGCCAGTGGTTCAACCACAAAGAAGGTTAAATCCCACAATGAAAGAAGTAGTGAGAAAGGAAGTGCTGAAACTCCTTGAAGCCGGAATGATTTATCCCATTTCAAATAGTGCTTGGGTGAGTTCAGTTCAGGTTGTCCCTAAAAAGGGAGGTATGATTGTGGTGAGGAACAAAAAGAATGAATTAATTCCCACTAGAACAGTCACTGGTTGGCGTATGTGCATCGACTACCAGAAGCTCAACCAAGCTACCCGGAAGGATCATTTTCCCCTTCCATTCATGGACCAGATGCTTGAGAGATTATCTGGACAAGCCTATTATTGCTTCCTTGATGGCTATTTCGGTTATAATCAAATTACAGTCAATCCTGAAGACCAAGAAAAGATAGCATTTACCTATCCTTATGGAGTTTTTGCATATAGACGGATGCCTTTCGGTCTTTGCAATGCTCCCGCTACTTTTCAGAGGTGTATACTTTCTATCTTTGCTAATATGATTGAAAAATATATAGAGGTCTTTATGGATGATTTCTCTATTTTGGTACTTCATTTGATCATTATTTGTCTAACCTCACTAATGTTCTTAAGAGATGTATGGAAACCAATTTAGTCTTAAATTGTGAGAAATGTCACTTTATGGTGCAGGAAGGCATTGTACTTGGCCACAAGATTTCAGCCAGCGGTATGGAGGTAGATCAAGCTAAGATTGAAGTGATAGCAAAGCTACCTCCACCATTGAATGTGAAGGGCGTGAGAAGTTTTCTAGGTCATGCTGGCTTCTATAGAAGATTTATCAAAGATTTTTCAAAAATTGCAAAGCCATTGTGCAATCTGCTCATTAAGAATTCTTCTTTTGATTTTGATAATGAGTGCTTGTATGCTTTTAATCTTTTGAAGGACAAATTGATTTCTGCTCCTGTTATTGTAGTCCCTGATTAGGAGTTACCGTTTGAACTTATATGTAATGCAAGCGACTACGCATTAGGAGCTGTATTAGGGCAAAGAAGGGATAAAATTTTTCATGTAATTTACTATGCAAGCAAGGTCCTTAATGAGAACCAAATTCATTATGCCACAACTGAAAAGGAATTACTTGCCATAGTATTTACCTTGGAGAAATTTTGTTCTTATTTGATTGGATCTACGATTACTGTATTCACTGATCATGCAGCAATTAAATATTTGCTAACCAAGGGAGAATCAAAACCTAGACTGATTAGGTGGATTTTGTTGTTGCAAGAATTTGACCTTGAAATTAAAGACAAGAAAGGAAGTGAAAATGTGGTAGCAGACCACTTGTCTAAGCTGGAAAATTCGAAAGTTACTACTAAAGAGAGAGATATCCTTAAGGAGTTTCCAGATGAGAAGTTATTTGCAATTGAAGAGAGGCTATGGTTTGTTGATATGGCTAATTTCAAGGCTGCTAATGTTATACCAGAAGACTTTAGATAGCAATAGAAAAAGAAATTTTTTCGAGATGCCCAATATTACATTTGGGATGATCCATTTCTTTTCAAAATTGGCCCAGATGGACTTCTCAGGATGTGTGTCTCACAAGATGAAGGGCAGAAGATACTTTGGCACTGTCATGATTCCCCTTGTGGAGGGCATTTCAATGGAAAACGTACTGCTGCTAAGGTATTACAGTCTGGATTTTATTGGTCATCCATCTTTAAAGATGCATATAACCATGTGAAGGCCTGTGACAAATGCCAAAGAACAGGTAACATCTCAAGAAAGAGTGAAATGCCCTTGAATCTCATGTTAGAAGTTGAATTATTTGATTATTGGGGCATGGACTTCATGGGGCCATTTCCTTCTTCCTACTCTAATCAATACATTTTAGTGGCTGTTGACTATGTCTCAAAATGGGTTGAGGCCATAGCCACTCCTGTAAATGATGCTCAAACAGTGGTCAAATTTGTCAAAAAGAATATTTTCCTAGATTTGGAGTTCCAAGGGTGTTGATAAGTGATAGGGGAACTCATTTCTATAATAACCAGCTGTAAAATGTTCTTTCCAAGTATGATGTTAAACACAAAGTGGCCATTCCCTACCATCCTTAATGCAATGGCCAAGTTGAGGTATCAAATAGAGAAATCAAAAGAATTCTGGAGAAGACAGTTAGTAATTCAAGGAAGGACTGGGCAAATAAATTGGATGATGCCTTATGGGCATATAGGATAGCCTACAAAACACCTTTAGGCTTATCACCATATCAGCTGGTTTATGGTAAGTCTTGTCATTTACTAGTAGAACTTGATCACAAAGCATATTGGGCCTTAAAGTTCTTGAATTTTAATGCTACCTTGAGTAGCGAAAAGAGAATTAATCAGCTACATGAACTGGATGAACTGCGTGTGCACGCATATGAGAATATGGGGATATACAAGCAGAAGATGAAGGTCTATCATGACAAGTACATCTCACAGAAAAACTTTCATCCTGGACAACAGGTGTTGTTTAATTCACGGCTGAGGTTGTTTCCAGGAAAATTGAAGTCTAAATGGTCAAGACCATTCACTGTCAAAGAAGTAACACCCTATGGCGCAATAGAAGTGGAAGATTCAGTTTCAAAATGATCTTTCAAAGTCAATGGTCAGAGGTTGAAACCTTATCTTGGTGGGGTGATAGAAAGAGCACAAGTTGCTCTTGTCTTACACGAGCCATAAAAATCATAAGGCGTCGAGCTAACGACGTTAAACTAGCGCTTCTTGGGAGGCAACCCAAGCAATTCTTCTTCTTTATCATTTTGAATTCATTTTGAGTAGTAATTTTCTTTGTTTTGTTTTCAGAATAAAATGCTAGTTGTGATCTGATTTGGTACTTGTTGCTACAGGGATATTGTTGCAATGCTGTTCTTTTTAAGGAATGAATGAAGAGTTGGGAGTTAGAGTTGAAATATGGAGATGTCAAGCTCCTCGCCAGGCGAATGTGCTTTCTCGCCTAGCAAATTCAGTATTCCATCGTCTCGCTATTGTTCACCATCGCGAGGTGATTTGCAAGAAAAAAGGGGAAGCTGTGTCACAATCAAACATCGCGAGGTGATAGTTCTTTATCGTGAGGCGATGTGAAAGACAAAAGGGTTCTATGTGCCTCCATGCGTGCCATCGCCAGGCGATAAGTTTTCATCATGAGGCGAATTTCCTCCAATTTGCTTCTAACTTTCATCGCGAGGTGAGAAGGAACATCTCGCCAGGTGAGAGCCTAATTTAAAAAGTTCAGACTTGAAGCAGGGTACATCGCGAGGCGATGGTTCTTCATCGCGAGGCGAATTTATGGCAAGAATGTTTCTGACTTCAATTGTGAGGCATTGCTGAAGCCATCGCAAGGCGAGATGTGGAGTTGTAAATTCAAGGTTTTCTTCCCAGTGCCCATCACCTCATGGTAGTTCTCCCATCACGCAACAAATTTCTAGCCAAATGCCACTGACTTATATCGCGAGGCGAGGATGAAGCTTTCGTGAGGCGCGATGGGAAGTGTAAATTCAGGTTTCTTTTCCAGTATCCATCGCCTAGCGAGATTTCTTCATCGCAGGGTGAATTTCCAGCAATAGCTTACTAACTTTCATCGCGAGGCGATGTATAACACTCACCAGGTGACAGCTCGTGAACCATCTTCTATTCTTGCCATAATGTTCTGTCGCGGAGCAACATGGTGTTGTCGCCAGGCGATGGGTCGCATCCTATAAATAGTTAGCCCATTTGAAGTGCTTTCCCACGCCTTTTTTCCAAAAACTCTGCTTGGGTTTTTCTCTCAACCCCTCACTTAATCTCCATTTCTTCCATTTCTCTCATTCTAACCCCCTCTCTACACTCAATTTATCCGCAATCCATTCTTAGGTATGTCTTCTCCTTTATCTTCACTCTAGGGTTTATGGCAAATGTTCATTCTTGTGAAGGTTTTCTTCTACTCCTTTTCTTATAGTGCTTCTATGATGATCTGGGACTTTGTGATCTTGTGATTTTGTGATATTGATTCACATTCATGTTGGTATGGTAGTATCAAGGTATCCTTGTTCTTCATTGACCCTTTGCATGTATCCCACACATCAAGTGTTTGTGATAAGTTCCCAATGATGATTGTTTCCTTTTCTGTTATGACCAAGCCATGTGTTTGATGTTGTGGACTCTCTAGTAATCTAATTCCACATTCAATTACTTGATGAGAGTACATGAGCCTTGCTTGCATGATTGCCAATTCTCTTGAATGTTGTGTCTGCATTGAACTCATTCCTTGCTTAAATTTTAAATCTTGCACATAATTGTGAACTTGACACTTAGTTTTGCATGAGTTGTATGATTAAGGAGCTGAAATTTCGCTTGAGTGTGTACCTTTTTTAGCAGCTCACTATAACTTTAATCACAGTGAAATTGAGTATGACATGTCTTTCCTCACTCTCACACACACTTGTGAGTACTTGGGCTTAAACACTGTCATTTCTTTCATGAGTGTTCCATTGCATGTGGCATTCTTCAGAACTTGACTTTGTTCTTAGTTATTTTTGCTTGCTTGTTCAGACACACTGAGACACTTTTCTTGTTCTTACCTAGGGCCTAAATAAACCACCTGCATAGTTTGATCCTTTGCTACCCCCTTGAGCCTTTAGTTTTCTCTTTGATCTTAATCCTCATTACAAGCCAATACCTGGAAAATCATTGTCCCTACTTACTTAAAGTTAGGTATGGGTCATTTCATGGCATGTCTTGGCACAGTCTTAAGTTTGGAGTTGCTTGAGGGCAAGCAATATTTTAAGTTTGGGGTAGTTGTGGACTTTTCCTTGTCCAATTTAAGATTAAAAAAAATAAAAAATATATAAAAAAAAAAAAAAAAAAAAAAAAAAAAAAGTTTTGATTTATGAAAAAAAAAACAAAAAAAAAAGAAAATAAAATATATATAAAAAAAGAGAAAAAAATTATTGTTTCTCATTTCATTTGTTTTGAAGAATTGTTTTGGGGAATTTGGTACTGAATAAATTGAAAGATGACTTATGAGTGTCATGAAATGACTTGTGGCTAATTTCAAGTACAAAAAGCCTCTTGTCCAAATGATTTCTTACCTCTGCCTAAGCCCCATTACAACCCAAAAAGACCTCTTTTAGTGAGTGTGCATTACATTGCATTTACTTTTCTAGAACTTTGTCAAGCTTATGGTAAGGTGCTGCTTGTGATGTGAATTGAGTGTAAATAACACCTTTAGACACTTGAGTTGAGTGAAACACTTTTTCTAGAGAGGAATAGTGAGGATGGATTTGTTGCTCTTAGTGGATCCATGGTTCTGGTTACATAAAGTTGTAATGATTGGGAAACACAAATACAAAAGAGTAGGTGAATTGATTGTGCAATGATTGATGAAACTTTGGTGGATTATTCAATTTTGTGAATAAGTTTGAATGGATTGTTTGAAAAATGAATCAAAACTTGGTTTTATTCTCCGACCCTTGTTTGAAATTGGTTGTTTGCTTGAGGACAAGCAAAACTCTAAGTTTGGGGTTGTGTTGAATCTCTAGCATAAGTAAGTTTTTGGGTCAAATTAGTTTTAGAATTAAAGAATTTAGTTAAGTTTTCATTGTTTTAGAGTATTATAGGTTTTTGTATTCACTGGCTAATGATATTTAAATTTTTTATTGAAACAGGTTTGGATTTAACTCAGAAGAAAGAGAAAGAGTTTCTCACTTAGTCTGTCGCCTGGCGATAAAAAAGTGTCGCAAGGCGAAGCTTCTAGTCATGCCATTGTGAGGCGAGGAATGGCCATCGCGAGGCGAGAAGATGAATGAAAGGATCATAGGCTTTGTTCTATGCGTGCATCGCGAGGCGATATTTATCCATCGCGAGGCGAGAATGTGGGCCATCGCGAGGTTAGGAACATCCATCGTGAGGCGATGGCTGGATGGAAGGACTTTTGATGCTGCTGTGGGTCTTGTTATGAGCACAGGCCATCACGAGGCGATAAGGGGCCATCGCGAGGTAATGGCTGTTATCCAGCCAATTTTAAAAAGCCAGATGAAACATTTTTTACGGGTCTTTGGTTTTATTCTTTTTCTGAATTCTGAAATTTTGGGGTTTTACCCAAAGCTCTACTAGGGTTTCATCTTCTTCCATCTCCATTGATTATTCAAGCTTGGGAACAAGATTTTGAAGGATCAATAGCTTCTTCCTCTTCCATTTGTTTGATTTCTCTCATCTCATCTTCTTCTATCATGAGTAGCTAGATCTTTTTGAGTTAGGGTCAGATGAATATTGTAGATACTCTTATGTAATCTGTTTTACTATTTCTTTACATGTTAATTTCATGTATTTGAGCATCTTACTCTTTGCTTAATGCTAATCAATACTTGATCACTATTGATTTGATTTTGGATATTTCTTCTAATTGGAAAATTGGTTGTAATGCTGGAACTGAGTTGGGTTGGCATGATTATGATTGAATATAAGAATATATCATTGTAATTATGTGTTCCACGAAATCATTGTTATTAATGCTTAATCTAAACTAAGAATTACCTAAGGAATTGGGTTTTGTATTTTGGGTTAAAGGGGCTTTGAATCAAGGAATTGATTGAAGTCTAATCTGTTGATTGGAACTTCAAATGCATGATTATCACTTGTATTGAGAGTAAATCAGTAGCATAAGAGGGTAAACAATGGGATTCGGACCCTAGCCGCTTTTCTCAATAGACTTTCTTCTCCTTAAAAATCTAAAAATATTCTTTAATTTGTTAATTATTCTGTTTTAATTCATTCCATTTATACTTGTTTAAAACTAATACATTTCAAGTTACCAAAAATTTATTTTCAGTTCAAGTAGAAACAACTTTTTCTTTTGTATTGATAAAATAATTACAATCCTTGTGGAGACGATATCTCTTTTCTCATCATTATATTACTTGTTGCGATTCGGTGCATTTGCCGAATTTGAATTTGTTTATTCATCAACAGTAATTATGCAATTATCACACTAACATCCAAATCAAATTCAGCAATTTAATCCAGATTAAATCAAAATAAAAAGAGATAGAAGACAAACTTGATTAACAATTAAATGTAGAACAATCAAAATAATATCTTAAAATTAAACATTAAGATTTTAATCCCTAGGATTGATTAAAAGATTATAGCCCTCCATGGATGGGAGGGAAGAAATGCATAAAAAGGGAAAAAAAAATCTAGGGAGAAGGGAGAGGAAGAGAGACGAAGAAAGAAGGTGAAAAGTTTTGAATGAATTGTGTCCCTTACTTTTTGCTGGTCTAACCATATAACTAACTTCTCTTTTGGCCTTACATGATTAGAATCCCATTAGGTATAAAGCTAGGTTAATTAGTAATCATTAGGCCTAAGTACCATGTCATTTGGAGGCCTAAAATTCAAGTTATGCCCAATTAAGTGACCTAACTCATCAGCAACACACCCTTGACTTCCACCTTCAATTGTATGCTCAAAATGACATATTTCAGCTTAGGAGCCTTCATAGGCATTGTAGCTTTTTGTCTCAGTTTCCATTTGAGCCTTTTGACATCCATTAGACTCTTATAACTCAAGATATGAGCTGATGAATGCGCAGAGGTCAAGCTATCAAGATCAGCACTCTGGCTCTTGCTTCAACTCCAGTTTAAATTATCCAAACTGTGATCCAGCTCCTGATATCCTCATGAAACTTGTAGATATTTGTCTTATCTTTCCTATAAGACTAAAATCACATTAATTAGATATTTGAAACTCGAATTATAGCCAAATTACTAAACACTGCCAAATAGACAAATTAAAGTCAAATCATGTAACAATTTCTTCAATGATCCAATTAAGCATAATATCATAAAATGTGAAAAAAATCAACTTAATTAAGCTAAATTAGACCTTAAGAAGCCTAGTGAGAGGACAATTAAATGAATAAAATATTTTTTCTATTAGGAGTATGATGCGTGTGAAATAACATCATGTTTTGTTCTTGTTTTGTATGCATTCTTGAGCATTTTAGGCATTTTAGTTTTCCTTTTAGTTTATTTTTCTCTTAGTTTGGACAACTGCGGTGTTTTTGGTGTTCTTGTGCAGGATTAATGTTGAATTGGCCTTGGATTAAATGAAATGCTTGCATGTTTGAAGTTGGAGCTTAATGGATAGCAAAAAGGTGCAAAAAGACCATTTCAAAGGGATCCACGGCCTGCCCATGGAATAAACTACGACCATGGATCGAGCAGCAACTTGAAGGAGGAAAAGAGAGATTTCGGGGAGTTAAAACTCTGTGTGATTTGGGAGCCAGTGCTAGTCTTATGCCCCTTTCTGTGTATAAAAAGTTGGAGGTGGGTGAGCTAAAACCCACAACAATCTCACTTCAATTGGTGGATCGGTCTGTCAAGTACCCCATAGGCATCTTGGACGATGTTCCCATTAAGGTTGGTAAGTTTTATATACTGGTGGATTTTGTTGTGCTTGACATAGAAGCTGATGCTACAATGCCGATCATACTTGGGCGTCCATTCCTTGCCACTGGAAGGGCGATCATTGATGTCCATGAAGGAAAATTGACTTTGCGATTGAATGATGAGGAAGTAGTTTTTGATGTTTTTAAATCTGAAAATAATTCTAATTCCTTAAATTCATGTCATCGCATAGATGCTACTAATGTTGTGGATAGTATTGTGCTTTCAGGTATGCAGGAGTCAGTGACTGATGCTATGCTAGAAAAGAACTTGCCCAAGGGTACCACAAATTTTGAGCAGTCCAAGCCCTGCAAGAAAGGACCTGAGAAGTAGAATGACAAGTGTATTGAGAAGCGTGAATTTAAACTCGGGGATAAAGTTCTTGTCAATAACTCACTTCTACGTTTCTGTCCTAATAAGTTATGGTCAAAATGGTTAGGACCATATGAGATTGTTCGAGTTTTATCCTACGGTGTGCTTGAGGTGAAGAAAGAAGGCCATAAGCCTTTCATGATAAATGGCCAGAGGGTGAAACACTTTGAAGGAGTGGGGATTGAGCACTACTCGGTTGACGTCACCTGAGCACAGAAACCAGACTAAAGTCAAGCTAATGACTTTAAACAAGCGCTTCTTGGGAGGCAACCCAAGCTTCTTTATTTTTTATTTTCCTTTTTATTTTTTTTCTTTTGAATTTATGTGTTGGATTGCTGGTTTGATCTTTATCTCATGGATCTTGTTTAGGTTTGACCCTTTTGGAACTCAAATTAGAAGAAGAGTGAAGTCAGAAGGTTCCACACCCAGCTCATGAAAAATTCCATGGCCATGGATTGAACACCAGAAGTTTTTCCACCACTGTAGTGAGTTCTTTTCTTTTATCCCTTCTCTTGTTTTAGATTTTTACATTTGGGACAATGTAAGTTCTAAGCTTGGGGGGGTATTTTTGTACTTTCATATTTTCATTTTCATTAGTTTCATGCATTTTCATGTCTTGTTTTGCATTGTATTTTCATGTTGCATTTTCACACCATCATATCTCTTGGGTTTTTGGTTGAACTTGTGCCCCCTCTCTTGAGGATTTTGAGATGATATTGATTTGGAACCCAATTTGTTGATTCTTGTGGTAGGCAACAGGCATTGTTTTAATTGATAGTAGAGGTGATCTTTTGATAGTTGATAATTAGCATATGTTCTCTGAATTTGTGCTTCTCATTGAATTTTTAAACCTCTAAATGTGAGTTTTGAGCCTATTTGGGACTTATGCACTGTATGATTTTTGTTCCCATTCTTTGTGTTGAGTGATATTCCTCATTGATCTTGTGCTCTAGAACTTGATTTGAAACCATTTTGAGGCGAAATTTTTAGTTGCATGCTTAAATATGATTAAGGCATCTTAGGTATTTTTCTGGCCTTCTGAATTTGTTACACTTTCATCCACTAGTTGCCCAATTTGAGCTTATTGCATATTTAATTTTCTTGATGCCTATGATGATATATTATTGCTAATCATTTAAAGTATTAAATGGAGCAAAGTGGGTTTGAAAGTTGTGAAAAGTATGTTGGGAATCATATGTGAATGACATTTCTCTTTCTAAAAAAAAAAAGTGCAAATAAAAGAAAATTATAAGAAGCTTGAAAAAAAGGAAAGAAAAGAAAAGAAAGGAAGAAAATTCTTTGAAATGTGGAGTTGTTTTAGATTGAAATATTGCCTTTGCTCTATTTAATTTCTATTGGATTACTTGTGTTTATTGAGAATCTTGATGAGCCCTTTTGTGCAAACCTTCCTTTCTCTTCCTTACCTAACATCATTCCCATGGCCCCATTACAACCCTTGAAAGACCTTTTGATTCTTGCATGCATGCTGATTATTAGTAGAAATTTGGTTTCTTATCAAGCATATGGTAGTGCATTTTCTTTGAGGGATTTTGAGCGTATAGTTTTCACCCTTAAACACTTTGAGTGTGGTTAGTGGAGTGAACTTAATTTAATCAGTGAGGATGTATGATTTCTGAGAACTTAGCCTCTAATTGGACTTGATTTTGATTACCTCTCAGATTCTTGGTTTGCCTTAGCCTATTGCTTGGATATTGTTTTCTCGGGTTCCTGATTCTTTAATTGTCTTTTGATCCCACATCTTGGTTTGGCATTAATTATTGCTTGGGGACAAGCAAAGTCTTAAGCTTGGGGGATTTGATGTGTGTGAAATAACATCATGTTTTGTTCTTGTTTTGCATGCATTCTTAAGCATTTTAGGCATTTTAATTTTCCTTTTAGTTTATTTTTCTCTTAGTTCGGATAACTGCGGTGTTTTTGGTGTTCTTGTGCAGGATTAATGTTGAATTGGCCTTAGATTGAATGGAATGCTTGCATGTTTGAAGTTGGAGCTTAATGGATAGCAAAAAGGTGCAAAAAGACCATTCTAGATGGATCCACGGCCTGCCCGTGGATTAAACCACGGCCATGGATTGAGCAGCAACTTGAAGGAGGAAAAGAGAGATTCCGGGGAGTTCCACGGCCTGGCCGTGGAATGATCCACAGCCGTGGAATGATCCACAGCCTGGCCATGGAATGATCCATGGCCATGGAATTCTAACAGCAAGATCCACGGCCAGCCCGTGGAATGATCCACGGCCGTGGATCGCAGTGCATAGCAGTTTTTAAGTTTTTATTTTTATTTCTTTTGGGAGCTTTTTAGCCAATTTAAACCCTAGGTTATAAATAGATGTTCTGAATACAATTAGGGGGTGCTAATTTGGTTTTGGGAGGAGGCACATTGGAGGCTTTGGCTCTTGATCTTCATCTTTCTTCCCTATTCTCTCTTGGATTACGGGTTTGGATGTTTAAGAACATGTTTTCTGATTTCTTCTTCTCTATGTCTGAGTAGTTTCTTTTGTTTCTAGGATTGGGCAATGCCCTTTGATATATTGATAATGATTAATTGACGTTGTTTCCCCTTTTATTGATCTTGATTGTTCATTGATTCAATCCTTATTGCTTTTATTCATGTGAATTTGCTGGCCACTTATTTGCATCTCATAGGCATTTAGGGACGTACTGAGAGGTAAACCTAAGTGTTGGAACCATAAGAATTGAACTTAAGGTCTAAATCACAAGAGTAGTTTTAGCCTTTCGAGGATTCAATGAATTACCACAAAGCGTAATGGGTTCAATTTAAATTCAATTACCACGAGAGTAGGAATTGGTTTAATTGGGCACGGATCTTGTATCTTGAGAAAGAACATTAACTAATTTAGGGTAATTCACCTTCAATTGAATTTCAGATTTAATAAAAGGGTTGTCAATTAGGATTTATCTTGTATCATTGTGGTATCCCAATCTTGGAAGCTTTCTTGAATCTGAATACCTTTCTTGATAACTTGCTATTTTTGTTCTAAATTATGCACTTTGATTTTTATTTAATTGCTTTGTTACTACGTTCTTCTTAATCAACAATCATATTCCCTTTTTGTTTAATTTAATTAAATTAATTAATTAATTTGTATTCATAGACATAGTCCCTGTGGATTCAATCTTTTTATTACTTGACGACGAAACCGTACACTTGCGGATTTCACGCATCAGAGTGTCTGTTGTGATGAAAATAATGTTTTCTATTACAAATTAAAGTCAAAGGCTTAGTATTAAGCTTAAGGCAATGTTGAGGTCTTCGATTTGGTTATGGCAATATTGAGGCCTTCCTTTTGGGCAAGAATTGAAATTGTAATTGTGGTTTTCAAACAAGAGATTTGATAAGATCAAAGAATACAACCGCTTTTGAATGAAGAATTGGATCAAGTTGAAGGAGAAGATTGAAGATTAAAAAGATTTAGTGGAACTTAGAATAATTTAAGATTGTCCTAAAGTTGATTCGATTTTGGACAGATTTAAGCAGTCAAATGTTCAAAATTCAAATTGATTTTTAAATTTGAAACATAGTAGCTTTTAGAGGTTAAGTACTCTTTTTAAGACCAACACAAGTGTCATTGTCTGAATTAGAAAGTTAAGTCCAAAACACTTGTCAACATTTTATAAGAAAGACAGTTACATATTTTATCTATAAATATTTAAGAGGATGAAGCATTAAGATAGTTAGAAACACTTGTATACATTTTTCACAAGTCTTATAAGTCACTTTGAGGCCTATGGACAAAGACAGAGATTAGCCAAGTATGTCTTCCACCCTACCTTATTTTATGCATTTCTTTCAATAATGCAAGTTCTATTTTCATTCAACATTGTTTTTAGTGTTTCTTTTCATCTCCTGAATAAATTATCTTTGATCATTTGATTTCTTTTACTTTTGTTCATTTACTTTGTTCTTAGTTTACCTTGCATTACTCTCGATTGTTTCATTTACTTTGCATTGTCACTTTAATTTGGATTATTTCCGGTTACTATACTTCATTTTTGTATTTTCATTTCTGCACTTAGAATTGCATTGCACTTTTATTGTTTAACATTTCATTTATATTAATCCTACCGAATTCACTATTACATTCATTACCCTTTACTTTTGAAAATTATCTACATTCTTTGTCTTAATATTATTTTTGCATACCACTAAAAACTTAAGAGTCTTTTAAAAGAAGAGATTCCCTTCCCAAATTAAGAATTAAAATTGAATTTGCCTTTTACGTACAAACAAATCTGAATAAACAAGGTAATAATCTTGCGGGAGAATAATGAATGAAAAGTTTCAACCTCAAGATGCCTAACTTCGACCAAACGGTCCTTGATCGCCCACCATAGATAGCATTTTCTCATATATATACTCTTTCAAATATATCATTTCAGTAAAGTCGGCTATATAGCATTTTCTAGCTGCAACTTTTCTCGAATGTTATACTTAAATCTTTTTTTCTTTTGACTCAAAATTTATACTTGATTTACATCTTTCACGTTGTTTCAGTGGCTTGCAAGTAGGTAAATGTCGATGAAAATTTTTCTTCTTTATTTGGATGTAGTGCCAATCAAACTCCACTATACATTCTCAGTGACTGAGCGGGATAAGGTATTTCAGGCGGCCTCAACCCGATAATAACAATAATGAATATTCAACTTCTGCTACAGATTTCTACTTAGAAAAAAATCAGCTTTTTGGTCCATAAAAATGTGTTCAAAAAGGAAGGTTTCCCTATTACAAAGCTAGGCACATGTCACCGCACTTTCTATATTGCCACAGTGCACACGCCTCCAGCTATTACATGCTTGACGACCTCACTAGCTTTTCTCAACTATAAATAGCATGCTCTGATTATCCCTCTATATATAAACACTTCTAACTACTGATATAGCTTAGATAAGTATTCGATCAGTTTCATACCCTTGCGTTCCATACGCAGTGACCTTTAACTTTTATTGACCCGTGTCATAATGGCAGCTATGAGGGGTTTAGCTCTTCTTGTTTTGCTTATTACAATCAATGCGGTAGTGTCTGAAAGTAGAGTGGATAGAAAGGACCTGGGAATTGGGTTGGGTGCTGGGGTAGGTATTGGACTTGGCGGTGCAGGCTCTGGTGCAGGAGCAGGGTCTGAGTCCGGTTCTGGATCTGGCTCAGGCTCTGGTAGTTCTGGTTCTGGAGCAGGTTCATATGCAGGATCTCATGCTGGGTCTGGGGCTGGGTCAGGCTCTTCTGGAGCAGGTTCTGAAGCAGGGTCTCATGCCGGGTCTGGGGCTGGATCAGGCTCTTCTGGAGCGGGTTCTGAAGCAGGTTCATATGCAGGGTCTCACTCTGGGTCAGGATCTGGTGGTCATGGAAAGTGAAATCATCCATGTAAGCTAGAATAAACATCTTGTGGGAGAAAAGCGCAAGATAATGTGTCACCATCAGTTTACTATATACATCATATATATAATTAGCAAACAAATAAGTTGTTGTCTTCCTATTGTCAACAAAAAAAAAAAGAAAAAAAGAAAGTTGGTGTCATCATACATATGCATGTGTCCGTCGTGATTTTCCTACATGTTACATGGAGTCGTAAGTACCGTGGGGAGTCATGGTTCTCCATTCAATAATGCAAGAGTCTTCCAGTGTTGGATGCTTAGCTCGTTTACTCTATTGACTACCTGTTGCTTTATACTGATTTATCCAGCAACTACTGTTAACTAAGGCTTCATGTTAGTAGCAACGGCTAATAATTTATAATTTCTTCTTAAGGTACCGTTTAACAAATGAGATTAGGTTTAGAATTCAACTTTAAAATTGGAATTGAACATCTTAATTTTTATTATCTTATTTAGTGTATATATTAGAATTAATATTCCAATTCTTAATACAGTTCTATAAAATTGAATAATAATTAATTTATACTATTTTTAATTTTGAACTTTGACCTAAAAACTTTCAATTTTAAGTACCGAAAATCAAAGTTAAAAGTACTATTTCATATTTTATTGGTCATTATCTTTGTCATCATATACAGTACTCTAAGAACTATTGTCAGCGGTGGTCTTTGTCGCCTTAAGCACTCTCTAACCACATCATCACCAATATACTTTAGCGTCCAACATCATTATAGACATATTAATGCAACCATCCATGTTGCGATAACTAACAAATTCTCTATTTAAATTTTTATAATAGTTTTAAATTCTTTTATTTATCAATTTAAATTTAATTATTTTTATATTCTTTATAAATAACTCAAACAATAAAATTTTGATCTAGTTTAGAGTTATAATTTTATATCTTAATTTTATTTTTATCTTAAACATAAAAACTAAAACTCTAAGTTAATTTCACTTGTGATAAAATTTGAATGAAAATTAGAATTATGAAATGTAAATTCAAATGTCATCTAAACGGACCACAAGCAAATTTCGCTTCTAGCCAAGATAATGCTATTTGGATACTGTTATACGTATATAAAATTTTACAAATCTTTATAACTAAAAATAATAATTTATACATCTTTTGACATTATTAAACTTATCTTTGGATATGTGCGACATTAAATCAAAGTTTTTCTGCATATATAAATGAATATGCAATCTAATAATTTGTGTAGGATTAATTGCTTATTATTAGGGCAAAAGTTGTAGGTATTAGTTAGGGAGAAACTTTATTTTCTTATCGTGACCAACAGTCTCCCTCCCCCCAACAATGCAACATCCAGAAACTCAAATTTGCAATATTGCTCTAATACTAGAGGTAGAATTAAGTGTTTTCCACTAGGCCGCAAATGCTATTAATCATAATACAACTTTATTTTCTTATTTTGACACTGCATAATCGACATTTGTCTATAAAATGTAGTTGGTTGGCTTGAGGATCTTCACAGTTATTCATGGTACACCAATAGCACCTTTTGTAATACCTTCGGGAATATGTTAGACTTGTATATAGTTACAAAAATAACTTAATACTTGTTTAACATTTCTGTTTAATTTTTTGGCCTTCTGAGTACGTTTAGTCACTTTGCTGTAGCACTATGTGTAAAAAATAGCTATTATTAGTTTCAGAATTGGCTTAAACTACTTGGTTAATGGAAATAAATGTGGATAATTTGTTTCTAGGTCACAAATGTGTGGAAGATGGTGTAGTTAAAATTTGAGGTTAATCGGAATTAGTTTGGTAATTTTAAGCATACTGAGTGTGTATTTTAATGCCGGATTGATTAGTAGCAGATATGAAAAATTATGGTAATGGTGAAACGAAATTTTTGATGAATCTTAGGATTTATTTTAAATTTGTTGAAAGTTAGAAAACTTGATTTGGTGAAATTTAAGTATTCTTAACAGATCGAGAGTTACAGCTATGGCACTAAAGAGGCCAAAAGCCTCACGTTTTCTCTCCTTTCTGCTGCCTTGACGTTCTTACTTATAAATGAGATATTTCTCTCATTTATCTTCACTTCTCATGGCTGCAATAGGGAAAGACCAAGGAAAATGAAAGAAGGATGCTAGAAGAGGAGAACTAACCACCAAAGAGGAAGAAGAAGATAGAGGAGGAGAGGAGCTTCTAAGCTCATTCTTTCAAGACCCTAAAGGTAGGGGGAACTTGCTTTGACACTTCTCTTCCTTTTTCCCCTTCTTGTTCATGAGAGTTGGCTTGATGTGAGAAATAGGTTTTGAGTGTGATTTTGTGTTCTATGCTTGAATCTTGTTGTAGAACTTGAGGATGATTTGTTTTTGAGTTATTGGATGCATGGAGATGAATTTTCATCCCTTAGTTTCCTTTGATTCTACTTGAGCTAAGAGTTGAGTTTTAGGTTTTTGAGGTAGATGTTTGACTCATTAATCCATGTTGAAGTGAAATAGAAGATGTATAAGGGTTACAACATGTTTATAGACCTTGTATGATGTTGGAAAACATTTGGGGTTAATGTTTAAGTGATTGGGAAAGGGTATGCTCCTAATGGAACAGTACCCCTTCTGCAAAATTCTACTAAAGACTTTATGTTGCAGGGTGGCGCCTAGGCGCCAGTGGATCACGCCTAGGCGTGGCTAAGACAAAGAGTATGGCGCCTAGGCGCCATAGTGGTGTGCCTAGGCGTGGCTTCCTGGAAGAACAGGGCATTGCCCTGCCACCTACAAGCCTAGGCTTGGGTGGATGGTGCCTAGGCGCCACTTCCAGCCTTGGTCAAGAAGTTTTGTTTGATGCAATGAAGCTTCTTATTGGTGTAGATTGTTCTTATATGTTTCTTAATGAGTGTTGAGACTCTAATAAGAGTATTTAACGAAGTGTTTGTGTGGTGAATATAAATAAATTGGTAAGTTAATTATTATGATACTTAGCATCATTGTTGTTCATGCTTGAGATGAGATGAATGTAAACCAATTAGTATGCTAACTATTGTAGTACTTGACATCATTATTATTCCTATTTGTGATTATGGATGTAAATCAATTGGTATGTTAGTTATTGGAATAATTGGCATCATTGTTTTCCATGCTCAAGTTTGATGGAGGATGAGGTCCTCACCTTTAGGTGATCATACATGATTATAAGTAAAGAGGTAACATGTCTTTCATATCATAGTTAAAAATACTATTTCATATTTTATTGGTCATTATCTTTGTCATCATAGTACTCTAACAACTATTGTAGGCAGTTTGTTCATATGGCCATTAGCATTGTCTGGTCATTGTTGCCATGAGCACGTTATAGCCACATCATCACCAATATACTTTAGCATCCAACATCATTATAGACATATTAATGCAACCATCGATGCCACCGTTAACCGGCAACATTCTCTATTTAAATTTTTTATAATACTTTTAAATTCATTTTATTTATCAAATTAAAATTAATTATTTTAATATTCTTTATAAATAACTCAAACAATAGAATTTTGATCTAGTTTAGAGTTATAATTTTATATCTTAATTTTATTTTTATCTTAAACATAAAACTAAAACTCCAAGTTAATTTCACTTGTGATAAAATTTGAATTAAAATTGGAATTATGAAATGTAAATTCAAATGTCATCTAAACAGACCACGAGCAAATTTTGCTTCTAGCGAAGATAATATTATTTCGATCCTGTTATACGTATATTAGATTTATCTTTGGATATGTGCAACATTAAATCAAAGTTTTTCTCTATATATAAATGAATATGCAATCTAGTAATTCGTGTAGGATTAATTGCTTATTATTAAAGCAAAAGTTTTAGGTATTAGTCAAGGTTAAACTTTATTTTCTTATTGTGGCCAACAATCTCCCTCCCCCTCCCCCCAACAAAGCAACACCCAAAAACTCGAACCTACAATCTCCTATAAGACCAGATTATCGCATAAGACCAGATTATCGCCATAAGATTCCCTATCATGGGAATCTCATAACAAAACCCATAAGATTGGATTATCGCCATCTCATAACATCAATCTCGTGCTTTCGGGCTTCATTCTTCCAATCGATACAAGTTGGGAGAGAGTTAAAAGTTAAAACCAAGATTGTGATCTCATAGTCCCATTTCCTTTTCTTTTTCCCGAGCTATGCACCTCTTTTCGTTGTAACGGCAATCTTTGTTGAGTGAAATCAACTCTCTTTGAATAGGATCTTTTATCCATTGCTTCTTTCAACTGTTTTGGATACTAAGCATCGTCCTTTCAAACCTTCCACTCTTAATAAGCAAGGAGTAACCAAACCTCGTCGTGATTGAAAGAGAAGACTAGTATCTTACTGAGTAAAGGAGAAAGTCTTTCTTTCCTTACAAAACTAGAATCCTGAAGGTCGAGTCAAAGACACTAACCTCTCCAAAAAGTGTGTGAGACATGTCAAAAGCATTAATGATGAAATATGTCCTTTCATCCCCTTAACAGATTTCATAAGAAGAGGCTTCTCCATGTAAAAAACACAATAGACGAGCTCAGAAGACCTTGCCTTTGAGGCTAATTCGAAGAATAAGATTCCCTATCATGGGAATAGTCCAACCGGGTGAACCAATTCTTATCCTTCTTCTCGTCCATCTTTGCAGAGACGAAAGGGAATCGGTCAGGAATTTGTCTAGCTCCTCTAGACCATACCTGTTTAGCCGATGTCTTAAATATAAGACTTGTAGACATTTTAGGAAAAATTGCATTTAGAAGCCATGACATGACCAGCTGATTTGTGGCACTCCAGTCAGCCATCTTGGTCTCACTCATATTGGGGATCAGAGACAGAAAGCGGGCTGACCTCTAAAAATAGGTTCCTGCTCCATAAACGCTTTCCTACAATGAACAGACGAACCGAGCGAGCCCAATGCAAAGAACTCCAGTGAGGAGATCTGGTTACCTTTTTTTCTAATACGTAATACGAGGAGGTAATTTGTTGATACCGAGAATGATAGAAGAAGCTTCCAATCCCCTGCTTGAGAATCCGGTCTTTGAGAAGGAGCTACATGTGTTCTTGTTCGAGAATCCGCATCCCGTCGAATCAGCTGTGAGGGTGAAAAGGGCTTACGACGAATAGGCTCTTTGATGGGGCATTACTGGGTCACTATAAATATCATACATAATAGAAAAAAAAGGTTAAGTAAAATAAAATAAAGGCATTGCGTCCTTCTCTTTTCCAGTACAAGAGTTCCTATTTTGTGCCCGAGACGAAGGATGGATTGATTGCCCGACTATCGGCAAGAGTTGACTGACTTCCAGGAACTCCTGCAACGTTCTGCGCCTTTTTCTTTTTGTTTTGAATGAAGCGCCTAGCTTTGACGCTTTCTTCTTATCCACGCGAGATTTTTACCCAGGTGAGAGCTCCGCGTCCGTCTTGGACTTAGTATATACCTAAGTCTTTCAAAGGAATTGCCCCGGCCTAATACATACACTTTTTTTTTTAACCTCTTCAAATTAATTAATTTCCTTGAAAGAGAAAGAAGAGAAGGTCTTTTGGCAATATAATGTCCGGCATGAATAATGGATTCTTTGTTTGGCCTTTTGTGATCGAAACAACCTAGGAAAAGTTGTCTGCCTACATAACCTACTTCTCATACCAAGAGAAGCCAGGTATCAGATCCCTTTCGAGCCCCTTTTGTTAACCCAGTTCCTGTACGTGTACGTGGAATGAATTCCAGTAAGTAAAAGTTCTTCTGGCCTTCCTTCCTTTTCGAAATCCCTGATGTCCGGTCAATAAAGACTAGATTAGATTATCGGAACCTCTGCTACCCTCTGAGTCCTTGGTTGGACAGGAATAGGAGGAATAAAAAAAGATAGTTCCTTTAGTCATTATACTGGGGAAAGCGTACGAAAGCGGCCTGGTCGACTACCAGAAGTCACTTAAGCTTGGCTGAGATCCAATCTTTGTACCAAAGCAAAAAAAAGAAAGGTAGGGCTCAAAGCCTAGCTCTTCATTCGAGTAAAGTCAAGATTGTTTTAGAGTTAGATAAAGCTAACCACGATAGGTCTTGGTCGATCCGTCAGTCAAGGACTGTCAGTCAGTGCAGTGGGGATAATCTGTGGGAGAAAAAGAGACGATAGCAGATGCGGAGTTTTGGCCATTCAGTCTAGTCTTTAAAAGAATCCTTGGTCTGTCAATCCCTGTGTTATCCCATATGCTTTGATACTCTTTAGCAAAAAAAGAACATGGGTAATGAATTGGTAGGTGTTCAATTGATGAGAAAGATGCCTATTTTCGTTGACCGTGAAAAGCCTTTAATCCAGGTGACCGTTAGCGAACTGTGGGAGTAGATCAGGCTACGAACTCATAACTAAAAGCAGCTAAGAGCCTATTCTATGTGCGTGGATATGTTAAAGATTCAATCATACAAAAATAGCCAGGAGATCCCATACAAAAGAAGAGTTGGCTCTAGGGACGAAGTGGCTTAGTTGAACATAGTGAGACTAAGGGACGGAAGGGTCCTTTCTCGGGCTTGTTTGTTCGTCTATCCCCTTTCTCGCCTTGTTGCACGAGTACTGTATAACAAGTACACTACCGAGAGAGGAAGTACAAGCAGAAATCAATAGTCAGTCTCTTTCAAAGCAAAGGAGGTTGACTCGCGTCTGTGTTATCAGTCCCATCGCTTCCCTTCTGTGGAATGTCTTTGTCTCGGAACCCCGGTGTGTGTGGTCTTCATATATCAAGATAAGGGGATCCCTCCTATCATACATCATCCCCGGGAATCACTACGTAGAATACAGAAGAGAGGGGGATCACTCCAACTTCTATCAGCATGAAATGAAATTCAAGAAGAAATCTCTCTTACAATAGCTCGTCGTGCAGCAAGATCTCTGTCTATCCAACTCCTTCTCATTTTGCTTTCTTTCCTTACCGCTGCTACCATTTCTTGGCGGCCGGAGCAGGAAGACCTGAACATGTCGTCTATGAAGCCTCAAAGATGCTGCTTGTGAATGCTTATGTCCCTAAAGCATGTCAAATAGTTTTTGATGATAACAATGGCAAAAGCGAAGATCAAGTGCAAAAGTGAAGATCAAGTACAAAAGGAAAGATCAAGATCAAAGAAAGAAGTCAAGAGGTTTATTTAGTTATAAGACTTAGAACATTAATGTTAAATGCTCTCAAGATTTCTCAAATGGTTTTTCAATATATCATTTCAAAATAAGTGGGAAAATTCAAAGTTAAACATGTTTTTCAAGAAACTTGAGTTTCAATCTTAAATCTAACACTCTTAAAAAGATTTATGTTTAATCAATTGTCTTGAGGTGTTAAAAATGGCTTACAAGCTTTATTGGACTTGAAAAATGTGTTCAAAGGCCAATGTAATTGATTACATGATGTTTGTAATCGATTACACAGCAAACAGAGGCCTTGTAATCGATTACATGAGCAATGTAATCGATTACAAGCAAGTCAGAGGCCATGTAATCGATTACACAAATAATGTAATCGATTACAATAAGCCCAGAAAGGCAAGAACACGTTCAAAGAGTCATGTAATCGATTACATGGATATTGTAATCGATTACACAGCAAGACAGAAGTCATGTAATCGATTACATGGATATTGTAATCGATTACAAGCAAGTCAGAAGCCATGTAATCGATTACACCAATAATGTAATCGATTACACAGAGCCCAGAAAGCCAAGAACACATTGGAACAACAATGTAATCGATTACATTTGTTGTGTAATCGATTACACGCATCCTGACAACGTCCAACGGCTATATTAAATGCATTTAATGCTTGGCTAAAACCTTCTAACGGCTCCATTTATTGCAAAACTTATAAATACCAATGTTGGGTCTTCATTAGAGGTTGACCTTGAACCAAAAACTAATTACCAATACTTCCAAACGTGATTCAATCCTCAAATCCATTCTTGTTCTATTTTTTGTGAAAAACGTGGGTTAATCTTTGAGAGCATATTAGAACTTCAATTTGTAATCATCTACTCTAGTGTGAGCTTCATTTAATCAATCTATATTGCTTTGAAAAGAGGGTGAGACATCCCTCCAAAAGTGTAAAGGGTGAGGTATCCCTTAATTGAAGAGACTCAAGCTCCAAGGGTGAGGTATCCCAAAGTGTTGAGTACTCAAGGTTGTAAAGGCCATCAAGCACCTATTGAAACTTGAAGAAATAGTGGAAAATCTCTAGCGGTTGGTTGAGGACTGGACGTAGATCACAAGTGGATTGGTGATCAAATCAGGATAAATCATTATGTTTGTTTTCTCTAACCCCTTCTCTTTACATTGAGTACTGTTTTATTGAATTGCTTGAATATTGGTCCCTTTGGCTATTACATTTATAAGTGAAAGTGTTTATCTCTTATATCCAATCATCTCTAATCATCAATTAGCTTCAACGAAAATTGTTTATCAAACGATTTGTGAAAGATTTGCGAACTTATTTTTCATACTCAATTCACCCCCCTCTTGAGTATTGAGACCACTTAGTAACAAGTGGTATCAGAGCTAGATTCTTGTATAAAGAGCTTAGCAGCTTCAAGAGAAGTGATGGCTTCAAATGATTTTTCAAATGAAGGTTCTTCTATAAATAGACCTCCTTATTTCAATGGGGATGGTTATGCCTATTAGAAAGAAAGGATGAAAATTTTCATTAAAGCTATTGATTTAGATGTGTGGGACGCCATTGAAAATGGTGCTTTTGTTCCAACACAAACTAAAGATGGTGTGAAAATTAATACACCTAGAAATGAATGGAATGATGATGATAAAAAGAAGGTTCAATACAATTTGAGAGCCAAGAACATCATCACCATATCCTTGGGGTATGATGAATTCTTTAGAGTGTCAAATTGCAAGACCGCAAAAGAAATGTGGGATACCCTACAAGTAACTCATGAAGGTACTAGTGAGGTAAAACGATCTCGAATAAACACTCTTACTCATGAATACGGATTATTTAGAATGAACCAAGGTGAGAGTATTGAAGATATGCAAAAGAGGTTTACTCATATTGTTAATCATCTTATCTCATTGGGAAAGACATTTCCTAATGAGGATCTTATCAACAAAGTCTTGAGATGTCTAAGCAAGAATTGGCAACCGAAAGTAATGGCGATTGCGGAATCAAGAGATTTATCAACAATGTCTCTAGCCACCTTATTCGGAAAGCTTCAAGAACATAAGCTGGAACTAAATAGGCTTAATCAAAATGAAAAGCATGATAAAAAGAAGAAGGGAATCGCACTCAAAGCCACTTCCTCTACAATTGAAGATGATGATGAAGATGGTGAAGAGGATGCTGAAAGTACTGAGCTAAGTGAGGAGAATCTTAGTCTCCTTGTGAGAAAGTTTGGAAGATTCCTAAAGAAAAAGGAATTTCAAAGAAGACCACCATTTCCTCAAAAGAAAGTGTATCACAAAGGAGAAGGATCATCTAATCCTCCAAAATGCTATGAATGTGAAAAATCGGAGCACATGAAAATGGAGTATCCTATGTATCTCAAGAAGACGGAGAAATTTGAGAAAAGGCCTTCCAAAGAAAAGAAAGGAAGGAGAGCATACATAGCTTGGGAGGACAATGACTTAAGCTCTTCCGACAGTTCGAAGAATAAAGAAGCTCATCTTTGTCTCATGGCTCAAGGAGAAGAAAGTGGAGAGAGCAACACCGAGGTAACTTCTTCTAACTCAGAATCTCTACCTTCATATGATGAATTACAAGATGCTTTTCAAGAATTGCATGATGAATCCTTAAGGCTCACAAAAATGGTTTTGTCCTCTAACAAAATAATTTCCTTATTAGTAAACAAAGTTTCTATCTTAAGTAAGGAGATAAATGAGCTTAAGATTGAAAATGAGACCTTAGGACTTATTGATGCTAATTTACTATGCATGACTTGTTCCTCACATGATAACACATTCATATCATTACCTTGTTCATCATGCAAAGCATTTGAAAAAGAAATTGAAGACTTTAACAACACTCTTGCAAAATTCACTTTTGGAAGAGATAACTTGAATGTGTTGTTAGGGAAACAAAAATGTATTTTTCAAAAAGTCGGTTTGGGATTTAATCCAAACAACCATCAAAAGTCTTATAAGAATTTCTTTGTTTCCTCAAATACTTCAAGTAGTCCCTTTGTTAAATGTTTTCACTATGGTAAGAAAAGGCATAGTGCATCTACTTGCAATGTTAGAAAGAACATAAACACTAAAGTTGGAATAAAAAGGGTTTGGGTTCCTAAAGGCACCATGCCTAACTCTAACACACAAGGACCCAAGACAATTTGGGTACCAAAGGTTAAAACTTGAATGTGTGTTATAGGTGTGCTTGAAGACCAAGAGCTCAAGTTGGTATCTTGATAGTGGTTGCTCCAAGCACATGACCGGTGATGGCTCCAAGTTCTCCTCCCTTACTCACAAGAAACATGGTCATGTCACATATGGTGATAACAACAAAGGAAAGATTCTTAGAATTGGCAAAGTTAGTAAGATCCCTTCATCATCCATTGATAATGTTTTGCTTGTTGAAGGACTTAAACATAATTTGCTTAGCATTAGTCAATTGTGTGATAAAGGCAACAGAGTTATATTTGATTCTTCTTGTTGTATAATTGAGGGAAAGGATGATAAGCAAGTTAAGTTTGTTGGTCATAGAGTCAATAATATATATATGATTAGTCTTGATGATATTTCCTCAAATGATGCTAAATGCTTTATGAGTAAAGAAAATGATTCATGGTTATGACATAGAAGAATTGCTCACATTCATATGGATCACTTAAACAAATTAGTTTCTAAAAAACTAGTGGTCTTCCAAAGCTCAAATTTGAAAAAGACAAATTTTGTGATGCATGTCAAAAAGGGAAAACAAGTAAAGGTCTCTTTTAAAGCTAAAAACATGGTTTCAACTTCTAGACCTTTATAGCTTTTACACATAGATCTTTTTAGGCCCTCTAGAACTATGAGCTTTAGTGAGAATTACTATGCATTAGTGATTGTGGATGATTTTTCTAGGTTTACATGGATATTATTCTTGACCCACAAGAATGATGTTTTTCAATCATTTAAAAAGCTTGTCAAAGTTATCTAAAACGAAAAAGGTTTTTGTATTGCATCCATAAGAAGTGACCATGGTGGTGAATTTGAAAATCATGAATTTGAAACTTTTTGTGATGAACATGACATTGAACATAATTTTTCTGCCCCTAGAACACCACAACAAAATGGTGTTGTAGAAAGGAAAAATCGATCTTTAGAGGAAATGGCAAGAATTATGCTCAATAAGGCCAACCTTCCTAAATACTTTTAAGCGGATACGGTTAACACCGCTTGTTATGTTATGAATAGAGCCCTAATAAGGCCAATCTTAAGGAAAATCCCATATGAATTGTACAAAGGAAGGAAGTCAAATGTGTCACATTTTCATGTCTTTGGATGTAAATGCTTTGTTTTAAATAATAGAAAGGATAACTTGGGGAAGTTTGATGCAAAATCTGATGAGAGAATATTCATTGGCTATTCTATACATAGTAAGGCCTTTAGAGTCTATAATAAATGAACTATGACCATAGAAGAGTCCATACATGTTGCATTTGATGAAACTAACCCAAATGAGCCGAGAAAGGAGCTTGTTGATGATGTTGCAAAAATCTTGGCAAAAACGCACTTGAAAAATCAAGAGAAAGAGTCCAAGAAGCAAGAAGAGAGACTCATTGATCATTCATGGCAAAAAGATTTAGAAATCTTGGATCTACCCAAGGAATGGAGGACTTCAAGATATCACCCTCTCGACAAGGTGATAAGTGATTTATCAAAAAGGGTAATCACTCAAAACTCACTTAGAGATGCATGTAATCACTTAGCCTTTGTCTCTCAAGTTGAACTTAAAGACATAAATGAGGCCATTAATGATGAGCATTGGATCTTGGCCATGCAAGAAGAACTAAACCAATTTGAGAGAAATCAAGTTTGGGAATTAGTTCCAAGGCCCAATGATCATCCTATAATTGGCACTAAATGGGTCTTTAGGAATAAACTTGATGAAACGGACTTAATAATAAGAAATAAAGTTAGGCTTGTAGCTAAGGGATATAATCAAGAAGAAGGCATCGACTATGAAGAAACTTATGCTCCCGTAGCTAGATTAGAGGCTATTAGAATGTTACTTACATATGTTTGTATCATGGATTTCAAACTCTATCAAATGGATGTTAAAAGTGCCTTTTTAAATGGTTTTATACAAGAAGAGGTGTATGTAGAACAACCTCCTGGTTTTGAGGATTTTGAAATGCCCAACCATGTTTTTAAACTGAAAAAGGCCCTGTATGGCTTGAAACAAGCTCCTAGAGCTTGGTATGAAAGGTTGAGTAAGTTCCTTTTAGAAAAAAGTTTTTCTAGAGGCAAAGTTGACACTACCCTTTTCATAAAACATAAAATGCATGACATACTTCTAGTTCAAATTTATGTTGATGACATTATATTTGGAGCTACTAACAACTCCCTTTGTAAAGAATTTTCAAATATTATGCAAAGTGAGTTTGAAATGTCCATGATGGGTAAGCTCAACTTCTTCCTTGGTCTCCAAATCAAGCAAACAAGAGAAGGAACTTTCATAAGCCAATCCAAGTATTGCAAGGAGCTATTCAAGAAGTTTGGAATGGATAATGCCAAGCATATGGCTACTCCTATGGGCACCTCTTGCTATTTGGACAAGGATGAAGGAGGTAAATCAGTAGAAATTACAAAATATAGAGATATGATTGGCTCACTCCTTTATCTCACTGTAAGTAAGCCTGATATAATGTTTAGTGTACGCATGTGTGCTAGATATCAAGCTAATCCTAAATAATCACACCTAAGTACTGTTAAAAGAATAATGAAATATCTAATAGGTACATCACAAATGGGTTTATGGTACCCTAAAGATGCCTCATGTAGCCTTATTGAGTATTCTGATTCTGATTTTGCTAGATGCAAAATGGATAGGAAGAGCACTAGTGGGACATGCCACTTGCTTGGAAGCTCACTAATTTCTTGGCATAGCAAGAAGCAAAATAATGTGGCATTGTCTACAACTGAAGCTGAATATGTTGTAGCTGGGAGTTGTTGTTCTCAAATCCTTTGGATGAAACAATAACTCTTGGACTATGGTCTTGAGCTTGATCACATCCCCATAAGATGTGATAATACTAGTGCAATCAATTTGTCCAAAAATCCTATTTTGCATTCTAGGACTAAACATATTGAAATAAGATATCATTTCATTAGAGACCATGTTCAAAAGGGTGATTGTATACTTGAATTTGTAGAAACCACTAAGCAACTAGCTGACATTTTCACTAAACCCCTTCCAAAAGAAGCATTTTTCTATATATGAAATGAACTTGGTATATTGGATCAATCATGCATAAATTAACTATTTGCTGCATAATCCTAAAACTAATGCATAACTTGTGTTTTTCTGCATAATCATGCCACATTACTGCATAATCTCTGAATTTTTCATCAGATTTGAATCCAATACTGACTTGAGCGTCGGAGATTTCCCCTAAGTTGTTTTGTAGGTGCTCCCTCATGCCCAAGACTCCCAAGCAACTCAACAACCTCACAATTTTACCAAAAATGATGTAATTCTTAGTAAAAATAGTAATTTTGAACAATTATGTGATTTGAATCATAATATGATTAGATTATATGTTCGCATGATGATTTGAATTGATCTAAGATGCTCTGGAACTAATTTGAATGGTTTAAAATTGATTCCATGCTGATTAGAATGTAAAATCTGAGTTAAAGTGTGTTGGTAATCGATTACAATGCCTTTGTAATCGATTACACAGGTTCTGTCAAGCATGTAATCAATTACACAACTTTTGTAATCGATTACAATCAACTCAGAACTCAGGTAATCGATTACATCAACCATGTAATTGATTACAAGGTTCCCCAGAAGCATGGTAATCGATTACACCAAAAATGTAATTGATTACATATAAACCAGAACGCTTGTAATCGATTACAAACCTAATGTAATCGATTACACAGGTTTTTTAAAAGGTTTCTGACGCGCGCAGAGTTCATTTCTCAAAAATTCTTCAACTCCTTCGTCTTCCTCCTCTGCTCCACGCGACCCAAACCTCCCAATCTCTCCTTTCTCACTCAAACCTCCCTCAAATTCCATCATTCCACCTCCCTCTAACTCGAAAAACTCCTCTCCATATAGCCCATCTCTCAATTCCTATCACATTCCTCACCAAAATCTCTCCATCACCTCTCACGAACACCATCCCCACTTCTCTACCCTAACCTCATCCCTCTCTCTCTCCTCACTTATCCCCAAACATTTTCCACTCATCCCATTCTCCTCTTTCTCATCACATAGCTGAATCCTCTCATCGCTCAAAGCGCCCAAGAACAGGGGCTGCCATTGGAGGGTCCTCTGGTGGAGCTTCACGTAATATCTCTGGCCTGGACCTCACGCGCCACTTCTCCACAGTGAAAAGAGCTGAGTTGTTCCAGAAGAACTTTCAGCTACTCAAGATCATTTCTCCCAGGTATCTTCCCATCACCTTCTATGAGAGTGAACCTCTAGAGAGCTTTAGAACCATTGAGAACTTAGGATTACTGGGTTTCCTGAGTATAGAGAAGGCTATCTACCCAAACCTAGTGAGAATCTTTTATGCGAATCTGAAATTTGAAGATAATTGCTTAATTTTTGAGGTGAAAAAGCAACAAATCAGGATAACTATGGCTGAGTGGTATAGGTTGACAAAGCTCACTCCTGATGGAGCAAACTTCTGTGGGAATGCCAATATCTGGGGTCATGAGTTTGAGCATAAGGCTGCTCTTCTCTCACTGATTAGGACTGGTTACTACCCCCCTAGTGATCCCAAAAGGAGAATCATGGCCACTGGTCTGACTATGGAGAATAGGGTTCTTCATTATCTTGTGGTCAGAGGGTTGATTCCCAGAGGAGGGAATTACTCCCAGGTTCTCAAGGATGATGTAGTATCCTTATGGGTAATGACCATTGGGCGGCCAATAAACTGGGGTTACTACATTATAGAGCACATGTTGGATGTAAAGAAAAAGAAGAACTCTGCTCTCCCATTTGCTATGTTGGTAACAACCATCCTAGAGCATTGTCGCATTTCCATGGCTGAGGAGTCCAAGGACACCAACTCAAAAGGACCACAATCCATTGGCTTGCATACCTTGAAGAAGCTCCAGCTCTACAAAGTGGATGATGGGTGGCATTACATTGCCCATGGCACCTTTGGACATATCCATCATGATTCGGATAGTGATGATGATGAAGAGGCTCAACATCCTGCCCCTGCTTCTGCTCCTGCTCCAGCTACACTAGACCTCCTGCTCCAAGAGATGCGAAACCTGAGCGCTACTATAGACACGCGCATGGATCGCATTGAGCAAAAGATCGACCACCTTGAGCTAAGGATGGACTACTCAGATCAGGAGCTTGCCTCCATTCGATCCCTCCTGGGTGGACCTTATATTCCTCCGAGTGCTGCTGCTACACCTCCCACATCCTCTGCCTCTCCTATTCCCATGTCCTTTGCTGATCCATCTGGCGTGCCTGCTGATAATAGGGAGCTTCTAGACTCTGAGGACGATCTTGAGCCCGGTGATGATAACGTTGATCTAAGAGACATTGCTGCGGATCCAGACAGTAACAGCGAGGCTACTGATAGTGATCATGGCCCATTGCCCTGATGTTTCTGATGACTACATTGTATTTTTTTTTTGGCTCAGTTATATAACATTGGTATACATTTCTGGTGTTTTTGGTTATTGGCTATACTGGTTGAGATAAGTTATATTGTACATGCTTCCTTTTAATGATATATGAACTTGACTTAGCTTTGATTCTATTCTCTGAATGTTTGGCTTTTTGAAAAATTAATTGGACTGATTAAACTCTTTGGATTTCTTGTTCTGGCAAAACTTGGGAAATCATGAAATATAGCTGTCATGCTGTCCATTTTTTTTTAAATGCTTATGTCTTTTTGATAATGCCAACGGGGGAGAGAATAGTGAAAAATAAAATGAAATAAATCTAATTAAGGTTGCATGTGTACGGGGGAGTTATTGAGCTTTTGAGCTCTTAAGCTTTTTACATGAAAAATCTAACTCAATATCATGCATAAACTCCGGGGGAGCGTTGCGCCTAAATCTCTGTTATATACAAATGCAAAAACTCTTTCTTTTTCCTATAATTAGTTTGTCATCATCAAAAATGGGGAGAATGTGAATGCTTATGTCCCTAAAGCATGTCAAATAGTTTTTGATGATAACAAAGGCAAAAGTGAAGATCAAGTGCAAAAGTGAAGATCAAGTGCAAAAGTGAAGATCAAGTCCAAAAGGAAAGATTAAGATCAAAGAAAGAAGTCAAGAGGTTTATTTAGTTATAAGACTTAGAACATTAATATTAAATGCTCTCAAGATTTTTCAAATGATTTTTCAATATATCATTTCAAAATAAGTGGGAAAATTTAAAGTTAAACATGTTTTTCAAGAAACTTGAGTTTCAATCTTAAATCTAACACTCTTAAAAAGATTTATGTTTAATCAAATGTCTTGAGGTGTTAGAAATGGCTTACAAGCTTTATTGAACTTGAAAAATGTATTCAAATGCTAATGTAATCGATTACATGATGTTTGTAATCGATTAACAGAACAGAGACCTTGTAATCGATTACATGAGCAATGTAATCGATTACAAGCAAGTCGAGGCCATGTAATCGATTACACAAATAATGTAATCGATTACAATAAGCCTGAAAGGCAAGAACACGTTCAAAGAGTCATATAATCGATTACATGGATATTGTAATCGATTACACACAATAAAGAAGACGAAGTCATGTAATCGATTACATGGATATTGTAATCGATTACAAGCAAGTCAGAAGCCATGTAATTGATTACATTAGTAATGTAATCGATTACACAGAGCTCAGAAAGCCAAGAACACATTGGAACAACAATGTAATCGATTACATTTATTGTGTAATCGATTACACGCATCCTAACAACGTCCAATGGCTATATTAAATGCATTTAATGCTTGGCTAAAACCCTCTAATGAAACCAATCCATTCAAAGATCTTAGATGAGAATCTATGAACAGCAAAATCGTCGGATCGCCTGATTCTGCTTATGCCAATGAGGAAGTAGGTGCTATCTTCAGGTTCGGTCTTTCATTCCTCGCTCGGGGACTCTTTCGTGCTTGCTTGGCGTTCTTGCTTTTTTGCTGCTGGCCTAGCCTATCTTCCCTATTGGATTCTCTAGTCTTCCTTTAGCTTTGCAATTTCAACTCAGTTCGATGGCCCGAAGCGGATGCTCATGGGCCCGTTGCCTGTTATGAATAGAACCTTAGAGAAGGCGAGACCGAATAATCAAAACAAAATCAAAGGTCTTCTCCCTACCCTAATGCTTGTCGTGGGATTACTTGATGTAATCGTAATCTTTGGTTCAGGCGAATCATTTGATAAAGAAAGAAGACATTCTAGGTATAGGGCAGCTGAAAAAAGAGAGAAAGATATTATATATCCTAATCAATGCTTTGAGACCTAGTTCTCCTTTTTTTTGCATTCCGTCCTAGTCAATGAAGCTTTAGGTCAATCAGGCTACTGATTTATTTTTGAATGAAGTCTTTGATTCGGCATCGAAGTAAGCGTAGAGGAGATTGGTCAAGCTCATGCATCGGTTGAAGTGATTGAGTAGTCCCGTCTCGGGCTATAAAAAGATAGACTCTTCTTGACCCTGCCTCTGAAGGTCTTCGCCTATTGCACCGGTCTGAACATCAAGATATAGCTTATATCGAGTTTACCCACCTTTAATTAATTAATTAATTAATTAATTAATTAATTAATTAATTAATAAAGGGCTTCCATGACAATGAGGTCCTTCTTGCATGGGCTTGGGCTCTTTCTTATGGGAATGAAAGGGCATAAAACGAATGTCGATTGGTCTAATTCGAAGAAAGAACTGGTTCAACGGATTCGGATTATTCTACTTTAGATGCTTCGGATGCTTCCTCGGCCGCGCAGTACGTACTTCTGTTTGGAGAGTCTGTTCCTTACTTAGCTAGGACTTTGAGTGACTAGAGTAGCCCCTCTGTATCCGAAGGCGCCTTTTTGTTTATGCACCTGAAACGGCTTCCGATTTGACTTATAGTAAAGTGGATCGACCCCGTTCAGTAGAATTACGAAGAAAGCTAGGCTTCTTGAACCAGAGCTAATTCGATCTTCCCCTTTCGACAATGTGTTTGAATAGCAAGCAAAAGTACCACGACCGAACAATTCAATTCGGTTAACAAACTACTTCTAGAATGAACTACATCCATCAACCGGCATACCTTTCTTCTCGTAACTACGATCTGTCTTCGGTGTTGATATGATCTTTCTATCAAGAGAAGATCGGGAATTGCCGCTAGGCTTTTCTTTTAGCTCTCACTCATCCCGGGCGATTCTTATTATTCTTTGCCACTAAGGAGTAGTTGTGGCTTTTGACCAAGAGAACGAGCTAGACAGAAAAGGTACCACCGAAAGAAGGTCGACCTCACCCCCTTTGGTAAACCGAAGCAGAGAAAGAGGAAGAAGCAAAGCTAGGCCATTCGATTAGGGATGTTCTCACCTGTGCGTACTATCTTGCTTGAATAAGGAATCTAAAAAAGAACCTTATTCTTTTTCGCATCTCCCAAGTTCGAATGCTTTTATGCTGTTAAAAGAAATCGAATACCATTCGTGACCCAATTCAAAAACGGAGTGACTGAAGACCTCCTCCCCCTTTCCCGCCTATCCCTCCCGCAAGAGAGGACTCGTTCTGGCTTTAAAGAGCCTCTTTTTTAGCAGTCTCGCCCATAAGAGAAGAGAAGAGAAGAGAAGAGAAGATTGACCATCTCTTCTTCCAAGCTTCTTTCTGCTTCTTCTCGGCGTAACGAAAGAACTAGATGAGGAGAGGCCTCCGGTTTCAAATCCCTACCCTACGCCTTACGAGGGCGCCCTAGCCAGATTCACTCCCAAGGGTCAATCAAGCCTTTGAAACTAGTTCAAATAGTCGTCACAGTCTTCGTTCCTGCTTTCAACGAGACTTTCTTAGCTGCATCAGCTTGTAAAACTCTCTCTCCTTCACCAGGAAAGGGAGAGCGGACAAAGTACCAGACGATTTCTTTGGGTTGGGTAAGAAGAGCGTACGAGAAGAGTAAGCAGACGATGTCGATAGAAGACGATTCGTGGGATCTTCCTCAAAGTCAAAGAAAGAGAAAAATGAGCTAAAGAAGGTATGCCCAGCCCATGGAATTAGATGTCGAATGAGTACGATTTCGAGCATAAAGAGAGAAGAAAAAGGAACTATTTAGCAAGAATCTAGGTTTAGCAAGATAGCTGCCAGAAAGACTGAGCTTAGGTGCATAGCGCTTAAATAAGTGGTTGAAGAGTAGCTTTCCATCCCGACAATGACTACTTACTTTCCATTTTTGGGATTTCACTTAAAAGACTGGACTTCAAGCAGCAATGAGAGCAAAGGCAAGGAATTGATGCGCCAATAATCGAAGAATGGGGCAAGGCAAATTTCCAGACAATGGCAAGTGCTTGAGAAGGAGCTGTGAAAGAAGGGGCTGCTAGAGAAGAGGGAGCTCTTGAAGAAGAAGGGATTGCGGGGTGAACGGCATTCTTTTGTACTACTAAGACTAGCTGTACTAGAGTAGTTTAGTAGCGCCTTTTGAATCAAATAGGCGAACCCTTTCCGAAAGGCGAACAGCCCGCATTGCAAGCAAATAGATAGCCCCCGCCCGTTTGAGTCGTTGCGAGCCGGAAAGCGTACCGGCAGTTTGAGTCGCGAAAGGGCCGCTTGCTTAATCTTTATTTTATTATATTTATATATACAAAGAAGAAAATCATTTTTTTATCCAATTGTTCATTCCTGGGAAGAGGAAGAAGCAGATAGAGCAAAGGCCTCCTCTTTCCGTCCACTCTTCCCGAAGTGAGCGAATTGCATGTAGAGATCCGTAGGGGCTTATAGTTTAATTGGTTGAAACGTACCGCTCATAACGGTAATATTGTAGGTTCGAGCCCTACTAAGCCTACCACCCCCTTCTCTTCACCCGATACAAGAAGGCAGTCGAAGTCCCCTCCACTCTTCATTTTATGGGAAGACATCGCGTTCCTAGTCGATTTCCCTCATTGCACTGTCCCCTTAATGCTACGAAGTGAAGCAGGCATAGAGACCAACCATAGGGTATCTATCCTGTGATCTTTCATCAAACCCGGCTCGGTATCGGTAGTCTCAGTCTTTCCCTGCCTGCCCTGGTATGAGTTGAGAGTCTCAGAGGGAGTCTTGTCTTATTCTACTCTAGGCTCAGTCCACCCCCTGTGTTGTCTTATTTCAGGAGGGACTTGATTTTTAAGAAATCCCTTACTCTGTCTTTGGGCTAAAGCCTATAGTTCTCTCCTCACTAACGGAAGTATCTTAGTAAGTAGCATCAGCTCTTCCGGGGGGAAAGCCTAAGTCAGGAGTCTTCGCGGGCTATCCACAAGCATTAGTTCTCCCCCTGACCTGCCTCCCAACCTCAAGATCATCAGCGGACGACGCCTTCTTCCGAAAGTCCTCCCTCTTTGCTTTGCCCCAGCGAAAGAGACTGAAAAAGATCCGTATCCGATTCCTCGGGTCTTGCTGCGTCAGCTACCGTAGATAGGAGGCTTTAGCCTATAAAGAAAGCAGCTTAGTAGTCGGAAGGAAGCAAAGAAAAGTATGCCCTACATGTCAACAGGGTGGAAGTTCAAAGCATCGAAGATGAGTACATGGAAGCACCAATGAAGAAAGTCCAGAATGCAGATATAACCTTCTCGACAGAAGACATCTTGCTGGACAGGAAGAAGCATACATAAGCGGCCTCTTTATCTCACCGGTGACATCGGCCTGTCTATCTAGTATCTAGTACTAGGACTAGTAGAGTAGAGGCACTACTGGGCGGGGCTTCCTCGATCACAGCTTCTCGCTTAGCTAACTGCCAGACAAGGATGCAAATCAACTCCTTATATAGAAGAAGATCGACACATTCAATGAAGCAGCCAGTCCGGCAGACAAGTTTCTGATTCTAGGACTGGCGGATCCTCTATCTATTAGCATACCCGTACCGGCAGTTAGACTAGCACTCTCTCCCCAATCAATCGCAGTAACCGGCTGTCAGAGAGCTGACTGTCTACCTGATTCAGTCTACTGGCAGTGAGTACCAGACTATGAGATAGCCTGGCCAGTGCATCCAATCAGATACCAGGCAGGAAGCTTCTTGATTGTTTCCCCGTCTGCTTTCCTTAAGATCTACAGAATACGTTATAGATGAGCCTGCCAACCGTTCCACCGGAGCGGTTTGGTTTCAAGTCCCATCCGGAGTGTCGACAGAACCGTCATACACCACTGATGAAGGGGATGTAAAACACGCGGGATAACCCAGTTACCTATGGCAAATATCCTACGCTTCCCCCCACCCTCTATAGACTGACCTAGTCGGCCGAGGCTGGGCATAACCTCAGCAAACTCTGGACAAGGATGTCCGACTCTAACAGCTTCCTCAAATGCAGAACAACCTATCTGCGAGATGAGTTCGTTGTTAGGGTCAAAACAAGACCTCGTCCAAGGAAACCACAACGCGCCTAACCAATTAGCTTGTTGACGTCCACGGAACTGATTCCGAGACTCAGCAAGTTGAAACCAAGAATGGATTTCAAAGGGGAAGGCTCGGAAGACAGATTTAACTCCTTTCTTACGACGAGAGCCCTTCCATCGGATAGGCTTCATCTTAGATGGTGTGGCCTTCCAGGTCGGATCCCAAGTAATTCCTTGTAGCAAAGGAATACTAGAGATAGACGGAACATACATACCTTTGCAGTAATTCTTTGAATAAATCACAAGAATTCGCAGCATCGGTAGCCAAGGCCTTCACATTAGAAGGGGGAGTAGAGATAGAAGAGAAAGTTTTTTGCTATAGTAAAGAAAGATAAAACTTTACTACTATATCTGCTCGATCATCACGCCTACGGATCACCTTACGGTGAAACGGGGGAATGATCCTTGGGAGTCCCGTCCTCGAGAGATGGGAACAGATAGTTCGGTCAACCTCTGAGGGTGAGTAGAAGAAGAATAGTGCATCAAGCATGTTGATGCTTGTTTACAGTAAAGTGCAACATACAGCCACCCTGATCGACGGCCTAACTTTACTACCTGTTTAACCAGGTGATGAACACCAAGACAGATTTCTTTCGTTAACCCACCGGTGACCACCAAAGGAATCTTCAAAAGAAGACCCCTTAGTTTAGTTTAGTAGTTCGATCAAAGGTGAAGTCGAAGCTACTCGATCATTCAACAAGGACAGCAGGAATCTACGCTAGGATCCAACCTGCGCTACCAGCTTTCTTCTTATTCCATTTCTACTCAGCTTGAAAAGAAAAGCCGATAAGAGCTCTTATGTTCGAGAATTTCGAAAGAAGAGTGATTGACCTCTCACTCACTGCAAACTGTCTATCTCTCTTTTTCCCTCTAATCAAAGACAGTTCCATTCGATCTTAGCCGATCTCAGGTTGACCGTCTCTCCGGCCCCGTTTCGGTGCACTTATTGGAGAGCTCACTGGGCCTGTCGCTTTCTCCATCGAAAATGGACACTGTCAAGATTAGCGTACTGCAGGATTTATTCTCTTATCTATGTCATTTCAGGATGGATTTTCGTTGATCGGATCGAGCACATGGGGTGTGAACCCGAAGTCAATTCATTCTCTTTAGCTTCAGTCAATCTTCATCAAGACAGCTGACCGAGTCGAAACCTACTGCTCAAGTCTGACGAATGCCGTTCATGTGCTGGTAAAGTCGAGATCAATCAACTAGGATCAGATAGAGGTAGAATTAAGTGTTTTCCACTAGGCCAAATGCTATTAATCATAGCACAACTTTATTTTCTTATTTTGGCAATGCATAATCAACATCTGTCTATAAGATGTAGTTGGTTGGCCTGAGGTTCTTCACAGTGTATTTGTGGTACACCAACAGCACCTTCTGATGCATGCCCATAGCATAGCGAGTCTAAGAGTCATTGTTGACTGCCCATAAAACTAGCAATTGTCCTCCCTCTTAAGCAACACTTGGGGAATTTCGAACTTGCAACCTTGCTTTGATACCACATGTAGGATTAAGTGCTTATCAGGCCAAAAACTATAACTATTAGTCAAGTGCAATTTTATTTATTTATTATGGCAATTTGGTTGCACATAACCCTATGTTTATAATGTGTTGTGGGTGAGCTTAAGGGGCTTTGTAGTGCACAAATAGTGCACTAGCAAGTTGGATTGTCAAGTACCTTTGACACATGACCATACACGCAGAAAGTTCAATGGTGATTACTGACCTTCAATAAAACCAATAATTCTACATAGTAATTATTTCTTTTAACTGGTCAGATAATATTTCCTAAATTAAAACACAAATTTTGAAAGGAACTTAAAGCAAGCTTGATGCTGTTTTTTCTTATTTTTTTCCGTTTGAAAAATTCTAATTTTTGACAAAAAATTCATCGAAAATTCAAAAGAATACATATATATATATATATATATATATATATATATATATATATATATATGAAACGTATCTAGTGAAAGGAGTGTTTATTGTAAGATGTGAGAAGAATGAATTTTGACCATTGGATCTTACATGAATGGTTAAGATTAGAACATAAATGCATGTGACTTTTTTATATATAGGGGCATATCTAGTGAGAGGAGTTTTTATTATGAGAGGGTGGGAGGAGTAAATCTTGACTATACATAAATGGTCAAGATTAAAAGTTATTTAAAGGTTATGTGACCACTTAAAAGTCATATGCATTTATGTTCTAATCTTGACCATTCATGTAAGATCCAATGGTCAATATTCACTCCTCTCACCTCTTACAATAAACATTCATCTCATCGAGATACGCTTCATATATATATATATATATATATATATATAATTTTTGGCGTATAGATCCGATGGAAAGTATATGAAATTTTAAAAATAATTAATGAAACATTTTTGGGAAAGTTTCCAACAAAATGTCTACCATAAACTAAAAGCATGAGAAAATTTTTAAAATTGTAAATGCAACACTTAACACTCAAAATATAGAAGGCTTCTCCCTCCAACAAAAACCGGAGCTCAAACACATCGTCCCTGCTACTACTTAGACTCTCTCACCATCGTCGCTTGCTCCACTGCTACTCAAATTCCCTCATCATTGTTGATCACTCGACCGCTACTCAGAATCCTTCCAACCCTTATCTTCGTCCTCGCTCAGACCATCCATGAATCTTCATGTTTAACTGCTTGCTTTTGCCTTAACTTGTACTTAACACTAAGTTTCTATATTTATCAGATGAATCCAAACAATTTAATAGAATCATTGTAGTATTTCATTTATAAGAAATAATTGTATATGTCTCTTTTTTAACTTTTTCATGATTTTCGCTTCTCAGGTAATATCCTAGAAGAATATACTGATTTTCACTCATTGTGGAAGATCAATGTGAGCTTGAAAACATTATCTGGTTCTATCTCAGAGTTCATAAGTGATTTTCCTAGCATTTAGTTTTTAGATTTATCAAAGAATGGCTTCATTAGGGATACCTTTAGCTTTGTTTAGGTACTGCTATGAAACCAAGTTTTTTCTCTCTCTCATAACAATCTTGTTGGGTTTTAGCAAACAGAACAAGTCCTTAAGCATATTATACCTAGAATAAACCTCTCTCATATCACCATAACATCAATACTCAACATATAATGTCATCCAAAATCCACTAAGTTTAACAATAATAGTAGTCAAACTAATAAAAACTCATATTCATCATCCTCAACCCAATATCATAATAAGATGAAGAGAAAGAACATCATGAAATAGAAAATTTTAACCACTTTCATTAATCAAGTAATCAAACTAGAAAAAGTGGAAGACAACAGATCCATGAAGAAAACACCCCTACCTATACTCCTTTGTTGATGTTATATTTCTCTTCTTGTTCTTCCTTAGTTTTTCGTCTTCTTCTTCTTTATTTTCTCTCTTCTTTCTCTCTCTTATTTTTCGTTCTGCTCTCTTTCTCTATCTCTTTCTCTCTTTTATTTTTCCTTCTTTTTTTCTTTGTTTCTTTGTTCTTATCTTCTGCCGAGGGAAGATAAGGATAAAGATAAGGGCAAAATAGTTAGTGTGAGAAATTTATCTCTTAAGGATACTTTAATCTTCCAATAATGAGTTTTCTAATTTCTATAAGTGTTATATAAAATTCTAGGACTTTATTTAGTTCCGATACTCATCCGCTAATAATTATTCATATACACCATTAGCAACCACTAAGCCCTATTACTCATCTTTAAGTTAAGTTACACTTAAGGAATTAAACTAATAAGCTTACAGGTATCTATCATAACCTGTAACTATTCCCAAAATAATCTTCATCCTCTATTTGACATCTTTACAAAACCTCAAAATTTTTCAAGCTATTTTCCTATTTAATTTGGCCTTTAAAGACTCATCATATGTTATTAAAAATGTCAAACTAATTCAGTTGATTCTTCAAAATTTATCACAACTCATTCTAATTAGTTGTGGCTTAGAAATAAATTTTTCATATTTATTTCTAACATCTAAGCAATTTATTCTAGTTTCTAAGCTAATATGAGCTATTTTTTACATCCAATGTTATAGCATTATAGTTAAACTAATTCACAAAATCACCAAAATTAATAATTAATTAGTACAAATATTAATGAGCTTCTATATCAATTAGTAAGACTAATAGGTTAATAAGGGAAGATGTTACAAAGGTCAGGTACACACCTCTAATCCTGACTCTGAACATTGGCGAAGTCTATGGAAAATGTTAAATTGCTACTCCCATCTCCATCATGGTCAATAACAAAAAGCAAGTCGCTATGAATCAAAATTAACCCATGAACCAAGGTCCATGATAAGATGGAGTGGAGGCCTCAATAACCAACCAAAATGAAACCCCTCGTTTACCACTGCAAAAACCTAGAACACAGCCCTAAAATCCGACCAATCACCCAACATTACAAAACATGGAAGTATAACATCCCAAAATTACTATTATATGTATACCTAGATTATACATAAGTAATTAGGATTAGGCATGTCACAACTAAACTATTTTCATTCTTTGATAATAGACTATATTAATTATATTGATTGCTTGAGCATTGTGAGGGAAAGATAATATTTACATGAATAATCTACATCTGAAAAGTTTATTATATACTAACATTAATAGTCTATACAATCTAAAACATTAATGTTCAAATAATACAAACTAAACCTTCAAATGCACAAGTATATACAAACTATATACAATCCATTGCATGATTATAAGTACAAAGCAATTGTCAAAATAACAGATAATTCTACACTACTTCATCATCTTCACTTCTACTCTGTCGGTTGATAAGCCTATATTTTATAGTCTTATACCAAATAAATTGTGGTGATTTGTCATGTTTATTAATGAATTTTATATGGATCCTTATCATTGTCTTTATTTTTGTAGATTGAATAGGATTTATAGAATTTGGAGTGAAAGTAGGAAAAGATATTGCATTTCTAAGCATGTTCTTTATAAGGAGGAAAAGCACAAATTTCTCTCTGATGTCCTAGCGCTTGAGCGCTGGGAGTGGAGTGCCCAAGCGCTCAGAACGTATGCAGCAACATTGTTTCAGTGTTTCAGTGCTTGAGCGCTAGTGAAGCAGCGCCTAAGCGCGCAACGCGTTACACAGCATGTATCTGGATTAGTGGCTCAGCGTTTAAGCGCCCATAAGGTAACAGAGCACGTTATTTTTTATAAATAGAAGAGTTACGCAACAATTCAAACATAAAGCATAAAATCCCTAATTCTAATAGAGCACTTTCGTGGCAGTAGGCTTTGGAGGACAACTATGAAAGGAGGATTCAATTCTTGAAGGCTTGAAGATCATAATCACTATAAAAGAGGTTTTGATTTCTCTTCCCCTCATAATCACTATATGAGGGATCTTGTTTTCCTAATTATTTGGGTTTGATCTCGAATTTGATGAAGGTAATTTCTTTAAGGGTTTATTATATTACTTGCATTCTTTTCAGAACTTGATCATTTTTGGCATGCATTAATTCATTGTTTGACCGGTGACCATCCGCATCCAATGAGTGGACCTATAAGATAAACCCAGGATTAGATTGGCGAATGACTGAACATCAATTTATCCTACCAATGGAATTAATGATTATATTAGTTCATCCCTTGAATTGGGCTTAATGCATTCCTAATTAATTCAACTAAATGACTAAATAGGTAATTTAATTTATGAATAAAATATTAATTGTTTCATTTATGACCATTGGGATTCAATAGTAATTAAGAGAATATTGACAAAAGAATTACCTTACATCATAAATGAGTGAAAATATGATTAATTAGATTCAAGTGAACCTTGCGTCCTAGTCTCTCTCTGATTGATTATCTTTACATTATTTGATTGTTCATTGTTTTTCTTTATTTGTTTTCTGATTTTAAATTGAATTTCTCTTCACTTCTGATTGTTTAAATAACAAAGAGTTTTACAAATCTAGTAATTACCGTTTATTTCTCGTGGGATCGACAATTGGGACTCAAGTCCTATATTACTTTGTGATAGAGTGCACTTACTCTTAGTGTATTTTATGTGTATCATTGGTAAATCACTTGCTAGAATTACCATGGAAAGAAAAAGGGGTGAAAATTCTAAAAATTCTCAATAGTTCTAACATATAAGTGACATGATCACAATAATTTCAGCTGCTTCGGGGAAAATTAAATTAATTCTTATAATTTCATATAGAAAGGTAGCTGAAGCCAAAATATTTCATCTCTCTTCCTTAGTAATCGATTATCACCCACATATGTTCTTATTTTATAACTTGATAATCAATTATTTGATAATCAATTATCACTATTTAGTAATGACATTCTGTAAGTTCATAAACGATTATCACCCCTGGATAATTGATTACGCACGGACATAGCATTATAGAAGTTGATAATCAATTACCACTCATTGGATAATCGATTATCTCTCATAATATGATATTCTGGAAAACAATAATCGATTACCACATACTGATAATCGATTATCACTCACTATCATGACATTCTGGAAAACAATAATCTATTATCTCATATTAATAATCGATTATCTGGTGCAATTTCATACTAGAATCAGTGCTAAATCATACTAACTTCCATTTATTTCTATTCCTTCCATTAAGATATCATCAAAACCTCATATATATGTATATATACACTCATTCCAACACCCATGAAGTTTGACAATAAGAATCAATGCATATTATTCCATATGTCATCAATCTCGTACATGCAATACATCATAACAAAGTCATAAGAAATTTATCAACTAACACTTCCTTGCAAAGTTTGAAGAGCTAGAAAAGAAAGAGATAAAGGTAATAATTATTTGAAGCTGCAAGGGCACGTTGTCGTAGACGAGCAAAATGAGGATGTGGACATACGACTAACTGATGAAGAGATTATGATGTACATTAGCATGAAAATTCAAGTCAATCGATGAAGAGACAACAAAAAATAAAGACGCATGCAGCATATGTCATGTGAGACCTACTACATTTTGATTCATTTGAGGGTAACCAACAAGGGATTTTGGGAGGTTTGCTCAACACATGGAACTCTTTTTAGTGATGGTTGTGAAAATTATTTTCTTTCTTTATCTCATTTCTACTATTGTGTTAACCACACCACTTAAGCTATTTCTCAAATCTAAATGGCAGTTTTACTTGCTTATTATTGCTATTCCATTATACTGTTTTTGTAAGGAGTATGTTCATGTTCACATCTCAGTGTTCTATGCTCTTGATATTTTACAATTTTTGTATCCATTTTTAGGAGGACTATGTCAACAGAAAAGAAGTTGGGAGACTGTACTATATGTTCTCAAATTTTACGTTGACTGCCTCAAGCAATGGGTCATGCTGAAGAACACACGCCCAATCGGCAAACGAACGACATTAACTATTGACGTAGACGATGATGAATAATTGTTAACTGTAACTTTAAAGACTAAGATTCCAACTTTGACTTCTCCTCCATGGGATAAACTTAGTTATGTAGTAATAAGCAAGTGCACTTGATGCTTGATGGTTGATGCCTTTGAGCTCCTATTGTTTCTTCTTGTAAAAATGAATGTTTTTGCATGTGGTTGGACCTAGGATGACGTGATAAGAACTAGGAAGTCGTTCTAACATAATCTATTTAATTGTTGCCACATTCAAAAGATGTTTTGAACTAATTAGCTGCTCTATAACTATCATTTGATATACCCAAGTTTAATTGTGAAGAAAAATATAACCTAAGTTAAATGATCCCTGCGTGTGTGATTGTTGCTTAGATGAACTTATTTTTCTCATCTTAATATTTCCATATAGTTAAATCAAATGAGAGTATCAGATTCCTTGATTGATAAAGATTAGCTACTTAAGCGTCCCTTTATCTAACTACAAGTTAAGGAAAGATTGGGGCAGTAGAAGGCATCCTTAGTTATTCATAGTGGTCGGCTCTATCTCCTACGCTTCAGTTCCCACTCCTGATTATCAGTCCTGGTGATATCATTTACTTACAAGGAAGAGGCATGTAGGAAGCTCTTTGGTCCCACTCCGAAGTTAGTGCCAAGTTATGGAGAAAGTCAAGATAGAGATGGAAGCTAGAAAGAGATAGCACATCTACAGAATAAGAGGAAGTGAGATATTTACATACTTAAAAATAGTGATCGAAGGAGGCAATAATTCTACGTGTAAACTAGGATTAAACGGTTAAGAAACTTTCTGCATATTGGGCTATCTATTGACATTACACTACAAAAGATAAATATGCAAATTTGCATAGCAAACATACTGTGAATAGAGCATAAAAATACATGCATTAACGTGCAAAGATGTTAGAAATTTTAACGTAACTAATGTTGATTTTTAATAAAATCTTTAAACATGTAATATTCCAAATAGTAGTGTTTTTTTTTAAAAATTTTATATATAAAGTTTTAAAAGATGGCAGGTTGCCACATTCTAAAATCAACCATTACCACAAATCTCCCATCCTAAATTGATACTTCTAGATAATTATATTCTACTAGTGAGCCTATCTTCAATATCATTTAAAATAGTACAAATCAAATATATATATATATATATATATATATATATATATATATATATATATATATATATATATATATATATATATATATATATATATATATATATTGCAAGAAAAAAAGGTTTCTGAAAAATACATTACTTTCATATATGGGTATGTAGCTCTATGTACATAAAAAATTGAGGAAAGAGTAAATATAATTAGAGAATAAAAGTTATGCATATGTAATTATGTAAAGTGATGTGTGTATTGACAAAGATGATAAAAGCGAATTGCATTAATTAAGTTGGCTGAGTTTGAAACATGCCAGGATAATTGTTCTATAAGTATTTTTATAAGCATTTGTTGAGCTTAAGGGCATATCCTGATCCTGAAATAGGATAACCACCTTTAACCTTAATAAGCATTTGTTGAGCTTAAGGGCATATCTTGATCCTGAAATAGGACAACTATCTTTAACCTTAAGGGCATATCTTGATCCTGAAATAGGACAACTACCTTTAACCTTAAAGTTTTATTCTTGAAAAAAAATTGCTAACAAATGCCTGTGCCTTTTAGGGCAATTGCTAAGTATTCAAAATACAACTCTTATATTCTTATATCAAACAGTGCATATACCCTTTTTCATATCCTATCTAATATCATTCATTATACATACTTTTTTCTATCATTTTCTCTTACTCAATCACATCCCTTAAAAAAGATGTGAATAGTACTTACACCCTTTTTTAGGGGTGTAAGATGATCATTTTTCTTCAAAATATGAATATTTTTACGAAAAGTAGAATATTTAATACATGGAGAATTGAAAAGGTTCTATTTTTTATACAAAACTTTTTATTTTGAATTCCTTAACAAGTTATCTGTGGGCACTTTTTTTATAAAAAAGGTGATGTGTATGTGAATAATGTAACATCCCAAATTTAATAATGACAGTATAATTTGTATTATACCACTGAAATTAGATTTAGGCATACTACTACATATTAAACATTTCTAATATAACCAAACAATATTATAAAAGAAAATATGAGTCACGAACTAACAAATATATATATATATACATAACATCGGTATTTTTCATAAATACAGGTTATATACAAAGCTTTCAAATTACGCCTCTCTAGGCACAATGATACATGATTTTCAAAAGAACTTAAAATAACACTTTTCTAAATCTTCAGCTCTTGCTTTGTCATCATTTTCCGTAAGCCTTCTTTCCTGAAATCATTATGAAAACACACACAAGAGGGTGAGAATCACGCATTCTCAGTACTCAAAATCATAAATCATGCCATCACAATGATTTTAGCTATTTCGGGGAAAAACACACTTATAAACTCAAGCCACACACACACACACACATATATATAAACTAGAAAGGTGTCAAAAGCCAAAACTAAGTCTTTTCTCTTCCTAAAATAGATTCTAAGCTTTGAGTAAGTATTGGAACCCAGTTCCAGACATTTCACCGGGTGTGAGGGAATGAACACTACAAGAAATTCATGATTTAGCGACAGAATTTTGCGAGGAAAAATTTCCCTCACAATTCCCTCGCTAATTAGCAAGGGAATTGCGAGGGATTAGCGAAGGAAAACTGATCTCTCGCTAAATTTCAAAAACAAATTTAAGGGAAAAACAACTAGTGAGTAGTGAAGGATAATTTCCCTCACTAAAATTAGTGAGGGACTTGCGAGTGATAGTTTTCCTCGCTAGAATTGCGAGGGATAATTTCCCTCGCTACCCTTTAAAAACATAGTCTGTATTTTTTTACCTTCCCACTTTTTTTATGCCTTCCCACCTATTTTTATTTCCCCACAACACCAAAACCACCCCTCCACTTGAAACACTCTGCAAACACCCACCTACGATTCTCACTCTCTCTGTGACTCATTCTCCCTCTCCCTCTCAGAGCTCAGCGGCTCACTCATCGAACTCTCCCTCTCCTTCTCAGTGGCTCAATGCTCACTGCCTCTCCCCCACACTCTGTGATCTACGCTCATTGCACCGCTCATCCTACAGGCCATATGGTGCACCAGTCCGTCGTCTCAGCTGTCATAATCGAACCTATCTCAGTCTCACTCATGCCGTCTTCGTGGCTGATGAGAATTGTATTGTTGCAAACCCAAGTGTAATTTGTCTTAAGTAATAAATTCTCCGGAATCCGAGGTAGATCCACAAGGAATTGATGAAGAAAAAATTCTTTGAGGTAAGGAAAGGATTCATCACAACAACAAAAGGTGATAAAACTTATTCACAATTAAAAAATATTTATTTGGGCTAGTAGATCCACTCTTTGTAAGTAAATTAAGGACAAGATTAATTCTTTTTATAACTCAATTAGAATTCACGCATAACGGAGGTTTCAATTGCAAAATGCAGCATTCAAAGTTCATTTAAGATTATATATGTAGTTATATTATGGTTCTTTTAATTATCCGCTAACACCAACACTTGTAAATGGGTTCAAGCATTTATTGTGTCAATCTCTTGTCTACAACAAATCAAGATCTCCACTTTACAAAGAGGGTTAATAACACCAACACTTGTAAATGGGTTCAAGCATTCATTGTGCTAATCTCTTATTTACAAGAAATCAAGAACTCTACTTTACAAGGAGGGTTTTTAAATTAATTGGAAACAAAATACAACACATATAATGATCACTTGATAATATATTATTCAAGCACAAGAAAGATATTTAATCTAACTTTATTTCAATACTAAAAGCTTCACCCTTTTACCCAAGCAAAATGAGAATTAGTTACTCATGAACAAAAAGAAAGAAAAAGAGAAGAAGAAGTTGAACATAACTTCTATTTAGAAATAAAAGAAAACTACAACAAGGGAAACAAATAATACAAGAACAAAATCTTGATCTCTAAACCAAGATGATTCTAATAAGCAACCAATGGTGCCTTTTGTAGAGCATGAAGGGTACAAAATGACAAGGGAGTTGTTTAATGAGTGGGTGGATGAAAATTATTGCCATGCTTGTCTCCCCACTTAACCAATTCAGCAATCTTCACACAACTATAACTCTGTCATAACGTCACCTATTGTGTAAGTGGTCTTCATAAAAGTTGAAGGGTTTTGTCTCAAATTTCCAATGCCACTATTTCAGCCCAATCTGATTCCTACATCCTAAGATATGGTCCAATCTTTGCATACTATTTGGGTTCCAGTAACAACACCTCTGTTCTGACTTCTAGGCCCAATATGACCTACTAGACATTCGATCCAGCTCTTGTGTACTCATGAAAGTGTTAGATTTGGGTCTTAGCATTCATTTAGACTTAGTTTGGTGTCAATTGAACTCTTATAGCTCAAGAAATGGGCTAATGAATGTGCAGAGGTCAAGCTATCAGGATCATCACTCTAGTTCTTGCTTCAACTCTAATTTAAATTATCCAAACGTGGGATTCAGCTCTTGAGGTCTTCATAAAAGTTGTAAAGAATTATCTTAGTTTTTCTACAAGACCAGAATCACATCAATACATCAATCAAATATTTGAACTCAATTTATAGTCAATTTATTGAACGTTACCAAATAGACAAATTAAGGTCAATTAATGTAATAATTCCTTTAATGATCCAATTAGGCCCAATATCATAAAATGTGACAAAATCATCTTAATTAAGCCTGATTGAACCTTAAGAAGCCTAGTGAGATGATTATTAAATGGATAAAATATATTGCTATCAAATTCCCTCACACTTAATTTTTGCACTCCTGAGAAAAATACATAAGACCAAAACTAGGGAATAAGGAAAAACAACAAAAACTCAAGCTAAAAACTCTAAAAGACTTAATTTTCAATGATATTCAAGAATGCATAAGTTTATAAGAGCAACCAAAGATTCAAGGGACTAAAACATTTATGAGGTAACATTTCTTCACATCCCAAACCAACACGCAAGGAAACTTCAATTGAAAAGCATGAGTCAAGAATGATAGATCCTCACAAGATTCACTCTCAATCCCTCACATGTTTGAAAGGTAGGTATTTCACTCAATTAAACCCATGAAAAATTGTACTACCATAAGCTTACTTATCTTCTACTTTTTCACTACTCAAAACACACGCACATATAAATCAAGAGGACTTTATTTAAGGTTATAATGGGATCAAGGTAAAGGAGGGGGATAATATGGATATGACAGGTTAAATACCAAAGAGAATAAAAGAGCATTAGAGTTGAGTTCAAATAACAAACACAAAAGTTCATCCCAACTCTACTTAATGCAAATTTCATTTACATATTATTTTCGCTTCCTATTTTTATCTTGTTGACCTTTATTTACACTTTTTTTTTTTTTTAACATGGCTACTCTTTCCTTTTTCATCAACGTTTTTACACACACACCCACACTTATTCAAGAATTCATCCAATGTCAATGCTCTCTTATTCCCTAAGGTTGGGTAAGAACATGTTTTTTTTTAAGGTATGTAATGAGCTAAAAATAAGGAATTATCAAATAAGCTCAAAGGGGCTAAGCAAGGGAAAATATACAAAGTTGGTTATTTGGTTAAAGTAGTTATTTCAAGAAAAATACCCCAATCATGTTTATGTATGCATGTGAAAATGTAGTCTCAAATAGAGTCAAAGCAAGTTCTAGAGTAACAATTTCATGAGTAAAAATCACACAAGAAAGAAGAAAATGATATAAATGTTTAATTCATTCATCAATAAGCTCAAAATCTCACAAGGCATATATCTATCATTCTTAATCCACCAATTCAACATCCACAACTAAACATGTGAAATTTAAGAAAAAAAATAATTTATTCAATCATGCTATGATCCCTGAATTTCAATTGCTTCAAAGGATGTGAGAATGCTTTCACTTGAATCTTTCAAAAGAAATCAAACAATAATACTTCGTTACTTCCACAAATCAACACAAAATAGTTACCTCTCCAATTTAGATGCATCTCAAGAGTAAAATTACTTTAAGAGTAAAATTTACTCATTACTCTACCATACTTAAGATATGTCTCAAGAGTAAAATTACTTCCCCTTCAACCAAATCACAGCATTGTCTTCAATGTTAAAATATAGATGAATAAATAATATAAGATATTACCTGTTGTAGCTATTATGAAAAAGAGAAATCTGACACAAATTTAAACAGAAACAAAGTACGATAAATAAAATCAAAGTTAAAGGTAAGTTATAGATGAAGTGCCAGATCAAATTTGCGTTCCTTGCTGCTTCCTTCTGACCAATCTATCTGAGCTATTACTAGATCAAGTTCATAAACAAAAGCTTGTAATTTACTAATTAACTCATCGACAGTGAAAGCAGAGACAAGGATCTGCTTGTCGGAATGTGTGATAAAGTTCTGTTCCACGGCATGGTCAAGAAAAGATAACAAACCATCAAAGAAATTATTAACATTCAACAAACCTATAAGTTTATGGTAGATGTTCAATTGGGCCCAAGAGATAATTTGAAAAACTTTCTGTCAAAGTATCATAGCCACCTAGTAGGGCAATGAATGCATCAGAATTGTCAAGCATTTTAGCCATTCGTCCATACATAGTTGATACTCATAGTTCCTCCCTAATTATCTTTCTAGTAATGTTTTTTTGAGTTAAAGCTCTAGGAATGATACCTAAAACTTGACCTCCTCTTAAATGTGAAGAAATTGATACAACCCTCATTAACTTAATCCTACCTCCCCCATATACTACATGAATTTTCCTCGCAGCAAGTGTTCAACAAAGAGTGCTTGTTGCGTTTACAAACTCTGTACTCTTCCCAAAACTTGATCCACAAAATACACAAATATTTGTAAATCAACGAACAGAAGCTCCCTCCATTTCTACACTCACCCTCCCTTTGAATGATTATGAGTTGGATGAAAATGAAGAAAATTAAGTGTTTAAATAGGGAAAAGAATGGAAAATGTAATGATAGCACCTATATGGATAAGTTAGCTGTTGTAAGAAAAGTTTGAAATTAAGAAACACATATTTTTTCTTCTTTTTTTATTTTTTTATTTTTATTATTTTATTATTTTATTATTTTATTTTTTATTTCTTTGAAAGAAAATAAGAGTTGGAACCAGTCCAAAATTGGAGGCTAGGCTCTCACACCCGTTTATTCAACAAAAATGACATATCTTTATACTATGTGTCACCAGTACAGTTGTCATGACGTATCTTTATACTGTACGTCATGAGTGTAGTTCATCCTCACAAGGCATGGCTTCAGATCTCTGCCTAGGCTAGAATTACACCCTAGGAAGTCGTGTACTTGTTAGAGCACATAATCTAGCATTCGTGAGTGCTCGACACCCTCGGCATGACTTGGCACATCAAAGCTCATACAGTTATGTACAAGATAATGCACAATAGTTGTTTACGTTCATAACAAAGATGGGACTCCTCTTTTGGTCCAACAGCGCTATAGAGCCTAGGTTCCAAGAACTGGGAATGTAGCACGTGGCTCTCTACAGAGCATGACACACGAACCTTATTTACAGACTGGCATGTGAAGCTCTCCTCCTGAGTCTATGACAGGATAGGCATCTGCTTAGGGCTCTTGATCTAATTAAAGACCAAGTACAACCGAAGTCTCACCCTCCCTTTTTTTTAGATGAACAAGATAATAACATACATGTTGTTGTGATTGTGGCTTACATCTTCCTCTAATTTTACGTCTAGTAACGGCTTAAACGCCTTCTATGAGTCGAGGATAAGTTTCGCATCCTATTTTCTTATAAATTGGCAAATAGGGTATTTTGAGTCAGATTCCCAAGATTATAACGCTTATGTTCATCCCTGAAGAGATTCCACAAATTAAGAAGTTCACGATGCACAACTCTATAAGAATGCGTCTCAAGAGTCAATAAGATATCATCTAATGACTCTTTACTCAGTCCATTCTTAATAAAGTATATTTTATCTTTTCGATTTGTGAAAACCATCCCCAAAGAACGACATCGCTTGTTACAATTCCATCACACACATTTGTGACAAACTTTCATTCTTTTTGCTCTTCTCCTTTTAGAATACGAACTTTTACCGAGACCTGGTATGTATGAGGCAAATGAATTTGAGGATTCACCTGCTAAACAGACTTTTGCTTCGATTATCCAGTATATATCTTCTGGGATGCCCTTTATACATTAACAGTCTCAATCTTTCACACTTAACTTTATAGATTTTTGTTAGATCATTTTGAGGAAGAGAATGAAAATGTTTTCTTAAATTTGAGAAAATTACATCCATTTTAAAGAAGACCGAATCAGTTATTATGGAAAACTAAAAAATAAACTAAATTGAGAGCCATGGAGTACTATTATCCGTCACTTAACTGGTATCACAAAGAACTGCAAAAAGAAAATAACAAAATTCAAATAAATTCTTCTCATAACAAGGATTTGAAAAGGAGATGGATTCTACCTTAACAACTTGGGTTTTGGTTTGAGTCTTTATCCATTGATGTTAAACACATTACCATTCTTAGCGTTCTCAATGTCTATGGCCCCATGAGGATACACATGTTTGACAACATAAGGGCCACTCCACCTAGATTTCAATTTTTCAGGGAATATGTGAAGACAAGAATTATAAAGTAAAACTTTTTGATCAATTTCAAAAGATTTCCTCAAAATTAATTTGTCATGAAAAGTTTTTATTCTGGCTTTATAAATCTTTGAGTTTTCATATACATCATTTCTCAATTCCTCAAATTCATTTAATTGTAATTTGCGTAACTTGTAAGCATCATCAAGGTTTAGGTTGAAAGCTTTAATGGCCCAAAATGCTTTATGCTCAAGTTCTACAAGTAAGTGACAAAGTTTTTCATAGACTAACTGATAGGGTGATATGCCTAAAAATGTTTTGAAAGCAGTACGGTAAGTCCAAAGTGTATCGTTTAGTCTTAAAGACTAATCTTTACGATTTGAGTTAACCATTTTTTCTAAAATTTGTTTAATCTCCTTATTTGTTAATTCTACTTGCTCACTTGTTTGAAGGTGATAAGGGGTGGCAATGTTGTGTGTAATGCCATATTTCTTCATTAAGGATTCAAATGGTTTATTACAAAAAAGTATTCCCCCATCATTGATGATAGCTCGAGGGATTCCAAATCGACTCAAGACATTTTCTTTTAAAAATTTAAGAAAGGTTTTATGATCATTGTGTCAACATGAAATCGGCTTAATCCATTTTGAGACATAATCAACTGCAATCAAAATATACACAAATCCAAATGATGATGGAAATAGACCCATGAAATCAATTCCTCAACAATAAAAAATTTCAATGACAAGGATAGGGTTCAGAGGCATCATGTCTCGTTTAGAAATAGAACCTAATTTTTGATAATTTTCACAACTTTTGCAAAATATATAGCTGTCCTTAAATAAAGTAGGCCAATAAAATCCACACTGCAATATTTTCATAAGTGTTTTCTTTGAAGAATAGTGACCTTTGTATGCTTCTGAGTGATAAAATTTAATGATATTACCTACCTCACTGTCGGGCACACATCTCCGAATGATTTGATTAGGACAATATTTGAATAAATAAGGGTCATCCCAATAACAAATTTTTACCTTAGTCAAAAATTTCCTTCTGTCATTGTGTGTCCATTGAGGTGGCATCTTTCCGGTTACAAGAAAATTGACTATGTTAGCAAACTAATGCATGGAATTGATAGAGAAATAAAAATTCATCAGAAAAAGAATCACTGATAGGTGTTATATCAAAAGGTGAGTACGTTGTAAGTCTGGACAAATGATCTGCAATAATATTTTCGGCTCATTTCTTATATTTTATTGTGATGCTGAATTCTTGAAGCAACAAGATCCACCGTATCAACCTAGGTTTGGCGTGCTGCTTAGACATTAAATATCTAACAGCAGCATGATCAGTGAAAACAACAGTAGAAGACCAAATTAAATAACCCCAAAATTTGTCCAATGCAAAAATTACGGTAATTAGTTCTTTTTCAGTAGTGGTGTAATTCATTTGTACACTATTTAAAGTTCGACATGCGTAATAAATTATATGAGGCTTACTTTCCTTTCTTTTGCCTAAAACAACGCCAACAGCAAAATTATTAGCATCACACATTAACTCAAAAGTCAAAGACCAGTCAAGGGGTTGCATGATAGGGGCAGATGTCAGAAGACCAATTAATTTTTCAAAAGATTTTTGACATTCTTGAGTCCAATCAAATAGTGCATCTTTTATTAGAAGATTACATAATGGTCTAGATATGGCACTAAAGTCCTTAATAAATCTTCTGTAAAATCTTGCATGTCCTAAAAATGAATGAACTTTCCTAACTGTTTTTGGTGAAGGCAAATAGACAATTAATTCAACTTTGACCTTATCAAATTCAATTCCTTTAGAAAATATTACATGACCTAACACTATTCCTGAAGTAACTATGTAATGACATTTTTTTCCAGTTTAACACAAGTCTTATTTTCGCATCTTTTAAGAACTTTTTCCAAATTATCAAGACAAATTTCAAATGAATTTTCATAAACTGTCAAGTCATCCATGAAAACCTCTAAATAATGCTCAACCATGTTACTAAAAATATTTAACATGCATCTTTAGAATGTTGTTGGAGCATTACAAAGGCCAAAATGCATTCTTCTATATGCAAAAGTACCAAAGGGACATGTAAATATGGTCTTTTCTTGATCCTCTAATGCAATGGGTATTTGATAATAGCCGAAATAACTATCAAGAAAATAGTAGTGGGGATGTCCTACTGCCTTTTCCAAAATTTGATCAAGAAATGGTAAGGGGAAATAATCTTTCCTAGTGACAGCATTTAATTTTCTAAAATCAATACACATACGCCAACTAGATAAGACTCGCGTAGGTATTAATTCATCTTTTCCATTTTCAACCACTATTATTCCAGATTTTTTAGGAACAACTTGTGTAGGGCTTACCCACTAGCTATCAAAGATAAGATAGATAATTCCAACATCAAGTAATTTGATAACTTCAGCTCCTACTACCTCTTTCATGTGTGGATTTAATTTTCTTTGAGGTTGTTGAGATGTTTTAACATTATCCTCTAAATGTATTTTATGTGTACAAATTAATGGATTAATGTTTTTTATGTCATTTAATGTCTATCCAATTGCACTTTTATGTCTTTTAAGTACTTCTATCAACATACTTTCTTGTTCTCTGGTAAGGGTCAAAGAAATTACCACTGGAAAGCTTTGTTCTTTTCCCAAAAATGTGTACTTCAACCCAGCAGGTAATGGCTTTAGTTCTAGTGTAGGTACTTCTTCATGGGTATTATCATTCATGGGTTTTAACTCTACGAATCTCGACTTCCATCTTTTGTATTCTATTACCTGTGTACAATCAAGCAAAGAGCATATTTCAGAAATATAATCATCTAATTGCATACCTGAGTCAAATGAATTGATTAAACAAATTTCTAATGAGTCAGAAAAACTCTTGGTTTGAATATGATCATCTATAATAGCCTTAATCCCTTCAACTTCCTCCTTTTCATCATGGACTTCATGTGGTTGCTTGCACATGTTGAAAACATTGAGCTCTAGTGTCATATTTCCAAATATTAGCTTCATCACGTCATTTCTACAATTTATTGAAGCATTAGATATTGCTAAAAATGGGCGACCTAAAATAACAAGAATTGACTTGCAACTATTAATCATAGGTTCAGTTTCCAAGACAATAAAATCTACAGGATATATGAATTTATCAACTTGTACTAACACATCTTCCACTATTTCTCTTGGAATTTTAACTGATCTATCAACAAGTAGAAGAGTTATAGAAGTTGGTTTTAACTCACGCAAGTTGAGTTACTGATAAACTGAATATGAAAGCAAATTAACACTAGCACCAAGATCAAGTAAAGCTTGTTCAATTTTATGTTCTCCAATAATGCATGAAACTGTAGGACAACTAGGGCCTTTATATTTCAAGGCATTATTATTCTGAAGAATAGAGCTTACCTGTTCAGCCAAAAAGGCTTTCTTTTTCACATTTAGTTTCCTTTTAACATTGCATAAGTCCTTCAAAAATTTGGTATAAGAAGGAACCTACTTGATAGCATCTAACAGAGGAATATTGACCTTCACTTATTTAAAAATTTTAAAAATTTCAGTGTTGTGGTTCAATTTCCTTGAATTGTTTAATGCTTGAGGAAATGAAGGTGAAGGTGAGAATTTAGTCTCCTTTTGGCCAGGTGGCTTATCGACCCCTTCCTTATCTTGGGAGGTTAATTCATCATCTCTCTCATAAGGTTCAGGAATTTGTTTTTCAACAATCTTTCCATTCCTAAGAGTTATCACTGACTCAACTTAATCCATTTGTTGGTTTTCTGAACTACCTTCATTTAGACTGTATTGACCCTTGGGATTCGATTGAGGTTGAGAAGGAAATTTTCCTTTCTCATGAATGGTGAGTGCAAAAGCAAATTTAGCAAGAGTGTCTTTTATATCAATCATGACTTGAATGTTTTGGTTATTAATGGACTCTTGTTTTTTTAAGAATGCATGCAATGTTCCTTTAAGATTTTTCCTATATGGTGGGACATAAAGTGCATATCCTTGAGAATTTTGAGAGTCCAGTTGTGCTTGAGGAGGTGGTTGTTGCATAAATTGTATCTAATTATTAGTCCTCCAACTGAAGTTCGGGTGATTTCTCTATCCTGAATTGTATGAATTTGAAAAAGAAAAGATGAATGATTTTTTAAAATTGTTTATTGCATTTACTTGCTCATGCACAACTTCTTTAAAAATAAAAATTTTTAGACATTCATTTGTTGAGTGTCCTAATTCATCACAAATGCCACAAATTTCTTCATTTTACACAGATTTGATTTCTTTTGCTTTCCATGATTCCATGGCTTCAATCTTTCTAACCAAACTGGCAAACTTAGCATTTAGATTTTCTTCTTGACTAAAGTGATATTTTCCTTTACTAGCACTTGCAAGGTTAGATCTAATTAAATTTTCAGAAGGATTAGTATCATGTCAAGATTGAGAATTCTTAGCTAAATGGTCTAAATATTCTAAAGCTTCTTCAAGTTCTTTATCAAGAAACTTGCCATTGCACATTGTTTCCACGAATTGTTTGGTTTCGAGTGTTAACCCTTCATAAAAAAAACTTATAGTGCGTCATTTTTGAAAACCATGATATAGGCAAGAATCTAACAAATCTTTAAAACATTCCCAACTTTGAAAATATGCTTCATTTGAATTTTGGAAAAAAATTTAGATTTGTCTTTTCAAAGCATTAGTTTTATGTGTTGAAAAAAATTTCTTTAAAAACTCACTTTACATTTCTTGTCATGTGCCATTTGATCTTGGTTCAAAGCGTTAAGCCAAGTTTTTACTTTATCTTTCAAAGAAAAAGGAAACAATTTAAGTTTAACAATCTCTTTAGTGTAATTTTGATCAATGAAAGTAATACATACTTCCTTAAATTCTTTTAGATGTAAATATAAGCTTTTAGATTCTAAACCATGAAAATTAGGAAGTAATGAAATCGTACTTGGTTTAAATCTAAAATTGTTAGCATTGAGTGAAAAAATAAAACATAATGGACTAGAATTTCGAGATAGTTACAAATATTCGCGCATGGTTCGCAACGGTTGATTTTCATGTTCATCATGTACACTTTCATTTTCAGCTATTGTGTTTAATGTGTGTAATTGTGATTCAAACAGATCAACATATAAAGTATCATGATTAGTTTTAACTAAACGACCAGAATTTGAATCACAACATCAATTAAGCATAAATAAGTGACTTAAAATAGAAAAACAAATGTACAAGTAAGCGGTATAAACTAGCCATCAAATATTAACAAGTAGGTGATATAAACCAGCTATCAAATATGATACAACTAGAAAATTAAAAGAGCAGGGAAAGAATATACAAGATGGTGAAGTTTACTTAAAGAAAGAAAACTCAATAAATTTGTTCTTCAAATCAAGTCCCCAGAAACAATGCCAAAAACTTGATGCTAATTGTATTGTTGCAAACCTAAGTGTAGGTTATCTAAAGTAATAAATTCTCGAGAGTCCGAAGTCGATCCACAGGGAATTGATGAGAAAAAATTTCTTTGCAGTAAGAAAATGATTTATCACAACAATAAAGGTGATAAAACTTGTTCACAATTAAAAATGATTTGCTTGAGCTAAGAGATCTACTATTGGTAAGTAAATTAAGGACAAGATTAATTCTTTTTATAACTCAATTAGAATCCACGCACAACGGAGGTTCTAATCAAAAAATACAGTATTCAAAGCTCATTTAAGATTATATATGTAGTTATATTATGGTTCCTATAATTATCCGCTAACGCTAACACTTGTAAATAGGTTCAAGCATTCATTGTGTCAATATATTGTCTACAACGAATCAAGATCTCCACTTTACAAGGAGGGTTAATAACGCCAACACTTGTAAATGGGTTCAAGCATTCATTGTGCCAATCTCTTGTCTACAACAAATCAAGATCTCCACTTTACAAGGAAGGTTTCTAAATTGATTGGAAACAAAATACAACACATATAATGATCACTTGATAATATATTATTCAAGCACAAGAAAGAGATTTAATCTAATATTATTTCATTACCAAAAGTTTCACCCTTTCACCTAAGCAAAATGAGAATTAGTTACTCATGAATAAGAAGAAAGAAAGAGAGGAGAAGAATAAGATGAACGTAACTTCTATTTAGAACAAAATAAAACTACAACAAGAGAAACAAATAATACAAGAACAAGATCTTGATCTCTAAACTAAGATTATTCTAATGAGCAACAAATGATGCATTTTATGGAGCATGAATGGTACAAAATGATAAGGGAATTGTTTAATGAGTGGGTGGATGAGTGAAAAATTATTACCATGCTTGTCTCCCCACTCAACCAATTCAACTGTCTTCACATGACTATAACTCTATCATAATGTCACCTATTGCATAAGTGGTCTTCATGAAAGTTGAAGGGTTTTGTCTTAGCTTTCTAATTCCACTAATTTGAGCCCAATATGATTCTTACAACCCAAGATATGGCCCAATCTTTACATAGTATTTGGGTTCCAACAACAACACCTCTGTTCTGACTTCTAGGCCCAATATGGCCTACTAGACATCCGATCTGGCTCTTATGTTCTTTATGAAAGTTGTAGATTTGGGTCTTAGCTTTCATTTTAGCTTAGTTTGGTGTCAATTAAACTCTTATAACTTAAGAAATGAGCTGATGAATGCATAGAGGTTAAGCTATCAGGTTTAGCACTCTAATTCTTGCTTCAACTCCAATTTAAATTATTCAAACGTAGGATTCAGCTCATGAGGTCTTCATGAAAGTTGTAGAGAATTGTCTTAACTTTCCTACAAGACCAGAATATAACCAATTTACTGAACATTACCAAATAGACAAATTAAGGCCAATTCATGTAATAATTCATTCAACGATCCAATTAGGCTCAATATCATAAAATGTGATAAAATCAACTTAATTAAGCCTAATTGAACCTTAAGAAGCCTAGTGAGATGATTATTAAATGGATAAAATATATTGCTATCAGTGGCATCGATTTATCGCCACATTGTCACCGCTACCGGCTCCTCTCCGTCGTCGCTTACACCACCGTCGGCATCCTCTGTAGTGGCATCCACTGCTACAGCATCCCAATCACAAATGAAAGTAGGCTAGGGTTTCTATGTTGGGTTTTCTATTGATAATGGTGGGGTCTTTATTGAAATTTATGTGGGGTTTCTACTGATGTGAAACGTGCTTATTAATTGTGTATATAACCTGTTTGATAAAATGACTCCAATGGATCGATTGAATTTAGGCTCCCTCTATTTTTCCATCTTGATTTTTATTCTCAATTTTTCTGCTTATAACTTATTACTTTTTCTTAGTTGTGTTTACTGTCCTATGACTGCAATGGATAGTGCTTTGTAGTTTGTATCATGAAACCAAATACAATTCTCCCTGCGATCACTGTTCTGTGTTGCTGAAATTTTAGGGTTCTGATCAATGGGGTTGAGGTTGTAGTTGTAGTTGTCTGTTGTGGTGGTGGTGCTACTGCTATTGTTCTTGGGTGCTAGCAATTGGGGTGCTTATTGTGGCAATAAGAGATGAGCTTAGATCTGGATCTGTAGTGGATCTATGTGATTGATCAGGAAGTTGGGTGGGTACAAGAGGAGGAGGAAGATAAAGATAAATATACTATTTGATTCTTTTCAGTACATAAATATAAGAACTCACAAGATATCACTTCTTTTGAAGAAGAGGTTTACCACACCAAATTGGGTTAAGGTCAATCTGCAATATGCCCTTGGTTTCAAAAATAAAAAGACTGGTGGTTATCTTTGAAAGAGCTTGATTCTAAAGTTATTTCTTTGCTTTGCATAGCATAAGGAGCCAAGAGAAGTTCATATGTTTGTTGATTTATTACTTCAAGAGGTTGGTATATCTGTAATTTTAAATCAATCACTATGTTTTCTGTCTTTTAAGTTGCATTAGATGGTATAAGGATTATAATTGATTACTAGTCTTACTAAATTTTTACTAATTAGAAATATTATGAATGAGCATGAAGCCTTATATATCTCTATTCTATGAACATATATGGTAATTCATTGAAGCAAAATAGAGGAAGTAGGTTCTAGCTTAAAGTTATAAGTAATGAAGTGAAGCAGATTCTGCCTCAAGGTATACGCAAGCACCGCAGAACTAATAGTAATGGAAGTATTGCTTCATCAAGTAGCAAGAGATATATTATTAAGATCAAAGCATGAGTGTACCGAGAGAATATGGATATGCCAATGAAGAAGACTAATATCATGTTCTTAGGTGATGGCAGAACTAACACTATCATCACAGCAAGTAGAAATGTTGTTGATAGTAGCACAACCTTCAACTCTGCCACAATGGGTAAGTTCATTGCTCTTTTTTTTTAAATTATTTTTAAATTCATAATCTCTTTTTTTAAGAAGGTGGATACACCTAAATACAAGGTGAGTTTCCTTCTTAATTTGTTCTTAGCTATCTACTTACTAGCCTGCATATCTTTCATGCCTAAGCCATGATTTACTTATGATTTTCTTGAATTATGTTGCGTGTCTTACAGTACACTATAGCTATGCTTGGGTATGCAGAGGAGCATGAGACAACTGTGTTGGATTTGACTTATAACTATGGTGTCACTGAATACACTAAGGGAAATGCTTATGCATAGGTTAGTCAATAGGTTATATTACCTTCTAGAAGCCTAAGCTGGTTATCTTTACTTCTCTGTACCCCTTGATGGTAAAGTTTGTGTGGTGTATATAACAGGTTGCTATTGGTACTGATGATGTATATACAAGAGTGTAGAGGTAGTCAATTTAGTCACACAAGAGCTTGGAGGGAAGATTACTCAGCAACCTGGGCCAATTCCTGGCCTTAACACAAAGATCACTTCTTTCTTAGATCCAGATGGATGGAAAAATGTAACCTTTTTTCTTATATTGAGTGAGGGTGTGACTTTAATTTCTATCCGTTTTATTGTAGAAGCATCAACTGAAATAGTAGGTGAATTATACTGTTAAAAAAATACATATATGCTTGCCCAAAGGTATCGTTTCTAGTGTCATAAACATTCGGTCCTGCTTTTATTAAGTCTTTGTTAAGCTTTTGGTGGCTAAGTCACCTTGTTGCCTTTATTGCCTTTGCTCATTGCTTGTTATTCTGGTGCTTGGTTTTTTGAGTTCAACACTCTAATTTTATATGAGATGAATGTTTGATTGAGAAATTGACATAGTTTACTTTTTCTATTGAGATGCCAAATTGTGCTATGATCATGGCACAATGTACGTGCATGGGTGGAGTGGGTGTGCATAGGTTTGGTGGCTTTGGCTTTTTTTCTTTCATTTTTTTTTCTTGTTGTGACTGGGATTAGTGAGGGATTTGCGAAGGAATAGCGAGGAATTTACAATGGATTTTAGATCCAAAATTTCTAAAATATAGCGACGGAATTTCCCTCACTGAATTGTAAGGGAACGTAGGTACCAATTTTTTTAAAATTTGCGATGGATTAATGACGGATTAGTGAGAGATTAGCGATGAATTAACGAGGGAATTATTTTGTCACTACTTAGCGATGAAAAAAAACCGATGGATGTTTCCCTCGCAAAACATTTCCCTCGCTAATTTGTAAATTTCTTGTAGTGGAACCATCCTCAGCTCATCACTGTGAAATGAAAGGTATGTTACCTCTTCTCTTACAATCATGTATGATCACCCAAAAACACATGAGTATGGAAAACAATGATGCCAATTACTACAATAACTAGCATACGAATTGATTTACATTCATACCCACAAGTGTGAAATACAATGATGTCAATCATTGCAATAGATAGCATACAATTGAATCACATCCATCATCTCAAATATGAACAATAATAATGGCAAATATCACAATAAATCACATACTAATTGATTTATATTCACTACACAAACACTCATTAAATACTCCTATTAGAGTCTCAACACTCACTAAGAAATATAAAAGAAGAAACTACACAAGTTAGGAACTCTAAATTCCCAAAATAAAAGACCAGAAATTTTTCTATTTAGGCGTTTAGGGGCCCACTTCTTAGCGACTAGGCACTCAGTAGCAGAAGCACTCCCTTGTCTCTTTTGTCATTGGGCGCTTAAGTGCCCAAAACATGAGCGATTAATCGCTGACCTCCAGAGTCTTCTAGCCTTGGGCACTTAGGCGCTCACAACCTGGATGATTAAGCGCCCTTCACGCAGAAGCTTTCTGGCCTTCAGCGATTAAGCGGCCAAAAATTGGGCGCCAGCACCTAGAACTTCAACCATTGTTCCATTAGTTTCTAAACTAGATTTTCAACCCTAAGAACCATTTTCAGAAGTTTTCTAACACCTCACATGGTCCAAAAACACATTGTAACTCTTATACAATTTTCAAATCACTCGATTATGAATCAAAGAACCAAAACATTAACCTTGAACCCTAAAACTCATCTTCTATCTCAAAAGAAGACAAAGGTGTTTAAGTGATGAAAACTCATCATCAAGCATCAAACAACCTAAAAACATGTTATTCTCAAGTTCTACAACAAGAATCAAGCATAAACAACAAGGAACATCACTCAACCCCCACTTTCTTCATCAACCCTCCTCATGAGAAAAGATAGAGAAAATGAAAGTAAAGAGTAAAATAAGGTTCCCCCTACCTCAATGACCAGAAATGAAGTCACTTAGCAACTCCTCACCACCTCTATCTTCTTCTTCCTCTTTGGTTATTAATCTTCCCTTTTGGTCTTATTTCTTTCCTTTTCCTTTGCTTCTCCCAACTGCAACCGTGAAGAGTGAGGAAAAAATGAGATAACTATCTCATATATAACCTCAAAAGTCAAGGCAGAAACAAGGTAGAAAACGTGAGAGACTTAGTCACTTAAGTGACTAAGCTATTACTCCCTATTTGTTAAGAACAACTAGATTTCACCAAATCCAGTTTTCTAACTTCCAACAAGTTTAAAATAAATCATAAGATTCATCAAAAATCTTGTTTCGTCATTTTCACATTTTTCCATATTTGCTAATAGTCAATCTGACATTAAAACACACACACACATAGTATCTTTAAAAATGTCAAACTAACTCTGATTATCCTCAAATTTTAACTACACTATCTTTTACACATTTGTGACGTAGAAACAAATTTCTCACATTTATTTTTATTAACTAAGTAGTTTAAGTCAATTCTGAGTCTAATAACATTTGCAAAAACAAAATTTGAGAAAAAAGTTATATTTCACACATAATACTATAATGTGAAAATGAAATTGAGACTTTAAAAAATAAATAAGTAACTAAAAGTAAACTAAACTTACTCAGAAGATCACAAAACTTAACAAATATGATAAACAGGTATTAAGTTACATCTATAATTATATACAAGTCTATCATATTTTTATGAGTTTTACAAATAATTGTGGATATAAGTTTGTCCCAAATGGTTTTATATGTTAAGTTTTGATGATGACAAATACAAGACAAAAAGTACACGTTGCTTATGTTCTATTGCATCCTATATAGAGCATATCCATTAGTAATTGATAAATATCTTATTTGGATGTATCTATGAAAGTTTTATATGCATGCTAAATTAACTAAAGTTATACATTTATGATTCATGCATATGAAGATATTGAATTGTGATTTTTCAAAGCTACTGGACTAACTATGCTTGTTTAAGTGAGCAATACTTTGTAGGATAGTCTAAGTACCAAGAATGAGCTTGCAACAAGAAAGCAAAAGATCTCAATTAAGCTCAACACAAGGAGAATGTGAACGGATATCTCATGAAGGTTTTGATAACATCAAAGTCATGTCAAAGACCAAGTCCAAAGGAAGATTAAACGGTATAGCTTTTAGGACTTAGGGTCTTTATGTAAGAAGCCTTATGGATATCTCAAATATGTTTTTCAAATATGTTTTTACAAATGATTTTCCTATGTTAAAATGTCCAACAAATAAGTTTTGAAAAGCTAGTTTTGGTAATAGTTCAAATCTATGAAAAATAGCAAAGTTTGAGTTTTGCAAAACTCACCTTTGGTTACTCTTTTGATCATATCTTTCAAAATACTTTGAGTTTTATTTTGAAACTTCTTTCATTTGAAAATAGACTCAAAGATCTTTCCAATGACTGGTCATTTGCTTTAAACGGATAAGAAATGAAGAAGTTATGATCATTTGAATTCAGTTTTCAAAATCTGTGAGAAGTATTCGAATACAACTTGTGGTATTCGAATACCACAGCACAAAAACGTTCCTGAATGAGTTTTTTTAAAGGGGCATTCGAATACATGATACCATCGTTTAGCTTGACCAAGCCAAGAATTTGCCATCTATTACTAGGAAGGTATACTAGGGAAGGTATAAATAACTCTTATTATCGAGGATATGGTATTCGAATACCACATGCCTGAAAACGTTCCAGACTGTGTTTTAAATAGAAGGATTCGAATACCATCTTAAGGTATTCGAATAACAACTTTCTGAATTGCCTTTTTAACGTGTTTTAAACAAAGGCATTCTTGGTATTCGAATAACCCATATATATCTGCTTTTCACGATGTTTTATGAACAGTGGTATTCGAATACCACTTCATCTATTCGAATACTCACTAGATTTTTTTACGAATACTATGTTTTGGAAACTAATGGACATTTTCTCGTAATAATTATGCTTTTAATTTGCTCCACGGCTATTTGTTTATCGACTCTATAAATAGAGGATAACCGTGGGTCTCATCCGAAAACACCCTATAATGTACTATTTGTTTAATTTGCGCTTAAAATGATTTGCATTCTGAAAAATGTGATTTATTTTTACACCCATTTTATGTACTCTTTTTGCTAAAAATTTGAGATATCCTTAGAGAGCCTCTTAGCACTTCAATTTGTATAATTTACTTTGAGTGAGTGAGTTTCTCTTCATCTATATTTTTGTTCTTCTACATTGAGGGTGAGGTATCCTTCAAGATTTGTAAAGGGGTGAGGTATCCTCTAAGGTTTGTGTAAGGGTGAGGTATCCTCAAAATATGACAAGTACATGAATATTTTTTATATCTTGAAAGCTTGACTCGTATGTAGTAAGAGGAGACTTTAGCACAAGGGTATAAGTTTCAAAAAGGAGAGATTGTGGATATAAGTTTGTGTGTGACAAAAAAAAGTGCTATATCTCTTATGATAAATAAAGGCTAAATTAACTAGAGTTATACATTTATGATTCATGCATATGAAGATAAGACCTATATGCTTGTTTAAGTGAGCAATACTTTGTAGGAAGCTTGTACATATAGTGAAAAATCTCATGAAGGTTTTGTGTTTCAAAGGAAGATTAAGCGGTATAGGACGTATGTAAAAGCCTTATGGATACAAATAGTGGTTGATTTTCCTATGTTAAAATGTCAACAAATGGTCGAAGCCAGGATAAATATCTTGCTGTCTTTCTTCTTCTCTTTATCTCTTTATTTTGTGCAATCTTTATTTTACGTAATTTTATATTATTGCACATTTATTTATACAATTTTATATTATTGTACATTTATTCATTTCTATTCGAATACTGTTGTTAAAGCTTTTCTTTTATCTCATTCCTTTTGTATTTATTTAATTAGTTTTAATATTTGTATTTTAATTAAAAGAAGTTTTGCCAAAATTTTAATACCCAATTCACTTCAAGATTTGTAAAGGGGTCTTGGGTAATGGTTGTCATGACTAACATATTTCACACATAATACTATAACAAAGTAACTAAACTTACTCAGAAGATCATAAAACTTAATATGCTTCTTCTCTTTATCTCTTTATTTTGTGCAATCTTTATTTTACGTAATTTTATATTATTGTACATTTATTTATACAATTTTATATTATTGTACATTTATTCATTTGCTGTTGTTAAAGCTTTTCTTTTATCTCATTCCTTCTGTGCTTTTATTTAATTAGTTTTAATATTTGTATTTTAATTAAAAAAGTTTTTAAAAATTTTAATACCCAATTACATCTTGGGTAATGGTTGTTATGACTAACTTAGTTACTATAACGCATGATAGGTAACTATATACAAATCTATCATATTTTTATGAGTTTTACAAATAACTTTACTCTTAGAGTTGAATTTTAATATACTATTAAAATAAATTTTTTTATATAATTAATTAATCATACATTATCATATATGTAATTTTTAAGATAATTATTATAAAAGTAAAATATTTTTATAATATAACAATATACAATGAAATAATAATATAAATAAGTTTTACAATGACAATATATTTAAATTAAATCTTTTATTTTTATTGAAAATGCAATTTACGTAGTAATCCTTTGCAATTTGGTCCAATCTAATGGCAATTTCTTTTTTATTTATTGAGAATTAAATCTATGCATGGTGGTAGGTCGTTATCTAAGAAGCATAATAAATATCGTAGAACATGAATACGACAAGATACAATATTTAAACATAACAAAAAAAATTAAAAACAAATCAAAAGATATATAAACAAAAATATTTAAAGTATTAAAATATATGATTCAATGGATATTAGATAGAATAATGATCATTTTATCTTAAATAATATCAATATTTATTTTAATATCACATAAAAGTTAATTAATATTATATAAATTATTAATAATAATATATATATAAATATATAACTTTTATAATTTAATTTTATTAATTAATTTATATATATTATTAATTATTTTTTTATTTTTTATTAATTAATTTTTTATATATTTATTAATTAATTTTTATATGTGATTAATTATAAATTTATATTTCAATAACATTGTGTGATGTAAAAAATAATATTATTATAAATGAGTAAGATTATCGGATTGTATTACATACATATATGAGTACGCGACTATTTTAGAATATGATCCTTCTCATATGTTTACTGGACCGGTAGACCCATATGGGCATCTTCGCAGCGAGTTTCTTTCACCCGAGCGAGCAGGCTCAGTGAGTCAGTGAGTGCCTTTGTAGGCTGAATACCAACACTAGAATCGGAAAAGACTCAAGAAGACGCAACCAAGTAACTCAGCCATGTCGGGTTCTGATCCCAACAAGTTGATAAGCAAAGCTGATAAGCTGTGTGTTCATCTTTTCTCTCTCTCTTTCCCTCTCTCATTGGTATATTATTATGCACATCAAAATTTTGGTATACCCATTTTTTGCGAGAATCTGAGACTTGATCCTAATGGTTGTGTTGGTTTTGCTGCAAGTAGTGATTTTATTTTTATTTTTATTTTTATTTATTTTCCGTGTTTGATCGTAGGGAAATATATGATATATGGGTTTTGACCCCCAAAAAATAATTGATGCAGCATACAATTTTGTTGCTTGCTTAGGTTGATTTGTCCTAACGATGTGATCTAACTGCTGTTGGTATCATACTGGTCATGGGTTTTGGAGAGAGACCCTTCTAAGGAATTGGTATTGATCAAGTATTTAGCTTCATGTGTGAGTTCACATCTTTTTTTTTTTTTCCTTCCATTAAGCATTTCATCGGTTGATTTCCCATTTTTTTATTTTAACTTTTAATTGTAAATCACGTATCTCAATGCATAAAAACAGAAATCAAAGTCCCTTACAATAAAATTTTATGAAATAAGCATTCAATAAATACTTGATATCGCAATCATCAGGGTACCATCGCAAGTCCCTTACAACTAACAAGTACTTGAAGACTACACTTGTCTACCATGTTAGGAGATGGTACTCAGAATGATTGTAGGTTACCCTTCAATTACAATTGAAAGTAAAATGAATTCGCTTTTATATCATTTTTTTAATATTTTTAAAGTAGTATGAGTGAATCTGATTTCACTTTAATATCATTATTATTATTATTTATAATTTTCTTAAAGTAGTATGAGTGAATCAGGGTATTTATTTCTTATTCTCAATATGATTAAACTGTGGTAAGGCCCTTTGATGCGAGGGCACATTATTTGTGTTGTTTCTCTATCCATGAATTATATATTTACCTTTTATTTCCTTTTCGCTTCAGAACAAGACTGAGTCTCACGCGGTGGAGTGCAGATTGGAGAAGTGCTACTGTTCTTTATGAGCAGGCTGGTAAAATATTCAAGCATTTCTAAATATTTGATTGCTTGTGCAAATAATTTAGTGGCAAGTCTATCAAAATGAAATTTTAGAGAAAAAAGAAGTATATAAGTGCATCTGCTAAACTCTTATTCTGCTGTAGCTAATGGGTTTAGAGTTGCCAAGGACTATGAGAAAGCCAAAACAGCATATGAGAAAGCTTCGAAAGGACAAGAGATGCTTTCTTCGTATCCTTATTTTATTTTATTATAATCTTGTTCTTCATCTTCTCCTATTAAAGAAAAGAAATGGTCATGTTCTTCTACAATGTTATTATGTTCACTATGTTAAACAGCCTCTCTTTATCTTTCCTTGACAAGTAAAACAGACCTTGGGATGCAGCTAAGCACATGGAATCTGCTGCTGCTCTGGCAAAGGAACTAAGCAACTGGAAAGAAGTTGGGGACTTCTATCGAAGGGCATCTGAATTGTACATTGAGTGTGGGAGACCACAGCCTGCGTCAGATGCTCTTGCAAAGGGAGCCCGGTAAACAGATTGTTTACCCTCTTGCTTTGAAGCTGCATTCCATGTTTGTTATTATTATGAGTAACCAACTAATCATTAACATCTATTGAAATTTATAATGTGAATGCTCCAATAGGCTAGTATGCAGTAACTCCATGATAATCAAGTCGCATCTATTCTTCAGTAAAATCAAGGAGGCTAAAATCTTGTTGTATTGTGTATTTGGTTGGGGCACAATGCTTGCTTCTATAGGGGTGTTTTTCTGGCCCTCAACTTGCTTTGGGATAGGATTGTGTTTATGGCCTTTCTTTGGTGTGCTGCTCATGGTTGTTTCGAGGGGGTTGCCATTTCAGATATGGATAGGGATTGGGCAGCATTGCTGCATTCTTGATCTTTTCAAGTTCTCTGATATATGTTTCCTTTTCTATTTTGGAGGATTTCTTATCCTCATCATAGCTGTGTTTCCCCTCTTTTGTCTCTAGTAAAACTTATTTCTATAAAAAAAGAGTTAACATCTATTATTTCAGTTAATGAGTACTACAAATGAAATAATAATTTGACCTAATAGTAAAGAATTAGAAGTTAACCATATAAGTCTACTAAATTTAATATATCATGATGGCCCTCATATTTTATCTCGTTCAATCAAGATGTTGTACTGCAGAATGCTGTATGAAACAAACAATAATCAATGTGCATATTACATCTGGATACATAATATAGTCTATTGGGAATTTAGTAATGTAGCTCTCTCTCTTATTATCACCATATGTTTCATAACCTTTCCCCTATGCAGTGCTTTGGAGGATACCATGCCTGAAGAAGCTATTCAGCTATATACAGATGCTTGTACAATTCTTGAAGAGGAAGGAAGAGAACAAATGGCCTTTGATCTATATCGTGCTGCCACTAGTGTTTATATAAAACTTGAGAAGTAAGTTTTGTAAAAATTAAGACAATGTACATTTCGATGTTATGTATAGTATGAAGTACATCCTATCTTCTTCCACTGTTTTACCATAACTTGAGTGAAATTTTTTACTAGTGTAGTGTAATTAGATTGTGTCTGTGCATGCTGTTGAATGTTTAACATGCTTCCCCCTTGATTTTATATTTTTATGTGGACAGTTGACATATCTAACACAGCATAAGTCAAATATTACAGTTGAGTCTTGAAAAGTGTAATATAACACGGATAGAGTTTAATATTCCCTTAGATGAAGAGTTGTGTTCCTGGAATTTACTGTACAAGATCCATATATGCAACGCCCTGTATATCTGTTTTTTCCACCATGTCCATATTTGGGATTATCTTGCAGAATAATTGTATTTCATTCTGTTAATTTCATGCCTACAACCTAATCAGATGTTCAGCTTGTTGCATGTGACGTAGGATAGACATGGTTTATCTGTGAAAGCCAAATTGAAATATAGCGTGGCAAACAAATTAAATAATTTAAACGCCTGAAAGTTAGGGTCTATATAAGGCTTCGAGTGATTTCCAAGCAATGAGTTGATGATTAAGGACCACATTTGTGACTGTTTGGGTGCTGTGAATAGCACTTCCAAATTTAGAATTGGAGGTTTGAAGGGCTTTATGGCAGACTGAGGAAAGAACAGCATAGGTTTTAAACAAAAGAGTTTTAGTGATGTGTTGCCAAGAAAGCAATTTTTCTCAGTAACACCGAAGTTATTAAACAAATTAGAAGGAAAAAGATAAACCGGGAATCTTACCTGGGGTTGCTTAGGTTGATACCTTAGAAATTGCATGGCATGGTGCAAATAAAACAAGATGTGTGACTTCTCAAACTCTTCATTGTGCAGATCACTGCTTGAAAGAAAGCTTTAAGACTTTTGGACTCTATTTTTAATCATATAAGTGTTAAGACTTTACCTCATAGTAAACCAGAAAGATTTTTCACAGGATAGACTCCACATGTTTTCAATTGAACATGGACCCACCCTTATTCTTTGAATTTGTGCCCAACTGAAACTACTGACCAATATCTAAGAAACTCACCAAAATACCCAATTGAAGCAGAAAATAAAGAAAACTAAAATTTAACTACACCAGTCACATTCTAAGAGGCTAAGAACATACTGATGGGACCTAGAATTAGTTTATCAAAGAGTTAAAAAGTGATCTTACGTCAAAACTAGGCCACAACATAATTCATAATATTTTCTTCATCCTCAAAGCTTATGTTTCCTTTTATCCTCTTGCATCTTGTGCCAACCTATTAGGCAAGAACTGCTGCTTTTGGAAGCTCAATTGATGTTGTTACGAGAATGTAAATACATGAGTTATTTTGATAAGTGTACATTTTAATATCTGATCATTTCATTTCTTGTATGTTGATTTGCATATTACCTTGGTTATGGTTTCTTAATAAACAGATATACAGATGCTGCATCTTTCCTGCTAAGATTGGGCTTGACAGCTGACAAGTGTAATGCTACCAATAGCCAGTGCAAGGTTTGGAATACTTTAATTTTGCATTCTGTATTTTAAGTCAACTTCTTTTACTAGATAGAAACTTGAAAAGAAAAAAAAAATGTTTTATAGGTCTGCCTTCTAACCAAATATGCTGATATAATTTGTAAGTATGATGATAAGTAGCAAAGACTGAGACATCTGTACGTTTTGTGTGTTAAGTAAGAGTATTTGCTTTCTTATGCTTATACTTGTTTGGAAAACTAGATTAGCCGTAGCTATTTATAGGGCCACTAGTTATGTCTGTGACAACTGGAACTTACTTCTATAGAAAAAGTGGAGCATAGCGGTATTAACTTTTATGCATCAAAGTTGATATGGGTTAGGTCATTGTTGGAGGAATACATTCACTGCCAAAAGAATTAAGAATCCCTTGAACTGGTTTGTTAAAATGGTATTTGAAAAAATATATGGTGGTAGATTGATGTAATCGTTTAACATTATTAAGGAAAATAATATAGTATTAAGCTTGTGAGGGTTTTCCTTTTTGTTTTCTTTCAGCTTTGTTTTTTCTTTTGGAGGATATCTTATCCTCTCTTGTAATTTTCACTTTCTAATAATATTACCTTTTTTATCCAAAAAAAATATAGTATTAAGTAATTAGGAAACTCTTATGGGCTTAAGTAATTAGTTACTAGTAGTGCACCCAAAATAAAGGGTATTTGTGTCTTTATGTAGTCATAGTATTATTAAAAGGGTTTTGCTAACAAGGGCACTTGTTAAGGAATTAAAGATAGAAAAGTTTTAAATGAAAAGTACAACTTTTTGAATTCCCAATGCATTAAATGGATCACTTTCAATTAAAACTTTCTACCTTTGATTCCTTAATTAGGGCATTTGTTAGCAAAACCCTTATTAAAAATAGAGCTAAGGGGTCAGCTTATCTATAGAACCGTGATGAGTAATTACTGAGATATTATAATCTTAATTATGATGGTTTGCGTGGTTTCATTCTCCTTGATATGATTTAGTTTTCATGATTAGTTCGTATGAAGATAATCCAACTAAGCTAAAAGTAGAAAATTAGCTTTGGGTGTACTTCCACCACTGTTAATCAATTGTCTGATTGAAGATTTTTCTCGACAATAGTTGAAATGATTATCTGTAATTATAAGTTATTCCTGCAATAAGATGTAAATATTATAAGTTATCTGTAAGATTTTTCTCGACAATAGTTGAACTGCTGCTTTTGTGGTTCTTATTCCTCTTTTCCTTCATAGGTGCAACTTGAAATCATTGCTTAGGTCCTTTCACTTTTGAGTGCAAAAATAAATGAGAACGTACATTGTATTGAGAAGTCTAGAGTACCACACATATGGTACTTTATTCTGATGGTATCCGAAGTAACAGTTACAGCTTATCCTCTTACGTGATTTAGAACAGATTCAATAAGTCTGCCTACAATGGCTTAGTGGTGGTAGGTGTAAGGGTTCCTAAGTAAAAGAATTAGGTTTAGGGTTAAAATGTTCAGCTACAACATTAGAATTGGGTAAGTAAAGCTTTAGATGGCAAGATAGTGACTGTTGATTCAAACAGTTGTTAGTTGGAATTTTTATCAGGGAAAAGACAAAACATAATTGTTTATTGGACGGGGTTTGTTATGGTAAAAAGCCATGGAAATATTGTAGATTTGTAGTTTAGTATAGGATGCAATAAATTTAATAAAACGGGGGTAGGGCTGGGAAGAAGGAGGAGGAGCAAATTGTCCACATTTGGCTCACTCTCAAATAGTTACTATTGTATCTGGGAAATATAATTTGTTTATGTAGACTAGGCCTAGGCCTTTGCCTTTTCTTTTAAGATAGGACAATGATAATTCTAGTCCTGATTTGACAAGAATAATTGATGTTAAAGAGATAAAAAGGTGAGCTGTAATAATTAACGAAGTTAAATATTAGTAAACTAAAATGTAAAGACCCATTGACTGCAATTGCAACTCAAACACAACCTTAGTCACCAAAGCTCATATAGAGGTGCCCAGAGCAGCCGGCAGTGTTCTTCATCCTGGTTACTTGTATTAAAACTGACGAATAATTTTTTGTAGTAAAAGGCATAAGCACTCAGTAAGCTTAAATGAAAGTTGAAGGCAATGTGTAGGACTCCTGTGATGTTTGAATTTGGTGACTCATAATTATTTTATTTGAGTTCCCAAACGGTTGACATTCCTTCAATTAGTGCATGGCTGCTGCATCATTGTGATTTGTTTTTCTAACACTGAAAGTGGAGGAATGTTTTCATACGTCTGATGTTCATGTGCTGAAATTTAAATTTTTATGATAAACTTTCTCTCACATACCTGCTCATAAATGCAGGCATATCTTAGTGCGATTATTGTCTACCTTTATGCTCATGACTTTAAGCAAGCAGAGAAGTGCTACAATGACTGCTCTCAGTAAGTTTCTGGCTCCTCCTTGTTGTGCTGTTATGTACCTGCAAACTCAACCAACGTGCGATGTGGATCATTATTATAGTACTTCTATGTGAACTGAACTCATTATCATTGTTGTTGTTATTGGCTCTGCTTCTTTGATTTCCCACTGCAATTTTCTCTTTGCTCCTAAAACATTATAAGCATAAATCCTATAGGTAAATTTTCTGTTATTATTTTTAAGATTGACTGTTACTCGGTAATTTATCTTATGCTCCATGCAATATTTATTTGAACTGATGAATAAATGAGCGCAAATGCTTTTGGTGTCTCTAGGATTGATGCATTTCTCAGAAGTGACCAGAATCGTTGTGCTAGCAAGCTTCTTGCTGCCTACACGGATGGAGACATTGAAGAAATCAAACGTATTGCTCAGTCCAGCACTATTTCAAATCTTGACCATGTGGTAAGTGATTTAGTTTATATGTAGGTTTCTTTTGGAATGTGTAGCAAATAAACATAATGACTAATGAGTACAATCTAGCTAAATAAACTTCTGGGTTTTTGTCATCTGATCCAGTCTTCCTCTTCTTGAGTGCATGAATTAAATAGATTTGAGATTTAACCCAAATTTTTTACCTTTCAGTCATTACAGTTTCGTCACTACAGTGATTTGTTAATCATGTTGCCTGGTGCTTTAGCTTGCCTTAAAATCTCCTATTCAACCAGAGTATAATTTTTAGTAATGATCTGTCATCAGACTGGATTCTTAGCATAACCAGAGCCAAGAGAACCCTGAGTAAGCCGTTATTCTTGAGCTGCTGTAAAGGAAAAACACAGCTAGCTGTCTCACCACAGAGAACAACTTTACTGATACCTGATGACTACTCTGAAAACTCCTGGCAAGCCACTAGTTTTATATGTGTGTATGTAACCTCTAGCAATTCTGAGGAATAAGACAATTCCTCGTCTCTTCTGAGCTTGCTTCAATTCTTGACATCCAACTTGAGTCACCTCAATTCAGTGTATATCTTAAACATCGATACTGTCTTCGCTCTTTGTCCTCCTAAAGTCCAAGGAGCACAATGCATCTGTAAACTACTTGCATAATGACTTAAAGCTCAGTATTGCATCTTTTAATGGTTCATACAAACTGTCTTGACACAAATACTGTCCAAGGAGCATAATACTGTCTTCACACTATATCCTAAACATTGATACTGTGTTCTCTGTATCCTCCTAAAGTCCAAGGAGCACAATGGGTCTGTAAATTGCTTGCATCATGACTTAAAGCTCAGCATTGCATCTGTTACTGGTTCACACAAATTGTCAGTTCGTTGGCAATCTTCCTTGGACATCTTCATTACAAGAAAATTAGTTCAAGGCTGTTTTAGACTTCTAACAGAAAACCTTACATTTCATATGATTAGTTTTTGTACAAGAGACTCCTCATGCTTTCAGCAGTTGTTTCCTTGTATACTCTACAAGCCTTTTTCTTTAACCTGCTCCCTCTATGATATCCTATTTATTATTGCTGGACAATGATTATCAACTGTTTGTCAAATTTTATACAACATACGAAATCTTTAATCAGTAATTACTTATACTGTTACTTTTATTGATGGGGTCAATTATGTGGACTCAACTTTATATGGATTAAATTGTCTGCAGATCATTAGGCTTGCAAGGAAGCTTCCGACAGGCGATGTGAGTGCATTAAAGGCTGACACTGCTGAAGAGGGAGAGCAGCCACTGGACGAAAATGACCTGACTTAACCTCTAGCAGTTTTTGCTATCTATGTGTCTATTTATAGGAGAGATGAAGAACCCCATTTCAATTTGATGAATGAATTGAATTGATTGGTATATAGCCGTTTTTGTATACAAACATGTTCTTTTGTTGGGTGAAGACATTTTGTATGTACATGCAGGTAATGAGAGGAGCGCTATTCTTTCATCCGAATGAGATGTGTCACTTGGATGTTGAGTCTCTTGACCACTTGTTAATGACCTTTTTTTTTTTTTTTTTTGGTTGAAATAAACCCTATTTTTTTGTGATAACTAAATAAATGGCACAATTTAAGTAATATATTATAGAACGAGGGAGATTAGTTTACACCAATATAAGTCTTTTTTGTTTATACTCACTTTTAACCATTAATTTTAAATTCATTTAACGGTGCAAAACATTTCAGTAAACAACCTTGGGTGACTTTTAACTGATTGGTGGTGTTTGAGTGGCGGGTTGTGAGTTGTTCGGCCATGGAGGGTGACGGGATGGTGGTTATTTACTCGAGTGTTGAGTTTGTGGTAACATATTTGTGAAATTCAGCTTCAAATTTTGGATGTTTGAGGAAAATGTGAGATAACTTCTGCCATTTTTAAAGATGCACTTGCAGAAACGGTGGCGGGTCTCAAGGAATACTTGTATTATGGCTACTGAATTACAGAATCATGATCGGTTGTTATTGACAGTAGCGGGCGTCCAGACATTTGGCACTGTCTTGAAAAACCAAACTAACGATGCTTCAGATTCATTTATTAGCAAGACAACCAAAAAGAACAGGCTGTACATGATTATTTACACTAGTAAAGGGAGCAAATGGTAACCGATACCTATGATCAGTAAGTAGTGTCAAAAGTTACAGTATCATCGGTAAAAGTATAGTTCATTCTTGCCAGGAGAAAGAAAGGTTTTTAGGAATGATGGTGAGAGAATGTGGGAGAGAAGAAAGGCTTGCTGGGTGGTTACGTGGGGAGAAAGTAGAGAAAAGTAAAAATTAATTCATGTAAAGTTGTTCATTAAAATGTTTTGTACTTAAAGAATGAACTTAATATCAATGGTTAAAAGTGGGTGTAAGAAGAAAAGACTTACATTAGTGTAAGTTAATTCTCTTCTTATACTGTTGGATGAATTTAAGATTAATAATTTTGCATCGATATTTAGTGATTGAAGAAGGATATCTTATTTTAAGTTTGTTAATACTCTATTCAAATATTATATAAGACTTGATTATATAATCAAATCGAGTTTGAATATTAGGTGTTTAAGTTCCGTAAGTTTAATTTGAGTTCAATTAGTTAAATATAATATTTTATTATATTTTATAAGTATAAAATAATAATTTTAGCTACATAATTTAATTTATACTTAGAAAGTTATATAGTTGCAAGCTTGATTTTTCATGTTTGAACTCAAGTTGGGCACATCTCAAAGTACGTGTGCTCAGTTACTATTTGTTAAGCCTATGTTGTAACAATTCTCACGAGTTACTTCGATACTATGTGAGGCTAATTGTAGATTTAATCTATTACTTATCCTCTATGTCAACTCATTGTCAATCAAATACTGCGGTCATAATGTTTTGTAATATACAAAGTTCTCTCCTACTAGGTTGGAAGGAGATAATCAAAGAATGAAATGCTACTCAACTGTGCAAAATTAACACCTATATATAAACTTAAACACTGGAGTTATTTTTTTAATAAACATAAATGAAGTATGAAATTTGTAATCGTCGTGTCGTCGTGTTACTATAATATAAGCTCAGTTTTGCCTTGGTCTCACCAGCTCCTTATTTTTAATATTTTTTATTTTTTTATTTTTTTATTGTGAAACTAATCTCGAGTGAGGCTGAATTTATTTTAAGGTTGAGTTTATGATATTAACACCAATCAATGAATTCTTTCTTTAAAATGAGAAAAGGATAGACTAATTCCTCATGTGTTAATGGCACATTAAACAAGCTTGTATTCTGCACAAACCGAATCAGAATTCTAATGTGAAACTTAATACGATATATTCGGCACAAACTGTGAAACTTAATAATAGATCAACCAAAGCAAAACAGAATGAATCCCATTATGGCTTGGCTTCTCGAATTTTCTATCCATTATTCTGTTCAATTACAAAGAAAAGAGTGGAACCAACCAAATCATGACTTATCTCGAATTTTCTATTCTATTCTATGCTACAAAATCAGTACAAAAAAAATTCAGGTTCATAAAATGCACCCAAGAGAGAGCGAAACTTGTTCCTTTCATTTTCTTGACTCTAAAACACTATGCAACCAAACTCATCATCAACGAATCTTCTTGATTCAGAACAAAAGGAATCACTTTGTGGCTTGGCTGAACTCCTCGAATTTTCTATACATTATTTCTTCAATTACAAAGAAATTAAGGAGTGGAAGGAACCAATCAAATTGCATGACTTTGTGTAAACCAATCATCTCCAACATAGAAGAGAGCTCAATTCTATTCTATTCCAACTCTATGCTACAAAATCATTGCAGATTAGCACAACTAAAATCATTGAACCAACCCTTTCAACTAACATCAAAATCTTCCAAAACGCTCCAAAAAAAAAAAGAGAGAGAATTTTTTCTTGTTTTGTTTTCGGGTTCATAAAATGCATCCAAGAATTAATGACATGCAATGCACCCAAAGGTAAGTTCTTGAAGAACGAAAACGAACCAACAAAAGATCAAGAAAACCACGTTCACGCTTGTGCACCAGCAAGAAGGACCACCGCTCGCACCAGATCTCCACCCGATGGGTATGAACGGCGGCGAGAGTGTTTCCTCCGGCGAGGGAGGCGGCGGAGGAGAGGGGATGCCGTCGCCGAAGAGGGAATAATCAAGGACGTTGGCGACGCCGTGGACGGCGATGGAGGCGGTGACGTAGAGGTCGGGGTGGGTGAGCGGGGTTCCATCGAGGGAGAAGTTGGCGGTGGAATTGTCGGTGACGGAGATGGATTTTCCTGGAAGGAGGGTAGGGAGGTGAGTGGTGGAAGGGAGGAGGAGGAGGTCGGAGAAGGTGAGGCGCTGAGGGACCACGTGGTATGGGAAGAGGAATGGGTCCAATGAAGGGTGGTTGTGGTTATGGAGGAATGTGTTGTCTTCTGGAATGAAGAGTGTGGCACTCACTGGTAGCACTTTTGGGTTGGCCATTGAGAGAATGGTCACCCAGCTGCTGAAGTCACCGGCTCCTATTAGGGCATCTATTATGTTGTTCAGTTGTTCCAGTGATGTTGGTGGTGGTGGAGGGAGTGATAGTGATGGTGATGGTGAGGGTGAGGTTGGTTGTTGGCTGGTGGTGGTTAGCATTGTGAGGGTGATGAGGAGAAGGAGGTGAAGGGAAGGGTTCTTGTTCTCCATTAGAAAGGGAAACAGTAAACAGAGACTCTGTGTGGGTGTGGGTGTGTGTTTTTTATTTTTTCTTTTTGTGCTCTTGGATTTCTTGTAGAGGGAGAGAAAGGGGAGGAAGTTGGAAGTTGGAAGTTGGAAGTTTCTTGTGTCAGTTGTGTGTTTGTTTGAGATTAGAACTCAGAAGAATGAGATGAAGGAAAGGGCTTTCTTTTCTGCGTATTTTTATTATGAAAGAAAGTGATCTCAAGTCTTAAAAGGAAGGTTTTTGTACTTCGTATTGCAAAGTCTTCCCGCCATACATATGAACTATGTGAAAGCCAAGTTATCACCTATCCTCATCAACTATCGTCTTTGTAGATTGACATTTACCATACGTGTGAGACTCACTATATCATATATTATATATTGATTTATAATAATAATAAATAAATAAATAAAAATGCACACTTGTAGTAGGAGGGAGGGAGGGAGAAATTCTAGCATGTTCCTATAGAACATTTAATTCATGCTCTGAGAAGAATCTCAACCATTGATTTTATACAAATTTAAATAAACTTTACGCCATTAATTTAAAATCAATAATAGAGATCTTTATTAGAGTATGCATTAAATATATTTTAAGAGCATATAATAATTTCTCAGAAGATGAGAGTATATTTTAATTAGATACAATCTACTTTAAGTATTTTAATTATTATTTAACATATATATAAAGTTGTGAAGATCATGATAGAATTTTTTGCATCTCTAAAAATATTTTTATACATATATCTAATAATAATTTAAATACCTAAAAAATTACATGAAAATCGTGTTTAAGAAATAATATGATGGTGGGTGCTATTGTGCACCCTGTCAAATTTAGTGTACTATCCACCTAAATTTTTACCTACAATAGCAGATTTTTTTTTTATAAGTTGCCTCTTTTTTTATAGTTTATTTTTTTGTAGGCCACCATTACTACTACCACCATCGCAGGTAGGCACAAGCCTCCTCCGATGATTCTATTTACTTTTTAAAATTATATAATTGTGTAAATAATATAAATTAAAATTATATTAATTTTATATTTTTTATAAATAATTGTGTATATTAAAATTTTTTCCTAAAACTATAACTATTGAAAAATCTTATAAATTTTAAGCGATAATATTTATACGGTTATACAACTTAAAATAAATTAGAAGTAGTTGATTTTCCTAAAACTATAACTGTGTTTGTTAAAAAATCTTATAAATTTTAATTGATAATATTTATACAGTTATACAACTTTAAAAAAATTAGAAGTGACCGATAGTGGCCAGCATGCAACGTACAATAACCTGCCAATCGACGATAATGATGGTGATAGTACGTAAAAAAAAAATAAAAAAAAAAAAAAGAAAAAAAACCTACTTATCAATTTTTATAATTGATTTAAGTTATTAATTTATTTTATAAATAAATTAATTATCTAAATTTAGTGATGTATCATTCATCTTCTTTTAGAAGATGTATATTAGACACCCTCATAACATGATAAATCGTGCGTAACTACCAAAGCTTTTTCATACATAATATTGGAAGTTGTTACATGTCATGTTCTAATTGGTTCGAAGTATTAATTTCAAAATAAACAAATTTCATTTTAGACATGTGAGAAAATACAAGCTCACTTTGCTACAGTAAAGTCGATTATGACATGTAAATTAACAGAGGTAGAAATACCATAACAACAAAAATAGAAGTGTTTTTCTAATTACATAAATTAATTGAAGTTATTGTATTTTATCATTAACCAAGTTTTTAAAAATGTTATTTACATCCATATAAATTTTAAACCACTTTTAAATTTAATTAATCATCGTATTAATTTGTATTAACCATTTAAGCTTCTAGTTATACCAAGCGATAAATGATTAGTTTTTTTTTTGTGAAAGATAAATGATTAGGTTTGTTTATAAGTAATTAATTCAATCCATGAGAATTCGGTTTTAATATATGATTAGTATAAAAATAAATTAGTTAGTTCCGCTTATATATGAGCAATGCAAGGTTATACTACTCTAAGACTTACGAAGACGTTTGCCTCAAGTTTTGAAAAAAATATTTCTCAAAATAGTATGGTCAAGTGGTATTAATGGGAATGATGAGTGTCATGTTTAGTTGAACTATTGACCAAAACATTACAGGGAATGACTTTGATCGTTGATAGTAGTAGGGGTCCGGATTGGATTTCGGTGACTTGTGATTGGTAGCAGTGGCCAAAGTCACCAGCCACCGTTAACCTCTGCATGGGTAGAAGGTGGTCGGATTTCAGTGACCAACGACAGTGGCCAAAGTTGCCAATCATTGCCAACATCCTAACAACGGCAGAGGCTAGCCAAATTCCAATGATCAACAACGGTGGCCGAAGACGTTGACCACAACTAATCACTGATAGCGGCAAAAGGTGGCTGAATTTTGGCAACGGGAAACAGTGGACAATGGACAATGGCTGCCCTCGATATTGATGTGGTGGTGGTTATTTGATAATATGACAATAAAAGGATAGCTACTTTAGATATTTCACATGGCAAAAATATTTTCATGCAATGGAAATGGAGCAAAACCACCTCCTCTTTGTGGGAATGATTTCCAAGAAAAAATCTTAAGCGAGGACGATTTTGAAATCTTGTACCAAACATAGAAAAAGATTCCAAAAAAAAAAAGGTTAGATAGACAGCACTTAAAAGTGATGTATATTTTACATTTGCCTATATGATAAAATCATAATGGAGGAGTGTAAAAAATCAGATAGAACAGTAAAAATTAATCAAATATGAAGTGATGTAAGTGAAAGTGATTGACAAAAATTACTCTAATTTCCCCAACAATTTCCTATCCTTCGTTAAATCCACTAAAAGTCGCATTGCCTGCCCCAACAGAAATTCAATTATATCAATTCACCTAAAATCACGTCTTATTTTTCGTATTTAATTTGATTTTCCTCTCTGAGGGTTTTTGATGGGTACAGAACCTTACTAGTTCTAAGGGAACCAAATAGAGCTAAATTATCTAAATTAAATACAAATAATGCAGGATGTGGGGATTTATGCATTGCTTTTTGCTTGAGACTAGGATCAGATATTCAAATTCTCAGCAGGAGCATGTGCATTCTGAATATCAGATTCACCATGTATTTTCCCTACTTTTATCATCTATTATAACAGCAGCATTTGTTTTTCTGTGTATATACAGGAATTTAGAGAGAATGGAGATAAATGTAAAACCTAAATCCATCAACAGCTAAAGGCTAGACCTTAAAAGGAAAATATACTTTAGAAAAGAAAGTTTGAATGGGTCAATGGCATTATCCATCTGTAATCAGGTCATTCATTGTGGGCAAGTAGCAAAATTTTATCTTGGCTTCACCCAGCAACTTCTTCAGTTTAATTTATCTCTGAAAGAATGGACCTAACTAATGACTAAATTGAAATGGGACTATCCAGAGTCAGAAAGAATTGAGATCTTATTCTTATTTTATCTACAAGCTTTCTGGATCTCCTCCATCAGTGCTATGAATGCCATTCTCCACTGAGAGCACTGTGCATCAGAGCTGAATAACTTATGCACTATGCTTAACTCATCAGGATTTGCCCCTTTTAGCAATCCTTGTAGTATTGACTTCATCTCTTCAAGGGAATGACAACTTCCTCCTATGTTATCCTCTTCCTGCTTAATCAAATTGATACCAAAAACTTTGGTATTGACATTACCTAAACAGTTACTTGAACCATGTGTGAACTTATAGTTATCAATGGCACTGCCTGAAGATGCGGGGACAACTTTGTGATTCCAGTACTCTACACACTGATAACTGGGATCTTGAGCTTCGATGGCCTGAAAAAGTTCATCAGAATGTAATAGAACATCAGAGGTGAGAATATAATTCCAGGGAAACATTCTAGAAGAGTCATTTAAGCTTTTACCAAATTACATCCAAATTAATTCAGCAGTCATATAACAAACGTGACCATAATAAGCTATGTTAATCTAGTTCAACGCAATTAGATAGAGAGATTCGAACTATGTGACTTAATTCTACATTAGAAAAACTATACACTGGTGATATTAGTGTTTTTTTTTTCCTGATAGAACCGGTGATATTAGTGTTATTTAGTTCAAGTTGTGCAAAAGTATATGTAAGATTCATGTGTTTACGTTACCTGAATAATGGATGGTAAAAGAAAGCCAAACATTCTAAGACCGTTGATGTTTTTCAGAAGCTCTAAGGGAGGAAGTTCTAGTTCACCTCGACTCCTTCGCCCCATGATTTCAATATGTAGTCTCTTTAGAACTGATTCCCAGCACTTATCTGCTGAGGTATCTGTGAAAGCCTCACTTGGACGTTCTTCCATGGTAACCTGAAATATATTTTTATGGGATGAGAAAGAAATATACTTCAATTGAAAGAAGAAAGACATGTCAACGCAAATAACTGTGAATCATAAAACTCAGATATTGTTAAACAATTAATTAGTATTTTATAGTATCATCATTCAGTTTCTTAACCTATATATATACACACACAAACACCATTTTGTCAGATTCAATAATTTCAGAGAATGATACCACTACTTAAACTCTGATCAATGAAAAATTAGCAGCCACTGAATTTCTCCGGAAAATCTCCAATAAGAGAGGGAATGCAGGTAGTGAGAGGAGTGCTATTCTTTGATCCGAATGAGATGTGTCACTTGGATGTTGAGTCTGTTGACCACTTGTTAATGACCCTATTTTTTTTGTGATAACTAAATATTTGGCACAATATAAGTAATAGATTATAGAATTTATAACTTTTACTAGGGATTAGGGGAGGCTACCCGGTTGAAATCTCGATAAAAGGTAGGTTCAGCTTGAATTTGAAGTTTGGTAATACTCTGTTCAAATATTATGCAAGACTTGACTATACAGTCAAACCGAGCATGGATATTTAGGCGTTCAAGCTTGATAGGTTTAATTTGAGTTCAATTAGTTATATATAATATTTTATTATATTTTAAAATTATAAAATAATAATTTTAGTTACATAATTTAATTTTAAATAGTTGCAAGTTTGATTTTTTATGTTTGAACTCAAGTCAGGCCTGATTCTAAATCTACAAGAGATATAGGAACATCATTCAGTTTCTTAACCAATATATATATATATATATATATATATATATATATAATCTTATCTTGGATCTATCATACAAAATGACAGAGAGATAGAGGAAGATGTAAATCATAGGATTCAAGCTAGATGGATGAAATGGAGGAGTATCTCAAGAGTTATTTGTGATAGAAAAGTGCCTCTCAAACTTAAAAGTAAATTTTACCGCACAACTATAAAGCCCGCGATGTTGTATGGTACTGAATGTTGGGCGGTAAAAAACTAACAAGAGCATAAGATCAGTATCGCAGAGATGAGGATGTTGCGCTGGATGTGTGGCCATACAAGACAAGATAGGATTAGGAATGAATGTATTAGAAAGAAAGTAAGGGTAGCACCTATTGTGGAAAAGATGGGAGAATCTCGCCTTAGGTGGTTTGGACATGTAAGGAGAAGACTCTTAGATGCCCCTGTAAGAAAAGTAGATCAGGTGGAGAATAGCCCAATAGCTAGAAGAGAGGAAGACCAAAGAAAGACTATAGGTGAAACGATTAAAAAAGATTTAGATTCGAATGACATTGCTGAAAACTTAGTTTATGATAGAACACAATGGCGTCGTTTGATCCATGTAGCCGACCCTACCTAGTGGGAAAAGGCTTAGTTGTTGTTATTTATATATATATATATATATATATATATCATTTTGTCAAATTCAATAATTTCAGACAATGATACCACCACATAAACTTCTGATCAATGAAAAATTAGCAGCCACTGAGTTTCTCCATAAAATCTCCATTGAGAAAGCAATACATAGAAGACAGGGAAAACATTTATCCCACCAACACATAATGAAACAAGCAACTATAACCAGGTATTTTAAGATGAAAGAAAACTTTATCTAATATGGAGAAAAGTACAGCAGGAAAAAAGGAATCTTCCTAGATTAAAAATAATAATAAAAAGAAGAAAATGAAGAATACAATAGCTTAACTCCCTAATCCCTCTGCAAGCTAGGAAAAGAACCCCCTCCCTCTGTAAAGAAAACATCAACTGAAACCCACACAAAACCTAAGAAAGTAGTCTGTCCCATAAACATTGTGTGGATAAAATTCTTTGCTGAAATCTCCAGCATTATATTTAGGCAAATACACCATATGCCAGCAAACATAGCGTACTTACACAAAGCATTACATGCCTTCCTGCTGAAGCAAACAACTATTAGCTATATTATTTTAATATAAAGCATATAGAGAAAAATGCCTGCCAATATTTTAAACAAATTATTCTTCAAGTTGAGTCTACACTGGAGACCAAGAAACTTTGTGTTTTAATATTTAAACCAAAATGCATTTGGAAATAGAAATCCGCAACTGAAAACATCAACAACAAAAAACACTTACTCCCTCTAAGTGGCTATAAACTACAAATAACAGAGATCAAGAAACAGTAACTTGTCAATATGACTTCAAACTCAAAACAGAAACAAGGTCAAGAATGATACCTTGAAAACAGGTCCAAGAAATCCAGCATCGACGACTTCAGAAATATAGCCACAGATTCTTGCCGGGTCAAGAATGCTAAAGAAATTAACTCGACTCTTGAATCCTTCATAAGGATACCAAAATTATACAAAAGTTAAACTCCCAGAAAAACTAATCAAAGGTATAATCTAAGCCCAGAAAATATCCTACTGCAGCGTACCTTTTGGATATATTGCATGCTTACTGCACCACAGCTTTCCATAAACAACAGATCCCAAACTTATAGGCTTGACAAAAGTACCAAACATTTGCATTAGGTAGCTTTCGTTTGTCAAAGATATACTTGTATTCGTGGTGTCTATGACTTCCTTTTTAAATACATTGCTGGGCTGCTTCCCTGAATCTGAATTCATTTGCAGATCCACCCCAAATTTTCCACCATCAAATGTACAAGAATTGCGAACATCCCTTGAACATGATGAAAAACCTGTCTTCAAAACTGAAAACGAGTGTGATAGGTTACCCTCACCACCAAGTTCCATGATGTCTTGTTCCTTTCCAGACTCTGAACACCTTACTTTTTCCTCTATTGAAACACCCTTATTATGATGGTTATCAGCAATATGCAGCAAATAATTTTCATTTTCACCATATATAACATCAAGATTCAAATCCAGAGAACCCGCCTGATCCACCTTATCTTCATTGTCAATGATCAACTTTTTATCATTAATATTGTCATTATGACTATCTATAGTGCCATATGATGCACTAAAAGTTACATGGTGAGACTCAGAGTGCACTATCTCTGGAGTAACATGACTATAAGGACTGCAAGGTAAATTTAAATTTGACTTATCCTTGGTTCCTGCACAACCAGTTGAGCTTTCCCCTTCTTCACGACTCTTGGTTTTGTACATGTCTCTCTCCACATCTGGTTTATATATGCAAACCTCATTGGCATCAGCAGAAACCATTCCAAAGTTTTTATTAGCCGAAACTTCAAGAGCAGGTGATTCTCCTTCTAATGCTTCAACCAATTTATTTAGCTCATGTATAGTACAACGAAGCAGAACAAATCTTTTGTCCATTCCACACGAGCAAAACAAATTTGAATGCTTAAGACATGAATATCTGTCAGGAGAGCACTCGCAACCTACAGCAGATAGGTGCAAGTCATAGAAGCAAGAGAAGCATTCTCTTTCCTTGTACAAATCAAAGTCACTGTCCATCTTCAGCAACTTTAAATGAGATGGAAGACAGTCTAGCCTCTCTGCTTCCATCTTTATCCTTGTCTGTCAAAAAAATAGGGTAACAAGGAAAAAAAAGTAAAGAATCAGATATCTAAATAGTAATTAAACCTATATAACGAAGGAGATCGAAAATTTTATGGAGCTTTAAAAATTTGTAGAAGAGGGTATGATCAAAGAGGAGAGGATAGGAGAATCATTACCTTAACTGCCTTGGTAAGAACTCCATCTTTCCCACAGACACTTCTCCATTTCAAATTTTTTGGAGTTTCTTTTCCAAGATGAGCTAGCTCTGCAAGGGCTCGAACAGCTTCCTGTGCTGATCCAAATAACAGCTTGTCGTGTGACAATGATGTCTTACGGCACTGCAAACTGTAAAGCTCAACGGCATTCTGGCCATGCATTAACCAATCAACAGGAGCCACATTCACTGCCTCTGCACAGTTGAATCCACAATTGAAGCCAGAGTGGTATGCCCTTGGAAAGGTAATAACAAATTCCCCAGAATGCTGAACAGTGCGATATACAGGCACTCCCTCAGATTTAAGAATTGAAGGAGATAACTGAGTAACCTGCTCAAAGATGAAAGACATAACCATTAGAATCACAATGCAGTTCCCAAACTTAGAAGCTATGTACTGTACAAAGAATACTCAAATATCTAACACTTCTAACTGAATATATGAGCTGAAAGCTTATGTGTCATACGGAAATACATCATGAAGGATATTTGTCAAGAGGAACCATTAAGTCATTAAGTTAACATGACGCCAAAACTCAGTCATCACCACTTTTTCCCAAACACACAAGCAGCTTACTTGGGTAGAATCTAAAGTCAGTTCTTAGTGAGAATAACTGATATCTTATCTCTCTTACTCATAAATTAATACCTAATTACTATAGCTTCCACTTTATATTTCTACATATAAAGGGATCCTACACTAGACTGATCAGCGTGCCACACCTCTAACTGATAATAAACCTCAAGTGAAACTTTAAACATTTCAAAAAGTTATCATGATTATAGTTTTCTATACTTCCCATAAGTGCATTGAGGCTTGAGCATTCCTAGAAAACTGAACCCATAAAATATTACATTTGGCATTAACTAAAATCTCATTGCATTCATGAAATCTCTACATGGAAACAATAAAATAGCACTAAAGCAACCAATAACTAAAAATACTTGTCAACAACTGAAAGCAATAAGGAAAGTACAAGTTGTAGCATTCTACCAGTTCATTGAGTAGATTTGGTTGTTCCTCAAATAAATCAGGCAAGTGCTTCTTCATTGCATCTTCAAAAGCTGAAGCATGGCTTCCAGGTACTCCGTACCATACTTTTGGGTCACCCCAGTGCAGATAATTAAGCGAATAGAGGTGATGATCCTCAACATGCTATTCCAAGAAGCAGGAAATGACGACATGTGTTAGTCTTTCTAGGAATCCATTGGGATTTGAACCAAAAGAAATGCAAAATTCAAGACATCTGTTACTAGTTTTACAGCTCAACATTTCAAATATGTCAACATAAAGAAGTGGGACCTAAATATTGTAAGTGCCAACATACTGATGATTCTATTGCATTAGGCATGATTTAATGATAATGCAGTAGGTAGCGGCCCCTCTATAATATCTATTACTTCTAATTATTTATTTTTTCCAGTAAACCTTTAACCAAATTAGAATTTTTCTAAAATAAACAACAGATGTTAAAAGTTTCAACTCATCTTTCATGAACTTAAACTCATGTAACTCTACGGACAGATACATACAGAGAGAGAGGCGAAAACGAAAATTGGTATTATACTTTGTTATGTCTTAAACTTTGACTCATTCAAAAATTTAGACATGGAAAAAAAAGTAATTCTCACCACTTACCCAGCAAAATGATGAAAAGCACATGCCAACATACAGCCATGGCACTAGAACTCCTGAGATGTCACTTCCTTCAAAACTTAGTACGGAACCTGGCAGTCGCGGGAAGTTATTCAAATTCCAGCCAGACAGGGCATACTGATCTGAATCGCTCTTAGTTAGGGACGATGCCTTCGGAAAACCACTTCCAAGTGCTCCAGTTTCCAAGTCAGCTCCATAATACACCTACAATACAACAGAGTAACATATTTACTGTTTGCACAATTATGTGACACTAAAGACCAACATTGTTGTCAATAAATGATGATTAATACCTCAACCTCATCAGTTGGTTGCTCGATTATTCGCCAGTATTCACCTTCAATTTCCTCCTCAGAGGGCTCCCATCTCTTCTGGTGGTTATTATCACTAATTTTTCCATCTTCATTAGCCTCTTTCAACCCGAAGTAGCATTCCTTAAAAAAATTAGCATATTGCTGAAAATCTTTAAGCGTGAAGTCTAACCCTGATTGGAATCCAAACTTCTCATCAGGTTCAGAAGCATTATTAGCTTCAGAACCTGAATTGGCAAGTCTCCTACATGTGCCCGTTTTGGAGTGCTTTCTACGTTTTCGTTTCCTTCCCCTACTTTTCTTTCTCATGGGCTCCCTATTTTGAAGCAAATCAATGTGCTGAATTCGGGTAGGAAATTTAGCATTTTCCCATAGATCTTTCTCCTTAAGAGGGCAGGGTGGAACCCAGCAAGCTGGAGGGACAATCCTACATATGCCATGGGGTTCAGCTTGGGGTCGTATCTTTGCTATGTAACCAAGTGTGTCTTCAAACTCCTAAATAAGAAGAGTAAAAATAAGAAATAAAAATTATTCAAAATACAATATTACTACCACCAAAAGCAAAAATATAAAGATGGTAATAATAATAATAATAAGTACCTCGATAGTCGGATAAAACACAGGCGCTTCATCAATTATAGGTCGACATGCTTCAACTGGATCCCATCTAGCTGATACCTACAACATGACAACAATAATCCAACCTATATAAAAAAAATAGACAAAACCAAATATCTTGCACATAGTTTTGAATTGTCATACAAAACAACCTTATCTAATTCAAGAAACAGGGGGGGTGGGGTGGAGCAGTAATGAAAAATTTAAAGCACAGGGCATTGAAAAGTTTAATTCCATTCAAATTTCAAACAAGTGGTTCCTATTTGCTCCAAAGAAGACCAAGAAAAATAAAAAGTATTGTTCATGCACCATCAAAACATTACACATGCTCAACACAGTAGACATTTTATTTACCTTTCTACTTCTCGGACTGCCAGAAGACTCAAGTGCATTGTTATTTTTTGGCTTGTGCCTAAAAGGACAATCCTGCAAAATATATAAGAACGCTAAATTTGTTAAAACTAGAAGCCTCTCTAAAAGTAGTCATGGAATAAACAATGAATTCAAGCAAATTATAATTAATGTTACTACGATCCCAAACATTGCCAAAGGATATGGTACAAACATATGTAACAGCTTGATGTCAGATATTGAGATGTAAATAATAGAAAATATGAATGCACCAAAAGTACATTCAACAGCAAATTATATATTACGAAGTTAAACAAGAAAATCAAACCAAAGGGAAAAAATACAATATAGATAGTCATGCATTCATATTACAAAAACTAGAACCTGTGAGTCAAATTGCGAAGTTTCTATCACAGTTTCTAGAAAGGACAGAAATAGCAACTCAATCATTGACTAAATCCAATCTAATGTTCTAAACTGTTATAAAACTTTGAGGCCCTTTATTTGCTTTATTGCTTATACTGGTTGGGCATCAGTATTGATACCATGAGACAAGTCTAAAGTTTGACAGAAGTTGCAAGGAAGACCTCTCTAATCGCATAAGCTTCCTCAAATAAATTACCAAAGTTAGATATAAAAGGATGGAAATAGTAGCAGTGTAGACTCATCAGAGCAGTAAGATTGGAGATGACATAATTTTGAAACAGAAGTTCTGTATAAAATGCAAAACCAAAACAGTGATCACACTTCACATTCTAGTTTCATTCGGGTTTCTATTGCTAGCTTCATAATTTAATACATAACAATTGCAATGTTGACTGAAGGATTCACTAAATTTAAGCAAATAATAATTTTACAGTTCTAATTAGTACTACCTCCCAACAGTGGAAAACACTTGAAAAGGATATGGTACTTCCCTCTTGTTTGAAAAATCAAGAATCAGAAAATTCAACAAACATTGAATAATAGGTATTGCCTAATATTTTTCATCCATCTGGGAGGTATCTAATGAAAATTTTGTTTACTGTTAAATTAATCTAAATATCTAATGGTTGCTATTAGCTTCCCCAATCACTATGGATTAGATGGAAATTCCAGAAGATGAAACAGTGAATGATGCCAAACATAACATTCACCACGTCCAGGTTAACCAGAATCCTATAGTAACTAAAAACATGAAACCAAATAATGGTACTTGAATAAAAAAGGTGATGACCAAATGATTGGGAGATACTAATACCAGATGTAGATTATTCCAAGAAGCTAAACAAAGGCAGTAGCAGTACTAGTCACCACCACCAAGATGAAAATTTTCTAATCTTGCCAAACCCCATGAAAGAAGGAACCCATATAACTTATCACATACATCTAAAAGGTCAGGCTACAGCAAAAGATTAAGGTTTTACAATATGAGTGAATTAAAAATTTAAAATCATCCTTCTGGACAGCAGTAATTAGCTCAACAACTAAAGTAGAAATGTTAAACAACAATAGCTCTTACAAGCGAAAATACAATGTTATAAGCAGAACAATTAAAGAGAAACAAAGGGTAAAGATACACAAGAATAGCAACAATTTTTTAAATTCCATGAACAAGGATAATAAGATCAGCAATTGTGAACCACAAAAACAGAGGATAGGAGATTCGAACAGAGGAGCAGGATATATAAATATATATTCCAAACATGTATAAAATGGGGTCCAGAAACAAAGACACATCATACAATTCTAGGGTTTGAAAATCTAACCTCTTTGACCTCAGATTCTGCAGAAAATTTCAACTGTTCCATTCAATGCAGAATTATGGAGAAAAAACCCTTACTGAATAATTATTCCTGCAACAAAAACCAGAGACCCTTTTAACTAACATCATTGGAGTCCACAAATGATCAAAGAGACAACCCAGAAACAGTTTTCTACTTTCTCTATTAACAAAAACTAACCGACCAAAAAGAAACCTTAAAGGCTGCAAAAAGAAAAAGACAAAAACAAAACAAGAAAATAAATAAATAAACAAATGCAAAACATCAAGATACACACCCAATGCAGCAAAAGATAGTCCGGTTGCTCCCACGTTCTGATTGCGTACAAATGAATTAACCAAGAAAACTCCTATAGAAATCAACACAGTGAAGAAAACCTAAATGCAAATTCAATTTGCATGTGTATGCAAAATTCTGGAAACCCCTAATAATAATTACCTACCAATTGCAAAAAAAGTGTAAAATCCTATGAATCTTGGAATCAAATGCTCGATAATCAAATAGGTCCAGAATTAAAGAAAAATAAATGAGAAAAATAGAAACAACAATTGACTTGGTAAAAAATTTTAATTTATTATGACAGGTGGAATATAAATAGAGAAGTAATGGCAAGGATATCAATTCTAGGTGAAAATCCAATACTTTTTAAAAAATTTAATTCCATTTCATTTAATAATAATAATAATAATATTATTATTATTATTATTATTATTATTATTATTTTCTTAAAACGAAGAAAAAATATTTTTATTATCTTTGAGAAAAATATTATAAGGGCACAAAACAAAGAAAGAAAGTGACTTAGTAGGAGAGGCTAACTGGCTAAGATTCTACGTTCAAAGACGTGTAGGCGTGCTTGAACTCTTCTGATCCTATTATTGTAATTTTCTTTTTCTGTTATTGAAAATTTAATTAATTATTTAATAAAATAATTTGTTGGTCATTCGAATGCATTACATTACAATTTACATCAAATAGATAAATAAATAAAAAATAAATAAAAGAAGCAATTCGAGCAAAAACTAAAAGAAGCAATCAAAAGAAAAAGATGGAATTTAAAAAAATAGGATAAAGTTTTTTTTAATATAAAATAGGATAAAGTTGGATGTGTGAGAGAGAGAGAGAGTCAAACGCGAACCGCTCTAACGCACGCAGTATTAACGGAAAGCGGTGATATAAACCAACCAACCAACTAACACCTACACTAACACAAAACATTTATGATATTCTTATTATTAACATATATATCACTTTTCATATTTTTTTAATATTATTTATTATATTTATTTTTTTATTTTTTATTAAATTTAACATCTTTAAAAAAATCAATAATACATTTACTCTAAAAAAGGTGTATAATAAACTTTTTAAACACAAACAATCATAACTTTCTCTGCCATTTTTTGTGGGTCCTCCCTTCAGTATTGTTCTGTAGTCTGGGAAGTGATCATTGGACGGGTTTGATTTAACTCAAACTTAATTTAATAATTTGATAGGGTTAATTTTTTTATATTTAAATTTCATTCGGTCATGAATTAATAATAATTAAATTAGAATTAAATTAATTTATATATAAATATAATATATAAATTTAAATATTATATATAATTAAATTATAAAATCATAAAATTGAAAATTAAAATTAAAATATATTTTATAATATATTTTAAAATATTAATATAAATATATTATCATATTATATAAAAATTATTACTTTAAATAAAAAAAATTATTATTTATAATTAATTATAAAAATATTTAAATTTTAAAATAACGCAAGATATCGAGTCAAGACTTAAAATACAACTCAAATTCAATTTTAATCTAAAAACACACTTGATCTAAATTTTAAAACTCAAATTTATTTCAATTAACTTCATATTAAAATAAATTAAAAAAATAGGCTGAGTTTTAAGCAACTTAACTCTAACAATGAACAAAATAATGCTAAAAAAATTGTGTATTAAGTTAATCACATCTCTTAATTTAAGTGCTTTAAGTTGGTTATGAAGTTATGCAATAATTTCTCTTGTAACTATAGTCAAATGAGTCCTTGCAATTTAGCCTTTCATCTTCTCTCCCTTCCCCGTTCTTTCTTTTTTTTTTTCGTTTTTTTCCATTTTTCTCTTTTCTCCTTTTCGGCCGTTCCTTCCTTGCAACCTAAGAATATGTCTGAAGTGTGAACGAATGACACAAGCTTGCTTTGCTTCCTTCCCTGTCTTACACGTTGGTCTTCCCACTCGTACACAAGAAAGAAATAGCATCTTTGATTTTTCTGACTTGTTTTGTGTTGCTACTCTTGTCCTTTGCTTAGGAAAATAATTACAATTACGACATCACTTGGATATAGCATAATAAAATATTAACCTATGTATGTACCTAAAAAACAGAACTTACGTATGCGTGTGTTACAAGATTTAGGCTAAAATGGAAGAAATTCTTTTTAATTATTGGTAAATTTTTTAAAAAAAATTGTGATTTAGAAATAAATAATTTAATTATTTTTAACTTATTAATTTATGCATATTGACCTCTTATAGAATATTTTTTCACATGCATAGAGAGTTAATTTTATTTTATATTGTATAATTTGATAAGTTTAAGGAATTAAATTGTTAAGTTTTGGATTATAAAGAATTTTTGAAAATAACCTATAGTTAGAGATGATTCATTGTATTTTTAGTCTAAGATTTTAAAGAATAATAATAATAATAATAATAATAATAATAATAATAATAATAATAATAATAATAATAGTGCTACGGGAGGCATGTATACTACTTTTTATAAGTTAAAAACATATATAAAGTATAATAAAATTTGTAAAAAATTCATACCTATAAAATGTTAGAATATTTATTCAATTTCAAATAAAAAAATTTCAGTTTTACTTTTTAAAAAAAAGTAAACAAAAGAATATGATAGAGAATCCTAATATTCAATGACTAATTCAGTAGTTTCCTTTAGAAGAAAGAAAGTTCTTAAAAGTAATATTATGTATGAACCTGCCTACTATAAAATTCTAAGCAATGTCGCTTGCACAGCCAATAAACACATGTGAATGGATGTGAGGGTGCCCTGATAAAAAAATAAAAATAAAAAAAGCACATATTTGAATGAATACAAAAACAATATCAATTTCTCCTTTTTTTATAACAAAAAATTTTAGGAAAGAAGAGGTTGCTACAGGCATGCCACAAGCTTCAACTAAGATTTACAGTAATAATTATAGATCATCTATCAATAAAAGGTCACTATTTGTCTCTAATTATTGCTATGGTGTGATTTTCATACTTTGATAAAAGATAAATTTATGTAGCAATTTAATTAACATAACTATTAGTATAAAATTTTTAATTTTATTATTCAATTATGTATTATCATATAATAAAAAAATAACTATTAAATTTTTACACTAATAGTAAATTAAAAAATTAAATTTTTAAAATATAACTTTACTTTTGATATCACATCATTAAGAATTTGATCTAAATAACAACTATTTAATAGTTGAATAATAATATAAAAAATTTCACATTCACAATGGATTAAAATTATACTCAAGGAATATTGAAATTGCCAATAAAATGTAACTCATATAATAACCTACTTAGATTCAGTTCTAGTATTTCATTTACCTTTTTTCCTATCCCTTACACCTTCCCTTAGCTATAAATATATTTTTAAAAAAATAGATATCAGGATTTAAAATAAGAGTAAATTACAATAAGCCCTTCTCAGGTTTCTCTAAATGACAGTGCACCTATACTTTTACAAAAAGAACATTCCACCCCAGTTGACCTGTTTGACCATTGACTCATCAAGGGAATACTAATGAAATGAATAACTCAAGCTGGAGTTGCAAATCATTTGCTAGACTAGCACTTCGTTACCAATTCATCTCTACCATCCTTTGGCACCAACCCAGCAAACAACCCATCTCCATTAGCAGCAAACAACCCTGCATAGTCCATTCAACAAAATACATTAAGTATGCTTATCGATCCCTGATACTTCTCACCTTACACAACCCACCCATGACCAAAGTTATACATAAAAATAGAGGGGCTCACCCCTCCCTTCTCCATGGAACTCATCAATTCAAAAACCCATTTTGAGGTCCTTCAACATCACCGCTGCCAAAATAACTTTTTCATAGGAAACAACATCGGGTCAAATACCAAATTCCACAATTCATTTCGGTTGTATTCCGTTAATGAGTTAACGATTGAACAGGTCAATTGGAGTGGAGTGTTCTTTTTGGAGAAGTATGGGGTCGCCTATCATTTAGAGAAACCTGGGAAGGGGTTACTATAATTTACTCTTAAAATTAAATAAAAAGGTATGTGATATGTAATTCATCAAGCATAATAACAGTATTAAAACACAATATTAAATGCTTAAGAATTATTGATTTTATCATTGTCTTTCTGTATTATAATTATAATAGAGGGACATATCTAAAAGAGAATAAACTAATGTCCGTAAGGACATATCATGGTCTTTCTGTATTATATTGTTTTGATTTTTTGCAAAATGTTAGTCTGAGCCAACACTGTTATCTATCAAAAGCTTATTTTTTAAGCTCAATTTGGCCTTTTAATGAAAACAAAAAAGTCTAATTTCACCTAAAAACTTATTTAAAGGTTTATATTTTTAGTTTTTAAATAGGTATTTTTTATAAAATTATTATATTTTGTATAAAAATATATATATTAAATAATATATAAATAAGTAAGTTTAGTAAGTTAAATAAACTTTTTGAAAGGCTTAAACTTTAAGTTATAATTAAATAGATATTTTTAAAAGTCTAAATTTGACTTATTTATTAAATAAAAAATTAGGCTAAAAATATTTATGAGTAAATTACACTCATCCCCTCTAAGTTTGATGATATAACACTTAACTTCATTTTTTTTAAAAATAACACTCATTCTTAATTAATTTATTAAATTGTATAATTGTGTAAATATTATCAATTAAAATCTATAGGATTTTCAACATTCACGATTATTTATGAAAAAAAATTTATTTAAAAATATTATATATAATAATATTTTTTATAAAAAAAAAAACCTTTATAATTTTCTCTGTATGAGTGTGTAAGGAGTTTTTAAAAATATATACATTTTTTAACTTGTAATGTTATCATATTTTAATTGATAAAAAAATATTATCAGATTTTAACTAGTAATATTTATATAGAATAATTTTTTTAACTAATACCTATTAGAATATATAGGCTACAAGAATATGTATCGATTCTTATATTTTTTTCATAAATAACAATAATTATGTATCTTGAAAATCTTACAAATTTTAATTGGTAATATTTATATATAATAATATTTTTTTAAAAAAAAAACCTTTACAATTTTTTTACGTGTGGGTGTGTAAGGAGTTTTAAAAAATATATATACATTTTTTAATTGGTAATGTTATCAAATTTTAAGCGATAAAAAAATATTAATGAATTTTAACTAGTAATATTTATACATAATACTATTTTTTTTAAAATATTTTTTTATAAATAATGTGAATGCTAAAAATTTATAAATTTTAATTAATAATATTTACATAATTATGTAATTTGATCAATTAATTAAGAAGGTAAGTATCATTTTTAAAAAGAAATAAAGTTGAGTGTTATATCATCAATATTAAAAGAAGATAAGTGTAATTTACTCAATATTTATAGTCCAATAGACCCTAATAACCGACTCACCTATTAACACTACTATTTGTCAGAATTGGATCAGCTTGGTCTATTGGATTGGTAACCTAATGTACCAACCTGACGATTTTTCAAAAGACACAATCAAATTTGATATAACCCAAATGACCCGATTATTTGGTTAAATCAAATGACCTTTGTCAATACCCCTATCTTCTTTCAACATCTCCACCTTCACACACCAAGCCACTACCTATTTGGCAAATCAAAGCCAAAATATAAGAAATTTTCCAAGAAAACAATCCAAACAAATCACGAGCCAAAATGCTCAAAGCAAATGAGCACGCTTTTCTTTGAACCACTGACCACTGCCCAACCAATTTGCACTTCGAAGAATATCAAGCATCTAGGTATTAACATATCTATCCTCACCCTTAAGCATGCCAAGATCCCCATCGACAACCACCAAGGCATGATGACTCCACTACAACATACGCCCTTAATGTTGTCACCATTGTCACAACGTCGTTTTAGTCGGTATGGGCTGCTATCATTCAGAAAAAGGCCAAGTAGGGAAGAACTAGCGAAAATCGATGATGAGCTAATCCCTTAATTAGAAGATGAAGTGTCTAATGTGATTCTAGACTATATTATTTGTTGACCTAATCCTTTAATTAGATCAATTGTTATTCCGATCATAACAACTATGAAATCTACTATATGGCCAAAAAAAAAATTTAGACTTTCTGTTTTGAAGTGGATTTAGAGCGATACCTGTGAGAGGTATGATATAGTAGTTTCCTCCTTGCGCAGCCGCACTCAAGCGTATTGAACCGTTGGGGGTGATACCTGTAAAAAGACTCCAACGCTCAAGTCAGGTCATGCACTAGTAGAGTTTGTGTTGTAAGATTACGGTTACCTTATTAGGTTGATTTAGTCTGATCTTTATGGAGCATGATTGGAATCGTGATATTAAGTGTAGGTATTATGGGGATGTGGATGTTACGGTTATTTATTGCGAGGAGAGGTTACAGAGCCTTTAATTTCGTAAGATCCTAATTGACAGTTACAAAAGTCTGCGCTGATTTAGTAATTATCACCATATAGTCCAATGTCGTAATCTAGAATTTTACAGATCTTTTCAGAGTATTAATAAAAGAGTCTGATGGAGCGTGTGCTGAGTTGATCCTTCCGGGTAGGATCCCGGATCATGATCCAGAACACTTTCCACTCTGAAGCAAATTTAAGATCAATAAAAAAACTATATGCAATAGATATGGGATTTTGTTATTTCAGAAAAAATAGATTTCAATTGAGAACAAAATATTAGGGAATATTATACCTTGGCTTTTGAAGATCTCGTTCTTTTTGCTTGTAGATCTTGTTCGTAGTGATAATTCACCTCAACACGAAAACAAAGTAAGTTCAGTAAAGTATCGAAATTCGGACATATGTGAAAAATAAAAAGATCAAATAGAAGGTGTTTGGAATGTAAAAAAATAGAAAATAATTTGATTTGTAAATTAAATTTAATTAAATATTGTATTTAGAATTTAAAAAATAAAAAATAATTTGATTTTAAAATTTTATAGATTTCATTTTTTTTATTTAAATTTTTATCAAATTTGATTAGATTTATTATGATTTGATTTAATTTAAAATATATAAGATATTTTACTCGTAATAATTATTTCTAATTACTTCTCATAAGGGTAAAAATATAAAATAATAAATTATATCTAATCAATTTTTATTTTAAAGAGTTTAAATATAAAATTTGATTTCTAAATGAATTTAAATTTTATTTTTTTAATAAGTTTCAAATACAAACTTTAATTTCTAAATCAAATCAAATTATTTTTAATTTTAATTAATTCCAAACAATACTATATAAATTTTGAATGAAGTATTTCTGTGAAGAAAATGGAATTTCTGTGGCAAGATGTTTAGTGTTTGAAAAGGTTTTTGCGAGAGTGAGGGGAAACAAACCTTGGGGATGAATTTTGTAAAATTCTTAGAGTAATGACTATCTTTTATGTTTTGTTGACTCCATAGAACTTTTATAAACCCAAAGAAACATATATCGGTCCAATAAACATTTAATGAGCACTTATGGTAAGAAATAAAACTTTTCTGAATAGGTAGATTTAAATCTAACTAGAAATAGGGCTGCATAAATGAAACTAATAATTGAGGTATCAACTAAGGTGCCATTGCGTAGCATTTGATTTTACCCATTTTGTCCTTGTAGATGCTCCTTCAAGAGTTACAGATATGTCTTAAATGGGTGGCAAATGGAATATGCTTGAAATTATGGTTATATATCACTACAAGAAATTCATGTATTACCGATACAAATATGACCACCGGTAATATAAGTATTTTTGGCAAATATGTCTATTAAAAAATTGAACATCAATTAAAAAAATCAAAATACATTTACAGTGGAATAATCTGTCAAAAAATAAAATGCCTATAATTTAATTTTTTCAACTTTTAAGATATGAGTGCTGAACAATTTTTGACGGTTGATCCATCAAAAATTAAGCCTCTAGATCACTCTGATAAATGTACTAGTTACGTGTTTTGAGAACGGATTATATCTACCGAAAAAATTCTACAACTTCAAAGATATGCACATCGTATAATTTTCGACGACTAATCTGCTAGAAACTTAATTTGCTTCATCACTAAAAGTTATATATAAGAAATTTTCTCATAACTTTAGCATGTTGGCTCTTCTTCATTTTTTCATTCTACTCATTCTCCTCTCCACTCTCTTCTTCTTCTATCCTCTTCTAGTATTGTTCTCATCTCATCCCATCGATAGAATGCGCGTGGTCTCTAATTGTGGAGGTTTCAAGCGAGATGGGGAATGGTCGTCCTCATCCTATCCCATTGTCATTCTCATCTCATCCCATCATCGAAGTGCACGCGGTCTCCAATCATGAAGGTTTTAGGCTAGGGAATGGACAATGGGACTGCGGGTTCGTGGTGGCTGATGAGGTTCCGAGTTCGTGGTGGGTGGTGGCGTGTTGAGGTTTCGACCGGGTTCATGTTGGCAGGTGGTTGTGGTGCCCAGGAGAAGTGGTGCATGCATGTATGGTATACCTTTTTTTTTAATTTAAATATTATATTTGTTTATGTATATGTACATGTATATTAATATGTATGAATGATATGGTATTTATATTTTGAATATGTTTATTTATATATATATATATATATATATATATATATATATATATATATATATCTGAATTTATGTTTACATGCATGATATATTTTTATTTATCGATATTTGTGTGCTAGTATGATAGATTATAGTTATTATTATGCTATAAGATTTGAATAATAACAATACATTGTATAAGGTAAATACTATTTTGTTATAAAAATAATATAATATTATATAACTTTATTAAAGGCTGGTACCAAATATAGTACTATGAAATTAAAAAAAAAATCAAGTAAAAAATTTAATAGATTAATGAATTTAATAATTGATTAATGTAATAAACAAATATAATTAATAAATTTAATAAAATATAATATAATATGAAATTAAAGAGAGTAAAATTTTAAACTATATATAATCAAATAATTAGTTAAATAATTATTAAAATTAATTAATAAACTAATTAAATAATTAAAAGTATTAATTATATAAATGTATGACTAACTACCAAACATACGACATATATATACGACATTATTAATTATTAAGAAATAGCATCTTCGATTTTTCTGACTTATTTTGTGTTGCCACTCTCGTCCTTTGCTTAGGAAAATAATTACAATTACACATCACTTGGATATAGCATAATAAAATACTAACCTTATGTATGTACCTAAAAAAAAGAACTAACTTACGTATGCGTGTGTCATAAGAGTTAGGTTAAAATGGAAGAAATTCTTTTTAATTATTGGTTAATTTTATAAAAAATATGGTTTAAAACTTAATAATTTGATTTTTTTTAACTTATTAAATCGTGCATATTGACTTTTTATAGTGGATTTTTTTACATGTATAAAGAGTTAATTTTATACTATATTGCATAATTTGATAAATTTAAAGAGACAAATTATTAAGTTTTGAACTATAGAGAATTTTTGAAAATGACCTATAATTAGATATGGTTCCTTACATTTTAGCTTAAGCTTAAAAAAAAAAAAATAATAATAATAATAATAATAATAATAATAATAATAATAATAATAATAATAATAATAATAATAATAATAATAATAATAATAATAATAATAATAATAATAATAATACGTGAGGCATGTACTACTTCTTATAAGTAAAAAAAAGTATATAAAGTATAATAAAATTTGTAAAAAATCATACCTATAAAATGTTAGAATATTTATTCAATTTCAAATGAAAAAATCAGTTTTATTTAAAAAAAATAAACAAAAGAATATGATAGAGATTCCTGATATTCAATGACTAATTCAGTAGACTCCTTTAAAAGAAAGGAAGTTCTTAAAAGCAATATTATGTATGAACCTGCCTACTATAAAATTCTAAGCAATGTCACTTGCACAACCAATAAACACACATGTGAATGGATGTGAGGATGCCCTGATCAAAAATTTTAAAAAAGAAAAACACATATTTGATGAATATAAAAACAATATCAATTTCTCTTTTTTTTTTGTTCATTTTAACAAAAAAAAATTAGTGGACAGGCGGTTGCTACAGGCATGCCATAAGCTTCAACTAAGATTTACAATAATAATTATAGATCATCTATCAATAAAAGACACTATTTGTCTCTAATTATTTATATGTGTGATTTTCATACTCTGATAAAAGATAAATTTATGTAGTAATTTAATTATCATGACTATTAATATAAATTTTAACATTATTATTCAATTATATATTATCATATCATAAAAATAATAGTTTAACTATAAAAAATTTACACTAATAATAAATCAAAAAATTAAATTTAAAAAATAGAAATTTACTTTTGATATCACATCATTAAGAATTTGATCTAAATAACAACTATTTAATAGTTGAATAATAATATAAAAAATTTCACATTCACAATGGATTAAAAATTTAAATTATACTCGAGGAATATTGAAATTGCCAATAAAATGTAACTCATATAATAACCTACTTAGAGGCAGTTCTAGTAAGCCAATTTTTTATTTTCATTTATCTTTTTTCCTATCCACTACATCTTCCTTGATATATATATATATATATATATATATATATATATATATATATATATATATATATATATATATATATTAAATCACATCGTTTGCCTCAATTTTTTGGATGCGGTTTATATATCTATTGGGGCCTCTATTTAATATCAATTGATTTTAAATTGAAATCTAACACAGTATCGAGTTAAAGATAAATCATCTTGTCGTCTATTGCCTATTCCACTAAGTTCACTGTTCGTCTGCAGGTATCTGTGGAGGGGTGGTATTAAGAGTCTCACATCACCTATCTCAATCTTTCAGGTGCGATTTATATATCTATTGAGTTATTTCACTTAATATTAATTGATTTTAAGTTAAAATTTAACAATATATATATATGTCAGGATTTAAAATTAGACTAAATTACATTAAGCCCTTCTCAGGTTTCTCCAAATGACAGTGCACCTATACTTTTCTGAAAAGGACATTCCACCCCAATTGACCCGTTTGACCATTAACATATCTAAAAGAGAATAAATTAGTGTTGTCAGTGAGGGCATATCATTGTCTTTATATATTATAATGCTTTGAGTAAATAGGCATTGGTCTATTTTGCAGAATATTAGTATGAGCCAAGACTGTTATCTATTAAAAGCTAATTTTTTAAGTTCAACCTGGCCTTTTAATGAAAACAAAAAAACTTAACTTAACCGAAAAATTTATTTAAAAGCCTATATTTTTAGTTATCAAATAGGTATATTTTTATAAAATTATTATAATTTGTATAAAAGAAATATATTAAATAATAAATAAATAAGCAAACTTAATAAGTTAAATAGATATTTTTAAAGGACTAAAACCTTAACTTATTTAATTAAATAAACATTTCCAAAAATTTAAATATGACTTATTTGAAAGTAAGCTAGAATTACGTTATAGCCGAATAGCCCCTAATAACCGATTCACCTATTATCACCACCATTTGTCAGAATTGGATCAGCTTGGTCTATTGGATTGGTAACCTAATGTACCAACCTTACGATTTTTTTAAAGACACAATCAAATTTGATATAACTCAAATGACCCGATTATTTGGTTAAATCAAATTACCTTTGTCAAAACCCCTATCTTCTTTCAACCTCTCCACCTTCACACACCAAGCCACTACCTATTTGGCAAATCAAAGCCAAAATATAAGAAATTTTCCAAGAAAACAATCCAAACAGATCACGAGCCAAAAGAGAAGATTTATTATGATTTGATTTAATTTAAAATATATAAGATATTTTACTCTTAATAACTACTTCTAATTACTTATCATAAAGGTAAAAATATAAAATAATAAAATTATATCTAATTAATTTTTATTTTAAAGAGTTCCAAACACAAAATTTAATTTATAAATCAATTCAAATTTTATTTTTTTAATAAGTTTCAAACACAAACTTTAATTTCTAAATCAAATGAAATTATTTCTAATTTTAATTTATTCCAAACATTATTATATAAATTTTGAATGAACTATTTCTGTGAGGAAAATGGAATTTCTGTGGCAAGATGTTTAGTGGTTGAAAAGGTTTTTGAGATAGAGTGAGGGGAAACAAACCTTGGGGATGAATTTTATAAAATTCTTACTATCTGTTTGGATAGTGAAATTAGAATTAAAATATAAAATTTTAATTTTAATTCAAATTCTTTTAGAATTAGAATTGGTCTAGAATCTTACATTCTATATTTGGGATTATCAAAAAATTAATAAAAAAATTATAATTTTAAATTCAATTATAATTTTATTATTTAAAAGTATGATGATACAATAATATTTTTATAATATAATAGTCATATTTTTTGTAAAGAAGTTTTTCATGAATTTTTTAGGAAAAAATAAATATTTATTATAATAATTTATATAAATATAAAAATAATTTATATATAAATATAAAATCTTAATAAATATGATTATTCATAAATAAATATAGAGAGAGAAAAAATTTTAATTTTTAAGTTATAGAATTGATAATTCTTAAGGTATATGATAAGAATTGAGAAATGCTTAACTTAATTATTTTTTAATTTCATAAAATTAATTTATGAAATTATAAATTTAATTTTAAATAATATTTTAAATATAAAAATTAAAATTAAGAGATTTAATTCTAATTTTAAACTCTAATTTATATTTAATTTCAAGAAACAAATGGACAATTAGAGTAAATGACTATCTTATATGTTTTGTTTGACTCCATAGAACTTTTATAAACCCAAAGAAACATATATCGGTCCAATAACAATTAATGAGCACTTATGATAAGAAATAAAACTTTTCTGAACAGGTAGATTTAAATCTAACCAGAAATAGGGGTGCATAAATGAAACTAATAATTGAGGTATCAACTAACGTGCCATTGTGTAGATTTGATTTTACCATTTGTCCTTGTAGATGCTCCTTCAAGAGTTATATATAGATATGTCTTAAATGGGTGACAACTGGAATATGCTTGAAATTATGGTTATATATCACTACAAGAAATTTAGGTATTATTGATATAAATATGACCACCGATAATATAGGTATTTCTGCCATATATGTTTATTAAAAAATTGAATGTTAATTAAATAATAATAAAATATATTTATGGTGGAATAATCTGTCAGAAAATAAAAATGCCCATAATTTAATTTCTCCAACTTTTGAGGTATGAGTGTCGAACAATTTTCGATGGCTGGTCCACTAGAAATTAAGCTGCTAAATCACTTTGATAAATGTACTAGTTCCGTGTTTTGAGAGTGGATTATATCTACCAGAAAAATTCTACAACTTTTGAGATATGCACGTCATATAATTTTTTATGACTAATCTGCCGGAAACTTAATTTGCTTCACAACTAAAAGTTATATATAAGAAATTTTCTTATAACTTTAGCATGTTGGCTCTTCTTCTTCATTTTTCCATTCTACTCATTCTCCTCTCCACTCTCTTCCTCTTCTATTGTCATTCTCATCTCATCCCATCACTAGAGTGTGCGTGGTCTTTGATCATGGAGGTTTCAAGTGAGATGGAGAATGGTCGTTCGCATCCTATTCCACCATCGTTCTCATCCCATCCTATATCAGAGTGCACGTGGTCTCCATTCATGAAGGTTTTAGGTGAGAGAATGGACAATGGGGCTGCGGGTTCGTGGTGGCTGATGAGGTTTCGGGTTTGTGGTGGGTGGTGGCATCCTGAGGTTCCGAGCGGGTTCATATTGGCAGGTGAGTGTGGTGCCCAGGGGAAGTGGTGCATGCATGCATGGTATACTCATTTTTTTTAATTTGAAAGTTATATTTGTTTATGTATATGTACATGTATATGAATATGTATGCATGATATGGTATTTATATTTTAAATATGTTTATGTATATATCTAAATTTATGTTTATAGGCATGATATACTTTTATTTATTGTTATTTGTGTGCTAGTATGATAGATGATAATTGCTATTATGTTATAAGATTTGAATAATAACAATACATCGTATAAGGCAAATACTATTTCATTATAAAAATAATATAATATTATATGACCTTATTAAAGGCTGGTGACAAAAATAGTACTGCAAAATTTTAAAAAAATCAAGTAAAAATTTTAATAGATTAATGAATTTAATAATTGATTAATGCAATAAAAAAAAATATAATTAATAAATTTAATAAAATATAATATAATATGAAATTAAAGAGAGTAAAATTTTAAAATTATATATAATCAAATAATTAGTTAAATAATTATTAAAATTAATTAATTAATTAAATTGAAATTATTAATTATATAAATATATGACTAATCGACAAACATATGTGTGTGTGTATATATATATATATGTATGTATGTATGTATATATATATATATACACACACACACACACACAACTGGGTCAGGAACATAAGGCAGTGAGGCATATATTGTAGACATTAAAAGACATTGATTCGGAGCTATAAGTTGCACGCATAAATTGAATATTTAAATTATTACATCAGTTGTGTAATTGTACATAATAATATAATAATATGTTATTGTTATTAATATTTAATTTCACGCAAGTTGTTGCATTTGCATTGTTGAAATAATTAATGTTCTACTAAATTAGAAAGCTCTAAACCTTAAGTTAGACAATATTAGTTTTGAATTGACAGGTTAGGTGGCTTTGAGCAGTCTGAGATTTGACTGATTAAGTAATTTATTTTTTGTCATCCACTGATTGTGGTAAATGTGATAAAAAGTCTAAGAGGTTACATGAATCCACCTCCTATGATGATAGGGAGAAGACTAGGTGAGGTGAAGTAAGAAAAAGAAAAAGAAAAATATTGCGGATTAAAAATATAAATTTGTATGTTTTGATGAAGTAGATTTTTTGACGGATAAAAGTAGTAAGGTGGAGCAGTTGAGGGATAAGATGAAAATCCAAAGTAGACAAAATTTATATAAAAAATGATTTTAACAATGATAATGACATTATACAAGGGTCTCGTGGAGAGAAAATGTCTGATAAAATCGTGAGCTCAACATCATTAGGATTAGGGAAGTTGAGTGAGTAGTGCCTAGACTATTACCCTTATTAGTGACACTGGAAGTATGTGTCTCCTTACACTCGTCTATTAAGTTTTGGAGTGTAGTTGAGAAAAAATTAATTTTAAGGGTATATGGCTGAAGTTGGGATTAGGGTTTTGATAGTAATTGTGATGATAAGTGGAGTATATTTATTTTTCTTATTACTTATATTACAGTTAGAAATCAAGGGAATACTATCCATATTTAATAAATGAGTTTAGGAACTAAGATTATTAGTATAAGGAAAAGTGAAATTTCTTTTGAACTTTAATGAATTGCTCTCGCTTGTGTTAAAAAAAATTCGTATTGGATTTCTCTTAGTGAGTTAGGATAGAAATGTTGGTAACTATTTGGGAAGTACGACTTTTTCTTAGTAATGTTCTTTACGAAATGCATCAATCATCATCCTTGTTTTCAACAATTAAATACTAGAATTTTCTTAACATTCTTGCACTTTTCCTTATACTTGATGATAGTCAAATTGTATAGTGGTCAACCCATATACCTTCTCCAATCTTGAGACCTTTTCGGACTATAGAAGTTGTATGGTCCAGATCTTTGGATTGGAGAAGGCATATGAGTTGACTTTTGTAAAATTTGGCTATCATTGATTGTAAGGGAGAGAGTACATAAGAATATTAATAAAATTTGTATATTTAACTGTTGAAGACAATGATAATGATTGATATATTTCAAAACGAATATTACTTTCAGAAAAATTGTGCTTCTAAAATTGTCATGAGTAAGATTCGTATCCTAATTCATCAGGGGAGAAACCAACACAATTTTTTTTTAAACATGACGCGATTGATTCAAAAGCTCAAAAGAAAAATGACCTTTTTTTATACTAAAACTCTTGGATTCTAGACTGATTCATTAAATTTGAATAGTTTTTCCTTGAGTTCATAGTGTATTACAAGTAATAAAAAAAAGTATATATGATTCACTTGTCATCATCATCACTTTCTTAATATTAATTTTACTTTTGTCCAAATTCCCTTGAGGTTAAATTTTTTCTACTATTCTTTAAAAATCGTTATATTACTGCAAGCAAACACATGCTTCCTGTGCCACTTGAAAGGATAATAGTCTTGTGGTTGCTCTCTCAACTGTCCGAGTTCTAATAATGTTGAGCACACAATATTATCGAGATATTCCTCTCCATGATACTCTAATACAATGTTATTTTCATTGGTCTCATCATTTTTTATAAAAAAAAAAATCATTTGATTTTTGTTTCTTTCTTATTCCCCTTCTTCTCCACTAAGAGGCTTTTGTTCGTCAAAAAATTTATTTCATAAAATTGTAGAAATGCATTATTATAATCCACAATGCTTTTCTCTTTTCTTTTTAATATCTCATTACATAGTATTTTTCTCATCATCATAAGAGGTAGAATTGTTTTCACTATGCAAACTTTCAATCATATTGACCACCTAAAAATGTTATTATGGAAGTCATCATCCTCATTATTAATAGAAAACGAAAGATAAGTAGAGCAATGAAATCTCGGATTGCTCAAAGTCACTAATATAGTGATTCTAACAATTTTCTACTAAAAAAAGTTTTGGTAACCAATATTTTTTGGTGGATATGTTTCACTGAAAATTTTAAGCGGATATGTTTGTCATAAAATGTCGTGCTCTGACAACTTATGTTTTCTTTTCTGCAGCCTTATCCGCCAGTATTTTAGGTGGACTTAGGCAAATTTTTGTTTCAGGACAGTTTTTTTCGAGGCATCCGTATTCGTCAAAAATTTTGTCAGAAATTCAAATTCTCAATGAATTTGGAGAAATTATCAGTGGATATGATCGACGGTAATCTCTGAATTTCTTGCAGTGTATGTTAGTGATCATTTTGCTACAAGTGGACTTGATTTGTTGGTTTCCATCATCTCATTAAATTTTTAAAGAGAGAGAGAGAACTTAAGCTTGCACTGGACATAAGCTAATAGACCCAATCCCAAATCCAAAATCAAGGACCTGACCCACACAATAAAACAAATAATCTAATATATTATGTTACCATAATCAGCAATAGCTTGTAACCCCGATGCCTTTAAATAGGAGTTTTCACCCCATATAAAGGATTTCAATTCCCTAAACTTCTCGTTAGATTTATATTTCTACCTCATAACATTATTTACTTAAGCATTGGAGTAGATTCAAGGTTTAACCTTGTTTTGTTTTGTAGGGATCCAACCTTGTGGGACTGTATGATTTGACTTTAGAGCTCATACTCCATAAATTCGGATTGCATTAACTATGTAAGTAGGCGAGTCAACACCAGGCAACTTGGTAACAACATTCTAGCAATTCAACAACATGTTCTACCTTGCACCCAACCTACTTGTGACTTTTGTATGAAACATTTCTACTATCTATGTGAGTTGAAAATCTAACCTTCCAACAATCTCAACCAGCCATCATGACATTGACCAGAACACAAACTCAAGCTTAAACCTAAAATACCAATCCTATCCTTGATTAGGTTGAAGAGGCCTCACATGCCACAGAAAGATCGAATAATCAATAAAATAATGATAGTGACCATCTTTTATTTTAAATTCATTAGATGGAATAGCATATGGAAGAGCTTTTTCATGTACAAGCTCATCCACTTCAACTCATGGTGCATGGTAGAATTAAAATTCATATCTATCTTTTAGCCTTTTCTTTTTTTGAATCCTATCCATGTTTTGTTTTCTAAATGTGAATGCTATTCATAATGAATTATAAAACAAATAGAATCTTGTAAAAAAAAAGATAAAACACAAGTTCATTTGAATATTTATACATTTATAATATGTCAAAAGAAAAATAAAATATTAATAAGAAAAAATTACACTCACGTTCTGTGAGATTACGGTGATTACACATAGCATCCCTCTTGATTTAAAAATTATATTGACCTTCTTTAATTTATATGTGTTCATTACACTTTTACCCCATATCGTATAGAGCCCGTTAAGAAATCTAATAAATGACTACCTAGTACCTTACACATGACTTTTAGTGGCTTAGATGTAATTTTTATCTATTTGTACTTGCTTGAAATGATAACTTTGTCCCTTTTCTTCTAATCTCTCCCTCACCCTATCTCACCCTCAAACTTAACCACTGTCACCCCAAACTCCTCAAATTCTCATCTTGTTTATGTTTGTTGAAATTTCTTTTGCATCAACACCAATTTCTTTCATCATTAGACCTTAAAATTCCTTCACCCATAGCAACCACTGCTAGCAACCCACCTCTAAGGCCACAACCAACCACCGACCTCAACCCTCACAAACCCAAAATCCATCATATTGTCGCCTACTCCAAACCCTCCACTGCACGACCGTCGTTCGACCACTACGCCAAGCACGGACCCAAGTGATCAACCAAGCCTCAGACCTCTATGGCATAGAAATAGAACCAAAAATCACCCCACCCTCCATCCATCACTTAGAAATGGCCACTACCACCAACGAGATTCAAACCTTGACCTTCACTCCCATATTCCCTAGCTGTATGGTCAGGTGAGCCTGGTGCAAGGTTCGGTTAGGGTTTTGATTTGCAGCAAGGGCTTCGTGTGTGGGTGGCAACATTGTCCTTGGGTTAGTGCAGTGGTTCGGTTGGGGTTTACAATGGAGCTTTGGTTTGTGGGTTGCATAGGCCATTGATGGTGGAAACAAAGGTGAGGGCTTATGGTGAATAATTTCTCTTTTGATAAAGAATGTGGGTTTAAAAAGAGGGGGTGTTTGATTTTTTTTTTAGTAGTAAAAATTAGGATTGTTTTAAGGTGACCAGATATAGTGAGGGTAAAAATGACAATTCACAATAATTTAAATGATAGCTAACATCATCTCACATAAGGGAGGTTGATATTATGCTAAAATCAAGAGGGGAGGTCCATGTTATTACCACAAACCTTAAGGGAGGTGTGAAATTTTTTCTATTAATAATGTATATAAAATGTAATATAATTAGGAGTTTTAATAATACTAATGCAAGGTACGAGTTGCTCACAAGTATATTATTATATATGGCTGCGTTTTTTTTTCAAACTATAAATAAATTAGTATTCAATTCAAAATTCCAAAGTAAATAAAGTTAATAACACCTTCTTGGATATTCAAACTCATATATGTAGCCTTTGGACATTAAACAAGTCTGAAATGTGAATTATGATCAGACCAAGCCAACTCAATAACTTCCCTTTAAGGAACACACTCACAAAGAACATCCAAATTAGCTTGAGAGGATGATCTATATAGATTGTATTGTTCAATAGAAGGAAAAGTGAAAGTAAAAATGGCTGAAACTGTAGTGTGCTTTGAGGTGGGAAGATTTTACTAGCATGTTAGATGATTTTGAAGGTAGGATGGTCCGCAAGGATCCAAAGTTTTCAAAATGTATTAGATCGTTAAGCATATACCAAATGTTCTTAGTCACAAGGTTGGCCCTAAAACTAGTATCTACGACTAGTGTTGATGTGTTCATAGGTCGGGTTGAGCCAAGTTAAGCTTATCTTGATCTTTATTTGATATTTTGATCAGGTTAATTTTTGGACCCAGACCCAGCTTAGTCATGGTTCAACTATTGACTGGGTTGAGACCAAATCAACTTGATATTTTCCAAATTTTCTAAATTTAAATATTATGCATAATTAAGTCATAATATTTTAGAAATGGGAAACCAAAACTAAGAAATGTTTTAGAGTATATCTTTTGAAATAAATTATATATATATTATCATATTATGTAAAATGTATTAATTTAAATCAAAAAATTCTATTATTTTTAGATAAAAATATTATTTTTATTAATTTAAAAAAATATATATATATATATATATATATATATAAAGGTGTTTATGGGGCTTTTTTTGTTAAGATCAAGTTCGACAAACAAATAATGAAAATAAGATGAATGTGAGTTTTGAGTTATGCGGTAATCTCGTATCAAAGTTTTTCAAAAGATTTTCTATCAAATGTATAAATATGACAAAATCAATTTCACGGAGTATGACAAGGATTTTGTCAAATGAAAGTTTTGAAAAATGAATTTAAATACATGAAAATAAAGGAAAACATGTAAAAGAAAGCATGTAAATGACAATAGAATGTAAAGTACAAGAAAAATTAAAGTGCAGAAATGTAAAGTACAGAAAGTTTAAATGTGCAGTGAAAGTAAAGAACATTAATGTAAAGAACGTGAATTTAAATTACAGGAAAAGTAAAAGAAATATAAGGACAAATGCAGAAATGTAAGAAGGTTGAATGTAAATTGTATTGAAATTTAACTTGCTTGAAACTAAAGAATGGAAGGCATACTTGATCTGTATCCGTGTATCTGCTTGAGTGAGATGTTTAGGATTTCAATCAAGTATCCAACCATTTGTACATCGTGAATCCTAGTATTTATAGGTAAACTATGAAAGTAACTGACTACTTTAAAACTTGACACGTAGGTAGCAGTTATTTTTATTCATCAGCCACGTCTATAACAATTATATTATGTCTAAATTGAAATATTTAGACATAACTGCCTAATTCAATTTCAAAGTAGGAGTCTTGACTCTTCTGTATATTCGACAACATTTTCTGCCTCTTTCTTGACAAGTCAATTAGCAATTCCATCACTTAGTCATTTCTGCTGATCTTCTAGTATCTTCGACAGCTTTATGCATCATTCGACAAAACTTGACTTTTAGCCATTCTTGTCAAATAATGTTCTCCTGTCAGCATTGATTCTGTCAAATTGTAACTTAGCCATTTTCGTCACCAAGTCACATTATGGCTGACATCTTTCATCATTCTCTATCATGTTATTTTTTTTGTCGAAAGGTAGCCTCACATTTGTACACCTGAGACATTTTCTCTGTCAAATCCAAAATTGAGATTTATCACCTAACAGATGCCCCCCCAAAGTTTTAGCTTTCGGCAGCTTCTGGAGAAAGACAAAATTTTATAACAGATAATCTCAATTTTCAACAAAAGATTCAAAGTGATTTCTATTAACTAGGAAGTAAAATCAAGGTCCTTATTACCAAAATACAATCTCTGGAGCCTGACTACCAGTCTGCTCTAGCCGACAAAGAATCACTTGAAACTTCTTGAGAAGCTCTAAGGAAGATGCAGCCCTAAAATTTTTGGTATTTGTCGGACTAGCTTATTTGACAAACATTTGTATTTTTCTTTTGACTTAGATTGTCTCGATAATGTAACTTGTAATTAACAAGTATCTTGAATGAACAAAGAAATTTTCCTTGCTTATTCTCTGTCAATCTTCACTTCACACACTGTCGGTATATATGGCTTCAAATACTTGCCATTTATAGATTTAATCCTTAAACCAGAATTAATCTTGACAAGTGCATAAGCATTTCCAGAAAACACTTGAATAATTTTAAGTGGTCCTTCCCATTTTGGAGACCATTTACCATATTCTCGACAGAGTTTATCCATGGGCAATACAACTTTCCAAACTAAGTCATCAACTTTAAAAGACTTAAATTTAACTCGACTATCATAATACTTCGCAATTCTTTCTTTCTTTCGAATCAAATTTTCTAACGCAATCAACTTTTCATCATGTAACTCATTCAATTCGTCGAACATCAAATTCCAATAATGTTCTATTGGCAATTTATCTTACTTTTGAATACAAATTGATTGAAGGTTAATCTCGATAGGCAAAATTACATCATGGCCATAAACTAACTTATATGATGAAGTGTCTGTTGATTCCCTTGGAGAGTTTCTATATGCCCATAAGATTTTATCAAGAGTATTATGCCAATTTCTAGGCTGTCGACCAATATGCTTTTTAATCAAACTGATAATTATTTTATTCATGGCCTCTACTTGGCCATTTGCTTGAGCATAATATGGAGTTGATGTCAACATTTTTATTTTTCTAGAATTAGCATATTCAACAATTCTTCTACCAGTAAATATTGTACCTTGATCAGTCATCAAAGTTTATGGTATCTAGAACCGACAAACTATATGATTTTCTGTAAAATCAATTACATCTTGTTGGGTTACATTTTTCAAAGCAACAGCCTTAACCCATTTAGTGAAATAATTCACTCCAACTAAGATGTATTTATGTCCTTTCGACGAGGTTGGGTATATTTGGCCTATTATATCTAAAGTCCATCCTTTAAAAGGTCAAGGTTTGATAATAGAATGTAACTCACAAGTTGATACATTCTGTATATGGCTATGTCTTTGACATTCTTCACAAGACTTGGCAAACATTATACAATCCCTAACCAGTGTGGGCCAATAATACCTTTGTCGTCGAAGGATCCACTTCATCTTATCACCTGTCTGATGAGCTCCACAGATTCCTTCATGAACTTCCGATAAGGCAATATATGCCTCTGCTTCATTCAAACAAGTTTCCAAATTCTCATCTACAGATCTCCTATAGAGTGCTCCTCCTGACATAACAAACTTCGACGCTTTATACTTAAGCTTCCTATCTGCGTCTTGACCTGGATTTTCCAAATACTCTATTATTAGTTTCCTCCAATCATTATTTGTCGAAATGTCATTCTGTATGATATCTCATTCCTCTAGGGGATACAAAAGCTCTTGAATCTCCATTAAATCCGATAGAATCTTTGAAGAAACTTTATAATCAAAGGATATTTGAGCCAATTCATTAGCCTCTTGATTTAAATTTCTAGGAACATGTTCAACAGTTACATTGTCAAACTTCTTCATTAACTTACTTGCATAATACAATATTTAGTCAAATTATGACTAACACATTTGTATTGTTGTGTAAGTTGTTTGACAACTAACAGTGAATCCCCAGATATATGTATGTTACATGCTCCCACATTCAAGAGTATTTCCAATCCGACAATTAAGGCTTCATACTCAGCCTCATTGTTGGAATAATAATATTTGAGTTCGAACATGAATTTAGTTGGAATCCCTTGAGGAGAAATAATTAAGACTCCTACTCCAACTCCTTTTTGATGCCTTGAGCCGTCGAAATAAAGACGCCAAGGTTTAAATTCGACGAAATTAGTAGTTTCAACATCCAAACAAGGATGGTCAGTTAGGAAATCAGCAATGGCTTGGCCTTTGACAACTTTTATAGGGACATATTGTAAGAAAAATTCAGACAAAACAATAATCCATTTGCCAATACGTCCATTCAAAACTGGTTTGGATAACATGTATTTTATTACATTAGTTTTTGACATAACCAGTACATTGCAAGGCATTATATAATATCTTAACTTCGTACAAGAAAAATACAATGCTAAACATAACTTTTCTATAGCACTATATCTTTTTTCAGCTTCATTTAATACTCGACTAAGGTAGTAAATAGCTCTTTTGACACCATTCCCATCTTCTTGAGCCAGTAAACTGCCTATAGTCTCTTCTGATGCTAATATGTACAATTTCAACAGTCGATGAGGCACTGCAGGCACCATGACTAGTGGATTCATCAAGTATTGCTTAATTTGGTCGAAGGCTTCTTGGTGACAAGGCTCCCACATAAATTATTTCTCAGCCTTCAACTTGATTAATGGTGCAAAAACTCTGGTCTTTTCCGATAAGTTGGAAATGAATCTTCTTAAAAAATTCACTTTCCCTAAGAAAGATTTTAGTTCTTTCTTATTCGTCGGTGCAGTAGCTTTCAAAATAGCTTTGGCTTTGTTCTTGTCCACTGCAATACCTTTTTTGTGAACTAAGAATCCTAAAAACTTAGCAGCCGACACTCCAAAGTCACACTTTTCTAGATTCATTTTAAGGTTGTGCTTTCTCATTCTTTCGAATGCCTGCCTCAAATGCATCAAGTGATTCTCTTTGGCCTCCGACTTGACAATCACATCATCAATGTACACTTCTATGAACTTGCCAATGACATCATGGAAAATAGTATTCATTGCTTTTTGGTAGGTGGCCCCTGCATTCTTCAAACTGAAAGACATGACTACCCATTCATATGTCCCAATAGCACCTGGACACCTGAAGGTAGTTTTTGACACGTCCTTCTCGGCTATAAAGATCTTATTATTACCTGCATGACCATCCATACAACTTAAAATTTCATGCCCAGATGCAGCATCAACTAACATATCTGCTATGGGCATAGGATATTCATCTTTAGGAGTTATAACATTTAAATTCCTAAAGTCTATGCATACCCTTAACTTGCCATTTTTCTTAACAACAGGAACTACATTAGAAAGCCATTCGACATACCTAGTTCTAATGAACTTAGCTTTGAGTAGCCTTTCGACCTCTTCTTTAATTTTGAGCACCGCTTCTGGAGCAAACCTCCTGTTTGCTTGTTTGACAGGTCTACATCCTTCTTTGAGTAGTAATCTATGCTCGACAAGGTCTCTGCTTAATCCAGACATTTCACTATAATTCAAAACAAAATAATCTCTGTATTCTGCTATTAAGTTGGCAAGCTCCTTCTTGAATTTCCCTGGCAGAGTAGAGCTTACAAATATGAGTCTCTTATTTGTTTTATCACCTAAATTTACCTCTTCCAGAGTATCTTCTACTTCAAGATTTTGTTTTTCATCAGCCCCTTTCTCAAATCCTAAAGGGTCGTCATCTAAAACGCAATATGATAATGCACCTTCTGAGGTGCACACCATTTTGTCGGCCATATAGGCCGACAACCTTCTCAAGTGATCTTCAATAGTCATTTCTAGTGCTTGGCCGTTCCTCGTCAGCCTTGTCTACTAGTTCACTACCAAATTGGTCCATCAGGCAAGCTTTCAGAGCTTCTTTGTCTACAACCCCATCATTGATAGTAACAGGCTTGACATTCGGTGCATATACCTTGAAGTATACATGAAGTTGTTGTAAATAACATGGGCTGTCATCAACTTCGATTATTTCGATTTGATCATCTGCATTCCAAAGGATCATTTTTTGATGTACTGTTGAAGGAATCACTCCACCAGCATGAATCTAGTCTCTTCCCAATAGAAAATTTTAACTGGACTTGGTGGGAATCACCACAAACAGTGTTGACTTCTCCACTGACCCAACTTGAACACTCAACATTGCAACCCCGTCAGATGGAGAAGTCTTGCCACTAAAGTCAGTGACAATTATATTTATTAGTATCAAGTCTGACTCGTCTTTCCCAAGTTTCTTAAACATCACTCTGGGAAGAAGATTAATGGCAGCCCCTCCATCTATCAATACTCTGTTGGTAGGTTTTCCTTCCAACAATGCTTTGACATGTAATGGACGCAAATGAGTTTTTTGTTCGTCAGTTGGCTTTTCAAATTATGTCTGGTTGTCAAATACAGTAACCATATTTTCTTCTAAAAAGAGACAACCTTCTGTTAAGTCTTCCCATTCTTCTTCATTCTCACCTAGATACTCTATTTCATAATGCCCTTCAAATTCAGCTGGTATTACTGAAATCAAGTTGACATTCATTGTCAAGAAATCCTTTTCATCTCTTGTTTCTTCATCTTCAAAATATGTTCCAATCCTGGCATAATTTTTGTAGATTGATCCTCCATCTAATCCTACATCAGACAAATTACTGCCTATTGCATAATTATATCATCCAAGTCTTTATTTAAATCCAGATCCATGTCAAAAGTTTCTTTATCATCAAAACCTAGAAGATTGTCGGGATCATTGAGGGCCTCGATGACTTCGTCCATTGACAGGTTCAAGTTTGTAGTATTGCATTCTGGTTTGAATTCGACTAACTCACCTCCCTTCTTTACCTTAGAAAGCATCTTTCTTTTCTGTTCGACATCTATCTCAGGGTCCTTCAAAATTTTCACAACTTCCTCCTGGGACCAGTCTTCGACCTCTTGATCTCCAGACTTTTCTTGACTGGTCAGGATCTCATTTCTAATGGCTCTTTCAGTAGCCCCTAGTCCAATGGGCCATTTCTTATGGAATTGGCCTCGAATGTCGTCTACACCTTTGTTTTTTTCCGTAGGCTTTTTCTGCCATTGCTTTCTTTCTGGTTGTCTAGCTGACGCTGTTGGTTAGGTAGAAGTTGCCCCTTGGCATCAACAGGTTCTTTTCTGACAATACTTTTTAGTTTATTGTCTACTTGGCCCTTTTCTTGTATTGGTTTTGCTTCCACCACCAAACAACCCTTATCAGAAGGTTGTTCTTTAATTGTCAAGTTGTCAACCAGGTTCTTCTTTTTTTGTGCCTGCCTGAACCTTTGAAGTCTTTTTTTTTTTTTTTGCTTCTTGACAGCGGCACTCGACTTGATGGCCCAGGCATATCTTGGCCATTCAGATTTCTGCCTTGCATTAATCTACCATGTCGATAATCCTCGTTCCAAAATGGAATATTCTGAAATATATCCCTTCTAGATTTCAACCCACTGCGTATCTCAAGGAAACAAACTATTGCAAAATTCTTCACCCAAGTATCCACCGAGACATTGGCAGGTGGAACTCTAGTCATTGTCTGTCCAACAGTTCGACGACTCTGGTTACTTCCCACCGATTCTCCTGACGATTCTATCAACCAACCATTTGTATTCGGCCTAGGTGAATAATTTGGCCTTGGCCTTGGTGTATAAAATGGTTTCTGTCGAAAATGTCTTTCAGTACTATTGAATGATCCGTTCCTTTTTTGGGAACCCTTTGACCATGATCTTTGACCGTCGGCTCTTTGAGCTGCCGAGTAGTCAAAAAATGTTAAACATCTTAGGCAAAGCTTCACTCTACCATTGCATTCCATTCTCTCCAAGAAAGCTGGCCATGACTCTCCAAGCTTTTGGAAGATATTATGTGAATCTGGCATTTCCACAATCTCAAATGGTGGATTTGAAAAATCTGACACATTTTGAGCTTTGGCTTGAATGTTAATCATGCTAATGTTCAGAGGAACTTGGCCTTCCACATTTGACACTTGTTTACCAAATGGCTCCGTGTCGATCTTCATTTAACCCCTTTGTTTGTCAGTAAACTTGAGTCTTCCTTCCATGAGTGCTTTCTGAATTACATCTCTGAAATGTATACATTCATTAGTTACATGACTGATGATATTATGATATTTGTAATATTTTCAGTCTTTATTTTCATCAGGCTTTAAAAGCCTATGATTATCCGACAATTTGATTTGTTTGTCTTTTAACAAAACATCAAAAATTTGGTCGGCTTTTGTAACATCAAACGTATATACTTTCTTATTGACATAACTTATTTTCTCTTTAGCCCTTACAGGCTTTAAGACTTAACAAACATAAGGAGGTCCGTTTTTCAACTCAGCAAGGTTTACTTCAAATTCGTTAGGATTTGTAACTTCTTCGTCAGATTCTTCTAATCCGACAAAGTTGATTTTCTCTCTTTTAAGAAATTTCTTTTGCTTTTGCATTTTTTTAATCTTTAATTGCTCAATTTGCCTGACTTTCTCTCCTAATTGGGCTAAATCAATAAGGTGTTGATTGACAAGTTTCTTTCTAACATAATAATTCAATCTTCCAGCGGCTATCTTAACTATTTCCGCCTCAGGGATAGGTGTGAAACACCTACTTTTCATTTGCCTGAACCTAGCCAGGTAATCATCGACAGATTCATTATACATTCTTTTAATGTTGAATAAATCTGTCATACTAACTTTCATGTCACCTCTAAAGAATTGGTCATGGAAACTCCTTTCCAATTGTACCAAGAATGGACAGAGTTAGGTCGCAAGGTGGAAAACCAAGAAAAGTAATTTTTCGTGAGTGAACTAGGAAAGAATCTCATCTTAAGGCTTTCTACATTTGCTAATTCACCCATCTCTATTGTATATCACGCAATATGCTCGATGGTCAACTCTCCATTTTCTCCAGAGAATTTAGAAAGTTTAGGAAGTTTGATCTCTCTAGGCATTTTTGCCTATTGGACCCAATCTGGGAATGCTGATACAAAATATTGCTGATTGGCATAGCCAACATTGAAGCCAAATCTATTCAAAACTTGTTCAACCACTTGGTTAACATTCTATTCCACCTGATTCCCTACAATATTTTGTCGAAGAGCACCTAAAGCAGGATGCATACCCACTCTTGGTTCCTCATTACGACGAAGTAAATTGACTTGGCCATATTCCAATCTAGGTTGGTCTTGTCCTTGCATCGCGTTAACTTGTGGTGTTTCAACTTGTGCTTGCAAGACATTTTAGTGAATTTGTCCGAGGCCAACACCATTTCATGGTTGTGCCATATGTATTTGTCCCTGGCCGACACCCTGAGGTTGTTGGACCATGGTTTCTGGTCCTTATGGAATATTATTATTTTCAGGTGCCACTATTCCCAAGGCTTGATTTAGCTTTGCAAGGCTAATGCATTACACGCATTATTAGTATATTCTATGAGAGGCGTAATTACAGCACCTATTTGTTGGGTGAACATGTTAACCATATCATGGTTGCTGTCATCAATCTGTTAACATACACTAGCCAATGTGGTAGGCGTCAAACTGATAGTGCTATGAGGAATTTTTCTAGGCGTGCTTGGAAAAACAGGTGGTCCCAAATTCAACCATTCTTGTCGAGCAGGAGTTGTGACACTTGTTCCTGCCACTCCTGTCCCTTGGCCAATATCACTATTTTGCCCCTGCCAAAGTCACTGGCTGGTTAATAAAGACAGAACTTATCAATTGGCCCGTCAAATTATTCAAGAATCCAAATGGCATACCATATAAAGGTTGTGTCAGAGGTTGTGTCCCTCTTGAACTTGAATTCACTATACTATTTGGTGAAGGTTGACTCACTACAGGCACCACAACCTGTTCCAACACTGGGTTTCCTCGTAGAGCACCCGTGGGTACCACATTTGGATGAGGAAGCTCCTCTTCAGTGGTTACAGGAATATTTGACACTTGATTATTCTGATTATTTGCGTTGCTCATAGTTTGTGAGTTGTAAGAATATGGAATTATCAACTTTCCACTTCTTAGACAGATAAAAACATTTTCTAGTGTAAAAAGGTTCGTGACACTTACGAGTTACTCTAAACTCGTTCCACCGGGTGTGCCAATTTGTTTATGGGGCTTTTTGGTTAAGATCAAGTTCGACAAACAAATAATGAAAATCAGATGAATGTGAGTTTCGAGTTATGCGGTAATCTCATATCAAAGTTGTTCAAAAGATTTTCTATCAAAAGTACAAATATGACAAAATCAATTTCACGAAGTATGACACGGATTTTGTCAAATGAAAGTTTTGAAAAAGGAATTTAAATACATGAAAATAAAGGAAAACATGTAAAAGAAAGCATGTAAATGACAATAAGATGTAAAGTGCAAGGAAAATTAAAGTACATAAAGTTTAAATATGCAGTAAAAGTAAAGAACATTAATGTAAAGAACGTGAATTTAAAGTGTAGGAAAAGTAAAAGAAATATAAGGACAAATGCATAAATGTAAGAAGGTTGAATGTAAATTGCATTGAAATTTATCTTACTTGAAAATAAAGAATGGAAGGCATACTTGATTTGTATCTGTGTATCTGCTTGAGTGAGATGTTTAGAATTTCAATCAAGTATCCAACCATTTGTATATCGTGAATCCCAATATTTATAGGTAAACTATGAAAGTAACTGACTACTTTAAAACTTGACACGTAGGTAGCAGTTATTTTTATTCATAAGTCACGTCTATAGCAGTTATATTATGTCTAAATTGAAATATTTAGACGTAACTACCTAATTTGACTTCAAAATAGGGGTCTTGATTCTTCTGTATATTCGACAACATTTTCTGCCTCTTTCTTGACAAGTCAAGTAGCAATTCCATCACTTAGTCATTTCTGCTGATCTTCTAGTATCTTCGACAGCTTTATGCATCATTCGACAGAACTTAACTTTTAGTCATTCTTATCAAATAATATTCTTCTGTCAGCATTGATTCTGTCAAATTGTAAGTTAGTCATTTTCGTCACCAAATCACATTATGACTGACATCTTTCATCATTCTTTGTCATGTCATTTTTTTTGTCGAAAAATAATCTCATATTTATACACCTAAGGCATTTTTTCCGTCAAATCCAAAATTGAGATTTATCACCTAACAAATGGTTAAAATATTGTAGGACGTCAAATTGAGTTAAGTTAATATTAAATAACTCAAACTCAGCACGAAAATATATTTGATCTATTTTTTAGAATCTAAACATGTTCCATTTAACTCTGAAGTGAGAACAAATTATTAGGCCGCGTCAAGTTTTGAATACTTCTATCTACACAACACATTCAATCTACAGTCTGGTTGAAGCATCTCAGAAATGCTAATGCTCCAGTGTTCAAACAATACGAAGTAAGGAAATTCCAGTGTAATGCAAGTACAGTTAAATTTCGTCCTTTGTTGGTCTCTTAATAGAAATTCTTTGCAATTTAATTCCAAACGACAGTCCAGATTTATAAATTGAAAAATTAATAAATTATATTTCCAAGCGCCATTCTTACCGAGAATTCCACGTGGACTTGGTAGAGCAATTTATTATCTTTGTTTAACTTTAGCCAAAAAAACAAATTAAATATACTTTTATCCCTAAAAATATAATTTTTTTGTTCAATTTTTTTTTTTAGTTTTGGTCTAAATTTGTTAAATATTTTTTATTTTAATTCCTGTTGTTAGTGAGATTCTGTTAAATATTTACATAGTAAGGTAAACGGAAGTCTCCTCATTAATAGTATGTTTCAATAACTCCATTTGACATATAAATACTTAATGGATGCTCAACTAAAACAAAAAGTATTTTAAAAAATTCAACCAAAACCAAGAAAAAAATTAAGAAAGACCTAAACAAAGAAGTGTCTTATTTCAAAAACCAAAAACATATTTAAGACAATAAAATATTATTAACTTGACCTAATTTACGAACAATGCATATATTTGAAAGAAAAATACTGAAGTGCCATAATATTTGCCAATTTGTTTTACTAGAATGATGTGATATACTTATTGACTCTTGGATGAATGATTAGTCTTTGTTACTTTATTTCATCCGACAACCATCCTTTATTTTGTTACACTTCTTGTTATTATTTTTTGTTGCTGTGTAGCGTTACTTGGGAATGGATCCACTCATTAGAAATTTTCACATAATAAAATCATATGGAGAAAGAGATAAATACAAAGATCTGAAATAGTAGAGCCCTCTTAAAATTTGTGAAATTTAGTATTAAAATCTTCATATATATTTCTCTTCACATCACTCTATCATGTGAAATTTTCACATGTGGAAGATTTATTCGCAGCTTACTCTCTTTGAAAAGGGGTAACAAAGATACAAAGGAAAAAGTTGTACGCAACCCACATCTTTATTTGTGTTTCCGGTACAACTAAATTACATTTATCAAACACTGGCATTCAAACAGGATAGTCAACATAGAAAATACTATGACTAGGAAGGAAACAGAACACATTTGTTATATAATGATGTATTCTTATCAAAGAGCATGGTTAATGCGATTCGGCTTGAGCAGCTTGGTAATTGACATCACTGTAATAATCAGGAGGAGAATGAAGCCAATGAAAGAGGCAATGAGGGCAGCACCACCTCGGTTGCAGTAGGTTTCGACTTTGTCACATATCTTATCCCACCTTGCATGTGAATTACCTTTCTTTCCCAATTCTGACATAAATGTTGCTGCACCATCTCCAGCTGATGCCAAAGCCATAGACATCTACCCCCAAAAAGTATAATCAAATCATAGTTTTCATATATATTAGTAATTTAAATGCAAAACTCTTTGTAAAATTTATGGTGACGGGAAAAAAAAAAGAATTCATGCATTACCATGTCTAATATTGCAACCAGTGCAAGCCGGAGTCCTTTGTAATCATATTGGGGTCCTAATATATCCATTGCTATCATCACCAAGTTATGGAGACTGGCATTTCCATTGGCTATCACAAAGAACCTATATCACCACCACCAAAGATGTGATCATAAAAATGTCTAATATTGCAATTCTAAAAAGTCATAAAAAAAATGGGAAATGTAATTATAATTGAGAACTTACACAAAAGCTGGAGTTTGGTTAAACTTTGCAGTAATAGTAGCTGTTATTGGGGTGCTACCAATGGTGGCAACTATTAAGCTTTTGGTCTGTTTGTTGAGTGCCATCACAAGTGTTGCAGATGTAGTGGCCAAAAATGCAATCACCCTGAGGGACAAAAGGATCCAGTCCTTCTTTGGCTTTGTCTCTGGAACTGCATTGAAACCATGTTCTACTTTCTCTCTATTTCTTGAGGCCATTGTGCAAGCACTTACCAGAGTGAGAAAGTAATGGATGGTGATGCACATGGCATTAGAGAGAAGGATGGGTTATTATAGACAGAGACAGTGAAATTGATCAACCATATCATTTGTTAAGTCTAAGAAGCCAAGTGTGGGTTCTATCAGTAAATTCCTTGGATGGTATAACCAACTGAAATTTTCAGATTGTTGTTGGTTGGTGAGAAATATTCAACGTGTCAATTCAGTCGTTTTAATTTAATTTAGTAAAATATAAACTTTTTAAAAAATATTATATGTTTAAAAAATATCATAGTGAATGAAGGTTAGCTTAATTTACAAGATCAACAATCTCAATTAAAAAGTCTCATGTTCGATTCCAGGTGATCCAATTCATTGATATGTTATTAACATTGGAAATGGAATTGGAATGTAGCAACCTTCTCCTCCTCAGCTCCAACTAAATTTTTAATTATCAAACTTTAAAATGGAGCAATCTCCAACCCTCCAAAATTTTTCATTAAAAAAAAAAAACTCAACTAGTATGAAAATTACTTGAAAGCCTCAACTTTAAATCGTATTAATTAGGACTTAGCTAAGTTAATGTTGATTGGAGTGTAGTTTTTGTTGTCAACGAATTAAAAATAAAACCGATAAAACAAAGTAGTATAAGGCAGCTAAATGGGGTCAGAATTTGTGTTTAAGTCATATATTTGTTTCTTATGTATAATATTGGTGTTAATTAGTTTGTAGGTTGTTAAAATTAGTTGGAAGCAAATTAAAAAAACTTGGATTAATTTATGTCAAATTAAAATTTTAAGATTTTATTAATTTATAATTAATAGGAATGTGAGATGTAAAAAAATAAGTAAAGATGTAGATGTTTCATTAATTTTAATAATTTTTGTATTTTAATATAATTAATATATTAATTCTAAAACATATAACTAGTATATCATTATAAAATTATTATTATGAGGCTTAGGAAAAGTTAGAGCCTAAAGCCTTACTTAAGGTTGTGTTTGGGAGTTTAGAGGAAAAAGAAGGGGAATGATTTAAAGGAGAAGGAAGGAGAAGAAAAATGAGAGGTTTACCTTCTCCTTATTTAAAAGTGTGAAATATATGAGGGGAAGGAAATGGAGGGTTTAGGATATGTTTTTACCATTTTATCAAAATGGGTCTGAATCCTTGTTGAAACGCAACAGGGGTGAGAGAGATGACGGATCTAGTACGTCGCGCGTAGTTGGGAGGCACGGAGCTTGACGAATCTGGTCTGGCGTCGGTGGGACGTGGTCTGGTTCGGAGTGGAGAACTGGGTTGGGAGGCACGGAGCTTGATGGATCTGGTACGACGCGCGCGGTTGGGTCATACCAGGTAGGCGACACGGCGGTTTGCTGGTGCGAGTTCGTGCGATTCAGTCTGGGTGAAGGTCGCGTGATACGGTGGAGCTCCGAGGTGCTGGCCAATGCGGATCAGCGGATTTGACGCGGAGCGGGTCCAGTCGCGAATGGCAGCTCCATGCGACGCGACGATGGCTGCTGGGAGGAGGAGTGATGGTGCGCGCAAGGTGGGTTGTGGTGCGATTCAGGTTGATGGGCGCAGTGGTCTGGCGCGGTGGTCTGGCTCATGGTGGTGCTGCGTTTGGAGGGGGCAGGTTGGGGATTTGGAAAGAAGGATAAATGGGTAATTTCGTACAAAAATCCCCCAATTTGGGGGAACTGAAATGGAGGGCTTTGAAGGGCATCCAAAAATTCCATTTTCCCTTCCCTCTTATTTCCAAAACTCCCAAACAAGAGTTTCTCATCTCCAAACCCCTCACTTCCTTCTATTTCCCTTCTAATCCTCACTCCCAAACAAACCCTAAGTGGCCATGGGCTAGAGCCGACACAGAAAGGTCGACGGCTATAAAAGTGATTGGATGACACAGCCGGCGATGGTTGCTGGCGACAATAATTGCAAGAATTTTTTTTTTTTTGGTAATAAAAAATTTAAGGGTAAAAAATGGCTACGAAAATTATTTATTAACCTTTGTCATTAATGCTTGAAAATTAAGAATTGTAAGAATTAAAAGTAGTATAAATTATTTAATTTTTAATTCTTTAGAATTGGGAATCCAATTCAATATGTACACCAAACAATATAATTAGAATTAATTGGTCCAATACAAATAAATTCCAAAGATTAAGTCTAAGCCAAATTCCGCACATCAAGTGACATCTAAAATTCTCTTAATTTTCACATGAAAAAGAAATCAAGTTTCCAAAAGAGAAGCTCTATACCACACATACTTGCTAATAGGTCAAGTTAGGCATTCATTTAGGAAACTCTAACTTGAGAAATCGAGAGCTTTCGGAAAGTCTATGGGACACCGCAATACATTTCCTATTAAGTATGTTTGGATAGAGGAATTTTGAAGGATTTTAGAAAGAAATAGAAGGGAGGTTATATATTTCATTTTGAGTAGACATTCTCTATAAAATGAAGGAATAAAATAAAAAATTATCATATAACATTTTTATCATTATTTATTCATAATTATTTATAAACATTTTACAATGCTTTCAATTTAGAAACGAAAAATTATATATTTCCTTTTTTTTTTCCATTGAAACCCTTCCCTCCAAGTTTTAATTAGTGTCAACTGTCAACTTTTAAAATGTTTAAAATCTGCTTAACCGTTGATTTTATTATTAATAATGGATTGCATTCTTCCTCTTAAGCTAGTACATCACTTTGTTAGCCTCCATTGTAATAATGTTCTGATCGGTTCCCTCCCTTTTTTCCTGTGAGACTCAGACCAATACCAACAAAAAAAAACCCCCAAATAGCATAATGATTACATCATCTAAAAGGTTCATTTCCACCCATCCCTTTTACATGCTTATGTGGGAAATGTGAAGGAATTTGAAGCTAATGAGTAAAATTTCAATTTCACAGGTTCTTCATTTCAATTCCAACAATAGCTGGCCCTTGCCCATTTCCTTCGTTGGGCACCTATGGAAGAAAATCCCAAAACGTTTTGTTCTTGTTATGGAACTTTTGTGCCTGAAATCAATTTCAATGATTATTTCTTGTTGACAATGGATTTTGATTTTAGTTTGGCTTCAGCATCACCTTGTGCAAATTTTCTACTGTCTAATCTTTTTAATTAAGATAATATTGCAACTTTGATAATGGAGATAATAAAGAATTGGAGGTGCAGAACTTAGAAAAATGGAGATATTATTGATTGCAGTTGCAGGCAGATAGGTGAATATGAAGATTAAGGGTTTGGTCTTGAGTGAATGAAGAAGATAAAGAAAATAATTTTTAGTTTTTTAGGGCAATTCTTGTATTTTATAAATCATGATGTTTACCTATTTAGAAAGTTACTGGTTTTTCATCTCAGTCACTGATACTTTTTATTATTGAATCAAATGCCTAAAACCTTGTGTGCATCCATGCACCAAAGAATTTTAGGTGAATATTAGACCAACCCAACATGATAATATAAGGGAATTATAGGAGACTTTTGCCATGCACCTTACAAAGTTGTGGTGCACCAATGCACCTTGTATTTTTACTGCAATTACAAGTTTTATGCTTTTTGACCAATTTTAAGCATTTAGTAAAAAAAAACTTTTTATTATTTGTGTTTTAACCTTTAACTTTGGTTTTTTACATTTAATCCTTCAGACAAATAATTAGAGCTATTAAAATGGGATGGATCGGCCCTCGATCCAAATAACCTGATAAAAAACACAAGTTGAATTAGAAAAATTCAAATATGAACTTAATTTAGTTAGACGTGATCCGGTTTGAAATCGAGTTGACTTGCTTCAAGAGGATCTACCTATAAGTGCAAATTTTAATTATTTGTTAATTTAATAAGATACACCTAAAATGATACTACTTTTTTTTTGCTTGAAAAATTTAAACCCAATTGACAATTATACTAATTATCTAATTTATTTATTATTAGCTCAAAAACTAAGTAATTCAAATTTTTTATTTTTTATTGAGTTAATTTTTTTAAAAATCAAATTTATTATTATTTAAAAAAAATTATCAAGTTGGTGGGCTTGTCTATCCGACCTATAGCCCACAACGAGTTACGCTAAATTAACAAAATACTAACTTAAAACATAATTAACTCGACTTGGCCTAACTCAATCGAGTTAGGGCAACCTATTTTGCTACCTCTACAAATAATCAAGCACACTCTTACTCCATCACACATTCACACAAGCATCGATTATGCACTTTCTTAAATTAACCAACCCTTTTTTTCCCCTATTCACTCGAGTTTTGGGATAAATAGGAGCTTCGCAATAATAGAGTGCTACCCACTGAACCTTTAAAAATTCATCTTTCTGTGACAATATGTGGAAGGTTAGCTTACGATTGTTTCAATATCAATCCAATGTATCCTTCACTCATATAATAGAGTGGCATCACTCATCAAAGTAAAGTCTCCTTTTTTAATCAAGAACATGATGAAACATATCAAAGCATGTTATAGAAGGATAGGGCTAACAATTCAACAAAGGTTTTTCCATTTGCTCTCTTTCTTAATCTACAACTCAATCGCAGTGATACTGAAAAAAAAGGAAGGAAAAAAGCAAGCTACCTATACTTGTATCTTCTTTCTCCCTCTTCTTCAAAATTTGAATTTCAAACAAAAAAACCCAATTTTTTTTTTACCAAGGGAATTCCTTCCTTGAAAACATACGCTTTTTGCAACATATAATGCAGTCGTGTGCTGAGGGAGTGATCACAAGAACGATGTGCCGAAATTTTACACGAGTCATGACTAATCCTCTCTCTGTTTTTTTTTTTCTTTTTTTCTTATGGCCAAAAGAGTGTGACCCAATAACAGCACATTTTTTTATATGGAAATTTTGGGAAATAAAACAGCCTTAACAAAATTTGCCCAGTGATTATGAATGATGAAAATATTAATTCTTTCCTAAGCTTATTAATAACAAAAATTTTAATTATTAGTTCATAGTTTTTTAGTAGTTCAAATATTTGTTATGGCTAATATTGTCCTTTCGGATCTACGAATATGACTTAATGTTGTTTTTCCAAGCTATCAATGACTTATGAATTTCATGCGTATCTATCCCATTGCTTTTGTCATTCCATACGTAAGTTATGAATTTCAAATATTGCGGTTAAAACTATTCATCTCCCATTTGACCGTTTTATTATTATTTTAATATCTTGGTTTTTTTTTTTTAAACATCTTAGTTGATTGAGTTTCCTTACTTACTAGCTAGCTTTTTTGATAAGGCTATATTTTAAAATAAAAAAACTTGTTTTTGATGTAATGTTTAAGAAATTTAAAAAGAAAACGACTTTACTTTAAATGAATATATTAAAATTTGTTTTTGATCAAATTTAATGATATGGTTTGATTCATATATAACTGACATCACTTAATAAGATAAAGTGTGCATGTTGTTATAATGTTTTTAAAATTTATTCTTCTTGTATTATTTAATTATTTACCTGCTAAATAAGTTTTGTACTCTATTTTTTATTTTTTTTCTATTTTCTTTGGTTTGATCAACCGATATTATGTGCCATTACAAGCATGATCTTGCAATTTTTAGATATTTTGGAAATGTTCCTACAGCGAACTTCTAAAAGAAGTTTTTATCTAATAAATAGTTGATTCAGGAAGTTCTTAAAAATTTAATCAATAAATTTTGTATATACATATATATCGGATAGGAGGAAAATGATAGTGAAATTTGATCTTAAGATTTCAATTGTGGGTATCAACTTCTTTGTCTTAACATGTTTTATTATTGTTGCGCAATAAAGAAATCATCATGACATACCTATTTCAATTGTTATTCTAAATTCAATTCAGAACAAGATTTTTTCTTCCAATTGAATTCACTAGGCAACTATTTTTATTTTGAAATAAATTCTTATAGCAATACATTTTATTTTAAATAAAATTTGGTGATTTTGTGATATCATTTGTGAGCTTCCAGAGGCTAGGGCTGCCAGTAGTAGTACTTAAGTCATTCTCATGTTTATTTATTTAATTAATTTATTTTGGATTACGGCAGCTTCTGGTCTCTTTATTATTCCTGTGAAAAAAAAATTATGCAAATAAGAAGGAAGATCCCAAACTCAATATGCATGCATATGCTCAGAGCCAATAATAATAATAATAATAATAATAATAATGTAATAGGACATGTTTTAATAGGCAGGTGATATTACTTGGTCACTGAAGTACCGATGGACTACTAAATCTACTAGCTATAATAGATTTAAAATATTTATAATTTAGTCAGTTAATTATTTATGACAAAGTCTTATATTTATTTAAAATTGCATTTTAGTCCTTTTTAATATTTGGGCTCACAACATGCTCTAGAAGCTCCCAGCTCCAATGTTGAATTTTTGCGGGATAAAGACTAGTGTTCGCATCAGGGGCGGAAGCAGGAGGACGTATATGAGTCATGCTCTCTCAATTTTTAATAATTAAACATTTTTTTATATATATGACATATTTTTTTATTGGTCTCTTTAATAAAAAAATAAATATTTATTTTTAATTGATAAATTATTTTAACTTATTTTAACTCTTTTTATATCAACAATTATTAAACATATTTTTTTAATTAAATTATTAAAATAAAGTTATAGAATAAATTAAAAGATAATTTTCTCATAAATTTTATAATTGTTTATATTAAAAAAGTTGTTAAAAATTTTACTACAAATACAATAATAAATAATTTTTATTTTATAAAACAATATTAAATATAACTTAAAAATTAAAAATATATATTTAAAATTATCTTATATTTAATTATATTTATTATAAATATTTTTAATTTAAAATATATTAATTATAAATTAAATTAAATTTATTTTTATGTTTATATTATATAATAATTATATTTTTTAACTTAAATATTTAAAAATATATATTTAATCTTTATTCTCAATCCCTTTAATATTAAAATCCTGACTCCCCCCCGGTTGGCATCACCAAGGAGGGAGAAGGCAAGGCAGACGACAATGACTTGAGCAAAGGCGGCGGGTCTAGTGGCGTCGATGCCAATAAGGATTTAAGGAGGAACTCTTAGCCGACGGCAGTGAAGAACAGTGTAATTGACTGTAACTCACTGATTATTGGTGTCACCCGAGCCCAATTCACTCATCACTGATTCAGTTGGCCAAGTTCGAGATATAGTCATCACCACCACTCAAGCAACTCATTCTTCCATCCTTTATGGTGTCAAAGCAAAAAAAAAAAAAAAATCAGCAAAGCACATAAAATTTGCCATTCATGTGGTCAAAAAACTTTGATCCACTTTGTTAGCTGTTATGCATATCAATAAATCTATTTGGAAAGAAGGAGAAGAGCATCTATTTTACGATTTTAACTTTGGTCCAGATGGGTAGGAAGGGGGTTTATTAGATTTGCAGACAACTTGTTATTTTTTGAGTCTCACAACAACTTTACTTGTTTGTTTCGGTCCAGAAAATGAATTATTTGAAAAAGAAAACATATTTTAAGAAGATTTTTACAGAGAAGATGGCGAAAGAGGCCGTGGAAGAAGAGAGAGATTTTCTCACAATTTTCGTTTTTTCTAAGAACTAATGTATAAATACCAGCTTCCACTTAATGACCTTTTCAATAGGTTGCCGGTGATCATTTTGAACCATGGATCTATTTTCATTTCATATCAACAACTTTAAACAAGTGGTCCACAGGCAGACCATTGACCATATGATCCATCTTAAACGAAACCTTAATTTGAGGTGGCTTTTAAGGTGGATTACTTGGTCAATGAACCACTCAAATTTACTTGCTCTAATAGGTTTAAGATATTTAAAAGTGAGTCCCTTAATTTATTTATAAAAAGATCTTACATTTATTTAAAATTATATCTTAGTCCTTAATATTTGAGACTTAACTAGTGGTGATAGTGGTGGTGCTATTGCAACCCAACTCAGGCAACCACCATAGTTTAAATCACCTTCTCATCCTTAACACCACCCAAATTATTCTTTGATTTTACCTATGACCTTTAACCACCACACCATATTCAAATGCATAGGCTTTTGAGATTGTGGCTTTTCATTTGTGAAGGTTCGTCGGAATTGGGGTTGAGTGGTGCAACGATTTTGGTCGTAGCTGACATTAGTAGCGACAGAGCAAAAGGCTTAGATCGATGATAGCTATGGGGGTTGGGCTGTGTGGGTTTCTGGAAAAATGACTCTCGGTGCTTGATTCACGTCGAGGTAGAGAATTGTTGGAAACTACGGAAACACTTACTAGACAAGAATCCTGAGTTGGAGCAGAAACACTTTCTAGAAAAAGGGCTTAGTTCCAGATTTTGTGATGTTTTGGTGAATGGTCAGAAATTGCATAAACACTGTGATATCTAGATATCGATCTGGACATTGTGGAAACACACTTTGGGCGGAAACTAGTTCTAGATATATATATTTTTTGGCTACTACTATATCCTCAGCCCAAAAAACAAAATGTAAATACCAATTTTATTAGTTAACATTTGCAAATATTCAGTTTCATCTTCTAAGCGGGTAGCCAATGTTTACAATATGTCGTTCATCTTCATTTAAATTAATCCAGTGGCAATATTTAGGTGGTCCATTCATTGACCTTTCAACCAATGGTCCATGTTAAATAGAGCCTTAATTTGATTCCATATATCAATCCAAGATTCATGCATCCACTAATTGAGTTTAAGATTCATGTTTATTCTCGAGGAACAAGTATAATAACTATTAGACTTGTGAGTTTTAAGAGTGTTTCAAATTTAGAGTGCCATTATGGTAATGTTTAAGACTTAAGTCCCACATTATCTAAACTTGACTCTCGAGGAGTGTTTAAATATGGACATGGTCCATTGGTAGATATGATATACTATTGGGCTAGGGTTATGGGCTTGCACTTAACTTAATACACATGCATGGGCGCTTGCTGTGCCCCATCTCGTCCGCATGCATGTGGCTTGATTCAGTTTTACTTTGGACTTATCTTTTGCTCCAAACTTAGAGACCAATATATCTACTTGGATTGTTGGAGATTGATCCATTGAGGTGCTTACTTATGAAGCTATCTTGATCTATTTATTTGCTCCGCCATTAGATTCCAAAACACACTTATCTCTTCTCAACTTATTTCTTATACCCTTTGTACTTTCACTCTCTACATCATTGTTCATCTTTTTCCTCTTCTTTATTTTGCTACTGTGTGTGCACCAGAGAGCTCCCTTGCATTCTCTGTTGTGTCTTCAACTGTTAGAACTGGAGGTGTTGCTACTCAGTATACCAAAATCATCATGTGGATGAGTTATTGAAGAAATTCACGTCTAATCCTAGAGGGTTACCTGTCGAGATCATTTCATAGAGTATTGCTCCTTGTAAGGTGGAGATAAACTCTTAAGGATAGTGTTTAGCATGATTCATGATATGCCCATTCTAATCATTCTTTGTTTTTGTTGATTTCTCTTGTTGATGCATGATTCATAGTATGCCCATTCTAATCATTCTTTGTTTTTGTTGATTTCTCTTATTGATGTTTTGTTCTTGCTATTTTTGATTGTATACAGCAGGTTAAATACTAGTACTTACACTAATATTTCTAACAATAGCTTCACCTAAAAGAGAAATTGATTTTGGAATTGAATAATGCTTTCTACACATCATGTCATCATGTTGAGAGTACATATCTTATATCAAGAGTATGTGACAAAATCAAAATATAACTATGCAGAAAATTTATACAGAGGTGCTAAATGGCATTTTCATATCATTAACAAGCTACTACTCCTAGTTCTGTTATTACCATTACTTGATTGCCGTACTCTACAACCACAATCAACATTCAAAGAGCTTATACAATTCCATGTGTGCAATGGAGACGATTAGGGAAGGCCGGGTATTGGGAATGTAAAAGGGTGCTTGCGAGTAACTAAGAAATTTGTTTAAGATGGAGATGAGAATGCTGATTTTCGGTGGGTATAGACATTCAAAAGTGAACTTATATACCTGCTACGGACTACAAAGAAAAAAGAATTTTTTTTTTGGGGGGACCTACCACTGCCGGCTCCTTCTAAGATCTCCCACTGTGTTTGTAGTATTATTGACACGGGACATGCAGAAAACTTCTTGGAATATTATCATGACATAGGATAAATTTATATTATTTTTAATTGAGATATTTTGTGATTTATTTTTAAATATTATTTAGATAATTTAGAATAATAGGATATTTTATTTTGTTATTTAGGAATTTTTAGATTTTTATTTGTTTTTAAATATCTAATGATGTGTGACATGTAGAATATTTTTGAAGTATCATCATGACATAAGATAAATTTATATTATTTTTTAGTGTGATATTTTTGTGATTTTATTTTAAAATATTATTTAGATATTTTAGGATATTAAAATAATTTATTTTGTTATTTATAATTTTTATATCTTTCCTTATTTTTAGATATCTTATTTTTAATAATTTATTTGATTTGATTAAGATTTTTTATTTTTGGAATTTTATATTTGATTAGGATTTTTATTTGGAAAATAATTATTTGATATGATTTTATGTTTAACTAGGACAGACTTTAATATGAATTAAATAAAATTATAATATTTTCTTCAAGTATAAAATTATTTGTTTATCCATAAGAATTAGTTGAGTGCTAATCTTTCCTATCCCTCTTAACTCATTGCCTGAATTATTGTTTGGAATTAAAACACTTCTCTTTAGTGGTATGCAATTGCATGCTTTTTCTGTGTGTCTTTTTTTTTATTCTTTATTCTTTTTGGGTTAATTATACACATGCTACGATATGATTATTAAGGATTTATAGAACGTAACTACAAAAGTATGTGCTGCTCTAATTTCATAATAAGTGCACAAATTAGCTGCTTAAAATCTATTTAATGAAGTAAAAAACAAAATAAAATTCTATTTAACATTTAACCAGTTTTTATCATTTTATGGCCAAGCACATGTAAGGTCTGATTAGTAATGACTAAAGAAATAGAAAACAGATAAACGACTTAATTTTAATATATAAAATTGTTTGTTATATTGTTATTATTATTATTATTTAATTATATATTATTGAATTATAATAACCAGTAAAAATTATAATAAAGTTAAAAAACGACTTAAATTAAAAAATAAGGCTATTTTACACAAAAATTATTTATATCAAGTTATAAATAATGTAGCATTATTATTATTTTAACAGAATAATGTAGCAATATTTGTTTTAGCCTCAACATTTTTTCATGAAATTAAAACCTATAAAAAAAAATCGACACGTTTCATAGAAAAAAACATTCACACGTTTGGATGATAGAAAAAGGGAACAGAGAAATGGAATGACATTTAGAGCATGTTTGGGAGTTTTAAAACAACTTGAACCAACAGAATTATTTTCCCTCCCCTCAACGCCTAATTTTTCCCCCAAATTGAGGAATTTTGGATAATTGTTCTGCCTTTAATTTAAACTTGTTGAACATTAATAAAAAACATCCAAACATGTAATAGGCGTGTTAAGTATAACTTGAACCAATAATTTTTTTTTCTTTATTTGCTTTAAGTTGTTGAACATAACATATAGAGCAAAAATTTGAGTATGTTATAAAAAATTATTAAAATTATTTTTTACTTTAAGATATAAATATAATTTTATTTTTAATTAAATAATTTTTTAATAAATTAAATAATTATTTTATAATTATTTTAATAATTTAATACATAAAAATAATTTTTATATCATTTAAATAAAATAAAATAATTTAAAATTACTTTTTAATTAATATATTTAAATATAATTTTTTTATAATTAATTATAAAAAATTTATATAATAATTAATTATTAAAATAATTAAATTTTAATTATTAAAATAATTAAAATTTCACAATTATTCTCTAACACGCAATTAACATTTTCGATAATAATTAAATGATGGTCTTCCTTCGAGTTCGATGGTATTAGAATTACATTATAATAAAAAAATTGAAAACGGAGAAGAAGTTTCCCGATCCGCGTGTGGAATGAAGTTAACGTAGAAAAAATAAACACATTGGTGCTGCAAACCAAAACTTGAATTTGAAGGGCAAATATTCAAAGCAGGAATCGCAAGGGACTGGCAAGGTTTCCTTCCTTTTATTGTTTTCTTATCTGTCGTTGAGAGTTGAGACATTCATTCTAATTTCTAATCTCAATCTCAATCTCAATCTCAACGAAACAAACAAACAAACAATTATAGACAAAAAAAATCAAGTTCAAAGTCTGAACTTATATCCAAACATTCTCCTTTCAATTTGACCTCCCCTATCTCTGTTTTTTTTTCAATCCTTCCTTTTCTTTTCATTTTTTTGGTTTTCTGAATCGGTTGTATTGCGGTACAGTCAAAGAGCCACCACAGGTATTCTTAGATCCCTCAAACTTTTATTCTTCTGAAATGCCTGCTTATTTGTGCTTAATCACTTGGGCATTAAATAAAGATGACCATCAATTTTTTTTTTCTTTTCTATTTTTTTTAATTTACAATTTTTGTTTTGGGTTTCTGGGTAAGCTTTATTTGGTTTTCAAAGCATATATCTTGAGTTTTGGATGTGTTTGGCGTTTAAAATATGCAAAGATTAAACTTTTCAGAGCATATATCTTGTTACAAATTCTCTGTTTTTGTTTGATTTTCATATTTGAATTCTGTGCAAGGAACCTATTTTTGTGTTTTACATGGATTGAGAGTTTCAACCAAATTAAACTTGTGTAAGATTAGGTTATATGCATGGCACATAGATGGTTGGTCGTATTGTTTTTGTTTTGGTTGAGCCTCATGGTGAATGGTCTTTTAACTTTGCAGCTATGCAGAGCCAACTTGTGTGTCGTGGGTGTAGGAACATTTTGCTTTACCCTAGAGGGGCAACCGATGTTTGCTGTGCATTGTGCAACACAATTACCTCTGTTCCTCCACCTGGTATGTCTCTTTTGCTGTTTCTGTTATTCAAATTTCATGATTAGAGAAACTTACTTGCTCTATGCTTAGTAGATTGAATTAATTTGATAGCTCACTTGGATTATAAGTATTTAGTTTCTAGTTTTCACGGTAATCTAAGCCATCTTAGTCATGGAAAAGTTGGTTACTAACTGCATATTAGAAAAATGTAACTTGCATTTAGATTTAGGTTCTTCCCATTAGCCAATTTATGAAGATTCTATGATGACAGAAATAAAATATTACTTTTGCTTAAATGATTTATATTGGAAAAATTTTCTCAGTTTTCTTCCAAGGGAAAAATTAACTCAATAGTCAATAATGTGATTTCATGTGTTTGCTGCTTATACAGAATTGGACTTGAATTCTATACTGTAATTTGATTGTTATCATTGTTCTATATTCCTGCTGTAAAACTCATGTAACAATCTCATTGTTCGAATCTGGGAACTGGGGTTCTGATTGGGTACCTTGTCTTTGAATTATCACATGCTCTGTCTTTTATTTAAATAGAAGGTTAATGGAATGTGTTATTAGCACAATGTGAAAAGCTTCGGGGGTATCGTGCACCATTTTTAAACTCATGGGGTAACTCACATAGTGGGTGTAGTTGAAGGTTTTTTTTTTTTTTGAATTTTAACCTATAAATAAAGTAATATTAGGATACTATATGGATTAGAAATGTTCTAAAAGATTGTTTGCTTGTAAATCAAGTTCTAATATGCCTATAAAAGGGATGTGTAAAGTGAGATAACAACCTATATTTTTACTTACGAATTGTATTCCAAAGATTTTTCCTTGTTTCCTGGAAAAGTATAGAGGATTCACGTAGTAATTTCTATGTTCTCTGCTAGAATAATACCTCCCTTTCCTTTATCTTTCAGACTACACTACCATCCTGCCTCATTGGTATTAGAGCCAAATTTAATCTATATCATTATCAGCAATGAGAAGTAGAGTAGAATTGGGTTAATTGAGGTGTATGCTTGAAGATTTTTCGCATGCAATACATACTTTGAAGTGAAAACATTGTGTGGAAGCCCGTTTGGAGAACTAAGAAGGCATCTACAGTCCTATAGGCAATCAAGAAAATAGACTTGAGGGTGAAACTGTTTAGCTGTTGTCCACTGTCTTTGGAACACCTTTCATCCATCCATTTTAGAGATTTAAATTCAAGGAAGGATTTTCAGGTCCTTGAAAGTGTCCTCTCTTTGCAAGGTTCTGGTGCTTATGGTTGAAGCGTAATGCTAGAGTTTGTTGTCAAGAGATTTCTTCCTTCATATCTCTTATGGATAGAGTTCTTCTCGTCTTCTCTAGGGAAACTGGGAAACAATATGTAATTTCTTTAGAAGGCTTTCTCTTATGTATTTACCAAAGAATTGGAGAGCTTTCTTGCACTAATTTTTATTTTCTTTCCTTTGTTTTGCTGCTTTGGTTGTTTTAGGAAGATTTCTCATCCTCCTTCAATATGCTTGTTTTCTATTCTTTAATAATTTTGTTTATAAAAAGTTGTGAAAAACTAGGGTTTTTGCTTTCATATTTGATGCAGTAGAAGATGGTAGACAGCAACTAAAGCGATAGAATTTGGGAAGTGAAGTAGGATAGATTGAAGTGGAATGATAAAAAGGAGGGGCTCTCAGGTTTAGAAACCTCTTAAATCTGAAATTATAATATGACGGCTAAAAGATGCTGAATACAAATCCGTAGGATTATTTATACTAGGGTTATTAGCATATTACTAAACCTAGCCCAGTCTTTCAAGGCTCAAATAATCTTAAGTCTAAACCTCATTAAAAAGTCACATGCTAGTCATGTGATGTGATCACTTATTACATAGAAAAACACTTTAAAGAGAAAATAAAACAGACTGAAATATAGAACTTAAAAACAGGACATTAAATAAATTGCTCTTGCATCAATATCTCTCTTATCCAAAAAGACCTCAACAAGTAAGCTGATACTGGCAGTAAATGAGTTGGTGACAGGTTTCAGGATTAAAATGCTTAATCATAAGAAGCATATGTAAGTAGTTATGAATAACATATGAATATTAGTTTGCAAAATTGTACCATATTTGTGGCTGAGAAGCAAGGCTGTTTCCATGTGACAATTTCTGGCATCTTAAACTTAGTAATGGCAGATATGAGAATATTTGTGCATTTCATGGACCTTCCAATTACCATATGAACCTCATTCTTATATTCTCTCTTGAGGCCATCAAATATGGTGTCTAAGTGAGTGGCTTGTCATGTTGTATATTTTCTTGTGTTTACTTTCTTCTTCCAAAATGAATTAAAATACTTTCTGATTAATATTTTTCTAGTATCAAATACGTCTGGCTCTTGAGGCCAAGTCTTATGACATCTCTGTGGAAGATACTGGTCAGCGGTTTCGTTTGAGACTGTTGGAGCGTAGCAAAAGTGGTTTGTTTGGGATTTCTTTAGGCCGAGAAGCTGCTTTTTGGCTACTTTATGAGCTGCGTTTTTTGTTAGAGGAGCCACATGATTCCTATTTTGTTCGGCACTTCAGTGAAGCTGGAAATTCTTTTATGATCTTAAAACGGAGGAATAACAGGGGCAAATTCCTTTCTATAACAGAATTTTTTGGTGGAGGGAAAAATGTGGCTATTGTTGTGCCGGCTGGGCCTCTTGGAAAAGGGTGGAGGCTTTTTGGAGATGCAATGGCAGCATTGTTGAATCCTAAACCATTACCCAAGAAAATCTCTTCGTTGGCTTCAATTCCGAAAGGCAATCTCGTCTTGCATGGTTCTTCTAAAGGGCCGGGTTTTGGATACAGCTATGCAGATGCTGTGAGGAGAACAGATCTTAGCACAGATGCAAGTCCTAGCAAAAGGAGAGATTTTTCCCTTTCGAAGCCAAGAACATCTGAGCTTTCTTCTCAATGGACTCTACACGTTGTCTTCTCTTCTAGCAGGCAAAGACAGGTCACTTGGGTGAAAGGTGGCCGACAGACGGATGGTATTAGTAGGCAGTTTTTTTCTCCTAAGCCCGCTAGACACAAAGGCAGTGTCTTTTCTAGATTGGGTCTCAATGGGCCTCATGGTCAGCGACGTAGTGTTTTTGATCGGTTGAGTTTTAGTCCACTTATCAAGAAACCTATTCAACTTAAAAAAATCTGGGTTCCGAAAAGAGTTATCAAAGACAGGCGTACCTCGCTTCATCTTTTTGATCTGCCTAACTCTTTTCAGGTGGTTCAAAATCCAAAGACTCATTCCGACTCTCAAGTTGTAACTACACGAGGCGGGGAAGAAAGAGAAGTGGGTGACGGACTAAATGATGGGTGGTGTGCACGTTCTTATAGTTCAGACTCAGACTCTGTTTTTCTGGGCCTAAAGGATGACGTAGAGTCTGATTCGGTGTTTGAGGAGGAAGATGGCTTACTTATTGAATCTCTTCAAGGTAAAGAGGTTGAAGACCCCAAAGAGACTCAGGTCCCTGGAGATGAAACTCTAGGTCTTAAAGCTTTATTTGAAGATAATCCACATGCGGGAGGAAAGGTCACTGTTTTTACTGCCTCGACCGATTTCACTATTGTTGGTAACAATCTTTTAAGTAACGCAAATGACCATATTCTGGACTTGAATGTTACAGGGAGTGATCCTTCTAAATCTTCTTTGCCCTCTTCTCCTCTCCTCTCTTTTGTTCCTCCTTCTTTACCTAATTCTTCCTCCTCTCTTGTTTCAGTTCTTTCGCTTTCAGGGGATCAAAATGAGAAGCAACCTTTAGGTGACGGCATCCTACCTTTACCTTTCTGTAATCATGCTTCCTTTGGAATTTCTCAACCACAGGAGAACGTCATAGCCATTGACAGTGTGGGGGACGGTAGAGCCAACCAAGACCCAAACTCTTTGTTGAAAGCCATGGGCGTTAGGTTGATAAACTCTAAAGGAGAGGAGGTGACTGTGGTTTCTTCGCCAAAGACTTATTTTCGGAAAAAGCAAAGATTAAAGAAGGAGCTTCAAAGGTTATCTACTTCAGTAAACTATGGAGGTCTAAAAGGCAAGTGGGAGAAAGATCTGCTTAAATGAAGTTTCTCAGCTGGAATGTGAGAGGCCTGGGTGATCCTCGTAAGCGAGCAAAAGTTAAGGAGGTTCTTTTGAGGGCAAGCCCTGATATTGTTATGCTTCAGGAAACCAAACTAGAGGCCTTTGATAGTCTGGTTATTAGAGATATTTAGGATTCGAGGTTTAAAGATTTTGTGTGCTTTCCTTCTGTTGGTGCTTCAGGAGGCATGGTGATTATTTGGGATACTAGGGTAGCTAACAAAGTTGATACTCTTTGTGGAACTTTCTCCCTCTCTGTCTTCCTTGAGTTTAATGGGAGGGGTCACTGGTGGTGGACCTCTGTGTATGGTCCTATTAGGCCAAACCTTCGTCCTATCTTTTGGGAGGAGCTTAGCTTTGTCTATGGTTTTTGTGCCCCCTCTTGGTGTATAGGAGGTGATTTTAATGTAGTCCGGTTTCCGGAGGAGAAGCTAGGAGGTGGTCGTCTTACATCAAGTATGAAAGGTTTTGACTCCTTCATCAGAGATTGTAATTTGAGGGACCTTCCTTTATCTAATGCACAATTTACTTGGTCTGCTAATAGAGGTCTTTTAGTCTCCTCCCGTTTGGACAGGTTTCTTTTTCCAAGTGCCTTTGAAGAAGCTTTCCCAGATTTGGTCCAGGAGGTATTTGTTAGGCCTGTCTCTGATCACTTTCCGGTTATTTTGGAGTCAAATAAAATCAAGTGGGGTCCTTCTCCTTTCAGATTTGAGAATATGTGGCTCAATCATGTTTCCTTTACCCCGTTGGTTAGAGATATTTGGGAGAATACAATTGTTCAAGGTTGGGAAAGTTTCAAGTTCATGAGGAAGTTAAAATGCTTGAAAGAAAGATTGAAAGAGTGGAACAAGGTTGTTTTTGGTGATATTAAAACTAAAAAAGATGAAATTCTTAGAGAGATTGAGGCCCTTGATATTTTGGAGCAAGAAGGACCCTTATCTTGTGATCAAGGGATTAGACGGGATTCTCTGCTTATTGATTTTGAGGAGATCTTGTTAAAGGAGAAAGCTAGTTGGAGTCAAAAGACAAAACTACAATGGGTCAAGGATGGTGATGCAAATTCAAAGTTGTTTCATAAGGTGGCGACAGGGAGGAAGAGGAAGAGTTTGATTAAAGAGTTAGAAGGCTCTAATGGGGTTATGATAAGGGACATTGGGACTATTGCTGAGGAAATTACCCAATTTTACAAGGTTCTTTATTCCGAGGAGAATATGTCTAGGCCGTTCTTTGATGGATTGGATTGGTGTGCTATTTCAGTCGAGAAGGCTTGCTTTTTGGAGAGACCTTTTGAGGAAGAAGAGATAAAGAAGGCAATTTGGAGTTTAGAGAAAGATAAGGCTCCGGGTCCTGACGGGTTTACGAGTGGCTTTTACCAAGTTTGTTGGGATGTTGTTAAAGTTGACCTTGTAAAGGTGTTTGCTGAATTTCATCAAAATGGTAAACTTGGGGTCAATATCAATTCCACTTTTATCTCTTTGGTTCCTAAGAAGGATAGATCAGTTAGAGTTAGTGACTACAGACCTATTAGTCTAGTTACTAGCTTGTACAAGATCATCACGAAACTTCTGTCGCTCCGTCTTGCCGAGGTCTTGGGAGACACTATTTCTGAGAATCAGAGTGCATTCATTGCTGGTCGTCAAATTTTGGATGCGGCTTTGGTGGCTAATGAAGTGGTTGATGATGTTAGGGCAAACAATCGGCATTGTTTGGTTCTTAAATTGGATTTTGAGAAAGCTTATGATAGAGTCAGTTGGAGCTTTTTGGATAGAGTTATGGAAAAAAAGGGTTTTGGTTCTAAATGGAGAAGTTGGATTGCAGGATGTCTCTCAAATAGTACTTTTTCGGTGATTATCAATGGTGAACCGAAAGCTTGGTTCCGAGGTCAGAGAGGTGTGCGTCAAGGTGATCCCCTGTCTCCTTTCTTGTTCACTTTGGTCGTAGATGTCCTTAGTCGTCTTATTTCTAGAGCTGTTGAGAATGATCTTATTAAAGGCGCTAAAATTGGTTCAGAGAGGATTGCTGTGTCACATTTGCAATTTGCAGATGATACCATCTTGTTCTTTGAAGAGGACACTAATAGTTTTTGCAACGCTCTCTCCTTGATCGTCGAGCAATTTTTGAGAGTGCTTCGGGTTGAAAATCAATATGTCTAAAAGTGGCTTATTTGGTATAAATGTGGTTTCGCATATTCTTTCCTCCTTAGCTTCTATGGCAGGTTGTCGGTCTTGGATTGGCCCTCTTTTATTTGGGTGTTCCCTTGGGTGGGAATCCAAGAGGTGCTTTTTTGGGACCCGGTGTTGAGGAAAATTTCTAAGCGTTTAGATAATTGGAAAGGTGCTTACTTTTCTCTTGGGGGTCGTATCACTCTTGTTCAAGCTTGCCTCTCCAAAGCATTCCTATTTATTACTTGTCTTTATTTCGTATCCCTATTTGGTGTGGCCCACTCTATTGAAAAGATTATGCGGGACTTTCTGTGGTCGGGTGTTTCGGTTTCTAAACGTGATCATCTAGTGAGTTGGGAGGTGTGTTGTCGCCCTAAGAAGGAAGGGGTTTGGGTCTTGGTAATTTGGTGTCTAAGAACGTTGCTCGGCGTTGCAAAATGGCTTTGGCGTTTTCCTTTGGAGCCTCATTCTCTTTGGCATCGTAATCCAAGTAAGTATGGTTTGGACCCAAATGGTTGGGATGCTAACACAGCAAGTCGAGCTTCTCATTTTAGTCCTTGGAAGTTTATTTCTCAAGGCTATTCTACTTTTAAGACTTTGCTTTCCTTAAAAATAGGTAATGGCTCTCACATTAGATTTTGGGAGGACCTCTGGATAGGAGATGTTCCTTTCTTTTGTGCTTTCCCCCGCCTGTATCGTCTTTCTACTCTACATAATTCTCCTATCAACAATTTTTGTAATGTCCAAAATTCAGTATCCTCTTGGAATTTTCACTTTTTTCGAAACTTAAATGATAGAGAGTTCTCTGAATTGGAGTTCCTTTTGGGTTTACTGGATTCTGTTCTTCTTTCCTCCTTCCCGGACAAAAGGTTTTGGTCTCTAGACTCTTCTGGGGTTTTTTCTTGCAAATCTTATTTTCAGTACCTAACTTTTTCTTCGAATAGGGTTAGGTTTCTCCTCGATAAACCCTTGTGGAAATCCAAAGCTCCCTCTAAGGTCAAGGCTTTTATTTGGACTGCGGTACTTAATAGAATTAATACTAATGATATGTTGCAGGTTCGTAGGCCTCATAAGGCCCTTTCCCCTGATATGTGTGTTATGTGTGGTACATGTTCAGAATCAGCTTCTCACCTTTTCTTACATTGCTCTGCTGCCAACTCTTTATGGCAGTCTTTGTTTGGCATTTTTGGCGAATATTGGGTCTGTCCTCGATCTTTAGATCATTTTTTGATGGTTAACTTCTATGGTTTTGGTAGAAGGAAAGAGGCTAAAATTTTGTGGCAATGTGCTATTTATGCTACAATTTGGTGCATCTGGCTCGAGCGTAATTCTCGTATTTTCAAGGGTGTCTCTTCCGTTCTCAACCTAATTAGGGATAAGACTAGGCGGTTGGCATCTACTTGGTGTAAAGCTCATGGTCTTTTTTTTGGGGTATCCCTAACAGATATGATGAGGGATTGGGAAGCTTTGTTACATTGATTCTCTCTTTTCGTTTTTCTATCGGTTCTTTTGTTATAGGAGGATCCCTTATCCTCCCTCTTGCTTGTAATTCTCTCTTTTTCTATCTATAAAATTCTTCTTTTATCAAAAAAAAAATATTTTTCTAGTATCAGTACGTTTTTTCTTTGAAACATATTTTATTCCTTTCAGTATTCCAGCGCTCATGCATGACATGTCATCAAATCTAGTTATATGGATTTTTAAGAAATATTGATATGACTTCATGAAATTAGAAAAAAAATTTGTCACTTTTTCTTAAATTTGAAAAATTTACTATTTCTGTGAGGTTGCTGGTTTATGATCTATATATTAACCAATAGTCCATATTTATATTTTGTGTATATCCCATCTTTCTCTATTTAGTATATGCCAACCACTCAAACTGGGATGCATGTGGGAGTGTAAACTAGAAAGAAACTATGCGGCCAGCTAGATTAAATATTTACATGTAGTCGGATTTGAACTGGATGCTCCCATCTTAGGACTTTTAATTTCCTAATGCCCCTGCAGAAATGGAATTGCCACAACTCTATTGTGGAGGCTGTAGGACATTGCTAATGTACGCACATGGAGCTACACGTGTGAGATGTTCCTGCTGTCACACTGTAAACCTTGTACCAGGTACAATATATTTGTATGTTGCCAGATATATGCTACTTATTAGTTCAATATTATTTATGTTGGACTACATCTTGATTTGCTAGATAACTATTTATATTTATATTTTATAACTGTAGTGATGTTTTGGTGGTATGCTTGATCTTTGAATAATAAATATGCTGAATTTGTTGATGGTGATCCCAAATCCTGGTGTAGGGATCAGCAGGGGATGCGGCAAAGGGATCCTTTTCTCCTTTCCTCTTTACCCTTGCTGTGTATGTTTTGAGCCATATGTTGATGTATTTGTGACAAATTCAAGAATGCTACCAAATTGTTTGTACATCATATTCAGACTAGTATTTGTTGACTACAGAAGTAAACACAATAAATATCCTTCAAACATGACTTTATATAACTTTCTTCTGGTTATTCCCAGGGCAGAGCATAATTCTGGTCATAATTCTTTATGTTAAATCACAACAAACATTAATAAACTGCTACAGCCACATATATTGTTACTAATAAATAATTCTCATCAGTTGCCTTAGGAAGCACCTAATACTGGATTTGAACCCTTGTAAGTCTCAATGTTCACAGTTAACCCACCTTTCCCCATCCCCTAATCAGTTCTTAGAACCTAACCTGTAAACAAAAAATAAATAAATAAATAATTCCTGTCATAGTTACATAGTTCCCAACTTTAGTGCCCTAATCTTGATAGTTTCTTCTTTTGGTCACTTGCAATGCTAATACAGGCTCCTTGGTACTAGCAAAAGATTCAGTTGGCAAGGCAAATTGCTCTTTGATATTGTTAAAGAATTATAGGATTAATAGGGAAGAAAGAAAAAGAGTAAAAGATGGCTACAGGTACTAAACTGAATATTATTAGGATGATGTAGAAGAAATACAATACCACAACCTACTATTCTATATATACAAATAATTAGGTCAAATACTAGTACTTCTAATACAAGACCAAGCCCATTAACACTAAGACTAATAACCCTAAAATCTTCTGACACTCCCCCTTAAGCTTAAGCTTATTAAACTTAAGCTTGTTACAAGTAGCAAATCCATAAACCAAAAACAAAGAACACCACCAACATTTAAAACTTAGCCGATCACAACAAATAACTAAGGAAACTAGTGCTTCCCCTGAATAACAAAGCCTAGGCATCATCCTTGGCTGATAGCTCCTTGCTTCTCCTCAGCACACGTCCCAAGCAAATGAAACCGATTTTGGAGTCTTCAACCTTTCTCCTCAGTGGCCCCATCAACCTCCAAATTGGTCTCCAAAATACCGAGTCGTGTATCATATGGTCCAGCAATGACCTCCATCTGGGTCTCCAAAAGACTGAGTCAGTATCATACCACCCAGTAACACAAACGAGGGTCCTTTACTAGTGTCCAAAGTCTTCAATCCGCAAACCCAACAACCAAACAAGCTAAACATAGGCTGAACAGCAACCAACTAGACCATTGCGACCAACCAAACACTGCCACACACTGTCAATGTGAACTCCTCAAGTACACCGCTCCGTTTGCAGCCAAATGTGGCACCACCAGCCACCCAAATGTGGTCAGCAATGATGAGCTACCTTCGCTGTTCCTCCTCAAACAAGATGTGATCCATATTAGTAAGCCAATACCAGAAACTGAAGAAAAACAGCACCCAGACAATTCAGAACACACCAAAATCACAATCAGAAGCGCCAAAAGCACCCGAATGTTCTGTGTTTATGCTACCAGCAAGAAGAGAGAAGAAACCATCTAAAACAGTTTCAGAAACAGGGTTCAGAAAGCTTCAGAAAAGTACTGAAACAGGGATCGTCAGAGTTCTCGCTGGAACTCCGGTCACCCACCACTGACAAACTCCATCCCTACCGGCCGCCAACCCCAGTCGCACCTAGGAGGGTCATTGTCGGCCCTTGCGCAGCATGTGCGTCAAGAGAAAACAGAGAACAGATCTGGAAGCATTTAAAACAAACAGGGGAAGGCAAGAACTGCCGCTGCTGACCACCACCGACCTCACCAGTTGTCTCTCCTGCACCTTCTGGCCACATCTGGCTGCCAATCACCGACGACCGCTCCTGGGTCGCCTAGAACTCAGAACCGCAACCGCCCTTGGCTGCGCACAGATGGTAATGCGTGAACTAGTTCAGTTTCAAACAGGGATTTTTTTTTATTTTTTCATAATAGTTTGATACTGATCAACAAAAATAGAGCTAAAGATTTGAGAGAAACAAATAAGGAAGAATATACAAAAGAGTTTCATAGAACTCAACACAGCAAAAAAGGCAAACCCATCAAGGTGGATGGTACCTATCTGATAGCATGTTAAACCTATTATCCTGTATATACTAATAATTAGGTCAAACACTTATACTTCTAATACAAGCCCATGCCCATTAACACTAAGACTAATGACCCTAATATCTTCTAACAGATATAGAGCTGAAGCTATCAACTATACATTAAATTGAGGTCAAGACTAGTACCCACCTTTACATTCATCTTATAGTTATATACTTATATTTCAACCAATACCAATCCAGTAACCCAAATCAGTTTAATGCAATGAATTACTTTCTGCATACAGAGCTTGAAAGTGAAAAAGGCTATTTCCTAATCTAATCTTGCAATAATGAGTTATGGTCATTGTAAGTACTTTTGTGCGTTGTAGTAAAAAAAAAAAGACTTAATGTTATAGATGTTTTTCTTGACAAAATCTTGGCAGTAGTCAGTGAAAGTCAACATAGAAATCTAATAAATCACCCTTAGAATTTTTTTTAAAGCTAGTAATCAATGAAAGCAACCCAAACAAATCAATAACATGGAGGTAATTCATGATCTGAAAATCACAAAACAAGAGCAAAATCCAGATTCATTTGGATATGAACATAACCCCAAAACCCAGATTTGTGTTAATTCGATTCTGTATTTTATCCTTGATGGTAATCTGTATTGGTGAATGCTGATCATTATAGTCCACAGAGCGCTACCATAAGGGTCTTATATGCTTAAAATCCTATTGCTTAAGCTACAAGGTGTTGGGTGTTTATGAAGTGCTGTTTAATTGGTTCCATTTTCTTCATCTTATGTCATTCCAATGATGAATTCCCTGTTTTATTGTAATAATTGATGCTTATTTATAAATTATCTGTCTTAAATTGTTTAACTGACTTGTTGATGGGATTTGTATCTGCATCAAAAAGCATCTAATCAAGTCAGCCATATCCATTGTGGGAACTGCCGGACAACACTCATGTATCCTTATGGAGCTTCCTCAGTCAAATGTGCTCTTTGTCACTATATTACTAATGTCAGTGTAAGTATACATTGATAGAATGATATTAATGTGTGCATTCACTTTCTATTCTCACCAATGCTTCAGAAGTCTTAAAATAAAACTCAAGTGAGTATTATGTCACATGATCTGGGGTTCATTTTATTGTAAATTTAGGTGGCTTTCTCAGTCATTTTCACTTTGTTGTTGCATTTATATAATTGGTTTCTTTGATTTTTTTTCTTGGACACTAGTTGTGCGTCAATCAGAATCCTGCTGTGATAAGTTTGGTGCTAGAAATTGTGTTGATTGGATTTGAAAAATAGGAAGTAGAAGTTGTAGCTAGTTGATTCTAATTTGAAATTGTAGAACTTTTTAAAAATCTGGAAATTGTGGTTTGTGGCTCATTATTTGAAATTTTAAAACTCATATATTCTCTCTATTATCTGAAACTGTCAAGAGACCCAAGACACTCCAGTTAAACTCGATCTCAGATTCAGTAACATCTCAGTTTGAATGAAGAAACCCTCCACTGTGTTCCTACTTTTGGGAAGAAAGGAATACCTCTGACCAATGTTGAAAAAACTGGATTGGACCGGCCGGTTCAACTGGAAAACTGGTGAACCAGTCACAGGTCTGGTCCAATTAAACCACAAAATCGGCTAGTTCAAGAACCGGCTGAACCGGTCAAAAATCGGTAAAACCGGTAGTAAACTTGTTTGAACCCTTTTTTTTGTAAAAAAAAAATTTCGACTCTTCTTTTTGATCAACTAATTTTTAACTTATTCAAAAATAATTTTTGAGCCAAATAAATATCCAATGCTAAGTTACAAAGGCTCACATATAAGGCCCAAAAAAGGCATAAAAAGGTTTTCCTCGCTCTTGGCTTTTATATAGGTTGTATGCTTGAATGTTTTACTCACTATTTTATATAAGACTTGTAAGTGTGGCTTCATCTTAGCTTTTGTATATGTTATATACTTGGATGCTTCATTTATTGTATAATGTAGGACTCTGAAGTACTAAACAACATAATATGAAATATTAATATGTTAGTTTATTACTTATTATATTATATAATATTAAAAATATATATTTAATTATCACCGATTCGACCACGGTTTGACCATGATCAAACCAATGAACCGTGAATTCTATCTTTATCGGTTCAATGACTGGTCCAATTTTAAAAACATTGCCTCTGACTGCGCCACAGAAAAGAAAAATGAGAAATCATCTTTGCTTGGAAGTTTGTTGGAAGAGGGAGCAGTTACTCATTTTCTGTTAACTAATTATTTATTGGAAGGCATAGGTCATTGTACGTCTTGGATTTGGATCCTCTCAAGTGCAGGGTGCACTTTAGAGAGTAAAGTGAAAGCGGTAACCCCTCATGAGAAAATAGAGGGAGTGGGTTCTGACAAATTCAGAGTTTGTTATCCATGTGCTTATATCAAAATATAAACTGTTGATTTTTTAATCAATAGTTATCAAAGCCGCAATTTGCTCAAAATTGCACCCCGCAATTTAGAGGATCTTGATACTTACATCTGTAAGTTATGGTTCTACTTGGTGTTTTGATATCTAGAAAATTTCAGGATTTTCTAATGATAGAGCTCAGCCTAAAATCACTAAGGTCTATGTGAGAAAGAAAGCCCAAAATAGAATGGGTGTGGGCCGAGAGGGTGAGGAAAATGGGAACCACAATGTTTGTAACTAACTGCTGATGTGGTAGTGGTAGTGGAGGGAGTAGTGATTCCACGTGATTTTGGTAGTGGGAGGGTATATCTGAGGGGTATTAGCTAGAGGGCAGGGAGGCTGGACATTGGCTTAGGCTTGGGAGAGAAATGAGCACTCTCGAATTTGCTCACCGTTGTTTCGGTTTCTTTGCATTCCCAGAAGCTGTTTACAACATTTCTTGGTATCGATATCAGCTTGATATCAACCAGAGAATGATCAATATATAAGAGTTTATTCATTCTCTGTCTTTATTTTTTTGGTACCTATCAACTGGTATCAAGGCTTTCGATTTTGGAAGTTGTGGATGGTAACTGCACGAGCTGCAATGGAGGGTAGTGAAGGCGAGAAGCGCGGTAGTCGAGTGGGTTCAATTCAAATCTCAGAATCACAATCCAGGGATCGTGAACGAAGAGACGGTTCTTCGAGAGGAACCCGTCCTCCATGGCGGAAGGAAGCTGGAGGTGTCGATTTTCTCAGGAGACGACGCCTATGGTTGGGTTAACCTAGTTGGGCCGTATTTCAAGCTCAATAATGTGGAGAACTTAGAGAAGTTGGACTTGGTGTTGGTGGCTCTAGAAAACAGAGCATTGAGTTGGTACCAGTGTTGGCGCTCTTTAGGCTGGGAATAATTCAAGTTGGCGCTCTTTAGGCGATTTCAACTGGGATTGGTTCAGAATCCTTTTGGGCCATTGTTGAGTATGAAACAAACGGGGATGGTTATGGAGTATCGGAAGAAATTTAAGATGGTTTCTGCTCTTCTAAAAAGTGCTGACAAGGTGATCGTGATTGGAATTTTCTTGAATGGACTAAGGGAGGAGTTGCAAGCTGAACTCAAGCTGTACAACTTTGAGACCATGTCAAATTTGATGGACACGACCTTGCTGTTAGAGGCGAAGAATGGAGCACTGAGGAAGGGAGGAATGGTTCTTAACTATAGGGGTGGGGCGTATGGAAAGGGACTTTCAACGTTCAAGCCCAATTTGGTAGGGGAGGTTGGGAGGAGTCACACCACCACACAAAAGCCCACTTTTGGGAGTAAAGGCCCATTGGAACCCAAACCTCCAGATGGACAAGGAGGAGAGAAACGAAGCAATGGAGGCAAAAGACTTTCGCAAGCTGAACTGCAAGAAAGAAGCAGAAAGGGATTATGTTTTAAGTGTGGAGAAAAATGGGGGCCTGAGCATGTGTGCAAGTTTAAGCACTATCAGATTTTCATGATGGAAGACTTGGAGGAAGAGGAGGGAGAAAGTGAGGAAAAAGGAGGAGCAGTGGAGGAAATGGAGGACAAAACTCTGCAGTTATCCTTGAAAAGCATAATGGGGTTGACCTCCAGTCAGTCATTAAAGGTGTGGGGCAGAATTGCAGGGAAACAAGTGCTGGTATTGGTTGATTGTGGAGCATCCAGCAACTTTATTTCCAGAAAATTAGTAAAGGAGTTAAAGCTGCCAGTGGGAAACACCCCTGAATATACAGTGGAAGTAGGGAATGGTGAAAAAGTACGGAGTAGAGGACTATGTAGAGAAGTGATCTTTGAGGTGCAGGGTATGGAAATTGAGCAGGACTTCTTCCTATTTGATTTGGGAGGAGCAAAGGTGGTATTAGGAATGGATTGGCTTGCTAACTTGGGAGATATTGAAGCTAATTTAAAAAATTTGACACTAAAGTGGGAGAAGGGAGGCACCAAGATGACTCTCAGAGGGGATCCTTCCCTTTGTAGAGCACAAGCATCTTGGAAAACCATGCTCAAGGCTTTACAAGATGAAGGTGGAGGGTATTATATTGAATACCAGCAGCTGCAGGATGCAGGGAGGGTGCAGCAGCTTCTGCCCGCAGAAGTGGAGGCTGTTTTGGATGAATTTGATGACATTTTTCTAGAACCTTATGGGCTACCTCCTAGGAGAGATCAAGATCATGCCATCTATCTTAAGGAAGGGGCTCAAATCCCTAACATCAGGCCATACAGGTATCCTTATTACTAGAAAAATGAGTTTGAAAAAATAGTGAGTGAAATGATGCAGGTTGGTATAATCAGACGTAGTACTAGCCCTTATTCTAGCCCTGTGATTTCAGTCAAGAAAAAGGATGGTGGATGGAGGGTTTGTGTTGTTGATTATAGGGCACTAAACAAGATGACAATTCCTTATAAATTCCCTATCCCCATCATTGATGAGTTGTTAGATGAATTCGGGGGTGCCAGGGTGTTTTATAAGCTGGACCTTAAATCTGGTTACTACCAGATTCGGATGAGGGAAGGAGATATTCATAAAACAGCTTTCAGGACTCACGAGGGGCATTATGAATTTTTGGTTATGCCATTTGGTTTGACCAACACCCCCTCCACCTTTCAAGCTCTCATGAATTGAGTCTTGAAACCTTATTTGATGAAGTTTGTACTAGTTTTTTTTTATGATATCCTAATCTATAGTCAGGATGAACACAGCCATACAGAGCATCTCAAGTTGGTACTGCAACTATTGAGGGATAATTGTCTCTTTGTCAACAAGAAGAAATATAATTTCAGCCAGCAACAGTTGGAGTATTTGGGACACTTAATTTCAGGAAGAGGGGTTTTTGCAGATCCCAATAAGGTGGAGGATATGGTAAACTAGGCTGTTCTTGTGGATGTGAAGGGGTTGAGAGGATTCTTGGGGTTAACCGGCTATTATAGGAGATTTGTCAAAAATTATGGGAAGATAGCTTGGCCCCTCACATAGCTGCTTAAGAAGGACAATTTTAAATGGGGTAGTGAAGCTCAAGCTGCCTTTGACCAGCTTAAGGTAGCCATGACCACTTTACCGGTGTTGGCTGTCCCAAATTTTGAGAAAAATTTCATTATTGAGACTGATGCTTCTGGGAAGGAAGTGGGGGCTGTGTTGATGCAAGAAGGGAGACCGATTGCCTACATGAGTCAAACTTTGTCTGATAGAGCTCAGAATAAGTCTGTGTATGAGAGAGAGTTAATGGCTATAGTCTTAGCTGTTCATAAATGGCGACATTATTTGCTTGGGAGACATTTTTGTGGTCCACATCTGAAAAGTTTGAGATTTCTGGCTGAATAGAGAATCATGGGGGAAGAACAACAAAAATGGATCTCTAAATTGTTAGGGTTTGATTTTGAGATAAAATACAAATCAGGAAGTGAGAATAGAGTGGCAGATGCTCTTTCTAGAAAGCTACAATATTCAGCAATTTCTTTAGTTCAGTTTTATGAATGGGATGAGTTGGAGGATGAAATACAGGCTGATAAAAAATTGCGAGGAATTATTCAGGATTTGTTGAGGCAACCTGAATCTCATCCGGGGTTCCAATTCAAAAAGAGAAGGTTGTATTATAAGGAGAGAATGGTGGTTCCTAAGGATTCTCCTAAGGTTCCTTTAATCCTTAAGCAATTTCATGACTCAGCAATAGGGCGTCACTCAGGTTTTTTCAAAACATATAAGAAGATTTCTGGACTCATTTACTGGGAAGGGATGAAGAGGAGAATTCAGCAGTATGCGTAGGAATGTGAAGTTTGTTAGAGGAATAAATATCAGACCCTAAGCCCTGTGAGTTTACTGCAACCACTTCCAATACCAACCCACACATGGTCAGACCTTTCTATGGACTTTATAGGAGGGTTGCCTAAGGCTTTTGGGGGTGGATACCATTCTGGTGGTTGTGGACAGATTAACAAAATATGCCCATTTCATAGCAGTAGCTCACCCCTTTATTGCTCCGGATATTGCTAAAATCTTCATTAATGACATAGTTAGACTTCGTGGATTCCCTTCCTTCATTGTGTCAGATTGGGACAAGGTATTTCTTAGCTCTTTTTGGACAGAATTGTTCAAATTCGCTGGAACCAAACTGAAATTCAGTTCAACATATCACACCCCCAATCTGATGGGCAGACAGAGGTGGTTAATAGGTGTTTGGAGACCTACTTGAGGTGCCTAACAGGGAACAAACCCAAACTGTGGCCTAAATGGCTCAGCTGGGTAGAATTTTGGTATAACACCAATTATAATTCGGCCACCAAAATGACCCCTTTCAAAGCCTTGTATGGAAGAGACCCCCCTGTACTTGTTAGAGGGGATGTGAATCAATCTTCAATAGAAGCAGATAACAGGCTTATGACAGAAAGAAATCACATGCTGGATGAACTCAGGGATCACTTGATTCAGGCTCAAAATAGAATGTGCAATCAGGCCAATAAACATAGAAGAGAAGTTGAATATCAGGTGGGAGATGTGGTTTTTCTAAAGATCCAGCCTCATAAATTGAAGACTTTGGCCAAAAGGGTGAATCAGAAATTGAGTCCTAGGTATTATGGACCTTATGAGATTATTGAAAAAATCAGTCTAGTTGCTTATAAATTGAGGCTACCTGATGACAGCCAAGTGCATCCTGTCTTTCATGCCTCTTTATTAAAGAAATCAGTTTTAGCAGATGTTCCTAGTCAGCCCCTACCTTCATTTCTGGCATATGATTGGGAACTGAAGGTTCAACCAGTTGAAGTACTGGCTGTCCGCACTAATTCAGAAGGGGAAACAGAAATTCTAATCAAATGGCACAATTTGCCAGATTTTGAGAATTCCTGGGAGGCATTATCCACCATCAAAGAGCAGTTTCCAGACTTCCACCTTGAGGACAAGGTGTGTCTTGAGGGGGGGAGTGTTGATAGAACTCAGCCTAAAATCACTAAGGTCTATGTGAGAAAGAACGCCCAAAATAGAATGGGTGTGGGCTGAGAGGGTGAGGAAAATGGGAACCACAATGTTTGTAACTAACTGCTGATGTGGCAGTGGAGGGAGTGGTGATTCCACTTGATTCTGTTAGTGGGAGGGTATATCTGAGTGGTATTGGCTAGAGGGAAGGGAGGCTGGACGTTGGCTTAGGCTTGGGAGAGAAGTGAGCACTCTCGAATTTGCTCATTGTTTCTTTTTCTTTGCATTCCCAAAAGCTGTTTACAGCATTTCCTGTTATCAATATCAGCTTGATATCAACCAGAGAATTAGCAATATAACAGAGTTTCGATTCATTCTGTCTTTATTTTTCTGGTACCTATCAGCTAATATGAAGAGCACATTAACCATCTTCCAGATCTCCTTTCTCTTTATCCATCTGTGTTTGCATGATAATAGTTGTCTTACATGATGACTTTCATCCCCAATTCTCTTCGCTTTGTCATTTAAATCTTAGAAACAAGGTACTGTCGGGGTACCTATTCTCTACTTTCCTTTCTTCTGCACCCTTTACTTATACTTACAGCCACTTAGGATTTGTTTGGGAATTTGAAGAGAGAGGAAAAGAAAACAAGAAAGAAAGTGATGGGAAGAGGCGATAACAGTTTGACTTTCTTTTCCATTGTTCATATGTTTAAAAATAAAGGGCAAGGAGAAATAGCATGAAATTCCCCACTTCTGTGGAACTCAAGTTGGATTTGGAGGGTTTGCTTTTCACTATTTTTTTTTTCTTTTTAAGAAAAATGCACAGAAATATCATGAACTGTACCCTGTTTTCAAGTAGCTACCATGAACTTTCAAATTCAATTGAAAGGCCCTTAACTTCTTGAAACTTGCAAACAGACCCTTCTATACTTTAGTTAAATAAAAACTATTTATTGTGTGACTTGTACATGTTCATTAATACACATAGCAATACCTAATTTGTCTATTTTTTGAAAAAAATTAAAATCTTTTCCCCCTTTTAATTGATTTCTTTTTAAGTTATTTTGTTATTTGATATTTGTTTTTGAAAATATAAATTAAATGAAAAGGAAAAATATTTAATTTTTGTTTACAAAATAATGTGAACAAATGAGAGACTACTACATGTGTTAATCAACAAGTGCAAATCACGTGAATGATTTTCCCTTAATTAGTGGACCGAAGGGTCTATTTTGCAAGTTTCAGAAAGTTTAAGAATCTCTCACCCTGATCTGAAAGTTCATGATAGTTACTTAAAATCGAGAGAGGGAGTGTTTGTGTATTTTTCCCTTTTTTAAAAAAAAATAAACTCAAAGAAAGGGAGTTAGCAATAGAAACTTTTACTTTCTTTTCCCTTCACTTTACTCCTATTTCTCTCAATCCAAAGTATGGCTAGGGGCTTTGTTACTGAAATTGGTGCTTGATAATGAGTTTTTGAGCTTGAAATAAGAAATTGAAACATTTAGAAGCTGTTATTAGATATGAACCTTATGATTCATTTAGGGCTTGAAATTGTTGGGTAGCTTCTGCAGTTACTATAATTATCACCACCACGTGGAAAATGGATATACATACCAAAAAAGAAAGATGGGAAACTAAAAAATTTGGTACAGATTGGAGCGTGTCATGTAGGTACTTAAATGTTATGACCTGTATTTATTAATACAAAAAGCTTGCATATAATACGTAAGCATGACCTGTTTATCCTTCATAGGCACGGTTAAATAGGTTATTCTCATGAATGTTATCAGTGGTTGGGACCCTACCTAAAAGATTGGAGCCTGTTAGAATATCTGAAAAATATCTTTATTGTATCTTGAAATATTTTAGAGTATCATAGATAATCTCTTAGGATAGATTTGATTTATTTTCTTATTTCTATTATTAGGACAGATTTGATTTATTTCCTTATTTCTGTTATTAGAACAGATTTAATTCTTGTATTAGGACAAATTTTTTTGTTGTAATTTAGTTTTATTCTAGGCAAGTAATTATTGATATAAGCTTATATAATGTGAATCATATTTGTACAATTGATATTAAAACAATAACAATTTCCAGAAATATTCTTTCAATATGGTATTAGAGCCATGATATCCACCTTGAGGAGAATTTCTCTTTTTTCGCAGTGTAGAGTTCTTGGCACCCCTTAGCATTATTCACCACCATCATACCAAGATTTAGTTTTGTTGCTCCCGATCCCAGAGCCTCTGTTGTTTCCGCTGCAATCAGTCTTCATTGCTGATCAAACCAGCCTTCATTGCTGGGTTTAGAATTAGCCTTCATTGCTGGGTTTAGAGCCAGCCTTCATTGTTGGGTTTCAATCGGCCTTCATTGCTGATTAGACTAGCCTTCATTGTTGGGTTTAGAGTCAGCCTTCATCGTTGGGTTTCAATCAGCCTTCATTGCTGATCAAACTAGCTTTTATCGTTGGGTTTTGAGCCCGCCTTCATCGTTGGGTTTCAATCAGCCTTCATCGTTGTCGCTACCCTCATTGAGGGGAAGAATGAGAATAAATCTATCTCTACATATACTTCAATGCCGGTATTTGTCATGTCGTTCTTTTCCCACTAATGGATCATTCAAGTGATTCTCTTCCCACCGACGATCATTCCGGTGGTGACTTCTCTCCTACGAATGAATCATGTTAGTGGTGACTTCTCTTCCCATCGACGATCATTCCGATGGTAACTTATGTTGGTTATGACTCACACTAGCCAGCTCTTTGTCCTAGATGCACTAGTCTTGTATCCGTCTGTCCAGATGCACTGGCCTCGTCTCCGTCTTCGTCCTAGAAGTAGTTGCCAGTCATTGTCTCATTCGTCCCAGCCACTATCACACTATCAAATTATTTAATTGTTACAAGCTCAAGCTTAGGAAGCTTTAACTTGAGGGGGAGTGTTAGAATATCTGAAAAATATCTCAAAATATCTTTATTGTATCTTGAAATATTTTAGAATATCATAAATGATCTTTTATGACAGATTTGATTTATTTCCTTATTTCTGTTATTAGGACAGATTTGATTCTTGTATTAAGACAAATTTATTTCTTTGTAATTTAGCTTTATTCTAGGCAAGTAATTATTGACATAAGCCATATAATGTGAATCATACTTATACAATTGATATTAAAACAATAACAATTTTCAGAAATATTCTTTCAATGGTGCTACAACCCACTATTATTCCCTAAGGCAACTTATTGACATATGATCCAACATTGTACCCAACTGTAAAAAGGGTGGTGATATACTGAATATGTGGGTGTATACATCATCACGAGATAGTCATTCACCATCTTGCTCTATACCTGTCACTTGTTATTGCGATGACATGAAATCTTGGAAATATGATATGGGAATATTTTGCATTTTATGTAGTTTTTCTTTGAGCTGATTTTTTCGACCTTTGTGGCTTCTGTTTCTCCTTTCTGTCTTTTGTAGATGACCAATGGAAGGCTTCCGATTCCTGTCCAGAGACCTAATGGAACAACCAACTCTGGAGCAGTATCTTCTACTACGACAGTATGCTTTTCACTTTTTCTTTTGGTGATTATTCATAGTAAGGATGTATGGCGGTTTATGATATGAATGTACGTATAATTCTATTTCATTGCCTGCAGTCAATGCCTCACTCTCAGAGCCAGACTGTTGTGGTAGAAAATCCTATGTCTGTTGATTCAAGTGGGAAATTGGTAATTACTATTTCTTTTTCTTTTCTGGTTAGTTTTGGAAATGTATTTTTCTACTGCGTTTCACTAATTCTTCTGTTGCTTTTGAGCAAAGCAAGATTTACTTATAAGAATTTGAAATGTCACAGGTAAGCAATGTTGTCGTGGGCGTTACAACAGATAAGAAATGATGCTTATCACATTATTATGTTATATGTTAGAAGAAACACTGTTTGACGCATTATCAGTTGCTGGCACATGAAGATATTGTTCGTGTATATGATGTTGCAGCCTGCAATGGTTAAATTGAAGTCAAGAATCTTTTTTCCAATACAAGGTTTAGACTGATTTCATATATGTATGTATATGAGGACAAGTTGTAAAAAGGGCACAGAACTCGTCATTTATGTGATTGCCAGTCCACTTTTTTTGCTGCCGTTGTGTCTATAGCCAAATCATTTTTTTTCAGATTATATGTCGAAGTACAAGTCCTAGACGTGTTTTTGCTGTTATTTCTTTTGTGACTTGATGAGCATGATCTGTTAGAACGATGTGTATTATACAGTCATAACCTGATAAAGTGACTGATAAGATATACCTTTCTACCTATCGTTTAATAATTGGGATAATAACCAGGCTTCTCTCATCAGAAGAATTAATGTCATGTAATTGTAGGTATTTAAACTATTGCAGAAATCCAGTATCAATCTGCTTGTCCATTTAGTGTATGTAGACAAATGAAAAATACTCAGCGCTGATGTGAACCAGCATTTAATAAACCCCGCGAAGTCCTATGTAAAGGCTGCTGCTGAACAAGGTTTCCGCCGATATTGGGAAAGGAAAACTTGAGACATCGTAACATGAACTAGATGTTGACCTGCATGTTGCGCAGGTAGCTAAACAAAAATATTTTAAATTTGGTTTGGCAAAGCTTAAATAATTAACAGGTTGTGATTTTGATCAATTCTCAAAGCCAATATTATTTTTGGCCATGGACAAAAATTTTTGTTGGAGCTTACAAAATTCTATACAGAAGGATGTGAACCAAAGGACTTGCCTGGGTCATATGTGACTGCTGTAAATTGTAAAATCTGTCTTGGTGGCAGTGCTTGCAGAGAAACATGTTGATTTGGAATAACAAGGTGGAATCCAGCAGCAGGAACAGGTTGAGCATAAAAAATTGAAGCCATGTCTGACTGAAGGATCAATTGTCTGTGTCAGAAAATTGGAAGTTCTAGCAAGGCATGGTGGATTTGGAGGGGCTATAAGGCCAGAAGAAGCAAATACAGAGGTATGAGATGGAACCAGTGAAAACCAGAGAAGCTTCATGAGAAGGGCCGAAGGGAACCAATGGCTTTGATTGGGAACGTTAGTGCTATCCCAAGAAACTGATGAAGAGGGTGTGGAACCAGCAGCAAAATTCCCCAGAATAGAGGACAGCAATAGTTACAAGAGCAATTAATTGAAATAACAGAAGGAATAATGTCAAAAATAAAAATAATGTAACACAAGTGTGAGCCAGCCATAAATCGTAAAGCTTGTCACAGTGCATAAAATGACAAAACTCACAGTTACAGAGAGTTCAATTATGGACACTGCTGTATCAACTTTTAGTGTGTGTTTAAAATAACTGTAAAAATTTATTTATTTTAATAACGAATTATTATATAATTTTTTTTGTTATAATCGATTATAAGAAAAAATATTTATATTTAAATATATTAATTGAAAAGTAATTTTAAGTTAATCTGTTTTGATTGAATGATATAAAAAAATTATTTTTATACATCAAATTATCAAAATAATTATAAAATAATTAAAAAAATTATTTAATTGATTAAAAAATTTATTTGATTGAAAACAAAATAATATTTATATCTCATTATTAAAAATAATCTTAACATTTTTTTTAATAATGCTCAAATTTATGATTGAGCTCCAACAATTTTTTTTCACCAAATAAAAGCTGTTGCTTTTTTCTACAAAAATTTCCAAACATGTTGCATCAACGTGCAACAACTTAATTTGCAAAAAAAGACTGTTGAACCAAACATGCTAATCAAAACTATCAGCTGATATATTAACATGCATCTATTTGTAACTGGACTAAATATAAGTTCCTGGTTTAATTTCACCCTGAAAATGAAACAGTTAAACGTGGAAAACCGAAGCAAACGCAAACAATTATTTCAAAATGATTCAAGCATAATAAAAGCGATTTAATATACCTTATCTCTTGTGTCTGCTTTGGTTCCATGAACTTTGATATACGGGTGGGCATAAAATCCAAAATAACCGAAGCACATCATAAACTGAAACAAACTCAACTATTTAAATCCATTTTAGTGAGAACCGGTTATCATAATTGAACCATTTTTAATATTTTAACAATCTAGTTAACTGGTATCAAATCCGGTCCAGTTAACTGGTAAAAATCGAGCTACATCTAAAATAGAAATCTCATAACACAAAATCATATCTCAATCTCAAATTCTCAAATTCACATCTACGAAGAACCCTAGTCGTCTTTCTGCCATCTACGAAGAGCCCTAGAACCGCACAATCCAGTTCGCACCCACAATCCATTCCCAATCTGGATCGCGCTCCATTCATCCTTCTTCACCGCACTCTATTCATCTTTGAATTTTTTTCCACTGAATTGGATCACGCTTACATCTCAATCAGCGTACAATTAAATTCGCAATTCGCACAAAGGGGTTTTCAACCATTCTGCATTCCTGATTCGCACTCCCATTCTTTCATCCTTCGAAAGTGCATGAAAGCTTTGCTACTTAGCAACGTCTCCATTGCAGTGTCTCGCCATTTCCATAGCAGCACAAAGGTATCTAACTATCTATTGTGGATTTTTGAATATGGGTATCTATTTATGAATTGACTAGGTTGAGCTCAATATATTTATTTATTTATTTATTTGATTTGGAAGGGTTCAGTGTTTATTTGGGGATTTGAGGTTTGTTCAATCTAGAGTGCTATTTGCTGGGTTTATTTGAAAATTACAATTCTTATTAAGTTGTTTAAGTGTTTCCATGCTATATTACTATAATGGCATGAGTATTTTCTATTGAATGGCATTTGTGGGATTTTAGTTGCTGTTTGTGAGTGATTCTGAGAGGATGAGTTGAGTTTTCTAGTTGCTGTATTTTATTTGATATATGAAATGTTTTCATTTGATAGCTCTAATAGCCTATTTATATTTTTTGTTAGAGGCAGCCCAGCCATGAGGATAGATATTTATGTTTCTTCTTCTTATGACAAGCTCACATTTGATATGATTTAATAAGATTTCCTTTATAAAAGTTTTCAGTGTCTTCATTAGTGTAATGGTAGCTACTAAATGTAGGAAGTTCAAAATACTAGATCGATTAACAGTAAATATATGAGACTAGTATTATTGGAATTAAGTAGATGATAAGCTCAGAATCTATGTGCAAGATCCATAAGAGTAGATAAAGTAACAAGAACAAAATTATAAAACCAAGGGAAGAGAAACAGTCACAGAGAGGGAGAGAAGAAGAGAATGGTCTCAGAGGGAGAAAAGATACTCAATGCTCAATGTCTACCTAATTCCTCTCCTTCCATGCCTTTTAATCCCCACCCAAATCTTCCTCACGAAATCCTTGAGCATTCGGTTGCTTCTCTTAACATTTCTTTATTTCCCGCATTGCTTGCTACCTGTCCTATCTCTCTAACTAACTTGTCCAAATCCTTTTCTCCAAGCTGGGCCATTTCAGTTTCACTTATTACGTCACCTCCCCCATTGAAATGGACCTTGTTCTCAAGGTCCAAGGTAGGATAATGCTGCTGCAAGTAGGAGTGATCTTCGCAAGTGACTTGTGTTATGTTTACAAAAGTTGTTTGCAAGATTTAACAGGATTACCACTAAGTGAAAATCCTCCATAAATTAACCTACCCTTTAACCCCTTTTCTAATTTTTTTGTGATTTTTAATCTAAAGCACAACATAAGCATAAGCATCCTTGTTGTAGTAGTAGTAGTTGTTGTTGTTGCTGTAAGAAATCTCTGAGAGCCTTGTGTCACTCATTTCATTTTGGTTGGTGCTGTAGGCATCCTTGTTGTAGTTGTTGTAGTAATTGCTGTTGGGTTACTTGCTGGCTTCATTATAGGAGTGATCTTTGCAAGTAAATTTTTTTCTTGCACACCCAAATTGTTTACAAAAGTTGCCCTTCCTTTTACTGTTGTTGTATTCAATGGGATTCCCATTTACAGTCAATATCTGATGGCATGATTGCATTTGATATTTCCTAGAGCAGTTGTACAATGCAGAAACCATTTCCAAAGAGTAACCACAAGTAGTCATGTTATAACAACATGTAATCAAATTTGTCTTCAAAGCATAAAGAAGGAAATTGCCTACACAAACTTGTCCTCATTTTCACCCTCAGTGGTATGAAAATGTACAAAACAAGTGACATAGATGAAGGCTCCTTCAAAACTAGCATCTCCAATAACCATCCCTTTCCGAAGAATCACATACACATAGGCTCTTTTAATGTGATTAACAGCTGTATAAAAGCAGTGATTTATGGTTGTACAAACCGTAGAAATAAAATCATTAGAATCCATTTGATACAAGTACTCTATGGCCAATAACAAAAATTCCCTTGAAGACTACTATGATCAAAAGTAGGAATAGTTGAGCCATTTCTAAGACTTCCATTTACACCATTGCTGCCTATAGCTCTTTCTCCCAAATCAAACGTAGATCCATCACTCAAAGAAACGATCCATGTCCTAAAATAGTAATCTACATCTGGCCAGATCAAAGACTTGAAACTTCTCTGATCTTTATCTTGATAACCCTTTACTTGATACTTACTTACAAAATTTGACACGCGCACCATGGCTCGAATCCATTCCTTGGCCTTCCCAAGCTTGACTTGGTCATAGTCAGAGTTTACCTCCAATTTCTGAACTATGCCAATAACATACATAGTAGATGTTAAGCTCAGAAATCTATCATTGATAATCTCCTCCATTTCCCGCATTGTTTCAGGCTTGTCAATGTGGACCAGCAGCATTCGTTCCTATCTAACCTTCAACAAAACAATGAAACATATACAAGGAGCAATTCTTGCTATGGGTTTGTTGGCCTCGGTTTCCACATCAATTACTGTATAGGAATTAGCCTTAATATCTGTGGTCAGTGCAATGGATGAAGCAGAGTATGAGGATGATTCTTCGACCCTGTAGAATAAATTGTATAATTTTCCTCTAATTATACTTTCCAAAACTTCATATGTTCTCTCTATAGAAGCCAAATCCAACAAGAAAGCAGTTTCATCTATTACAACCTGCAATTATACCTACCATGTAATTATCTACATAAACTTTGGCTTGATTTCATTTTAAAGTCACTTGGCAATTGGCATTATTATCTAGTAGTTAGATTTTAATTTGAAAATTGGAGTCTATCTCTCTTGATCCTTCATATTTCAATTTCCTCAGCTATACATGGCACAGGCTGCCATTTGCTAATCTAAATAGAAAGATGAGAGAAAGTGTATTGTCTCTCTTCTTCATTCACATTTTCTTTATTTATTCCAAAATTCTAAATATAGTCAAGGTCAAAACACAAGAAATGAAAACCCTGAAGCACAAGTCAAAACAATCTTGTGCTAAAGCCAAAACAAAAGTCATTTGCTAATCTTAATTTTAAACTATTAGGCACCAACAATTTCCTCAGTGTCAACTGAAGCCAAAACAAGCTCTGGTTCTTCCCTTCCAACTTGACATTAATGTTGGACCCTGCAAAAATCACCAAAAAAAGAATCATTAGTATCTATCTTGATTTGTATATAATATTCCATTTTCTTTTCTAAATTGTAATTAAATAAAAGGCGTTGCAGTTTTATTTTCATATTCGAATTTAAATTTGAGCAAAGCCTTAGTTTCCCATTTAAGATTCAATATTAGTGAGCACGCGTACCTTTTCAAGGTATTATTTATTGTATTGAATCTTGAATTGTCCAAGTGGGACAGTTTGAGAAGAAACTTCTTCACTTGATTAATAGTTATTCCTTAATCTCATATCTTATACTTGATGAAATTTCGGTCTGCTACATTTCCTTTTGTTCTCTGGGTGCGTACTTAATCGCGGTAGATCTCATCGCGATCAAGTTATGCACTTGGAGACAAATGGGAAATGCTGCTGAAATTTTGTCAAGTATAAGATATGAGATTTAAGGAATAACTATTAACCAAGCGTTGAAAAAGTTTCTTCTCGAATGGGATAGGGCCATACCATGTTAAGAAGGAGATGAAAATTTTGGAAATAATTGATGTTAAGGTTAATAACTAACATCTTAGTTTACATGTGGATGTCATCAATGAGTGATCAGAATGACTTTCTGGTCTCAGTGACAGCTGAGCATTTGGTTTCTACTCCACTAGCTGTCTCTGACACTACTAGTGTGTTACCGCATCGTACTGTTAGGCGTAGAAACCGGTCAGAAGCTTGGAATCACTTTTCTGCGAAGTATGGTTTAGATAAGAGAGTTAGATGTAACTATTGTGGTACCTTGATCAAGTATGATAACGGAACAAGTGCTACGCGTTCTCATTTGAAGGGATGCAAGGATAATCCGGATAAAGACGTAAACAAGAGCCAGAAATCGATTCCATCCTAACTGCAAAAGGGCATGTTGTTTCTTCCCCTTCATATGCCAAATTTGACCAAGAGACTTGCCGGAATGAACTTGTGAAGATGTTTGTGGCAACTGAATTCCCTTTTCGATTTGTGGAGAATGAAGCTTTTCAGAAGTTTGTGAATGTGTTGCAACCAAGATTCAGTGTCCCCTCACGCACTACATTAGTGCGTGACATTTCATGCTATGGGATATAGAAAGAATGAACTTGAAGAAGTCTCTTTCGAAACATTGTCGAAGAGTTTGTCTCACAACTGACACATGGACTTCATGTCAAAATATGAGTTATATGTGTTTGACTGCTCATTTCATTGATAATAATTAGGGGCTTCACAAGAAAATTTTGAATTTTTGCCAAGTCACAAGTCATTCACAATAGGTTATGGCCAAGACTATTGAGATGTGTTTGAATTCTTCGGAGTTAAATCGCGTTTTCAGTTTGACGGTTGATAATACTTCATCAAATGATGTCGGGATTCAACACTTAAAAAGGAGGCTAGCATCCTAGAACAACTTAGTTTTGAAGGGAGACTACATTCATATGCGTTGTTGCGCGCATATTTTGAATTTGATTGTGAAGGAGATGTTGAAAGAGATTGATGATTTTGTTTTGAGAATCTGCAGTGCAGTGAAGTACATCAGATTTTCTCCTTGTAGATTAATTAAATTCAAGGCATGTGTTGAACAAGAGAAGATTGAATATAAGGGTCTATCTGATGTTGGAAGCAGCTTTGAAGCACTGAAAGGCATTTGAGGAGCTTGAGATACAAGACAAGAAGTATGTTGACGAATTAGAAAAGGGAAATGGTCTGCCTACATATGAAGATTGGGATTATGCTCGTTCAATTTTACCATTTTTGAAGATCTTCTATGAAGCTACTTTGCGCATTTTTGGTACCTATTATATTACTAGCAATATATATATGCAAGAGGTATTTGGAATTGGGAAGAGGATCCGCCAATTCTGTGGGTCTGAAAATATAAGTGTATGTATAATGGCTGAAAGGATGAAGAAGAAATATGATAAATATTAGGGGAAATCCCAATGGTTTGAACATGTTGCTGTTAATTGCCGTTATATTTGATCCTGGGTACAAACAGGGATATGTCAATTAGTCGATTAATCAGATCTTTGATTTGGACGAGGCAATTAAATAGCAAGACAAGTTGGATTCTTGTTTGGAGTCACTTTTTGAGGAATATAATGGTCGGGAATAGGGGTCTCAAAGTGACACACAAGAAGCACCAATTGATGAAAATGATGATGATGATCCCTATTGTTGGAATCAATTTTTAAAATCAACCGGGCATAAATCGAATACCAAATCTGAGCTAAAGAAGTATTTGAAGGAAGATTTAGAGACCACTCCGGACCTGGATATTCTAAGTTGGTGGAAGCTAAATTCAAGTCAATTTCTGATCCTTGCAAACATCGCTCGGGAGGTGTTGGCCATACCTATCTCCATTGTAGCCTTTGAGTATGCATTTAGTATGGGAGAAAGGGTGCTTGATCCTTACTATAGTTCCCTAACACCTAAAATGGTGGAAGCACTTATCTGTACACAAGATTGACTTAAAGGAACACCCTTCTCATTGCTTTCTAAAGAGGACTTTGAGCTGCTTGAAAGATTTGAGCAAGGTAAGTTAATATTGATTTTTCACATTTATGTTATTACTTATTTCTTATTTTATTATGTCTTGATAAGTAATGAGATGTTTTTATTCATTTTTGCAGAGATAGTTTCTCAACAAGATGTTCCTTGTTCTACTGCTATTTCTCTTTATGATTGAAGTGGATACTGCTTGTATTAGTTGTTTGTTTTTTATTTGAGTCTTAGGATAATTGTGTATTGAATTGAGTTTATATTAGCATATTGGACAATTTATTTGAACTTTTTTTTCCAGTTATTTGTTTTAAGTTTGAATAGATATTTACTGTTAAATCAATCTGCTTCTTAGCTTTAAGCTGCTTCTTATACTTTAGCTTTGCTAATGTAGACATTTGCTTGGTTATCTTTCTTTATGCATCTAATATACTGACACTATTCAATATAAATTGGTTTTTGAACTAGTTTTTAAATTATTCCATATGGTTTTTGAATAGGTTTAAAACTACTGAATTAGTTTAAAATTGTTTCTTAGATGATTTTAATAGTTTTTGAACTAGTTCTACGTTAAAAAACTAGTTAACTGGTTCAAAATTAGTTTCAGTGGTTTTTGAATTGATTCCATGTTAAAAAACTAATTAAATGGTTTTAAACTGATTTTGAATTGGTTTTTAAACTGATTTTTTGAATTGGTTTTATAGAAAAATAAATTTTGAATTTGTTTTTAAACTGATTTTCTAAATTGGTTTTATGGAAAAAATAGTTCAGAACTAATTTCTTGAATTGGTTTTGTAGAAAATCAGTTAACCAGTTCAGAATCGCTTCTGAACCTGAACCAATTTTAAACTAGTTATAAATCTGAATCAATTCTAAACTGATTTGTCAAACTAAAATTGGTTCAGCCCCAAAAGAAAATCAATTTGATTTTCAAATCGAATCACTTTATTAGTTTGGTTCGGTTCGATTTTTCATGTCAAATCGAACCATGCCCACCTTTACTTTTATCTCAGCACCAGCTTCTTGATATGCATATATCAAAGAAAAGATAAATTAAAAAAAAGGAACATTGTACCCGAAAAAAAATGAACAGAATTTAATTTAGTAATATCAATAAGTTAATAAAGCTTTATGATTGCAGATCAGCGACTAAGATTATATAACACATTATTATTATTTTCTACATAACTTAGCATGAGTTATAAGACACAAAGGTCTTACCTTTTCTAGTTGCTTTTGATTATCACCTTCAGGCCCATATATTAGGCCGATAAAATTTGTATCCAGGATACTCTTGGAACTAGAGCTTCATATTTAGATAAGTTGGAAGAGAATTTATTTTTGAAAAATTATAATAGATCATTCCTAAAATTTAAATTACAACAAATGGATGCCAAAGTTTTAGCATATTAGAAGCAAAAAAATAGAGTCATTTGGCTTTTTTACTTTGCAGAGCAATCACTATCCTACTGATATATTGCAATCTAGGCCGGTCGAAGAACAAATGATAAATCAACAAAACCTCAAACAACCACCATTGCTACACTATTGAAACGAGGGATAAAACTGATTAAGAGCTGATGTAATAACCTTTTGTATAACCAAGTTTCCAGTATCATCGATATAGGTTTGTTTTTCCACCGGATATTAATATTTTATCAGATTCCAAATCCAATAAAATTGTTATGATTTATGCAAGAAAGAGTTTAAATTCTGTCAAATAACCAATTGCCATCGTATATTTCATTTATTTCACTGATTCAAATAAGAAACCATATGGTATTCATTAGATGAAGAAAAAATCTACCCTCTTGAGGGATAAGAGTCAATTCTAGTAACGGTTTGCTAAGTGACATAGAACTAAGACCACTTATGCTTTTAAACATAAGAATTAAGGCAAATGATAATCAAGATTGTTTAATTTGTACTAAACAGCTTATTGGGTTTAACCCAAATTCCTATTTTGATATATATTGATAGTTTCCTATTTTGTTGGTAATTTTGAATTTTGAATTGTAATTAATATCATGATATGAGATATATATATGAGATTTGTTTAATATAAGAAACTAAGAATGTGATAAAGATTACTTAAAGAGAAAGTACGATTGCTTGGAGAGTAAGAGTGGTAGACCATAAATACTTATACTAGAAATTGGTACGGTTATGAGAAAGAGAATGAGAGTGTGAGATTGTTTTTGTAATGACTTGCAAGTTAGATTTGTTTTGATAATAAATTTAACTCTTCTCATCCGTGAATGTAGGCATGTTTTTCCAAATCATGTTAAATTGTGTGCATGATTTGTTTTTGATGTTTTTCTTAATCACAAGTATTTATGCATGTTTGTGAAGAAGGGAATGTGGTATTTCCTAGAATATTGATGGGTATGTGGTATTCCCTAACTAGATTGAAGGGGGAATGTGCTATACCCCCCAAAAAGTAGTATCAGAGATGATGATTTGAAGATCTAGGTGATTGTACGATCCCTTGTGTGTGGGCCCATGTCTCGAAAGTCTTCATAACAATGGAGATCAAGTGGCATGTCTCATTATGATGACGGTAGATATGTCAAAAGTCTTCTTAACATGGAGGTTAATTAGTGAGTTTTATATAACGGTAGTGTAAGCACAAATATTTGATTTTAAGATTTGTTTTAAAAGATTTGAAAGATTGAGTTTTATGAATGGCAACAAGTGTGTTGAAAGTCTTCTTGGTATGAAGGCCAAGCGACATGTTCCATTGATAATGACAAGTTTGAATATTTGAACGATATGATTTGAAGATTGGTAGATTTTCAAATTTTGAAGATTTGATAGATTTGCTTATTGATGATGGAATGTGGATCAAGGTAAAGATTTTTGCTTTAACCCAAATTCCTATTTTTGATATGTATCAATAGTTTCTTATTTTATTGGTCAATTTGAATTTTGAATTATAATTAATATCATGATATAAGATATATATGATATTTGTTTAAAATAGGAAACTAAGAATATGATAAAGATTATTTAGAGAGAAAGTAAGATTGCTTGGAGAGCAAGGGTGGTGGACTATAAATACTTGTATCGGGAATCAAAAGGGTTATGAGAATGAGAATGAGTATAAGAGTATAAGATTGTCTTGTAATGGCATGTAAGCTAAATTTATTTTAATAGTGAATTTGACTCTTCTCATTTGTAGATATAGGCATGTTTGGATGAACCACGTTAAATTGTGTGCATGATTTATTTTTTATATTTTTCTCAATTACAAGTGTTTGTGAAGAAGGGGATGTCTTACTCCCCATAAGATTGAAGTGGATGTGGTATTCCCCAACTAAATTGAAGGGGGGATGTGCTATTCCCCCAATAAGGGGTATCAAAGATGATGGTTTGAGGATCTAGGCAATGGTATAGTCCTTTGTTTCGAAAGTCTTCCTAATAATGGAGTTCAGGTGGTGTATCTCGTTATGATGACGGTAGGTATGTTGAAAGCCTTCTTGGTGTGGAGGTCAAGCAACGTGTTCCATATAACATAGGTGCAAGCCCAAAGATTTAATTTGAAATTTTGCTTTGAAGACTTAAAAGATTAAGCGTTATGAATGGTGGCAGGTGTGTTCAAGGTCTTCTTGACACGAAGGTCAAGCGACGTGTTCCATTGATAACAACATGTTTGAAGATTTGAAAGATATGATTTAAAGATTGGTAGATTTACAAATTTTGAAGATTTGATATAATTGAATATTTACTTTGAAAATTAGTGAAGATTTGAAGATTTGCTTGTTGATGATGAATTTGGATCAATGTAGAAATTGTTGGGTTTGACCCAAATTCGTATTTTGATATGTTTTGATAGTTTCCTATTTTATTGGTAGAATTGAATTTTGAGTTGTAATTAATATCATGATATGTGATACATGTGAGATTTGTTTAGAATAAGAAACTAAGATTGTGAAAAAGATTGCTTGGAGAGAAAGTAAGATTGTTTGAAGAGCAAGAATGGTGGGTTATAAATACTTATATTGGCAATTGGTAGGGTTATGTGAATGAAAATGAGAATATGAGAGTGTGAGATTATCTTATAATGGCTTGCATGCTAAATTTGTTTTGATAGTGGATTAAACTCTTCTCATATATTAATGTAGACATGTTTGGTTGAATTATGTTAAATTGTGTACGTGATTTATTTTTTATGCTTTTCTCAATTACAAGTATTTATGCATGTTGGTGAAAAAAGGGATGTGATATTTCCCAACTAAAATAAAGGGAGAATGTGACATTCCCCTAATATAGCTCACTAACAAAAGCATTGAAGTAGAATAATCGACTAATAATGATTAATTCTGAATTTTCTTTTGCTTCATTAATTCATATATTTATAAGACCAAACCTGTATGCAAAAGATATATAATGTTACTCACAATACATAACTAACAATTTGATGATCTATATTTTAATAAATATATAAAATTACATAGAATACAATAATGTAGATGTACTAACTATCTTCAATATATCATTTGCTTTCTTGTACAATATTGCAGTAAAAGGCACTTTTTAAGCCTCCTTTCCTATCCCAATTATTTGTGCACCCTATAATCACTTATCTAATATATGCAATTGTAAGTAACTAATATAAATGTGGACTCTTCCACCAGAGAAAGATAAACAGAATTTTGATAGTGCAGATGAAAACCCCCCATTTTACGATAACTTGAATTTTCAATTATTATTTTTTTGACAAAATTCCTATTACTTTCAACAACATCATCCAACAAAGAACATGCATTCCACATTAATGTACCAAAAAAAAATACAATAAAAGAATAATAAACGGAATTGTTATTTATATTAAATTTTTTATTTTAATTAATAGAACAAAAAGCCTCTAACACTAACCCAAACAACACACTAGTATATTTTTCATTCTCATACTTTAAAAATAAGTGTCTCTAATCTTCTGAAACGCATGCCAAGTCAGTAAGCTGTTTGACCCAGTCGGACCTGGTCGGCCTGGTAGCACTTCCTAATATCCGATCCACGTTGAAGGTTCGGGCCACTCGGTCTAAACCGCCATAGAGCGATTCATGTCATAAACCTTGTTTCCAAAAAAGATCATGACTAAATAGATGCCCTTGCGGTGGAGAAAGGTGATGGAGTTAGGCATGTGGGCGTCACGCAAATGTTGAAGTTGCAATAGCTTTCAGTAGGCGATAGTGATCAGATGGGCAGAAATGGTGGTGAAAGTGGTGGTGGTGCCCACAGAAGATGACGTTGGTGACATTGGGGAATTCAATGTTCATATAGATGAAAGGGTAGAAATGGATGAGTTAGAATTCAGATTCAAGATTAGAGGCTCATACTTGGCGGATCGTGATGGGTTTCTGGTTTAGGTCTTCACTAAGCATGCCCATTAGTTTTGTTTGTTGTTGGTATCTCAAGTAAATGTTACTAAAGTTGCAAGTTGCAATGATTTTGGAGTATTGAGAGATAAGTGTGTGTTTGGCCAGAAAAGAAAGGATAAAGAAGAGTGTGTATATGTGTGTGTGTGTTTTGGATGTGGGGCAAAAAATGCTGCTTCAAAAATAATTTTTATTAATTAAAGAAAGTGATCGAAGTGAAATAGGGTCATAAGGAGAGTGTATGTGGTATTTCATATTTGAAGGTGAGGGTAAGTTCAGTGTAGGGGTGAATAATGGGGTAAAACCAATAAAGTTTAGCGCGTGGAGAAACCTTGATTCTGAAGTAAGTAACAAATTCTATGTCAATGTTAGATTTGGGTTGGTTCATGTTGATATCATGATTAGACTTGGCAATGGGGCGAATAAGGCAGGTTTTTGCTGATCTTGACTTCACCTCGTACTCTTAGGATTAAAACTCACACCTATACTGCAAGAAAAACATTAAAACCTGCAGACGTCCTGTCCCACCCCACCTCGCCCCGTCCCGCCCCGCCCCCGCCCCCGCCCTCGCCCTTCCTTTATCTTAAATTTTAACGAATTATAATCTCTTTAAATTATGAAATATGATTTTTATACACTTTTAGTTATTTCTTTTTCTATCCTCTATCTAATCTTTCATATTATTCCATTCATCGCACAAGACATGCATATGCACCACACAAGACACATACGTGCATCACACAAGTGTTAATTAACCTACTTTAACCTTAATAGAGACTACCAGATGATTTGTAATCATACGATACATTAAATTTTTATGCTATTTGTCATCAACACCTAACACCACACATTGCTTAATTGAAATGTAAACAAAAAAGCATAATTTTCTTAATAAAAAAGAGCATAAATTTAATTTAAGTGCCACAATAAGACATTAGATTTTTACTTATATTTGATTGTTACTTTTTTCATCACCTTTCCTCCTCTTTTTTGTCTTTACTTTTTTTCTATTCAAAAAATTGAAGATAATGCTGCCAGTTCAGGGTGCTTTTTATTACTGCTTCAATTCTTCAAATAGCACTTGGCTTTGGTGATCGTTGTCCGTTGGTGTTATATTGCAAGGTAGGTCTCAAGTTCTTAATTAGTGGTTACCATTATGCTTTTTGGTCTTAATATGTGTCTTGAAAATGTCTAAAGCAATGTGAGCCAAATTTAAGAGTGTTTGTGCCATGTATGCTCATTTTCTTTTGTTTGGCCAAGTTGAATTGATGTTTGAAGTACATAATATATAAAGTGATATGCTTGAGTGATTTCAGATTTGGATTAACTAAGTTGCCCCCAAAAAACTAAAAAGAGTAAAAGAACTTAATTTTCTTGTGATTGGGGATAATATTCACATGGATGTAAGTTCAATTTTTTTTCTTCAACTTCTGAAGTCCACTTTCAGCAATTCTTTTGTCATTCTTTATTGCTTTCGGGTTGTATCAGTTAGGCTCACCTGAGTAAGCCTTTTATCACATATTTACATTACTCATGTTTAAAATTAATTAACAAATTTCAACATTGATGCTTGTTTCAGGTGTAGATTACTCAATGTGTAAAGATTGGACAACTGGAAGTTATCTTGCTACTATTTGTTTCACAGGTAGTGTTCCATAAAGTTTCATATAACAAGCGTCTTCTAACATTTCTAAATCTTAGTTGTGATCTCAATTCATTTTGTTCTCTTGATTTCTTTTCTTTTCTAGCATGGTGGTTTCTATAAAATTGAGTTTGTTAACAGTTATTGATTTTCATGCACTACGTGCTCCATGTGTTGCCTTGAGAGGAGTATATCTTCAAGGGTTTTGATGTATTTGCAATAAGAATTGTGTGGTTATATGCTTATAAACTTATTGATGGAGGGGTGTATAACAATGCTACATTTAAAAGACATGCATTTTGTTGCATTGATCTTGCAAGACTAATAAATGATGCCGCTTGATTAATTGTGTTGGACTATTTCATTATATAACAATTTAATTTCTATGTTGATCCTTTTAACTTATAAATTAAACTTATAATTAATTGTATTTTATACTATGATCTATTTTATTTTAGGTTTGAGTTTATTATTATAAAATTAAATATTATTTTAAATGTTAATTAATTATATTATCTTTAAATAATGAAATATTATATTTTTTCATTTTTAACTTATTATATTTTTTTTGTCCTCTATATGATCTTTCATAATATTTCATTCATGGCATTTGACTTGTATGTGCATCGCATGAGACACGTACGTGCATCGCACGTGTGCTAACTAGCTTAACCTAAATAGAGACTATCAAATGATTTGTAACCATGTTATACAATAAATTTTTATATTATTTTCCATAAGAACTTAGGAATATTTATTTTGTGATGTCCAATGTTCCACAAAAGAGAGGAAAAAATGTAATGAAATAACCAAAGAGAGAACAATTATGATGTAACCGAGATAAGCAATTCTTTAATGAAATAACCAAGTATGTTCTCTCCTTGGTTATTTCATTACACTTTTTCCTCTTTTTTGTGGAATCTTGGATATCATAATATAAATATACTAAATTTTACCCGTGTATCAGTTTTCAATTACAATTATATAGACTTAACGTTCGGTTATTGGTGTAGTTTTTAAGTATCACTGACATATCAAAATCATGGGAAACTGTTTTGAAAAGCCAAGTGATGAAAATAAGATTAATTGTAGGCACCCCACTTCTCCTACAGGTATTGTATGGTACAATTATGATTGGAAATAGGTCTCATCAAAGAACTAAGAACTATTAGGAGAACTGAGGATATATATATCGTCCCCCACGTATAATAAATTGTTAATTTTTTCCTCGTTTCCATTTTCATTGAATTCAATATATAACTACTTCAATTCACTCATTTTGTTTTCTTATTTATTATCATATGTTTGATTTCATTCTCGAGAAACTGTAAAATTCAAATGCCAAACAACATCGTGAAATGTGTAGAGCTCAATTTACAATATAAATATTAGTTAGTATGCATGAATGCTTAACACATGCGTGTAGCTTACGTGAAATCAAATCATTGATTAATATGCATAAAAGGGCAATGGAGTCAAGTTCATTGGAGTGGAGAAGGAAACGGCAGAAGAAAGAAGGGTTTGCCTACATAACATAATGGTGTGTCAATATTTCAGCACAACCACCCAGTAAAGATCATGTCTCTGAACCTGAAAACATTCACATTGAATGAGTCGAAGAGTGCCACAAGAAACTTTAGACTAGACACTGACTTCGGTGAAGGTGATTTTGGGCGTGTTTTTAAAGGATGGATCGACAGAAAACATGACTACAAACTTTATCGTAAGTATTGGTGGCATTTTGAAGTCATGTTCACTTTGTTGTTGCATTTATATAATTGGTTTCTTTGACATTTTTTCCTTAGACACTAGTTGTGCGTCAATCAAAATCATGCTGTGATAAATTTGGTGCTAGAAATTTTGGATTGATTGGATTTGAAAAATAAGAAATAGAAGTTGTGGCTAGTTGATTCTAATTTGAAATTGTATAGCTTTTTAAAAATATGGAAATTATGGTATGTGACTCGTTATTTGACATTTTAAAACTCATATATTCTCTCTATTATCATTATTTCATATTTTAAAAAATCAGAAATAGAAGTTATAGCTAGTTGACTCTTAAGTAAGTAACAGATATTATGTTAATGCCATATTTGGTTTGTTTCATATTGAAATCCTAAATAGGCCTGGCAATAGGGCATATAGGGCAGGCATTTGCTCAACCCGCCTCTACCCCGTATCCTTAGGATTAAAACCCGCACCCGTCTTGTAAGAAAAATATTAAAACCTGTACTCATCCTGCCTTGCCCTGCCTTTATCTTAAATTTCAACAAATTATACAATAACCAAGTTTTTTCTCATTAGGTGGGGTCGACTACATAGATCAAATGACACCATTGTACTCTAACATAAACTAAGTTTTCAGAAATGTCATACAAATCTAAATCTTTTTTAATCGTCTCACCTATAGTTTTTCTTGGTCTCCTTCTACCTCTAGTTATTGGGTTATCCTACCCAATCTACTTTTCTTATAGGGGCTTCTAAGGGTCTTCTCCTTACATGTCTAAATCACCTAAGATGAGATTCTTCCATCTTTTCCACAATAGGTGTTACGCATACTTTCTCTCTAATGCATTCATTCCTAATCCTATTTTATTTTGTATGACCACTCATCCAGCGTAACATCCTCATCTCATCAACACTGATCTTATGCTCTTATTGGCTTTTTTACCGCCCAATATTCAGTACCATACAACATCGCATGTCTTATAACTGTGCGGTAAAATTTATCCTTAAGCTTGTGAGGCACTTTTCTATCAGAAATAACTCCTGAAGCTCTCCTTCATTTCATCCATCCAACTTGAATCCTATGGTTTACATCTCCCTTTATCTCTCTGTTATTTTGTATGATAGATCCAATGTATCTAAATCGTGTGACTTGTGGTATGATATAGTCTCCAATTTTCACCGCTAAGCTAATATTAGCATGCTTCTTACTGAATTTATATTCCATATACTCCATCTTACTCTTGCTTAGACAGAAGCCATGTTCTTTCAAAGCTCGTCTCCATAGCTCTAACTTCCTATTTGTTTCCTCTTTCGACTCTCCAACTGGGACTATATCATCTGTAAAAAGTATGCATTGTGGCACTGGCTCTTGGATATACGTAATAAGCATATCTAAGACCAAGGTAAAAAGATAAGGACTCAAAGTTGACCCTTGGTGCAGTCCTATAGTTATAGGAAAATCTTCTGTGACTTCACTGTGTTCTCACACTAGTTTTAGCTCCATCATACATATATTGGATTACTCGAATATAAGCAATACAAACTCTTTTCTTCTCCAGAGTCTTCCACAAGACCTATCTCGGTACCTTATCGTAGGCTTTTTCCAGATCAATGAAAACCATGTGTAGGTTTGTTTGGTTCCTCTGATACCTTTTCATTAATCTTCGTAGAAGATAGATTACTTCCATAATTGACCTCCCAAACATAAAACCAAATTGATTCTCTAAAATATGAGTCTCTTGTCTTAATCTCCGTTCAATTACTCTTTTTCATAACTTCATTGTATAACTTATGAGCTTAATCCCTCTGTAATTTGCACAATTTTGTATATCTCCTTTGTTCTTATAAATAGAGATCAAAGTGCTTCTCCTCCATTCATTTGGCATTTTCTTAGACCTCATTATCTCGTTAAACAACTTTGTGAACCATCTTATATCTTTCTCTCCTAAGCACTTCCATACCTCAATAGGTATGTTATCTAGTCTGGCCGCTTTTCCATTATCCATCATCTTCAAAGTTTCTTTTACCTCAAACTCCCGAATTCTACAATAAAAAGTTTTATTTTGGTCCTCATCTCTAGTGTTTAGAATGTTCAAGTCCCATAATATCACATGTCCCTCATTAAATAACTTGTGAAAATAACTCTTCTAACGATCCTTGATGTCTTGTTCCATAATCAAGACTTTACCCTCTTCATCCTTAACGTATTTCACTTAATCCAAGTCTCTTGTCTTCCTTTTCCTACTTTTAGCAAGCTTGTAAATACTCATTTCTCCTTCTTTGGTGCCCAAAGATTGATATAACCCGTTGAACACTTTATCTTTTGCCTTGCTCATCGCCTTTTTAATATCTTTTTTAGCTACTTTCTATTTTTCTCAATTTTCATCATTTTTACACACATGTCAAGCTTTATAATATTCCCTTTTAACCTTAACATTATCTTGTACACTTGCGTCCCACCACCCAGATTCTTTATCCTTAGGTCCAAAGCCTCTTGATTCACCGAATGTCTCTTTTGCTATCTTCCTAATGCCTTTTGTCATCTCGTTCCACATATTATTAGCACTCCCTTGTACCTCCCAAATCTCTTCCTCTATAATCCTCTTCTAAAAGAACATTTGTTTTCCTCCTTTTAGTTGCCACCATTTGATCCTTTGGACTCTGTCTTGACAATTTCTCCTTACTCTCATTTTAACCCGTACATCCATAACTAAAACCCTGTGTTTGGTAGTCAAGCTCTCTCCATGGATTACTTTGTAATCCATGCAAAGCTTTCTTTCAAATTTCCTTATTAGAAAAAAAATCATTTTGAGAGCAAGAACCCCTGCTTCAGTATGTGATAAGATGCTCTTCCTGCTTCCTAAAACAAGTATTAGCTATTGTAAAATCAAAAGCTACCAAAAAATCTAGAATCGCTTTACCCTCTGCATTAGCTACTCCTAAACTAGGGGTGATCACGGGTCGGGTTGGGTCGGGTTTGGGGGTAAAAAAAATCCAAACCAACTAAATGAAGTCGGGTCGGGTCGGGTTGGATTGTGAAATTTTTTTTCAAGCAACCCGAACCGAACCAACCCGATTAGAATCGGGTTGGTTCGGGTTGGGTAATCGGGTTAGTCGGGTTGGTCGGGTTCGCGGGTTGTGCACCTTAAGTGGTTAGGTTAGGCAAAACGACGTCGTTTTTATCGGGTAATCGGGTCATCGGGTCGGCTCTTTGAACCCATCACCCGAACCAATTAATGGACGGGTTGGTCGGTTTTTACCCGAACGGACCCGATTACCCGAACCAACCCGAACCAATTAAGTCGGGTCGGGTCGGATTGCTCGGGTCGTCGGGTCGGATTGGGTATTTGTGCACCCCTATCCTAAACCATACCCCTAAGCAAACCCTCATACTTCTTAGATTCGCTCCCCACATGACCATTTAGGTCCCCTCCTAGAAAAATCTTCTCTCCTAATGGTATTCCCTGAACTAAATATTCTAAATCCTCCCAAAATTTTATCTTGTAGTAGGGGTGCACATTTACCCAACCCGACTCGACGACCCGAACAACCCGACCCAATCCAACTTAATTGGTTCGGGTTAGTTCGGGTAATCGGGTCTATTCGGGTAAAACCCGACCAACCCATCCATTAATTGGTTCGGGTGACGGGTCCAAGGAGCGGACCCGATGACCCGACCCGATGACCCGATTACCCAATTAAAACGACATCGTTTTGCCTAATCCAGCCACTTAAGGTGCACAACCCGACCAACCCGATTACCCAACCCACGAACCTGACTAACCCGACCAACCCGATTGCCCAACCCGAACCAACTCGATTCTAATCGGGTTGGTTCGGTTCGGGTTACTTACAAAAATTTTTCACAACCCGACCCGACTCGACTTCATTTAATTGGTTTGGATTTTTTTTACCCCTAAACCCGACCTAACCTGACCCGTGATCACCCCTATCTTGTAGTGCTCGTCTAACTCTACTTAGGGTGCATACGCACTAATAACATTAAAAGTTTCCTGTTCCACAACAAACTTCAAAGCTTTGATCTTATCTTCGAGCTTTCTCACATCCACAACATTATTCTTCCAATTCTTATCTAATATTATGCCTACCCCATTTCTAGATTTTACCTTGCCGGTGTACCAAAGCTTAAAACCCGAAGTAGATGTGAGAATTGATTTTATGTGCCTACATGATTAATTCCCACTTAGTTTCTTGTAGGCACATAAAATTAATCATCCTCCGAAAGTGTCAACTATTTTCATTGATTTACTTATAAGTGTGCTTATATTCTAAGTTCCAAAACGCATCCTACTCTTGTGAACTAGTTTCTTTACCCACACCCGTTCATGAAAATATGAGAACCCTTGCTTATTTTTCACTACACCCAGACAACGATGCAGGGGCTCTTTATCATTTGACACTGTACTCGAGTCATACAGCGCGTTGCTTAGGGGTAACGACCTAACATAAACATAATCACATTGTTTATCCACGTTATAGAGATTCGACAATGTTTTACATTAGCTGTCGACTGCCTAACACAAACCTCCTCTTTTATCCAGGTTTGGGACTGGCTACGTATAGGGATTTGCATTAAGACTCAACATAGGCAGAGTTAAATTTCAACAAATTATATTCTCTGTAAATTATGGAATATGATTTTTATATATTTTTTACTTATTATTTTTTCTGATCTTTATATGACTTTTCATATTATTCCATTCATCGCATGAGATATGCCCGTGTGTCTCATGGGACATAGTTGTATTGCACAAGTGCTAATCTTCTTTAACCTTAATAAAGACTACCAGATGAATTATAATCATATGATACATCAAATTTTTATGCTATTTGCCATTAGAACTTAACACCAAGCATAGCTTAATTACACTGGAAATAGAAAAGCATAAAAAATTAATAAAAAAAGAGCATAAATTTAATTCACGCACCATAATAAGACATTAAATTTTTGCATTTATTTGATTGTTACTTTATGATCACCTTTCCCTTTGTTTCTTGTCTTTACTTTTTTTTTCTATTCAAGAATTCAAGAAGATAATGTTGGCATTCCAAGATACTCTTATTACTACTTCAATTTTTGGTGGCTATTGGTGTTATGTTGCATGTTCTTAATTAGTGGCTACATTATGCTTTTTGGTCTTAATATTTGTCTTGAAAATGCCTAAAGTAATGTTTGAGTCAAATTTAAGAGTGTATGTCCCATGTATGCTCATTTTTTGTTGTTTGGCCAAGCTGAGTTGATGTTTGAAGTACATAATACTGTCATATGCTTAAGTGATTTTTGAAGTTAGATTTGGATTAACTAAGTCACCCCGAAAAACTAAAAAGAGTAAAAGAACTGAATTTTCTTGTGATTGGGGATAATATTCTTGTTTTGGACTGGGATTTTGGGATATCAGTAAGAGCAACTCGGCCCCACCAGAATAATACTCAAATATTGCTACGCGTTATCTTGATGAGTATATCAACCTATTTATTAGGCATAAATCTCTCAAGTATCCTTGATGGATATGAAAGCTAATTACATCCCACATAAATAGGAAAATTAGTTAAAATGGATCACAATGCCTAATGGATTCTAATCCTAACTAACTGCATTTAACACAAGTTGCACTCATCCTAAGACGTTTCTATAAATGCTAAGTCAGATCTCAAAGGTATGCATCTCCTCTAATATACAGACTGCCTTCATTTAGCACAGTCTAACTTGAGCGTCAGAGTGTCTTTTGCAGGTACTCACCCTCTTACACCACCGCTGCCGCCATTGTGCTACGGAGGAGTCCACCGTAACGTGCCTATTTCAGGTACCCCTCTAAATTTATGTCAAAATATTAGAACCGTTTGTGGAAAACCAGAAACTTATAATCTCACTCCAATCATGGTGAACACGAGACAGAATTAAAGGAGAGTGTGGAAATAGGTTTGCCCCAATGGTTTAATATGTTAAATTTTGATGATGACAAATATAAGACAAAAAGAATGATGCTTATGCTTTATAGTTGTGCTTAATAAATGATAAATGCATCACAAAAGAATATTGATCATGTTACATAGATGTGCTTAATGAGATATATTGGATCATGCATGATTATGTACTTTATTTAGTTATACTTCACTTAATAATCATGCAATGAGATATATGCAACATTCTTATATGCATGTTAGACTTACTAGAGTTATATATTTATGAATCATGCATATTAAGATATTAAGTTATGAATTTGGACTAATTATACTTGTTTTAAGTGAGTAATACTTTATAGGATAGTTCAAGTACCAAGAGTGAGCATTGCAACTAGAAAGCAAAAGATCACAACTATGCTCAACTCAAGAAGGATGAGAATGAAAAGATGTTCCAAGCTTTTACAAATTTTGAAGAGAAGATTTTCTTTGGAAGCTTGGATTACATCAAGAATTGATGGTAGCAAAAGATCAAGTCCCAATGTTCTTCAAAAATAGCTTATAGGACTTAGATCTTGTGTAAAAGTAAAAAAGAATCACACTAAGCTCAAATAAGTTTTAAACATCTTTACAAGTGTTTCTAAAATGCTTAAATGCCCAACAAAATGTTTTTGAAAAGCTAGTCTTGGTGGTATTTCAAATCTATAAAAAATAATTAAGTTTGTGTTTTGCAAAACTGACATATAGTTACTCTTTTGATCATAACTTTCAAAATACTTTGAGTTTTACTTTGATACTTATCTCATTTGAAAATAGACTCAAAGATCTTTCCAATGACTAGTCATTTGCTTTAAACGGATAAGAAACGAAAAAGTTATGGCCAATTAAAGTTTGAGTTTTGAAAATTTGACCTTTGGTTACTATTTTGATCATATTTTTCAAAATACTTTGAGTTTTATTCTGAAACTTCTTTCATATGAAAATAGACTCAAAGATCTTTCCAATTAATGGTTATTTGCTTTAATTGGATAATAAATAAAGAAGTTATGACCTTTTAAAGTCGGTTTTGAAAACCAGAAATAGTGTAATCGTTTACACAAGTCATGTAATCGATTACAACGTTGACAGAAACCATGTAATCGATTACATGAAGTGTGTAATCGATTAAAAAGTGTTCAGAAAGCTTGTAATTGATTACATGAAGCTTGTAATCGATTACCAAGTGCCCAAGAACGTTTCTAACGGCTATAAACGACTAGTTTTCATAGAAAATCATTATTAAACACTACCAATAACTATTTTATCATTTGGGCTCTCTATATAAGTGATATTTGAAGCATTTACACTTAGAGAAACTCTTGAACACTTGGTTTGGTCCTTGAATTATCAAAATCATATTTTGAGCTTTAAAGTGTGAATCCTTTATACCCATTGAGCTTCAACTTGTATTATACACTCTTGAGAGAGTTTTCTTATTATCCATTCTTTGTTCTTCAAGTTGTATATATACTCTTGTGAGAGTTTCTATTCTTTCTATTCACCTTGAAATCATTGTAAGAGGATGAGGTATCCCTCAAGAGAGAAAAGGGTGAGGTATCCCTTGTAGTGAGACTCAAACACAAAGGGTGAGATATCCCAAAGGTGTTGTGAGTGCTCTTGATTGTAAAGGTCATCAAGTACCTGTGAAGCTTGAAGAATTGGAGGCTCTAGCACAAAGGTGAGGTATTCCAAGGTGTGAGGAGTGCTCTTGTTTGTACAAAGGTTTTCCTAGTACCCGTAAAGTCTAGGAGATAGTGAAGAAAATCTCAAGTTAAGCTTGGGGACTGGATGTAGGCCACAAGTGGTTGGTGGCTGAACCAGGATAAATTCTTGAATTTGATTCTTTCTTCCCTACACTCTTTAAATCCAGTATTTGGTGAAATATATTTATCTATTGTATATCTTAATGTTTTGATTGTTACAACTTGATATCTAGCTTATTCACTTAGTTCATCATATATCCCAAGTTGTGTTTGAGTAATCCTCAATAGTTGTACATTTATTAGACTTATTCCGCTGCATTTATTAATTGAGTTATTCAAAATGTATAATTTGTCAAAGTTGTATTAAAATTTGTAATTACCCAATTCACCTCCCTCTTGGGTAATGGTTGTCATGGCTAACAGAGAGACGCTGGGCAGACCTCAACCAACCAAAGATAGGATCTTGTCACTCAATGCTCTCCTTTTCCTGCCCCCTACCTTTTGTTGAAACCTTCGCTACAAGAAACCAGGTACTCAATGCAGAAAGCCAACGCGATGGGCACCCCACTTCGATCTCTGACGAAAGTCCTAACCCATCGCACAGGGTTTCTGTAAGAGATAGACTTGGAATCACAACCCAATAAGGTAACCCTAATGCCCAAGAACGCAAAATCCCAGTTCATCAGCATTTAGGAATGCCTAATAATGAAATTGGAGATCGTGCGTCTCGCCCTCAACGCACGAATCAGTCCCAGGCATCCCAACGCCAATTTCTGGATATGTTACAACAGTATATGGCTATGTTGAATGAACAATATCAGAGGTTAGAAGACATGCAGTGGGCCATGCTTGAAAACCGACCCAGGCTTCACCGTCATGACGAAAGTCTTAGCGCGAAAAATAATCAAAGAAGGGCACATGTTGATACTTTAGTGACCAATATTTGGAATAATAATCTGAACTGCAAATTTTAGGAACGTTCTTTTTTTGATCAACTTATGGAATACCGTGTTCCCAGAAATTTTAAATTTCCAACAAACTTGGAGATTTATGATGGAACCACGGAACCCCAAGAGCATATAAATGCCTATGAGCAATCTCTCTATTTTCATGGAGGATCTATGAAGTTGCTATGTCGTGCTTTCCCTTTTTCCCTGATGAAAGGAGCCCTCAAATGGTTTTCAAGCTTACCACGAAGGTCCATGGTTAATTGGTCAGATCTTAAACAACTTTTTCTACTCCAATACACCACTAGTAATGAGCAACCCAGATCTATCGAATCCCTGGCAAAGGTTTGCCAAGGACGGGATGAGCCCCTCCGTGATTACGTTAGGCGGTTTATGGCAACATGAACTAACGTGGAGAACTTCGATGAGAAAATTGCTCTTCATTATGTCCGAAGTGGTCTCAATTAAAGAAGGATGGCTACGAAAGTATATTGCCGGGATCCAAAACAATGATAATCTTGGAAGACAGAGAGAGAGAAGACATAGCCGCAGCCCGCAGCGAGGTCCGACTCCATGTCAGAGGAGAAGAAACCGTAGCCCCACTCGAAAATCTCAGACTCTGCCTAGCTGTGATACTGATAACCGGTACGATCGGAATCGGGATACTCAAAACGAGGCCACCAGGATAGATCGGTTGGTCAGTACTATCTCTGGAGGATTTGAAGGAGGAGGTTCTTCCAGTAATTCCTAGAAAAAAACACTACGGACTGCGGTATTGAGTGTCTCTGGCTCTACGTGCAAGCCTCATGCTGATGATAGGGAAGAATCATCGATCTCTTTCACCACTGAGGACTACGACGATATTGTCCGGGATCATGGTGATCAACTTGTCATCTCTAGAATAATATCTAACGCCGAGGTCTGACGTATTTTCATGGATCAGGGTAGCTCAGTGTCATGGACGTTTTTGAGAAGTTGGAGTTCCCCATGTCCTCCTTAACCCCCTATGAGGGCGAGCTCATCGGTTTCTCTGGAGAAAAAATCACCCCGGTGGGTTATTTTGAAACATTCCTGACCCTCAGAGACAATAAAGTTTACAGAACCATCAAAGTCAGATTTTTGGTCGTGGACTGCCCGTCTGCATATATTATTTTGGGGTGACCTACCCTGAATGACATTGCCGCTGTAGTTTCTACTGCTCACTTGGCTATGAAATTCCTTAACTAGAATAATGAAGTGGTCACGATCAAGGGCGATCAGATCGCAGCACGCAAATGTTATAATGAGAGCTTCAAGATTTGTAAAACTCCCAGGAAAGCAAGAGCACGTATGTCTAGCCCAGCTGTGGATTAATTTAACATCCTTATGATCGAACCGGATGTCAGAAAAGAAATTCAGGGCACTAGACCCCAGCCAGAAGGAGAACTTCTTCCACTCCAGTCAGGTGACAAGCCTGACCAAGTCACCAAGATTAGTGCAAATCTTAAAGAGCAAGAGGGATGCTAGCTTATGGAGCTCTTGTAGAAAAACAAAAACATCTTTGTTTGGACGTCCTTTGATATGCCTGGGCTGGACCCTACTTTCATCTGTCATTATTTATCTATTAAACAGGATGCAAGGTCGATCTCCCAGAAGAAAGGAAAAACTGGCCCTGAAAGACAATAGATCATCCCACACAACAAATACGAATGGCCTTCTCACAAAGCCCAAAGCAAGTTGTTCCATCAAAAGACCTCGAGTCCACAGGCACTTTGGCCCGACATAACCCGTAAGGTTGCCACACTTTAGAGAGATCCGAGGAGTACAAGGTCCGAAGAAGATCAACTATATATGATAGTCAAACAGGGGAATCCACTTGACCACCCTCTGGGGGCAAGTAGCACATTCAAGGGTCGCCCATATGAGCCGCACCTTAGATGGTCAAATAGGGAGCCACCAATAGGATCAGGAAGTGCCTTACGTTCTAGGTTAAGAGGGCAACCCACCAAATCCTTCTCAGCGGATTGGTCGTGAGTTGTAAAACCTTGACACTTGGCTAAAGCTATCACGTGGTTGTTAGCAACATGGATAGTGAAATCTATGCATAAGCCATTACGGTACCCACCGAGAGTTATCTTACGTTAAATAGGTTATGCAGTAGAAAAATCTCAAGTCTTGAGAAAATTCGCGCACTAAACCATAAACATAAAAGACCCTAGCAAAGACTACTTACAACCAAAGTCCTAAAAGTGATCTGATAATACTATATTTTATACATTTTATAATCCTCTCACTAGGCTTCTTAAGGTTCAATTAGGCTTAATTAAGTTGGTTTTGACACATTTTATGATTTTGAGCCGAATTGGACAATTAAATAAATTATTGCATAAATTAACCGTAATTATCTCTTTGGCAATGTTTAGTAAACTGGCTATAATTTGAGTTTCAAATATCTGATTGATGTGATTTTGGTCTTGTAGGAAAGCTAAGACAATTCCCTACAACTTTCATGTTAAATACTTTTCCAGAATCAGACTCCTTGGAGGTGATATTGAGCTTTGAAGTCAGAATAGAGGAGCTGAAATCGGGCCTAAACACTGTGCAGTAATTGGACCATATCTTGAGTTCTAGGCATGATTTTGGACTGAAACCAAAGCCATTTTAAAGTAAATATGCAGGCCTACAACTTTCATGAAGACCACTTCTCTCAAAAATGAAAAGATGACTGGACGCACGGCTGTACATTTACTCAATTATTATTTGAAAAAAAAGAAAAAAAAAAGAAATAAAACATCATGGCTTACGTTAGGAAACTTAACAATTAAGTTTTACTATTCATGTTACTATGCATTGCACAGTAACATGAATTTGCCTATAAATAGGCAATTGAACATTTGAGAATCGACAATTCCAGACAGAGGGAAGACGAAGAGGGAGAGAGGCTTTTGGGCAGTGCCCTGCTTCTCTCCCCGTCTCCCTCTAATTTCTTTTCTCTCTCCTTTTCTCTTTTTCTCTTTTCTAGTTTATGTGTAAATAAGTTTTAGTCTACTTGGGTCAAAGTGTGAAGCTCTTGGTAATAAAATAAGGTTAGATTTATTCCTCTCTTATGCTTTAATGATTTATATTTTTAAGTAGTTATTATGCGTGTTATATTTTGTTTCTGATAATTTAGAAATTACCCTTGTAAATAGAAGTTCTTGATTTATTGTAGACAAAATATTGGCACAGTAAATGCTTTAACCCATTTCCAAGTGGTGGTAATAATTAAAGGAAATATAATATAATTACGTATATTATTTTATTTCGTATTATATTTTGTTTCCAATCAATTTAGAAATGCTCCTTGTAAAGTGGAGTTCTTGATTTGTTGTAGACAAGAGATTGACACAATGAATGTTTTAACCCATTTACAAGTGTTGGTGTTAGAAACTCTCCTTGTAATGTGGAGATCTTGATTTATTGTAGACAAAATATTGACACAGTGAATGCTTGATCCCATTTATGAGTGATGATATTAATGGATGATTAAAGGAAATATAATATAATTACGTATATTATTTTAATGAACTTTTAACGTTGTATTTCCCGATTGGAACCTCCATGTTGCGAGGATTCTAATTGAGTTATAAAAGGAATTAATCTTGCTTTTATTTTATTTACCAAGAGTGGATCTTTTTACCCAAGTAAATAATTTTTACTGTAGTAACAAAATATTTACCTTATCATAATTAATCTTCATCAATTCCCTGTGGATCGACCTCGGACTCACCGAGAAATTTATTACTTGAGACAACCTGCACTTGGGTTTGCAAAGCAACAATTAAAAAGTGTTCATCAAGTTTTTGGCGCCGTTGCAGGGGGACTTGTTTTGAAGAATAAATTTCTAGGTGTAAATATTTTTGTACATAGTAAAAAGTAAATGGTGTGTGAATAGTGCATGAATAGTGTGTGAATAGTGTAAATAGTGTGTGAATAGTATGAATAGTGTGTGAATAGTAATGTGAATAGTATGAATAGTAAAAAAATAAGAAAAAAAAAAAAATTTTGTGTGAATAATATGAATAGTAAGAATAGGGTAAATTATGTGTGAATAGTATAAATAGTAAAAATAAAAAAAAAATTAAAAAAATGAAAATTAAAAAAAAAAAGATGGTCACACCTGTGACCACCAAAAAAAAAAAGAGAAACCAAAAAAAGAAAGTTAAGTCTTTTATTTCTTTGTATATATTAACTTTGTGGGGGAAATTCTCCTTTTTATTTTACGCACTAACAGTGGGGGGATTCTCTCCCTTTTATTCTTATTTATTTATTTTTTTGTCCTCTACTAACAGTGTGGGGTAATTCTCTCTTTTATTTTTTTGTATATACTAACTAACTCGGTGGAAACTTTCCCTTTTATTTTCTTGCACATACTAACAATTGGGGGATTCTCTTTCTTTTATTTTTATTTATTTATTTTTTTGTCCTTACTAATTAGTGAGGTAATTCTCCTTTTATTTTTTGTATATATTAACTCGGTGGGGTAATTCTCTTTTTTTTTTTTTTATTTTTTTTATTTTTTGTACATACTAACAAATGAGGAAACTCTCCCTTTTACTTTCTGTAATTTACTTTTTACACTTTATTATTTTTTATATTTTATTTTTGCACTTTATTTATTTTATTTTTTTGTTATTTATTTTCTGTTATTTATTTTTCTGTCATTTATTTTTGTTACTTATTTATTTATTTTTTTGTCATTTATTTTTATTTACTAACTTACTAACTTTCTTACTAACTATCTAACTTTTTACTTTACCGCTTCTAACATTTTAATTTATCGTATACTAACTTTTTATTTTTATTTATTTTTGTTTATTAACTTATTTGGTGGTTGGTTCATACCACACCTTTGTTTATATTTTTTCTTTTCTTTTTATTTGGTGGTTGGTTCATACCACACCTTTGTTTATATATTTTTTTCTTTTTTTTTATTTGGTGGTTGGTTTATTACCCCACCTTTGTTATTTTTTATTTGGTGGTTGGTTTCTACCATACCATTTTTAATTTTTTATTTGGTGGTTAGTTTATTCCCCACCTTGTTATTCTTTTTATTTATTTATTTGGTGGTTGGTTTATTTCACACCTTTGTAAATATTTATTTGGTGGTGATTTATGCCACACCTTTGTATATATTTTTTTATTTTTTTTCTATTTCTTTTTCTATTTTGTCATGTGTAATTAAATTTGTGTATTTTTCGGGTGAAGACGTAACTTGATTCAATTGACATGTATTAAGATTGGAATTCTAATTAACTCTTTTCTATTCAATTTGAGTGCCTATTATGATTCATAATGCTTTTATGAATTGGCCACTCATAAATTGATCTAGTGGGTATATATGTAATCCGAAAGATTTGCATATGACCTAGACCATAAATAATAAAGTGCCATGATTTATGATCATTTAGGAATGGAGGTTATAGGTTGTGTGGGAGAATTGTGGTATTTTTCCATGAGAATCCATAGAGTAAAAGTCATGCCTTTAAATTTTTTTGAAATTACTGATTCTCCCCATCAATTGAATGATTAGAAATTGATTAGAAGGAAGGTCCCAAAACTACTCTATTGTCTATGATAGATTATTGAATCAAATGAAGTCTGATCCCTAGTATTCTAATTTTATGTGTTTTCATTTCAAAAACAAAAACAAAAAAAAACTTTGTTTTCTCTTTTTCTTCTAATTTCGTGTGTCTTAGTGTTTGTTTTTCTTTTCTTTTTAAATAGTCAAACTTTATTTTGACAATTTGGTCACGTGTCAATTTTCTCAACAAGTTTTTGTAAACTTAGGTTGATACGGTGGATTTTGTTGTTTCAGGAATTCAAAATGAGCCTAAAATTTTATTGTTGATTTGTCCATACTTACAATAGGCTCACCTTTTGAAATCGCACCTATCAATGATTTTTTTTTCTCTGATGAATTTTTAATTTCATGTCTTGATTTGCCAAAATTGTCAATTTTTCTTGTAACATGCGAAGTTGTTCTTTGTGGATGGTTTTCGCAAAAAAAAAAAGATAAAATATTTTTCATTAAAGAATGGGCTGAGTAAGGAGTCATTAGGTGAAATCTTTTTGACTCTTGAGACACATTCTTGTGAATTTGTGCAGTGTGAATTTATTAATTTGTGGAATCTCTTTAAAGGCAAGTAAGCGCGTTACAGTCTTGGGAATCTGACTCAAAAAGACCCTGTTTGCCAATTTATAAGAAAACTGGATGGGAAGCCTATCCTCGACTCATAGAAGGCGTTTAAGCCGTTACTGAATGTAAAACCAGAGGAAGATGTGAGCCACAATCACAACTACATGTATATATTTTCTTGTATATCTTCTTCTTATGATACGATCCGAGCTTGACTCAAAGAATAAGTGGTCCGAAGGAAAAGTTGTGTGAAGCTGTAAGAAAAGCAAGCCAGTCAAGACACTCCATCTGTATAAATAATTTCAATCTTCGGTCGTACTTTGTTTATGTTTATATTTGTGTGAGGTTGCTCTTTTCAGTAATTGCGGTAACAGGTACTATCTTCTATCTTTTTCCTTTCTATTTTTTAACATTGAGGACAATGTTGTGATCTAGTTGGGGGAAGGATAGTTGTGTAAAAAAAATAGTAAGTGTGTTTATGTTTGTCGTGTGTAGTATGTTTGTCGTATGTAGAGTTGTGTAAAAAAAAAACCCAAAAAAAAATTTAGGAAGTGTGTGTATTAATATGTTTGTTGTGTTTATATGTTTGTCAGTAACTACTAAACCAGTTAAGGATGGCAGAGTAAGGAGTAAATTTTACTCTTGAGACGCATCTTAATTGGGGTAGACAAATAGTTTGTGTGGAAGTAGCAAATGGATTCAAGGAAAATTTGCATGATTAAGTAAATTGTCTTCTTTCTTAAAATTCACATGCTTGGTTATGGATATTGAATTGGTGGACTGAGAATGATAGAATTATGCTTTGTGAGATTTTGAGCCTATTGATGAATGAATTGAACATTTGTACCATTTTCTTCTTTCTTGTATGAATTTCACTCATGGAATTGTTACTCTAGAACTTGCTTTGATTCTTTTTTAGACTACATTTTCATATGCATACATGAATATAATTAAGGTATTTTTTTTTTTAAAATAGCTACTTTAGCCAAATAGCCAACCTTGTATATTTTCCGTTGCTTAACCCCTTTGAGCTTATTTGACTATTCTTTGTTTCGAACTCATTATGTGCCTTAAATGAAAAACCATGTTCTTACTTAGCCTTAGGGAATAAGAGAACATTAGCTTTGTCATTCGATGAGTTCTTAAACAAGTGTGAGGGTGTGTGTGCCGAATGGTAAAAAAAAATGTATATATGATGTTTTTTTTGTAAAAAAAAAAAAAATCAAAAAAATAAAAAAAAAAAAAAAAAAAAAAAAAAAGAAATGTAAAAAAAAAAAAAAAAGGGTTAACAAGGTAATAAAGGAAAGGAAAAGAATATGTAAATGGAATTTGTATTAGGTAAAGTTGGGATGAACTTTCATGCTTATTAATTGAACTCAGTTCTCATGTTCTTTTATTCTCTGGTGTTTAACTTGTCATATCCATATTACCTCCTCATTTACCTTGACCCTATTACAACCTTGAATAAAGTCCTCATGATTTGTGTGTGTATGTGTTTTGAGTAGTGAAGAAATAGAAGACAAGCAAGCTTATGGTAGTGCAATTTTCATGGGTTGAGTTGAGTGAAATACCTATCTTTTAAACACTTGAGGGATTGAGAGTGAATCTTGTGAAGATCTATCATTCTTGATTCATTCTTTTCAACTGAAGTTTCCTTACTTGTTGGTTTGAGATGCGAAGAAATGTTACCACATGACTGTTTTGATCCCTTGATTGTCTAGTTGCTCTTCTTGAGTCATTGAATCCTTTAGAGTTTTTAATTTTTGAGTCTGTGTCATTTTTTCTTTAGTTTTTGTCTTTTGTATTTTGCCCAAGAGTGCAAAAGTTAAGTGTGGGGGAATTTGATAACACTATATTTTATACATCTTATAATCCTCTCACTAGGCTTCTTAAGGTTCAATTAGGCTTAATTAAGTTAGTTTTGACACATTTTATGATTTTGAGCCGAATTGGACAATTAAATAAATTATTGCATAAATTAACCGTAATTATCTCTTTGGCAATGTTTAGTAAACTGGCTATAATTTGAGTTTCAAATATCTGATTGATGTGATTTTGGTCTTGTAGGAAAGCTAAGACAATTCCTTACAACTTTCATGTTGAATACTTTTCCAGAATCAGACTCCTTGGAGGTGATATTGAGCTTTGAAGTCAGAATAGAGGAGCTGAAACCGGGCCTAAACACTGTGCAGTAATTGGACCATATCTTGAGTTCTAGGCATGATTTTGGACTGAAACCAAAGCCATTTTAAAGCAAATATTCAGGCTTACAACTTTCATGAAGACCACTTCTCTCAAAAATGAAAAGATGACTGGACGCACGGCTGTACATTTACTCAATTGTTATTTGAAAAAAAAGAAAAAAAAAAGGAAATAAAACATCATGGCTTACGTTAGGAAACTTAACAATTAAGTTTCACTATTCATGTTACTATGCATTGCACAGTAACATGAATTTGCCTATAAATAGGCAATTGAACATTTGAGAATCGACAATTCCAGACAGAGGGAAGACGAAGAGGGAGAGAGGCTTTTGGGCAGTGCCCTGCTTCTCTCCCCAGTCTCCCTCCAATTTCTTTTCTCTTTCCTTTTCTCTTTTTCTCTTTTCTAGTTTATGTGTAAATAAGTTTTAGTCTACTTGGGTCAAAGTGTGAAGCTCTTGGTAATAAAATAAGGTTAGATTTATTCCTCTCTTGTGCTTTAATGATTTATATTTTTAAGTAGTTATTATGCGTGTTATATTTTGTTTATGATAATGTAGAAATTATCCTTGTAAATAGAAGTTCTTGATTTATTGTAGACAAAATATTGGTACAGTAAATGCTTTAACCCATTTACAAGTGGTGGTAATAATTAAAGGAAATATAATATAATTACGTATATTATTTTATTTTGTATTATATTTTGTTTCCAATCAATTTAGAAACGCTCCTTGTAAAGTGGAGTTCTTGATTTGTTGTAGACAAGAGATTGGCACAATGAATGCTTTAACCCATTTACAAGTGTTGGTGTTAGAAACTCTCCTTGTAATGTGGAGATCTTGATTTATTGTAGACAAAATATTGACACAGTGAATGCTTGATCCCATTTATGAGTGATGATATTAATGGATGATTAAATGAAACATAATATAATTACGTATATTATTTTAATGAACTTTTAACGTTGTATTTTCCGATTGGAACCTCCATGTTGCGAGGATTCTAATTGAGTTATAAAAGGAATTAATCTTGCTTTTATTTTATTTACCAAGAGTGGATCTTTTTACCTAAGTAAATAATTTTTACTGTAGTAACAAAATATTTACTTTACCATAATTAATCTTCATCAATTCCTTGTGGATCGACCTCGGACTCACCGAGAAATTTATTACTTGAGACAACCTGCACTTGGGTTTGCAAAGCAACAATTAAAAAGTGTGCATCATGATCCTAAACGCCCAAATAGTTGGTGACGGACCCCGAACACGGTTTCTTCTATGCCTAAGTCCTAAGAGGGATCCTAAACGCTCAAATAGTTAGTGACAGACCCCAGACAAAGTTTCTTTTATGCCTAAGTCCTAAAAGGGATCCTAAACGCCTAATAGTTGGTGACAGACCCTGGACAAGTTTTCTATACCAAAATCATGAGGGATCCTAAATATCAAAGCGATTGGTAATGGACCCCGGACAAGATTTCTACTTTATACCTAAGCCGGGGTGGGATCCCAAAAAATCTTTATAATTAGTAAAGGACCCCGAGTAAGGTTTAATAATAATTATACCTAAGGCAGAAGGGATCTTATATGCCAATTTTTCTTGGACATTAAACCCTGAGCTAAGGTGTTATATTTGCCTAAATCTAAATATTCCAAATGCTCGATGTTATGAGCCTTGGATTATGGATTAAGGAGTTATATTTGCCTAAATCTAAAGATTCTGAATGGTTGATATTATAAGCCTTAGATTATGGATTAGGGTGTTATTTTTGCCTAAGTCTTAAATTCCAAAACGCTTGGTTATGATAGGCATTGGACCATGGACTAAACCATTATTTCTACCTAAGTCAAGTGGAATGCCATGTACTCGATATTATGGGTGTAGGATCTCGGACCATGGTTTTTTCATAAGGAAACAATTTCTTAAGTCTGTAAAATGGTTGTGAAAAGCAACATAATGGGTGTTGGACCCAGTACAGACCATGGAAAAAGAAGTAAACACGACAACAATTCTAGATCATTTTACGGAACCTGACAACTTATGGCTAACTGACGCATGGACCCTCTCCGGACTATGGTGCAAACGCCTCTAGATTAAAGCTCATAACCTAACAGAGAAACACGGATTACGGCTTCAAGTAAAGCACGAATTTCATTGCTCGAGGGCACCGAGACTTGCTACTTTGCTATACTGGCCAAACGCCGAGTTGGGGGCAATTGTTCTGGACCATGATCTAGAATATTATCCCATGGGTCAATTCGACACGCACCCAACCAGAGTCCGTCATAGACACCCTGGCAGGAATTCACTCAACGTACAGTCGAGATCCCCTGAACACATGGGGGCAACGTATGACACACCTCAGACGGAGCAATGATGGCGTAAGCAGAGTGATCCAACTCGGACCCCGGCTTTACACGTCAACCCCAAAGGAATACTATGACATATCAGGGACCTCGGCCCTTTTGAAAACATTGTGAGATCTGACGTTAACTCTGACTTGGATCCCGTTGTTCATTGCATGTCGTGTGCTCCTACTAAACATGGGTACCTTGACACTTAGCTGTCTCATCTAAGCGTCAAGCTGGGGGCAACTGTTCTGCACCGAGATTTTGGGATATCAGTACAAGAGCAACCCAGCCCCACCAGAATAATGCTCAGATATTACTACGCGCTATTTTATTGAGTATATCAGCCTATTTATTAGGCATAAATCTCTCAAGTATCCTTGATCGAAACAAAAACTAATTACATCCCACATAAATAAAAAAAAATTAGTTAAAAGAGATCACAATCTCTAATAGATTCTAATCTTAAATAACTGTATTTAACATATATTGTACTCATCCTAAGATGTTCCTATAAATGCTAAGTCAGATCTCAAAAGTATGCATCTCCTCTAATATACAAACTGCCTTCATTGAGCACAGTCTAACTTGAGTATCGGAGTGCTTTTTGCAAGTACTCACTCCCTCACACCACCGCTGCCGCTGCTGTGCTACGGAGGAGTCCACCGTAACATGCCTATTTTAGGTACCCCTCTGAATTTACTTTAGAACAATTCCCAATGGATCTAAGTTCAATTTTTTTTTCAGGTTCTTAAGTCCACTTTCAACAATTCCTTTATTATCCTTTGTTGTTTTTGGGCTGTACCATTTAGGTTCACTTAGGTAAGGCTTCTGTCACATGTTTACACAACTCATGTTTAAAATTAATTGACAAAAAATTCAATGTTATGCCTGTTTTGGGTGTAGGTTACTCAATACGTAGAGATTGGATAGCTAGGAATTATCTTGCTACTAGTTGTTTCACAGGTAGTGTTCCGTAAAGTTTCATATAGCAAGCGTCTTTTAACATTTCTAAATCTTTACATTATGATCTCAATTCATTTTGTTCTCTTGATTTCTTTTCTTTTCTAGTATGATGGTTTCTATAAAATTGAGTTTGTTAATAGTTATTGGTTTTCATACACTACATCCTCATGTGCTACCTAGAGGACAACATATCTTCGACCATTTTGATGTTGTATTTGCAACAACTATTGTGTGGTTATTTATGCTTATAAACACACAGATGGAGGGGTGTATAACATTGTTGCACTTAAAAGACATGCAATATGCCGCAATGATCTTGCGGGACTAATAAATGATACTGCTTGGTTAGTTGTGCTAAACTATTTCATTATAAAACAGTTTAATTTATGTGTTGATACTTATGGTTTTAACTTATAAATTAATCATATAATTAATTATATTTCATACTATAATCTATTTTCTTTTAGGTTTTAACTTATTATTGTAAAATTAAATATTATTTTAAGTTTTAACTAATGAGATTCTCTTTAAATAATGATTTTTTTTTACTTATTATATTTTTTATGTCTTCTATATGATCTTTTATAGTATTCCATTCATTGCATTTGACTTGCATAATAATCTAGCTTAATCTAAGTAGAGACTACCAAATGATTATGTTTTAAATAAGTTTCAGATAATCATCTGAATAAGGTTGAAGTAGATGATTTCTTTCAGTGCATGGTATGACGGTAGTGCGAGGGATATATACTTATAAAAGACACTTTGACGCTCAAGTTAAACCGTATACAAGATGGGTAGTGTTTAGAATTAGATGCATACTTTTACAATCTTGTGTGGTATTTATAGAAGGGTTTTGGTAGATAAGAATCATGTTTAAATTTACTTTAAATGCTATTAATTAAGATAAGAATCAATAAGATTATTATCTCTTATAATTGTCTTATCTATTTATAAAAGATATAACTGATTCTTTTATTTATGAGATATTCTATTAGAGAGTTACTCATCATAAATAAGTAGATTTTATTTATCAAATAACACATAAATATTTGGAATTCAACTTTTGTGGGCCGCAGTCCTCCTAAACCATTAACCTCAAACCCAATTCAGAACATATTAATAACCATATTATACGTTAACTTTTATATTATTTTCCATAAGAACTTAACACCATGAGTTTTTAATTGCATTGGAAATGGAGCTTAATTTTTTTCAATAAAAAAAGGAAGAGCATAAATTTTATTCAAGCACTTGTATGTGTTTGATCACTTATTCCCCTGATTTATGTCTTTACTTTTTCTTTAATAAAAAATTCAAGAAGATAATGCAGACAGTCCAAAATGCTCTTATTATTGCTTCAACTCTTTAAATACCATTTGGCTTCAGTAGCTATTGGTTCTATTGTTCAAGGTAGGTCTCAATTTCTTTATTAATGGCTGCACTATGCTTTTTTTTGTCTTTGTATATGCCTTGAAAATGTCTAAAGCAATGTGTGAACCAAGTTTAAGAGTTTCTTTGTTATGTATGCTCATTTTCTACCGTCAAGCTGAATTAATGTTTGAAGTATATAATATACTGATTTGCTTGAGCGATTTGTGCAGATGGATTTAGTTTACTAAATAAACCCCAAAAACAAAAATTAAAAGAACTGAATATTCATGTGATTGCGTATAATATTTCCGTTTATCTAAGTTCATTTTTTTTTCCTTCACGCTCTTAGGTCCATTTTCAGCAATTCCGTTGGTATCCTTTATTGGTTTTAGGCTGCACTAGTTAGGTTGATCTAGTTCAATTACTAAGCTGTACATGCTAATTACCACAAAGTGCACAAGCTGTACATGCTAATTACCACAAAGTGCACGTAGTAAAGGTGGTATAGGTGGCTTAAGTTTTCTTTGCATTCACATGCAAAGTAGAAGTAAATCTAAGTTACTTCATGGACAGAAGTCCACAGATACCGCAGGCCATCATTCGATGCCTCCATATTAGTTGAAGGTAGTAAATGTTGAGGGTTATATGGTCAAGTTTTACTGCCCGATGATAAATGCAAGCTATATTTGTTTTAGCATTACCTTAAGCTCTAAAGTAGAAAAATTCTTGATTGGACACAGATATAACACGTTATTTTTATATATACTCACATATCCATTCATAATCCATCAAAAAAATAAAAAATAATAATTAAAATTCGTTCTTATATACTAATTATGTGAATGTATATATATATAAAGATGATGTGTTACATTTGAGTACAAGCAAGAATTTCTTGCCTATATAAAGGCTTGCTCATAGTACTTCAAACCCATCCCACTTCAAGTTTTCGGCTTTTTTATCAATATGTCATTAGTGACAAAAGTATTTATCAAATTATCATCATTTTTAAACAATTTATCAAACTGTCTTCGTTTTGGCCACGCTGAAATTTTTTATTATTTTTCGTTCAACGTAGGATGCGACAGAGGAGATGGAACTTCCAATAGGGATACGTCAACAGGCATGATGCATCCTACGTGAATACAACAATAGGTTTGTCGCATCCCACGTGGTTACGCCACACGTGATGACATATCCACGTAAGATGCGTCACGCGTGTTGGCGTATTCACGTGGGATGCGCCATGAGTGTTGGCGTTTCTCACATGACCACTTTGCATGTGCTTTTAGGGCACTTAACCCATTCCACATGAATGTTTTAAGAAATGGCGCCCAGAGACACATACATTTTACATGTCTACTAAAGAGTGCACCATAATGTTAGAAGACATTAGTATCAATTAGCTTATTTATAGGCCAAGTATTTGCTTCTGATACATAAAGTAGTCGATGTGAGACTTTGATATTGACAAGACAAAATAACTAAGTAAGACAACAAGATATCTTTTTTGATGTGGGACTTTGATGCTAGCCAAGTGAGAGTAGAGCCCACATCGAACAAAGATATCTTGTTGTTTTATTTAGTTGTTTTGCCTTGCTAACACCAAAGTCTCACATCGACTACTTTACATATCAGAAACAAATACTTGGCCTATAAATAAGCTAATTGATACTGATATCTTCTAACATTATGGTGCACTCTTTAGTAAACATGTAAAATGTGTGTCTCTAGGCGTCATTTCTCAAAACATTCATGTAAAATGGGTTAAGTGCCCTAGAAGCACATGCAACATGACATTTTTTTTTGCCACCTGGAAATACCAAGATGCGTGGCGCATCCTACGTAAATACGTCATCACTTGTGGCGTAACCACGTGCGATATGCCACTCATTTTGGCGTATCCATGTAGGATGCGCCATGCGTGTTGGCGTTTCCCTATTGGAAACTCTATCTCCTCTGACGTATCCTACGTAGAATGAAAAATAATAAAAATATTCAACATAGTCAAAACAAGGATAATTTGATAAATAGTTTGAAAATGATAACAATTTGATAAAACTTTTGTCACTAAAGACATATTGGTCAAAAAGCCTCAAGTTTTCTTCTAAGCTATTTTGTAGCATTCATAGAGAAGTGTGTGTATTTTTTTTTTTTGTAATATCTTCTGTTTATATATTGTGAGTATTGAATGTATACACCAGTGAAAAAATACTAGAGTATTTTAGGTGTACTTGGAAATTGGATCTAGAGTGAAGTGTAACCACTTTTTATTCTTCATTGTATTTCCTTTTGTCCGTAGGCTATAAGCCAAACTTCTTATGTCATTTGTTCTTACACTCCCACATATTTTTGTGCTGTGTTGATTGTGCCTTTGGGCCCACCATATTGCAACATTGCAAATTGTTGAACAGCAGCAAATGTTTTATTGCTTGGCTGCCTAACAACTAAAAACATCACAATACCATTTTGATTTTAAAATAAAAGGAAGAAATACATTAGGGAATTAGAAGTTGGCTATACCTAATATTTTAAACCTCATATTGTAGAAGAATATTTCATTCATCATTTGAATTTAAAATATATCATCAAGGAGTTTGCTTATGTTAAGAATACCTCCTTCAACCCATTGTTGTGATTGTTAAGAAACTCTGTTGCCCCTTCTATACCAACCTTCTTAGCACATTCCAGAAAAAAAAGTCCTGCAGGCCCAAAAAAACAAAACAAAACAAAACAAAACAAAACAAAAACCAACAAAGGAAGAAACGTCCTGCACCCAAATTGCAAATTATTATGCTTGTCATTTTAGGAAGTAATTATAAGACACTTAGTACAAATGTCCTTATAATAAGATATTATTAGTTAAATCCTACCCACAATTGCAAGAGATTAAATAGAATCAAATGACCAATTAACATTGAAAGATGTTATTCATCTCATAAACGACAGAGGCACATAGGTTCAGGGAAGCTAAACTTGACAAAAGCATTTTGCCAAAGTCAAAAGAGTGAGAAAAGTACTTTACCAAGAATAATGAGGCATTGGATTAAGAAAAGTACCTTATCATGTTAGAAGAGTGAGAAAAACACTTTGCCAAGGACAAATGAGTGAGAAAAATAATTTGCCGAAGATATGTTCTTTGTGGCGTGGTTAGTCATGTATAGATTGAGCTCAGATCTAATAAGCAAACTATCACCAAGTGTAGATGGAGCATGAGACTCCTTATTGAAAAGAACATGAGTTTGGGGAATGAGTTTATGGACAGATAAATGAATATAATGAGCACTGTGATTAAAGAGAAATTGCATTGCATTTGCATATCATATAAAGCATTTGTCATTTTTCTATGAATTATCGCCATGTCTTGTTAATATTTTGTGATGAATGTTGGCACTCTGAGTTATCTGTAATAGTTTTATGAGCTTTCTGTGAACCTTATGAATGCTCAACCATAGTTTTGCTTACTTCTGTACGATGTCTGGCTTATCTGTTTATGATCTTTTAGTTCTCTAGGAAAATGTCATATCTTAATATATTGACATGAACTATTAAAATGAACCTTTGCCTCAGAGGTAATACATGGTTTTGGTTTTTGTCACTTTTGAGATATTTCTAAAAGTTTTGTGAAAACTTGGAAATAACTAGAACTATCATGATAAAACTTGTTTGTTAGAATTATTGAGAATTCTTAAAATTCTCACCCCCATTGTTTATTCCATGATATCCCAGCACTTGACACTACCAACATTTGAAGATGCCTTTGTTGACCATCTATTGGGAGCCTACTAAGAGTTTGTGGTTGTATGACCCTAAGTTTGGCGCTTATACAATCTACATGAATGTAAGACTGTACATGCACTATTCTCCTAGGGTCATCATCCTTTTTGCCCACCTTTAACTCTGCCCACGTCTGAAAGACTACTAGCTTTTGACTATTCTTTTTATGATAGCTATAGTGTAGAATGTGATTTATTATAATTATTTTTGTGTACCACATTTGCGCTTGAATGTATATTAGATATAGACATGCCTATCAATATATTGGTAGAGATGACTTTGACACTGACTCTGATGATGTATGACGTAGTGGACTATAAAGGGTTCTGACGCCCTTAGTTTACTTTACTATTTTTATTTTGTATGTATATATGAGCCTAAGGCTCAGTGCACAATGATGTAGCATAGGTACTGATGTTTGCACTCTTGATATGAAGCTAAGTATGTGATAAATTTGTTTCTATATGTCTCTTATATTGTGTTGTGAATTGAAAACGAATTGATGTAATGTGGAATTAATGGCTAGGGTTCTTCTTGTTAGCGTGATTAATTATAATTGAGATTATGATTGATCATGATTGATTTTAGAAATGATTGTAATTGATTTATTATATTAATTTATTACATAATTATATTTTATTATTTTTCTTTCTGTACAATAACTTTCTTGTATAAATAGAGGTTAGCCCTTTTATATTCATTTATTCATAAATATATACAAATTTATCAATATTTATTTTCATAAAAAGAAATTATTGTAATTGATTTAGTACTGAAATTATATTGATTTATTACATAATTATATTTTATTATTTTTCTTTTCTCTACAGAAGTCTTCTTCTATAAATAGAAACTAATCCTCTTATATACACTTATTCAGATATATACACAAATTATCATTACCTGTTTCTATATTTTTAACATGGTATCAGAGTCATAGTATCCATCTTAAGGAGAGTTTCTCCTTTTTGCTATGTAGAGTTCGTGGAACTCGTTAGAATCGTTACTAATCACAATCAAATCCAGATTTAGTTTTGTTGTTTTCTTCATCTTTGTCCACTCCAGTCCAATCCTTCTGCTCTTCCGTTGCGCTTCTCTGCTACGCTCCTCTGCTGCGCTATTCCATTGCGCTCCTTCACTGCGCTCTTTTGTTGAGCTCCTCCATTGCGCTCCGCCGCTTTGTCTAGACTTCGTTCTGATGCCAGACTCCGTTTTAGACTCCATCCTGGATTTTCAGACTTCGTTCTAATGGCAGAACTCTATTTTAGACTTTGTCCTAGATAACAGACTTCATTCTGATGGTAGGACTCCGTTTTAGATCTATCTTAGATTCCAAACTTCAATCTAATGGCAGGACTCTGTTTCAGACTCTGTTCCCATTGTAGACTCTAGACTTTGATCTAGATTTTAGACTCCAAACTCCAGACTCAATCATCATCTTAGCCGATTTTACACTGTGGTTTCCAAACTCAAGTTAGTTTCTTCTATACCTACTTGAGTTTGAGGGGGGATGTTAGTGTGACTAATTATAATTGAGATTAAGATTGATCATGATTGATTTTAGGAATAATTGTAATTGATTTAGTACAGAATTAGATTGATTTATTACATAATTATATTTTATTATTTTTCTTTTCTATACAATAGTTTTTTTCTATAAATAAAGGTTAATCTTCTTGTATATACTTATTCAGATATATATACAAATTATCATTACCTGTTTCTATATTTTTAACACTTCTAACAAGCGAGAACTCACTTGCACAAATGAACCTAATAATGAAATGGTAATCAAGAACTTGGATAGTGATTTAGAAGGCAAACAATCTTGCTCACCAAGATGAGCTAAAATTTCCCTTAAGAGGCTTGAGTAAGAAATAAAGATGAAATACTATATTATAAGGTAATAGTCTATCTTAGACTTGAAATAAAAAAGGAATGAGATAGTGACATGTACGTGATGAGTCTAAGCATAACTACTTCAATATATGCTTGGATATAGTGGGTTAGCTATTCTTGGAGCGTATATAGATGGGATATTAATGTGAGTTATTTGTAAAAAGAAACTCTCATGGAGAGTTAAAAAAGAGAGTCGAGAAGAGAAGAAAGTAAAAGCTTAGAATACTAGATTTTGCACACATGGCTTGAGTTGAGGAAAAGGTGATGGTGTGGCAATTGAATAGAAATTTAAAGAGCTGAGACGGCGACTCTACAATTCTAGATATAGACTCGCGCAACAGGCGGGCTTACAAGATAATTAGTCAATGATTATTAAATTTGCCCAAAAAAATGTTGTGTTTATTTTGTTTATTTTGTATTTATGTATCAATCACTATTTGCAGTGATGAGCTTTTCCTCATCCTGGATGACACTTTTGCCACCCAATATCTCCTTGAAGTATCTAGCATCATCATCATTCAACTTTGAGAATATGGGGTTCCTTTGAACCAACCCAGCCATTGAACCATAAAATCTATGCTGAATTTCGCCCGGAATCCCGACACCCCATTGTTTAGTTTTCACGAAATGGGTTGAAAAGGGACAAAACTTCATGCTCCCCGCGATCAATGTTGCGCTGTAACTGTATGCAGTTTTGGGAGCCATCCCAGCTGCCATTCCTTTCGCGTAGCTGAGAATGGTTTGAAGTGAAGCTGGTCTATTCGTTATTAGGGGAAAGGGATGAGAGGTAAGAGTGTGAGACATAAGGCATAAAATGAGGTCTTTATTAATAATTAATGTGAATTATTGTAAAAATTTGTAGCGGTAAGTTACTCAAAAAAACATGAGCTGAAGTGAGAGTAAGAAGAGTTGAAAAGAGAGCTCAAAAGACAATCAAGGATAAGTCAAAAATAGTAAAACAATAATAATCATTTCATTATTTTTTTAGTTTTGATATTAATTAATGAAATATAAATTTATAATTAATTACGTATATTAATTTATTAATGAGGATTATATATATTAATTAATTAATAAAATATTCATTAATTAACTTATATAAATAATTAATTATAAATTTATATTTCATTAATTAGTATAAAAAATAATATAAAAAAATAATATAAAAAATTGAGGTTGAGAATGAAATTTTGCTGACATGGCTCAACACGAGGAAAACCATTTGGTAGCTGACATGACAACATAATAGCTGATATGGTGTAACAGTGAACATGAGGGATTATTATGCAATATGCATTAACTCAATGGCGGAATCCAAACTTTTGGAAGGCTAACAGCCACCCCATCCCCTATTATGTTTCCGCCACTGCTGAAATGATGACTCCACAACCCACGCTTTGGCTTTTATATATGATTATAAATAGATAAATAGATGACTTTTTGTTGTGTGATCTTTGCATGTGTCTCAGTTATTTTTGTTCAAATGTCAGCTTTATATGCTAATAAAGCATCCTTTAAGATTTTATAATCTAATTGAGTTATGCTGAATCCGTTATAAATGTGTGTTCTTGACATGAAGTTTAGTTTAACAGTTAGGAACGTCAACTAAGATGTTATAATCTAATTAAGTTATGCTAAATCCGTTACAAGTGTGTTTTTTTCACATAAAGTTTAGTTTAACATCTAGGAATATTAATGGGTGGGGACAAAGGCGTACTTCCCTCATTCCCACCCTTGTCTCTGTCTCCATTGCAAGTACTCATTTTATGATATTCATGGGAAAGGTGAGTATTCACAAGTATTCAGTGTCAAAAATAAATTAAATCAAGCTTCAGAAATAATACAGCCTGATAATTACTGGAACTCGACACATATTGTTGAGCTATATTTGCTAATGTATTGAAATATTAGACTAGTTTAAAAATTTATTGGGCCGAAAAACTTTTACCACATGATGGAGTATTACTGCCAGTCAAATTAAATTGTGTGCACCGCTAAATTATAGCCACAAATTGGAATAGTGGGTACCAATTCACATATTCCAGTCTTTACGTTTCTTCACAAGATGGTTTACTAAAAATATTATAATATTAGATGTAAAAGCCTACAAAATGGATGCCCCTTTGTATGAATTGTTGTATCAATTGAGTATATAAAGCATAGACACGGATACATACAAGATACGGATATAGATATAAAAATATATTAAATTTAAAAATTATAAGATATATATATATATATATATATATATATATATATATAATTATAAAATTTAAATAAAAAATTTATAATTCATTAATATTATTTCTATAAGTTTGAAGATTTATAATATCTTAATATATGTCATATATACCAATATTTATTACCTAATAAGTTTTTTCTAAAAAATATGGAGCATAATTTCTAATGATATATTCTAAAAAATCTCTTAAACTAACTTCTCCTAATAGAACTAACTATGAATGAGTACATGTACATAAAAAAAATTAACTAGAGAGAATATTGGTATGAAGCAAGCTTCAATGACGACGAAGTAGACGATTTGATACGAGTAAAGGTAGAAGGAGCAGATGAAAATAGTAGTGTAAAAAGATAAAACTTAAAAGTCTAATAGTGATGTATGAAAAGATAAAACTTAAAATACTGATGTGTGAAAATAGTGACTTGAGACATTAGTTATGTGATTGGGCTTTGGTGGGTTACGAACTTACTAATTGAACGTTGATCATAGAAACTATTTAAAAAATAAATATTAATGGATCGTGTCCAAGTCATGTCCAAACGTGTCTGAGACGTATCCAAACGTATCCGAAACGTGTTTAAGCGTGTCCGAGACGTATCTAAATTGAAAAAAAAATAATCTTTTTAATCAAAGACATTCTGACATGCAAGACACGTGTATCGTACGGGTGTTCCCACGTGTCTGACACAGACACATGTTCAACACGCGGACATGCCTCAACAACGGTGTGTCCGTACTTTATAGAATTGAGTTGAATAAAATATTGTGTTAAATCTCTTCCTCCCCTCTCTTAGCTTCTGTGCGTATGAGTGTGAGAAAAATATTAAGAGAGATAATGTCTCACTAATATCATTTAAGATATCTAATAATTCAAAATAAGATTTTAATAATCACAAATAAATGAAATAAACTTTAATATTACATATTACAACTTTGTTTAACAATTTAAAGTATTTATAAAATTAAAAAAAAAATTACAAATAACATACTAACTTCAATTATATTTTGTAATAATTAATCTATATAAATAATTATCATATAAATGAAATATTTTTTAATAATTTTTATTTTATGAGTTCATTCACTAAAAAATCCATTATAAAATAAAATAAAATAATATAAACTTTTATTTCATCTTAAAGTGAAAGAGAAATTATCATAATATATATAGAATATTACATGAGAAAATATGTTTCATGGATACTCACCCCCAATCATGTCACCATTTATTAAACAAGTACTCATCTCTCTCCTCATTATAGGTAATCCACGCTGTTCCCTAACAACATGGGGTTTTTTGCAATCCCAACTATGAATGTGGGTATTCTATTTATTAGTTTAATAAACAACAAATTATGGGTGATTACTTATTGTAAATTTCTTCCTATTTGACAATGTTTTGTATGTAGCATTTTTCAATCCAATTTTATAAAAGGGCTAATTTGGATTTCTATGGAACTTAACTGATAGGTAGGGATAAATTTTTAGATAGACACTACCTATCATAAGCAATCAAATAAACAATTCAACTATGTCAGCATCTGGATTGAAATCCTTCACCATCTTAGTCGCTCGCTAACAGCACCCTTGAGCTTCTCATCAGTGGCAATTGCATCAAAAGTACCTATAAGCTCAACCATCCTAGTTGGAGAACGGGGGGTCAATGTCCATATTACGAGCAACTTTGATTTTTGTCCCAGACTATAATTGAAGGACTTTATGTTCTCATTGCCTTTGCCAATAATGACATGGACTTGATGGGATACCAATAATAACCTTGTCATTAGGGATATCAATATTTTGCTCGCACTTGATGGGCATAATAGACCGAAGAAGGAGAAATTAAAGGTGTTGGGTATTGAGGCTTCACATCAATGTTTAAAAGATCAATCTCGAGATTGAACTAACGAGGTCTCTGTTTGATTGATTTAACAAGTTAAATTTATGGTTGAACCGTAAATGAATGTGAATGAACAAAAAATGATCAAATTGGAGAGATAACTGATTTGTGATTTAATTGGTTTAACCATCTGATTCGTCTAATTTTTAAAACATTGCTTCACATCTGCCAAATAACACTCAACCTTTGGTCACTTTCACATCTAATGAGGCAGAGAGCGGCGACCTCTTGGACGCACTGCTTGGTGAGCTCGATGCTGCTTGCGGCCAAGGGAGGAACATTGTTGTAGGATGGTGGTTGATAGTGACAAATTGTGGTGGAGAAGCGAGTGGCGATGGACCTATGGGTGGCAAATTGGTCTTCGTACTTACACTTGAGGTGTGGAGTGACTATGCCCAATAAATATTGTGATTCATTGACCATGAGTAAAGAGAAGAAACAGAGGAACTATGTGCAATGAGCCAAAACGTAAAGGAAACGAAGTTTAACTTTCCTATTGATGCACATAGACAGGGAAGGGGACAGGAGATTTCATTAGCATAGCTTGCCCAATTACATTGAAATTAACCACTTATCATTAGTATCACCCCTGAACCTTTTGTCATCACATACTTTCTAAGCATGTATAGTTTTCAATTTGCAAAACTAAGTTTGGATAAATAGAAAAAAAAATTTTGCTTCTTCTCAAACCATGGTTTTGAGATCAAATTCCAGTTACAAATAACCCCAAAAATGATTTTACCAAACATGTATGAAGTAAGGTGAAACTCATCAGTTTGCACTCACCAAACCAAGCTTGCACTAATTGATTAGCATTTTTTTTTGGTCAACCACTTGTGGTAACCGGGTAATGTGAATCTAGACTCATTTTATCACATATTTTGGTTAAAATCAAGTGCTATATTATCACAATTAAAACCAACGATCCATGGATCGCACCCGCTAACAAATAATACAGGAGATCCGAGATCCATACAAATCCTACCCGGTATCCCCATACCACCAAGGCACCGACAGAATTTTCTTCAGCACATGGATTTCTCACTCCTAACATCAACACTTAGGGCTGCAATTCTGGAAATATAATGTAAAATATTTTAAGAGAAAAATTGAAATGAAAAATGAAAAAACAAAAGAGGGGGGAAGAAAAAAAAATCCAGCACCTACCCAAGTAACTTATCGTCTTAACTATTGACTGACCAATTAAAATATTTGTAAATATACCGTTAGGACTGTTTTTCAGAGTGCATACATCCCCATACCACCAAGGCACCACCAGAATTTTCTTCAGCACATGGATTTCTCACTCCTAACATCAACACTTAGGGCTGCAATTCTGGAAATATAATGTAAAATATTTTAAGTGAAAAATTGAAAAGAAAATTGAAAAAACAAAAGAGGGGGGAAGAAAAAAAAATCCAGCACCTACCCAAGTAACTTATCGTCTTAACTATTGACTGACCAATTAAAATATTTGTAAATATACCGTTAGGACTGTTTTTCAGAGTGCATACATCCCAGTCCCACTAACAAACTAGAATTCTTCATAGCTAATACATATTCCGCATAAAATCAGCAATAATACGGGGTGCCAATTATACAATCTCGCCATTGCTATAGCATATATAATGATTTGTACATGAAGAAACATATCTATGAGCAGCTGTTGCTAGCAGATCTTTATATTCTTCGAAGAGAGGCCAATCTCTTTTCAAGATCTTCAACATCTTGGGATTCCGATCTGCATGCACAAAAAGAAATTTTCTCGCTTAAAATGCAACAGGATTCAACTAGAAGTCCTTTGCATAGCATGAAATCCAGAATAGATGCTCCACTAAAAAAGCTAGATGCATTTTTAACCGGTAGATCAATCAGTTTAAAGGATAATCTAATACAAAATTACAATGAAGTTAATAACACAAACAATAAAAGTAACTGCATACTTGACAGTATGCCCATGGTCAAGGAGTAAATGTATCTAGACAACGGTGATGCAAACAACCATCCTCTTTGCAGGAAATAAGATTGAAGCGTACCTTGGAGCAACATTTTCAGTATTCCTTGAAGCAATCCGGCCTTTTGGAGCAGACGACAACTACCATAAAAAAGACCAGCATCAGGCCCAACATTCAGAAAAATAATTAAAAAGTACAGAATCGGTGCAAAGATAATGGATTCATGTTGTGTCCAAAACCAACCTGGGATGCAATATCCACTCCAATCTCATCAAGAACCTGTCATGAATAAATGAAAATTAGATATTACAATGGAAATATCTACGAGCAAGGTATATACTTAAGTTGGTCATGTATATTCACCTGGTTAGTGAGTTCTTCTGTTTCTTCCTCGGCTTCATCTTTGTCTAAAGTTTCATCAATAGATTCTGACATCATCTCAATCTGCATTTAGAACATTATAAATGTACGGAGAAAAAGAGATTGTTGTCAAAAGCTTAGGGTGGGATTGACCTTGAATACGATGGCTATCAGGCAGGCACCACAGCTGCTTGCCTAATTGATTTTTAAGATTCAATTTTGCAAATTTTACATCCCTATTCCCTTTTATAAAAAGTGCATCCCCAAAAAGAAAAAAAAAATGTTAAACACAAAAGACTGTTCAAAGAACAGCTTCCTTAGAAAATTTCTTCACTAAGCAATTCATAGCAACACAGAAACTACTGAAACATGAAGCAGATACGTTTCATGGATACTTCATTTTTGGTTGCTTTTTTTCTGCTGTTTGAAGCCAATACTGCAGCTATGTTCTGACACCATTATTTCTTTTAGTTCTTATACTTATTGTCTTTTGAGTACAACTTTGTCTAGTGCTCACAATCTTGAAAGCATTTCTTTTAGTTCTTTTAGTTCTATCTCTTTTCTGCCTTTCTATGTTTTGTTTTTTTCTTTCTTTCTTTCTTTTTTAAAATTTTCTCTTATTTTTTTACACTGTTTCTAACACAATATTTTCCAATGCAATTTTTTTTTTAAAAAACAAATCTTTCTAATACAATCTTTTCCAATGCAATCTTTAAAAAAAAAAAAAAAAATCTTTCTAATACAATCTTTTCCAATGCAGAGACTCTCATATTCCTCTTCAGAAATCATTAATAGGGACAGATTTCTGTTCTGTTTCCAGCTGAAAACTACTAGCTTAATGGATACAGTTATGAATGACAGTGGCATGAAATAAACTAACCTAACAAGGAAGCATATCCCATAGTCCTCATCTTCATTGCGTTCGTTTCTGATCTTATACATAAAATGTTTTCTCTTCTTAATTCAACAGTTATTTTATTGTTATTCCTTCAATCAGTTCTTGAATATATTGTTAAATGATAATCAAAATAATTTGTTTTCCCTATTATGCACCACGCTTTAGGTGGGTCAACCAATGCCAGTGACCTTAGCACACGGTGAATTTAGGAAAGCTTCCAACACCATTGAGAACACTGGATTAATAGAAGTTAAGTCAACAATACTTTTATGCTGAAGTGAAAAACCAAATAATTTCTTTTTCAATCTTCAGTGTGCAAAGTACTGTTTCATGGTGCAAATAATAGCTGTTGTAATGTCAAACAACAGACATGGTCGGCCCTCTCTCTAACAAAGTCTACGAATATTGACACATTGTACAGAGGTTTCGATTTAATGCTCCTTTTAAGGCTAACTGGATCACAGTCCAAAAGTAGTGGCTATTAGTTGGAAGAGGATGATATATTCAGCCACTTAAGAACTGATATGCTGAGGAATCTTAATGTATTTAGCCTACCATTGTTCAGGAAACATGCATGAGAACATATTAGAAATATGCTCAAAAGGATAAATTACCGTCATGTCCATTTGTGCTGATTGCATTTGGAATTCTTTAATCACTTTAGCCTGTTTTGCTGGTGCCATTTGCTGAAAAGAAAAGTAAGGTAATGATTACTGTATCATTTTAGTCATAGCACAAAATTATGGCAAAAATCTATCAATGCCGCAAACATCTGTTGCATATTATGAACTTTTGATTCAGTGACAGCAGATAATTGCTGAAAGAACAAACGTTAGCACTTTATTGTATGAAACAATAAACTATGATTGGATATCAGAAATGCATAACCCTTTTTCAACATATTCAATGGAAGCTAAGTTACTTTTAACATATAGGACTTATTCTCTGTCTGCCTCTTCCTCGGCAATGGCATAATCAAGATCCTTTGACCTCTATGTTAAGATGGGTACAGGCTTGTGCTGAATACTATATTTTGTCAATGCCAAGGAAAGGAGTTTGAGTGCTGTAAACTGATTGCATATTAATAAATACCACAGTAAACAAAAATCACTCTGTTCAATAATTTTGAATAACACGAAGCAGAATCAATCAGAAAAACACACCTTGTTCATTGCCACCATTGCTTTAGTTGCACCCTTCATCCCGGTAGAGATTGAAGTGCTTGCATATAATGCCTGCAAAAGAAATTAGGTAAATTATGAAAATTGAAATCCTGTTATCTTTAAAAAAAAAAAAAGAGATTCTTTCTTTTTGGATACCTGTGTGTGAGTTGCTACACCCCTGATCTGAGCACGACTTCCCTGCAAATTGGTTATCTGTTGGCGTAACCTAACTAGTTGACGAGCCAAGATTCTGGTGGCAGCCTGTAACCAGACACTTCTTTATTCAGTATTGCTATATAGCTGTAAAAATATGAGAGATATTGGAAAACCGTACCCACTGTGAGTGTAGGTCCTTAAATAGTGCTTCACCACATTAGACATACTCCAACTCCCTCCCCAGTCCCCACCAAAAACAAAGGAAGACAAAACAACTATAATTAACATTCTTCATATTTCCTCCTACGTTGCCAAGAAGCTGATTGCTCCATTAGCAATAAAGAAGAATTTCTTCTGAAGCTCAGGCCAACATGACAACATATATGTGTCAAAAACTACTTTTTAACAGTTCAGAAATGCAAAAATCAATATCTTACTAATGGAAGATTATTAGAATGTATATTAGTTTATGGAAGTTTAAGATTGTTAGAATATGTATTAGAATATCTTACCTATTTGGGTTAGAATTAGCACATGGGCTGGGGCTCGTGTACTACAACTGTATGCTTGTACTTGGCCTAATCCTAATTTATAAATATATTGGGAACCTGACAAGATTGTTAGAATATGTATTAGTTTATGGGCTTAGCTATTTGGATTAGGATTAGCACATGGGCTGGGGCTTGTGTGCTACACTTGTATGCTTGTACTTAGCCTAATCCTAAATTATAAATATATTGGGAACTTGACAAGAGGAGAGTTGTGTTAGGCAGTTGACAACCAATGTAAAACGTTGTTGAATCTTTATGACATAGATAAACGATGTGATTGTGCTAATGCTAGGTCGTTGCCCCAAAGCAACGCACTGTATGGCTCGAGTACAGTGTCAAATGAGCAAGAGCCGCTTCTGCATCACCGCTTGGGTGTAGTGAAAAATAAGCAAGGGTTCTCACATTTTCGTGAACGGGTGTGGGTAAAGAAGCTAGTTCACAAGAGTACAAGTATGATGTGTTTTGGAACTTGGAATATAGGCACACTTACACGTAAATCAATGAAAATAATTGACACCATAATTAGGAGGAGGATTAATTTTATGTGCCTACAAGAAACCAAGTGGGTTAGAGAAAAAGCAAAGGAACTCGGCACTTCGGGTTTAAGTTTTGGTACACCGGCAAGGTAAAATCTAAAAATGAGATAGGTATAATAGTAGATAAGAATTGGAAGAATAATGTTGTGGATGTGAGAAGGCTCGGAGATAGGATCATAGCATTGAAGTTTGTTGTGGAACAGGAGACTTTTAATGTTATCAGTGTGCATACACCCCAAGTAGAGTTAGATGAGCAACAACAACTAAGCCTTTTCCCACTAGGTGGGGTCAACTACACGAATCAAATGACACCATTGTGCTTTATCATAAACCAAGTCTTCAAAAATGTCATTCAAATCTAAAACTTTTTTAATCATTTCACCTATAGTATTTCTTGGTTTTCCTCTACCTCTAGCTATTGGGATATCCTCCACCTGATCTACTCTTCTTACAGGGACTGCTAAGGGTTTTTTCTTTACATATCCAAACCACCTAAGGCAAGATTCTCTCATTTTTTCTACAATAAGCGCTACCCCTATTTTCTCTCTAATGCATTCATTCTCATTCCTATCTTGTCTTGTATGGTCACACATCCAGCGTAACATCCTCATCTCAGCGACACTGATCTTATTCTCTTGCTGGCTTTTTACCGCCTAACATTCAGTACCATACAACATCACGAGCCTTATAGTTGTGCGGTAAAATTTACCCTTAAGCTTGAGAGGTACTTTTCTATCACAAATAACTTCTGAAGCACTCCTCCATTTCATTCATCCAGCTTAAATCCTATGGTTTACATCTCCCTCTATCTCTCTGTCATTTTGTATGATAGATCTAAGATACCTAAACCGTGTGACTTATAGTATAGTATAGTCTTCAATTTTCACAGCTAAGCTAGTATTAGCATACTTCTTACTGAATTTACATTCCATATACTGCGTATCTCTTTAGGCTTTAGATACCATGTTGAAAGAGAGAAAATAGAGAGACACATGAAGAAACTGTGTGTTTAACTACACAAGAATATATACTCAATAAGTAATAAATAATTACACAATTTATATGATGTGGGACTAACAGTTGTACTCAACAAGTAATAAATAATTACACTTAATTACATATGTTTCCAACAGTTTCCAACAGATTTCAATCATTAACTCTATATTATGTTTCACTCTCTTTCTGGGCACCTCTACTGTTCGTTTGCTGTTGCTCAAAGGGGTTCAGGTGTATTGCAGTTTCTATTTTTGGCCATTGTACACTGACCCATGGCTGTTTCACTCTCTTTCCGGGTACCTCCGCCATTCTTTTGTTGTTGCTCAAAAGGGTTCAAGTGTAATTGTTGGTCTAATTGTTGGTTCAAGTGGTTGTAATCTCTCTTTCACTCTCTTTCGTTTGCTGGCTGTTCCACACCATCTCTGACCTCCATGTGGCTAGCTGGCTGTCCATGGGCTGCATTATGCAGTGTTTCACTTAGATAGTTGGTCTAATTGTTGTTTATTGGCATTCTTTGTGGTTGTAATCTCTGGTTTTGGCTACTATTTGGTTCTTTTCCAATGCTAGCTTAGCATTGAAGGGGAGAATGGAATAAATTCGTCTCAACATATACTTCAATGTCAGTGTTTGTCATGTCGTTCTTTTTCCACTAATAGATCATACAAATGGCTTCTCTTCCCACCGACGATCATTCCAGTGATGACTCCCAATGCCAGTGTTTGTCATGTCGTTCTTTTTCCATTAATAGATCATATAGCAGTAACTTCTCTTCCCACCGACGATCATTCTGGTGATGACTCCTCTCCCACAGATGAATCATATTAGTGGTGACTTCTCTTTTCATTGACGTGGTAACTTATGTTGGTTATGACTCACACCAGCCCGACTCTGTCCCAAATGCTCCGGCCCGGTTCTTTGTCCCAAATGTTTTGGCCTCGTCTCCACCTATCTAGATGCACTGGCCTTGTCTCTGTCTCCGTCCCAGAAGTAGTTGTCAGCCACCGTCTCTGTCTGTCTCAACCACTATCACACTATCACATTGTTTAACTGTAACAAGCTCAAGCTTAGGAAGCTTTAGCTTAAGCAGGAGTGTTAGAATATTTGAAACATGTCTCATAATATATTTATTGTATCTTAAAATATTTTAGAGTATCTTAAATGATTTATTAGAGATTTTTTCATATTTATTATTTCATGATCAATTTTCTTATTTAATTAAGATTATGAGTCTAGTATTAGTATAAATAGAACTATTAGGTTTGTCTCTTGTATCACATTATTATCACTTAAAATTCATATCAGTTTCATATTATTCATTAGCTTATTTATCTCTTTTCCTGTTTTCTACCTAAAACCTTCCAATTCAACACCTCTCCACTGACAAATTGGATGGAAGCAACAATGATAACTGGGCCTCGGACATCAAATTATGGCTCAACAGGAAAGACATGGACCATCTCACTAAGAAGGCTGAAATTGTGCCCAAGAACAAACATTCTCGGTGAGCTAAGATTGATGCCCAATTGTGCAGCGTCAAGTCCACCATTCATCCCTCCCCGATACCAAACGTCTTTATAAGTTTGTCATAACCTCATGAGTGTCATTGCCCCTCAGAAGTTCAATGGTCCTATTTCTGGCATATGCTTATTTTGGGAAGGTTCACGGCGCTCTGTATGATTTCAATGAACTGTTGCCACCCACAAAGACACCGACAAAGGAACTTGAGTAGCGCAGTACCTTCTTCATGCTACTGGCCCTATATGGCAGTCCTCTAATTCAATTTTGGCACCTGCTCCAGTTGATACCTCTACACTTGTCTCCTAAAGCAACAGTCGTGGTCGTTACCGAAATGGTAACTCTAGTAAACCTTGTCCTAAGTGCGATCACTATCACCGTTTAGGCCATACCATTGATAGGTGTTGGACTCTGCACGGTCGACCTCCTCGCACTACCAATGTTGCATAGGTCGTTCAATCGGAGACATCTAAGTCATCAGACCAACCAACAGCATCTCCAGCTGCCTATGCAGATTTTTTGAAGTGGTTTGAGCAACGGAAGGGCTCTAGTTCCACTGCCTCTATTGTGCACGTGGGTAATTTGTTTGCTTGTCTCTCTCAGTAGCCATCCCTGTGTTCCTTGATTATGGTGCAACTAATCATGTCTCTGTTAATAAAACCCTTTTCTCCAAACTTTCTACATCTGGTAATTTACCTACTATCACCTTAGCTAATGGTTCCAAAACTCGATCCTAAGGGATTGGCACTGCTCATCCCCTCCCTTCCCTTTCAGTTGACTCGATGCTTTATGCTCCTGGTTCTCCCTTTAATTTACTTTCGATTAGCCGTTTGACTCGTTCTCTTGATTGTATGATTTCTTTCACTAAAGACTCTATCATTTTGTAAGACCAGAGTTCGAGACGGATGATTGGTGCCGAATATGAGTCTAATAGCTTCTACCAGCTAACCCTTTTCTCCAAAATTTCTTCATCTAGTTATTTACCTACTGTCACCTTAGTTAATAGTTCCAAAACTCGATCCCAAGGGATTGGCACTGCCCATCGCCTCCCTTCCCTTTCAGTTGACTTGGTGCTTTATGTTTCTGGTTCTCCCTTTAATTTGCTTTCGATTAGCCGTTTGACTCGTTCTCTTGATTGTATGATTTCTTTCACTAAAGACTCTGTCATTTTGCAAGACCAGAGTTTGAGACGAATGATTGGCGCTGAATGTGAGTCTAATAGCCTTTACCAGCTCTCCAACCCTTCTCGTGTTTCCTCCGTCAAATTCCCCTCTCACCATCCGTGCTCAGTTGGATCATCCTAGCCTTGCCAAGCTACAAAGATTGGTGTCAATCCTCTCTAAGTTGTCTAGTTTACCTTGTGAGTTGTGTCAACTTGGGAAACATATCCGTAGTCCGTTTCCCGATAGAATATGTAGTCAAACCACATCTCCGTTTGCTTTTGTTCATTCTAATGTTTGGGGTCCTACCAACTCTCCAACCCTTCTCGTGTTTCCTTCGTCAAATTCCCCTCTCACCATCCATGCTTAGTTGTGTCATCCTAGCCTTACCAAACTACAAAGACTGGTGCCAATCCTCTCTAAGTTGTCTAGTTTACCTTGTGAGTCGTCAACTTGGAAAACATATCCATAGTCCGTTTCCCAATAGAATATGTAGTCAAACCACATCTTCGTTTGCTTTTGCTCATTCTGATATTTGGGATCCTAGTCGTATTGTGTCTACTTTAAGATCCAAATATTTTGTTACTTTCATTGATGATTGTGATAGAAACTGGTAATCTAGAATTGAATTTACTGAATAGAATCTGAATTGTATAGAAGAATGCTCTGTGGAAGATGTTTCCAAACAGAGAAAAGATACAGAAAACGTTTAGAGAAAGAATACGATAGAGAGGGAGAAAGAAAGTTGACCAAGAATCCGAGAGCTTGGTCTCTCCAGTCAATCCCAACTAATTTCCTAACCGTTTTCTCCTCGTGTTCTCTATTTATTCTAACTAATCTACACCTGGGTCCAATAAGCAACTGTCTCATCTCTCTCGTAAACCTTTCTAATAGGGGTCTAACAATACTCCCCCAAAGAGTCACCTTGTCCTCAAGGTGAAAAGAGGGAACCGAGACATAATCGTTGCATAAGGCTCCCAAGTAGCCTCAAATCTGGAAGCCCAAGTTGCCACCGTATCGAACTTCGTGTGCCCGCAGGGTGTTTCGACCGCTTGATTTCTTTGGAAAACTCGTAGTTCCAATTCATCGAGAGCATAGTTGGAAGAGGTTGAGGTGTGGCGAGAAGGAGAAAGAGCCTTCTTCAACAATGAAGCATGAAAAACGGGATGGATTTTGCAATCAGCAGGAGTGACAACCGAAATGCAACGGGGCCAATCTGTTTCCCGACTTGATGGGTCCATAATAGCGAGGACTCAACTTTTCATTCCTCTTCTTTGCAAGAGACTTCAAACGATCATCCTGGAGCTTCAAATAAACCCAAAGATGGCAATAGTGGATCTCTGCGAGACCGATCAAGCATAATGCTTCATCCGAGCTTGAGCCTTAAGCAAATTGGTTTTCAAATCATGCAAAGCAATTGATCACGAGTCTCAGTCATATTGTTCACTTCCTCAACTAAGGAAGGAATGGTAGTTCAAGGAGGTGGGGAGGCTCCCTGCCATAGAGAGCTTTGAATGGAGTTAATTTGGTTGAGCTATTATAGTTAGTATTGAACCAGAATTCTGCCCAACTCAACCAACGAGGCCACTGTTTTGGTTTAGAACCTGTAAGGCAGCGTAAATAGGTCTCCAAACAGCGATTCACAACTTCAGTCTGCCCGTCGGTCTGAGGGTGGTACGCAGAGCTGAACTTGAGTGTGGTACCTGCTGACCGAAATAACTCAGTCCAGAAGTGACTGAGGAAGATTTTGTCTCTATCGGAGACAATAGTAGAAGGAAACCCATGCAATTTTACCACCTCAGCAATAAAAACTTCTGCTACATCCTTGGCAGTAAAAGGATGACTAAGAGGATAAAATGAGCGTATTTCGTGAGCCGATCTACAACCACCGAATAACATCCTTCCCATGCACTTTAGGAAGTCCTTCAATAAAATCCATGGATATATTGGGAACTTGAGTCGAACAGGTAAAGGTTGGAGCAAACCCTTGGGTGATAATGTCGATATTTGTTCACGGACAGATTTCACATGAGGCCACAAAAATGAATGTCACGCTTCATACCTTCCCAATACACTTAGCAATTTATAAGATCGAAAAATCACGAGTGTCCCCTACCGCGGAGCTATGGAATTCCTTCAATAAAAGAGGAATTTTAGTAGAAGATTTTAGCGGCACCAATTTCCCTTTATGTTCTACATTCCGAAAAGAATAGCCAGGATGAGAGTGTGAGTTCGGATTAAGTCCGGATAATGCTCTGAGTTTAGGGTCTTTTGAACTTCCTCTTCCCGTTCCTCCAATTCGAAAACTGGACAGTAGACAAGGCAAGCAAAAGTCATTTTCCTGGAAAGAGCATCGGCTGCACGATTCTCAGAACCAGGCCTATACTGAATGTCAAAATCAAAACCCATCAACTTGGATGTCCACTTGAACTGCTCCTCACCCAAAACTCGTTGGTCTGTGAGGAACTTTAAGCTCTTCTGGTCAGTAACAATGACAAAATGCCTGCCCAAAAGATAATGCCTCCATTTCTGTACCGCCATCACAATGGCCATTAACTCACGTTCATAGACAGACTTAGCCTGTGCTCGATCCGATAAAGCTTGGCTAAGAAAAGCCACAGGTCGGCCTTCTTGGAGCAAAACTGCTCCAAGTCCTTTATTTGATGCATCTGTCTCAATGGTGAAGATTTTAGAAAAATCAGGAACTGTCAGAATTGGCAAGTTAGCCATCAAGACCTTCAACTCAGCAAATGCATTCTGGGCTGCTACAGACCAAAGAAAACTATCTTTCTTCAATAATTGAGTCAATGGCCTAGCAAGCTTACCGTAGTCCCTAACGAACCTTCGGTAATACCCGGTAAGGCCCAAAAAACCTCTAAGTGCTTTAAGGTCCTTGGGAACCGGCCAATCTAACATCACAGCCAACTTCTTAGGGTCAGCTACACCCTTAGCTGAAATAATATGTCCCAAATATTCCAGCTGTTGTTGCCCAAAATGGCATTTCTTCTTGTTGGCAAACAAATGGTGTTCCTTGAGAAGAGCTAGCACGGCCTGCAAGTGTCTCTTGTGATCATCCTCAGTTTTACTGTACACTAAGATATCATCGAAGAACACTAGAGTAAATTTCCTCAAATAAGGTCTCAACATCTCATTCATGAGAGATTGGAATGTGGAAGGGGCATTCGTAAGACCGAAGGGCATAACAACAAACTCATAGTGCCCTTCATGAGTCCGAAAAGCAGTCTTCGGAATATCCTCTTCCCTCATTCTAATCTGGTGATAACCAGAGCGAAGGTCCAATTTAGAAAATACAACTGCTCCTCCCAGCTCATCCAATAACTCATCGATTATTGGTATAGGAAACTTGTCCGGAATGGTGATTTTGTTAAGAGCTCGATAATCAACACAGAAACGCCATCCCCCATCCTTCTTCTTAACCAAAATGATCGGACTCGAGTAGGGACTCACACTCGGCCTGATGATACCAGAATTGAGCATATCATCCACCAATTTCTCAATCTCATTCTTTTGATAGTGGGGGTAACGGTAAGGTCTGAGGTTGGGAATATTAGACCCTTCCTTCAAGACTATGGCATGGTCATGACGCCTCGGTGGTGGTAATTCCTGCGGTTCCTGAAATACCTCAGCAAACCCATCAATAACTGAAACTAACCAATGAGGAAAAGGCTGTCCCTGTTCTGTCTCAGCTTGCACACTGTGATACTCCAACAAGAAACCCTCCCCTTGATCAGCTATGGCCTTGAGGATTGATTTGAAAGAAACCTTAGTTCGGGTTAGTGCAGGCTCTCCCTTCAACAACTTAGTACCTTCTTTAGTGGGGATCTTAAGTGAAAGTTCTTTAAAGTTAGCCCGGATCTCTCCCAAACTGGATAACCATTCCATGCCTAGCACGACATCCACTCCCCCTAATTCGAAAATAAAAAAGTCTTGCTGGATTTCTAATCCTTGGGCTTGAAGTGTTAATTGTGAACATACTCCTTCACACATAATTCTCCTACCATCTCCTACTTCTACTGAGTACCGCGGGGTTGGAGTTACATGTAATTCACAATCCTTTACTGTGGTGGCAGAAATGAAGTTGTGGGAAGCTCCACAATCTACCAAAATTACCACCTGTCTGCCAGCTAGAGTTCCCCAAATCTTGATTGATTTTTTTGAGGTCAACCCAGAATACTGTACAAGGACAATCATGCTTGTTTCATCTCCAATTCTTTCCCTGTTCCCTCTGTTTCAATTTCTGTTTCATTAGCATCTTCATCTTTATCCAGGATCAGAATATGTAACTGTTTGTTAGCACAGATGTGACTTGGGCCCCATTTCTCATCACATTTGAAACAAAGGCCTCTTCTAGATCTCTCTTGGAGTTCTGCATCACTCAATCTTCGAAAATTTCTCCCCTTAAAAGACCCTGTAGATTTTAGATTAGAATCATTCACTGAACTCCCTGTCACTGATACTGACTGAGTCTGATTTTTGGTGGGTTCCTATGTGATCGAGATACGTGTACTATTTGCACCCCTTGTAATGGAACTTCTTTGCACCGACCGTGACTTCCTTTATTAAGAAGTAAGTTTTTCTCATCATTTCTCGAGCAAAATCCATCAACTCGGCTATTGTGTCGGTTTGTGTAACTTTAATTCGCTCTAATCACCTCCTTGAGCCCATTAAGAAAAATACCTTTTAAGTAACTGGTTGAGCTTCTCTTATGAGTGGTCCCGCATACAGCTCAAATTGTTCCCTATACTCCTCTACGGATCCTTTGTTTGTTTAAGGTGAGTAAGAGTTCAAAAGGATGTGGATCATAGATGGCTGGAATCTCCGAATCACATCAGAACGAAACTCCTCCCAGGTAGGGGTTTGAGCGCAAAATTCCCACCATTGATACCACGTCAGAGCCTTACCTTCCATAGCCACCATCACCGCTTGGAGCTTCTCTTTATCACTCAATCCTTTCAACTCGAAATAACGCTCCACACGATTCGCCCAACCATACGCGTCTTCGCCCAGTGAACACTGGTACCTCCAATTTCCGCCATCGTTCGTCTCGGATCGAGAATCCGATCGTTCGTCTCGGATGACGAGAATCAAGTGAGGATCCTTCTCCGTTCGCATTTCGGTCTTTGTGATTTGTCATTCGCGCACCGTCTCGAGAAGTTCTCCAAGTTGCCTTCTCGTCTCGATCCTCTCGAGTCGTTCTTCTTCTACGACTCTTTTAGTTCCTGCAATTCTTCGCGCGATTCCATGAATGCTTCGAATCCGCGTCGAGAAACTCAAGTCTGGTTTCCATTCCTCTCGTCGAAACCATGAATCTTCTCCCAAGATCCGAAGCTTTGATACCAGTTGATCCAAGCGGTAATCTAGAATTGAATTTCTTGAATAGAATCGAATTGTATAGAAGAATGCTATTGTGGAAGATGTTTCCAAACAGAGAAAAGATACGTAAAACGTTTAGAGAAAGAATACGATAGAGAGGAGAAAAGAAAGAAAAACCTAAGAATCCGAGAGCTTGGTCTCTCCAAGTCAATCCCAACTAATTTCCTAACCGTTTTCTCCTCGCTGTTCTCTATTTATTCTAACTAATCTACAGCTGGCCCAATAGGCAGCTGTCTCATCTTCTCTGGTAAACCTTTCTAATAGGGGGTCTAACAGATTGTTCTCATTGTACTTGGTTATTTTTAATGCAAAACAAGTCCTAGTTGTTTTCCATCTTTCAAAATTTTTATCAAGAAATAAAAACTCAATTTGGTGTTCCCATTCATACTTTGCATAGTGATATTGCCCATGAATACTTATCTCAGCCTTTTCAAGCTTTTATGACTTCTGGTATTCTACTCATACCCCTCAACAAAATGGGGTTGCCAAACGCAAAAAAAGTCACCTTATTGAAATAACTCGAACGCTCTTAGTTCATGGACATGTTCCTTTCCGTTTTCGGGGTGATGTTCTTACTGCTTGCTACCTTATCATTAACCTCATGCTCTCATCTATCCTTCATAACCAAGTACCTCACTCTGTGTTGTTTCCCCATCAACCTCTACATTCCCTGCAACCTCATATATTCGGGTCTATTTGTTTTGTTCACAATCTCACTCCTGATCTTCATAAACTTTCAGCTCAGTCTCTTAAGTGTATCTTTCTTGGTTACACTCGGTCACAAAAGGGTTATCGTTGTTTCTCCCCTGATCTCTAATGTTACCTCACTCTGTGTTGTTTCCCCATCAACCTCTACATTCCCTGCAACCTCATATATTCGGGTCTATTTGTTTTGTTCACAATCTCACTCCTGATCTTCATAAACTTTCAGCTCAGTCTCTTAAGTGTATCTTTCTTGGTTACACTCGGTCACAAAAGGGTTATCGTTGTTTCTCCCCTGATCTCTAATGTTACCTTGTCTCGATTGATGCTACCTTTTTCGAGTCTGGTTTTGTCCACAATCTCACTTCTAATCTTCATAAACTTTCAACTCGGTCCCTTAAGTGTGTCTTTCTTGGTTACACTCGGTCACAAAAGGGTTATCGTTGTTTCTCCCCTAATCTCCGACATTACCTTGTCTCGGCTAATGTTACCTTTTTCGAGTCCGTTCCATTCTTTGGGTCTCCTTTCTCTTAGTCCATGTCTGTGATCTTACCCCTTCCTCTTCCTCCTGTCTTAGTCAAGTCCACTGCCCCGCATGTTGAGGAACCCACTATTACTATTTGCCATTCGCCTCTTATAGGTATATCATCACCAGCTGCCTCCACCTCCACCTCCACCTTCACCTCCACCTCCAAAGCCTCTTCCTCCTCCTGTCGCTGATGAGGCCACTGCGGATTCTTCACCGGAACCAACTTCTTTACTAGCTCCAGCGCTGCCTTCTGAATAACCTTCTCATTGCTCTCAAAAAAGATATACAATCTACTCATAACCCTTCTCTTCACTATGTTACTTTGAGTAATCACCACTTATTTTCTTCGCATTATACTTGTCTTCTATGTCTATTCTTAATCTCCAAGTGACGCTTTATCTCATCCTAGGTGAAGACAAGCTATGATTGATGAGATGTGTGCCCTTCAAAGTAGTGGTACTTAGGAACTTGTCCTCTTCCTCCTAGAAAAGGTATACGATCTACTCGTATCCCTTCTCTTCACTATGTTACTTTGAGTAATCACCACTTATTTTCTTCACATTATGCTTGTCTTCTATGTCTATTCTTAAATCTCCAAGTGACGCTTTATCCCATCCTAGGTGGAGACAAGCTATGATTGATGAGATGTATGCCCTTCAAAGCAGTGGTACTTGGGAACTTGTTCCTCTTCCTCCCGAAAAGTCTGTTGTAGGCTATTGGTGGATTTATACAGTCAAGGTTGGCCCTGATGGCAAAATTGATCACCTTTAAGGCTCTTCTAGTAGCAAAAGGGTATACCCAAATTTTTTGCTTCGATTATGGGGACACTTTCTCGCCGGTGGCGAAGAGCTTCTTGGTGGAGACAAGCTATGATTGATGAGATAAGTGCCCTTCAGAGTACTTGGGAACTTGTTCCTCTTCCTCCCAAGAAGTCTATTGCAAGATTTATACAGTCAAGGTTGACCCTGATGGTAAGATTGTTATCGCCTTTAAGACTCGTCTGGTAGCAAAAAGGGATACCCAAAGTTTTGACTTGGATTATGGGGACATTTTCTCGCCGGGGACACTTTTTTGTCTTTGGCCGCTATTCACCACTGGCCCATTTATCAACTGGACATCAAGAATGTTTTTCTCCATGGTCTCAAAGAAAAGATTTATATGGAGCAACCCTCAAGGTTTGTTGCTCAAGGGGAGTCTTCTAGACTAGTTTGTTGTCTTCACAAATATTTGTATAGCCTATAAATCTGTTGTTGTCTCCTAAGGCTTGGTTTGGCCGATTTAGAACTGTAATTCAACAATTCGGTATGACACCAAGTGATGACCACTCTGTTTTCTATCGCCATTCAGCTTAAGGGTGCATTTATTTGATTGTGTATGTCGACAACATTGTTATCATTGGCAGTGATCACCATGGCATAATTAGGTAAAGGAACATCTTTGTCATCACTTTCAGACCAAAGATCTTAACAAACTTAGATACTTCTTGGAAATAGAGGTGGTACAATCCAAGGATGATGGTATAGTAATTTCTTCTTTTTTTTATAAAAAAAGAAATATTATTAGATGAGAAGAAGAGAGTACAAAGAAAGAGAATAAGGAATCCTCACAAAAACAAAAACAAAAACAAAAACCAAACTAAAACCTATGTGGGAAAATCATGCAACAAGGCATGCCAATCCCTTTGCATGTCTACCAAAGAAACAAAGAAACACCATTAAAAAGACCACGAGCAAAACACCAAAGGGATGCCAAAAGAGTAACCCTATCCCAAATGAAGTCTAAAGTCAAGATAGAGTCCTTGAAGATTCTAGCATTCCTTTCCAACCAAATACACCAAAGAACAGCATAAACAGAGCATTGCCAGAAGATCTTTGCATTATTACGAGCACCAAAACCTCTAAACTTGGTAAGGAGAAATAGATGCAAATCCATCGGGCAAACCCAAGACTCTCCAAAGATAATTAGTTGCAGAACAATGCAAAAAGATATGAGCCTCGAATTCCAAATCAGAACCACACATAATACACATATTTGGAGACAAAGCAGTGAGAGGCTTGCGTTTCTGAAGCATGTCATTAGTGTTAATCCTGTTAAGAACAGCAGTCTAGACAAAAGCTTTGACCTTTGAGGGAACTTTGGATTTCCAGATAGGTTTATCCAAGAGAAATCTATCCCTGATATGAGATTGAGTCAAGAACTGAAAATAAGATTTACAAGAAAAAACTCCTGATGATTCAAGGGTCCAAATTCTTGAATCAGGCACAGAAGAAAGATGAATAGAATCAATTAAAATCGGGAGAGATTCTAATTCACTAACCTCTCTATCTTGCAAGTTTCTAAAAATATGGAAGTTCCAAGAGAAGTTATCATGAGAAAAAAATTGGCAAATAGGGACATTATGTAAAGAAGATAGGCAAAATAGCCTTGGAAAAGCCTCAGAAAGAGGGGCATTATGTACCAACCCAAATATTCACTAACCTCTCTATCATGCAAGTTTCTAAAAAAATGGAAGTTCCAAGAGAAGTGATCATGAGAAAAAAATTGGCAAATAGGGGCATTATGTAAAGAAGATAGGCTGCCTTGGAAAAGCCTCAAAAAGAGGGATAGTACCAACCTAAATATCTTCCCAAAAATTAATACGAGAGCCATCACCTAGATGCAAGGACAAGAGAGAATTAAAGGAAGGAAAACCTTGAGAGATAAATTTCCAAGGACTAGCATGAGAAACTGTACTTGCAGAGTTGGTGTCCCACCCATTCAGATGCAAACCATACTTACTTCGAATAACATGATGCCATAAAGAAGAAGGTCGTAGAGGAAAACGCCAAAGCCACTTAGTTACCAATGCCTTGTTCTTGGACACCAAATTACCGAGACCCAGCCCTCCCTCCTTCCCTTCTTAGGTCTACAACAAAGGAAGTATGCCATGGACATTGTAATTTCACAGAGGAAGTATGCCATGGACATTCTTGTGAAAACAAGTCTGTTGAATGCAAAGCCTGTTGACACTCCTATGGATCTAAATGCAAAACTTCTACCATATCAGGGGGAGTCACTTTCGAATACAGGAAGATACAAAAGATTAGTTGGGAAACTAAAGTATCTCACAGTTACCCATCCAAACATCTCCTTTGTGATGGAGGATATAGTGATTCACATCCTGAAGTTTATTAAATGAGCTCCACGAAAAGGCCTTGTCTATGAAGATAAAGGTCACTCAGATTGTTGGATACTTAGATGCTAATTGGACATGTTCTCCTACTTATAGAAGATTCACTTTTGGGTATTGTGTATTCATCGGGAGTAATCTGATATCCTAAAAGAGTAAGAAACAAAATGTGGTCGCAAGATCAAGTGTGAAAGCAAAATATCAAGCCATGGCCTCAGCTACTTGTGAACTCCTTTGGTTAAAATAGCTGCTTAAAGAGCTTCGATATGGAGAGATTATGCAAATGATGCTCATTTGTGATAACCAAGCCAATCCATTGCATATCGTCTCCAATCCAGTGTTTTATGAGAGGATCAAACACATTGAGATAGATTGTCATTTTATTAGAGAGAAGACTCTATCTTGAGACATCACCACAAGCTTCATCAATTCAAATTATCAACTAACGGGATGTTTTCACTAAGTCTTTCAGAGCTCCTCGGATAAGCTACATTTGTAACAAGCATGGTGCATATGACCTATATGCTCCAGCTTGAGGGGAAGTGTTGAAAACTATGTAAATAGCATCTTGATTCATTGTATAGCCTAGCCAAATCATGTAATTATATAAATTAGGATATTTATGATCTTTGTATTTATTACATTAACTCTATATAATCCAGCCTTCATTGTGTAATTGAGGTACACGAATTTCAATCATTTGTCTCTTTTTTCTTTCGTTACTTTCAACAATAATATCATTTAACAGTGAGAGACAGCTAAGCAGCTTTCGAACTACCTGGAACGGATGTATGGCAGCAAACAAGACATGTCCCATCTCCATCACCTCTTCATGAAGATTTACCAGCATTAACGGGAAAGGAGAAACTTATATGATTATTATTTATTACACACAGGTATTTCAAGCAGCTGAGTATATGAATGCTATGTAATTGTGATGGCAAAGTGCCTATCAAACTAAAAGAAAAATTCTACCATACAGCTATAAGACAAGTGTTGCTCTATGGTAATAAATGTTGGGCAGTAGAATACCAACAAAAGCAAACATATATATATATAGCGGAAAAGAGAATGCTAAGGTGGGAGAATGGACAGACGAGAAAAGATAAGATTAGAAATGAAAGTTTATTGAGGAGATCACAAAAACTAAACTGATGTGGTTAGTTCATCCAAGAAGATCTTTCTCTAAATGGTTTTACTGAAAATTTGGTTTTTGATAGAGTCCAAGGGCGTAGATTGATCCATGCAATCGATCTCATCTAGTGGTCATCTAGTGGGATAAGGATTGGTTGTTGTTCTTACAACCATTACCTTACATATGACAATGAAAACTTGACTTATCCATTGAGGAAGTGCAGTGAAATGCAAAAAACACAAGGTCAAAGGTGAAAGTCACCCCTTAACGCATAAGGGGTTTTAGTAACTTAGGTAAAAGGCGCCAAAAAGCACTAGCCCGAGTCAACTAAGGTTCTAAAATTAGGAAAATGAAGAAAAATATTATACAAACAAATAATAACAAATTTAGAAATGGTTATTGAAGTTGTACCCAAAAAAACAAAAAAAAGAAATGGTTATTGAAGTAAATGGTTAAATCGAAAGGAAAAATCTTGCAAGGTATTTTCTATCAGACATTTTCAAGTTCTTGATAAACCAAATTTGGTATAGAACATACACTTATTCCTATTTACCTACATGGACAACTCTTGACTTCATTACACCCTGGGAAAAAATATACAACATACCCCAAGTGGGATATAGAGCACACATGCACAGCCCACAATCCACACTTTCAAGTTCTTGATAAACCAAATTTGGTATAGAACATACAATTATTTCTATTTACCTATAGGACAACTCATGACTTCATTACACCCTGGGACAAAAACAACAATATACCCCAAGTGATATAGAGCATACATGCACAGCCCACAATCCAAGAAGTGTACATGTCAAAACTACCCAGGCAGTTAAATATGTTTCAGTACTTTCTAGCTCTGAACTTTTAATCATCCTTCGTTTATAATATCCTAATAACAAGAGTGTCAATGGGGTTTAAGATGATTCCTCTGGTTACAGTTTCTTTTTAAATGCTAGATCATTCTATGCACTAAACAGTCATGTTCTATACAATGGCCACATTGAAGCAAGTTAATGTTCAACCATACTTTTAGAATTCTTAATAGGCCAAATTTGGTATGGAAAATACATCTATTGTTACATCTTAATCTGGAAAGTTTCTGGGCTCTTTATGTGGGGTTGTTGAACTTCATTACACCTTGGAAGCAAACATACAATATCCCAAGTGTGATGTAAGCAGACAGATATACATCTGACTAAAGATTGTTATCCATATTGCATTGTCAATAATCTATAGATGGCAAAAATACTAAATTGACTTCACGTATTCTTCTATGGCTCATTAACAATAAGGAAAAGGATGAGATACACCTAAATGAGAAAAAAACTTGCCTCATTTCCAGTTTTAGCTGTTTTTTTAATCTCTGCCACCAATTTTTTCTCCTGTAGTTCACAAGGGAGTGAAACTCTGAAAAGAAATATGAAACAGAAAGGAAATTACTAAGAATGTCTCTGTTAGCATTATGTACCTCCATCTGAAGTGATGCTATCTCTCTTTCAATACCTACAAGAAAGTAAGAAAGAGTAAACGAAGGAAAAAGGAAAAGAATATGTTACAGAAGTGCCACTTTATTAAAATTAAATAATTATATCAAATGTGAAGCCTTACTAATTCCTACTAATGCCTTTTAAAGCACAGCCACAGATAAGATAGGCAGTTAAAGATACTCAACTTAGGTGGATGGAAATGTTTTGAAAGTAAACCATTAAGGAAATATAGATTAATGTAGCTAATTTGAATTTAATACAAACATTTCCCGATGGCTAGAAACCACTGGGTATAGACTAGAGACTGAATATTTAGGACATATATCAAAAATAGAAACAAGGGCAAAATAAAGTGAAGAAACAAAAATATCGTTGAAAATTTGAACGAGAAGTTTTGAAAGAAAACCATTAAGGAAATATAGATTTGAATTTTAAAAAATTATTTCCAACTGATGATAGTGGAGAAACAGAAATGATCATTGAAATTTGGGTAGCTCTTGACTCATCCAGTTAGATCAGCTCTTCTACACTGATTAGTTTTACAGGACTTTCATCGGACTTAACTATTTGATTGTAACTATTAGCTCTCAAGCATTCAAAACCCCCATGAATTATGTTGCCTTGCATGATATTCATTATTTTCAGCACAAAAATATGCTTGAATTACATACTAAATTGTCCATTATTCTTTAGAGATACGAACAAAAAACACACCAAAGTTAATTTTTATTATTCCAAGTAAAATTGTCAATGTCCATGAAGCAGGTCTTGGCAGCTGAATTGCATAAAATGTTTGTATTCTTGGAGATTCTGTCAATTATTACGAAGTTCCTAGTTCAAGAAGCAGAGAAAATAGTTTATGTATTCCAACTGTGAAAAGGCAAAAGAGAAAGAGAAGACTCGACAAAGAAGTGAAACACAAATATTTACAAAGTACCATGTAATCAGGCAACGCAAGTCTTTCTGTTTGGAAAATAATATAAAGCCCTCCCTCTATTTAAACAATTCTAAAATCAGTGTTTAGAATTTTAGGCTGTGGCCAGTAAACAAAAGTTATGCAGCAAAGTACATTCATCAGTTATAGCAATGAATTTGTAAACAGCACTGAACAAGCATCCATTGAAGCAATTACCTCTTGTTGCAACAGACATTTCTCTCTTACTTGTCCGCAGAGCTTCTGTTATTAAGAAAAAAAGGGACGTAAATGAGTGCCCAGACAAAAGTAGATATAGTCAATACTAGAGCATTTTTCTACCATCTTCTTCAAGACAAACAATAGCACAAAATTAAGCGGCAACCAGCACAAAACCCATAATTGCCAGTTTTGGCTGACGATAGTAACCAAAGTAAGAATTTGAATAACCGTGAGTTCTTCTCAATAAAAACTAGATCGAGATTATGGCATAGGCACATAATTGCAAAGTTTCTTTTATTGAAAGTTCCAACTTTTTTTCACTACCCAAGTTTTTCCAGCAACCAAACACTAAAGAAATGAGTGTTTAAAAAAAAAAGTCCAGATTTTGAATGCAAATCCTAAGATTTTGGGAAAGAAGGGAACAGAAAAAGATGATAAAAAAAATAGGAAAGAAAATGTGGGAAGTTTAAGGAAAAAGGGTGCACCTTTGGGTGAGGTTTTCTTCTTGAAGATGTTCATGGTTGTGTTACGCTCTCTCTCTCTCTCTCTCTCTCTCAATGGAGGAAGATTGGAAGAAGAAAAAACCCTAAATGAAGCAGAGAGACAGTAGCACCTGCAGTTAGCACTGTGCAATGTGTACTTGACTTGATGAAGTGTGATTTTGTAGATCTATAAACTATAATGTAAGAAGAGGAAAGGAGTGGGGAAAGGAGGCTTTGGGGAGCGTGCTGCGTATCCAGTCCACGTATTCAACGGTAATCCTCCATGTAGCCGTTACAGCTTTCTTTGAGTCAAATGTACCTTTTAAATTTTGTATTCCCCTACAAAAGCCAAAACTACTTATTATTATTATTATTATTATTATTATTATTATTATTATTATTATTATTATTATTATTATATCCAATTATCTAATTAAAATATATCTAATTTTATTTAACTCATTTATAAAATTATTTTATATATCATACAAACATTATAATTACATATAAAATAATTTAATATCTCTTTTATATTAATATATAATATAAATATAATATGTATATTCTGTAATATAAGTACTCAGTACCTACAAAAGGCCAAAAGTCTCTTTCATATTTTTTATCTCCAGCGAAGGCTAAATTACTTATTTTTTATTCTTGGAAAAAAAGCATATCGCTTACATTTATACCATTAAATGTATGTTATGTTAACGTTAATTATAATATTAAAAAATTATTTAAATGAAAAATAATAATGGTTCGCATAACTAATATGACAATTATTTAATGATATAAAATGATAAAAATATTTTACTTTAAGAATAATTTAAAAAAATTCTCTTTAAATTTAATACTTAAAGTGAGTTATTAAATATTTTATTAGTAATTACTTATATTTAATAGACTTTTAAATATTTATTATAAAATCTTCACTCAATAAATACTTTACAATTTACTTTGAGTTCTAAACCTATAAGGGTATTATAACAATCCCCATACACATTGCTTCCAAATTAATCTAATTTTAAATCGAAAAAGATTTTACATAATCATAATTTATTTTGTCAAAAAATTTATAAGAATTTATTGATTATTGGATGAATGAGTGATTCTTCTCTTTTTTATTTATTATTCTCAATAATTACCTACAAATTTAACTGAATTTTATTAAAATTATAACTTTGCAATATTTGTTTAAGTGTGGCAACACATTCAAAATGACAACATAAGTCTCCCACCTAACTTTGGTTAGAATTGTTAACTTGGGATGGATCGGTAAATCATTCATTTTTATGTACTGAAATCTTTTTATTCGATTATTTTGTCAGACATGTCATCTTTTTAGAAAAAAAAAATTATGCATAAATAACATTACCCAGTCTATTATATTGGTTGATGTGGTTATTGTCTTTGGGTTGAAAAAAATTCGATTCTTTTAAAATTCTTCATAAATATTTGAATAAAATAAAATTTGTTTTGAAATTTGAGACAAAGTATCATTTATGTTGATAATAAATAATAAGATAAATTCTTATACAAATTTGATATAAGGCAATCGTTTTACTCATAGTTGTATGAATTGGCCTAGACAATTGACTAGAAAACTTGCAAATTGGCCTCTGAACAGGTTCCGTCAAAGCCTTGAATTGTTTTTTGTACTGAACTGGTCAAATCCTCAAACTAACTTGAATCACTTGATCTACTTGACCTTGACTCGCTTTCAAACAACACTACACCAATTGCAGGAAGTAGTTGGCGAGGAAGAATCAACAATGATGACGATGACAATGTTTGTGATGGTGCTGCAGTTCCAAATTTAGCAAATTAACTTCCCATTTTTGCACTTCCAAATTTGTGTCTTTTATTTGGGTTTGTGTTTGTGAAAGCCTAAAAGATGTTTTTTTTCTCTTTTATTTTATTGTTTTTTTTAAAGCTCATCCTATCAACTTTGTTTGAACAATTTTTAAAAAGGCAACGTGTGTGCAGTTAAAAAGAAAAGGACATTGTGTGATACTCTTATGGGACCTTTGGCGTATATCCACCTTTTAATCTCATAATATGATATGAAATTGCAAAAAAAAAAAGTTCCTTTACCTTTTTTTTCTTTTTTCTCTTTTGAAAATTTTAATTAATACTATTGAAGGTTCCAAGTGCTATGTAAAAATGCTTTCATTTGCGTTATTAATTTGTGAAAAACAAGTTTGTAATATTATGTTGTATTGAATTATAATATTAAGTTATGTATTCTTTAGATATTATAATTAAACTTAGTTATTCTTTATATAGTATATTTCTTTTTATTTATTCGAGTTTTTTGATTCGATCATGAAACCCATTATCAAACCGCTGACTTAGTGACTCAGCCTTTTAACTAAGTCAATTTCTAGTCTAGGTTATACAACTATAATTTTACTTGTATCATTAAGTGTCAATTATGTAAGTCATTGTAGTTTTCTACTTTAATATACTCCCTTAGTTCCTGCTTATCTATCATTTAAGATAATTATCAAGAATTACAATAGTGACTTACTGTAGCATGTTTGGATGAGATTTTCTTAAACACCACAACGGAAAAAACACTTTACAATTCATGTTTACAAAAAAGGAGCCATTGATTTCCTTTTATCCAATGCTTGTTTATGATGGCCTAGGTATAAGAAAGCCATTAAACAACCCTACTTATAAGTTAAAATAACTAGATTTGATTGAATGAACCTTTATTGAAACACTTGAAATATTATTATAACTCTATTAATATTTTCTCTCACTTATTAATACTAAACGTAAAACTTTTAAAAAATAATGCTTTGTTATTTTTTAAAATGACAGATAAAATAAAATACATTTTTATTCTAAAATTATAAATAAAAAAGAACAAAAGGTGTAAATTCTAATTCTTTTAATGATAATCATTGTAATTGTATTTGTATGAATAGTTGGTATCAAAGCCCATCAATGGGTACCCTTATCACCTTTTTTGCATGAAATTGTGTGAATTATCTAGTTACAGTCCCATATAGCTAGCGAATATGCTCTATGATTGTCCGTAATTGGGATCTTCCACATCAAAAAAATTGCTATACATAAGTTTTTTAACTGGAAACACCATTCGTCTAAGACGTGCCTTGAGCAAAATAGATGCCTTGGGTATGGCAAAGTGAGACTCAATGCATAGCGGATGAACGATGTCGATATCTTTTTCAAATCTAAAAGGACTTGTCTAGATAATTATACTAGGAGTTCAAAGCAAAATTATTTGTGTGAGTGCATTTTCTTATCATTGTCACTATTATCAATGTTTATTTATCAGCGTTTGCTTATTAGTGTCTATCAATGTTTACCAAAGTGTATGGATATTGTGTCAAAAAATATGTCTAGTCCATCTATATTGTCATGTTCACCTTCTTCGTCATCCTTTTGTTGTTCTATGTCACCCAAACTTGATTATCTTTATGAATCATCCTATGTTTGACAAGATAATAAAGTTCCTATTACCAATGTTCCTTTTCTTAATCATTATCATATGTTTGAAAAGCAAAAGACCTGATGGATTTCACATACTTTATCAACTTTGGTCAAACCAAAAATCTCAAAATATCTAGAGTATGTTCAAGCATCCAAAACAAGTTCTAAAATGGTTGTGGCAATGGAAGAGAGCAGATGTTCTTTATTGACTTCCAACATAATACATTGAGCAATGGTGAAAATTAGGATATTCTCATGTTCATTTTGGGGAGATCAAAATAGCATTAACCTTTCATGGCAGAAAAGGTCTTCCAGCAACGTCCAGAATCATAATGCTTGATTCCAGGATGGTCAAATACTCTCATGCTTACCAAACCACTATACATACCACCCTAAATGCTGGAACCATTTTCATCACTTTGTTTCCAAACTTGAGTATACCACTCTAATGCCGTACACTGCCAGGTGCATTTCAAGTTCAAGTCCAAATTGCAGGTGCAGAAATGAACCACAACTCCATTACAACAGCCTTACCTATTCAACATGTTTATAGGTTGCAAAACCATGCATATGACTTGACATATCCAAACCCATAATCTGAGACTTTACTCTTGCCAATAGAATATAACCAAAGCTCTTGCTGCACATTTGTCCCTTAACAATTAACCATAGTTGAGTTAGAGAACCTTCTTCCTGATTCTTGGGTTACATTTTATGAAAAGCAACAATAGTCCCATCAGCCTATTCAAAATTGTCAACCATCATTCAAAGAAAAATTAGATGGTTTAGTAGAAATCTCTTTTTCTTAAAGGAAAAAATACATTGTCAACTCGTGTAGCTGCTATCTTTCCAATTCTTGTAGAGATAGACGATCACGTTTTCAATGTTGAAGGCAAGCACATTTATGAAGCAGCTTTAGACAATGGTTGCTTTGGTATGATGCGAGAATATAGGAATGTCAAGCCTGCCTAGAAGGAGATGATGATGATCTCGATAACATTGCAAAAAAAAGGTGTCAAAAAAAGAAGTCTAGTTAGCATATTCTTAAAGAAAGATATCAAAAAGGGGATCCTAAGATTGGTCTTCTTGGAGGGCCAAGTGAAAAGTATAACTATTATGTCCTCTATCTAAGGAGCAAGAAACCTCCCTTTGTCATTCAAAAAGTCAAATTCTATACAAAGGCCACTCTTGAAATGCTAGAAGATTTATAACTAACTCCATGTCTAATGATGGAGCCTGCAGCAAACTATGACGAAGAATTTACACCACTGTAGTATAACTCAACATCTGAGCAACCAACCAAATCAGTAGTAGATTTTCATCAGTAGATCTTATTGTTTAGTAGATCAATTAAAAGATAAGTGCTTTGCATTAAGAACTAACTCAACTGGCCATAAGCTCTAATTGTTATACTTCTTATATGGCCTAAAAGGAAGTAGAAATGTGGAGTTTGAAAACGTAGTTAAACAACATTGTATCTTAATATTCTTCTAGAATGAATGAGTTCCATCAATTCGGAAGTACTCCTTTCATGCCTCCTTTATCGCAAGCAATAGTTGTACCTACTTCACCGTATTACAATTCAACATTGTTCTTGCCATCAAAATTTCTCAAGCCATCAAGACCGTCATTGAGAGCTCAGTCACATGCATCAAAGCCTTCATCGAAAGAAATTGACTCATCTTCTCAACCAAGAGACATGCTTACAATTGGCAGTCCAATCATTGAATATCTTCACTAAATAGCCAAACAAGACTTTGAGCCACTAGTCTTTGAAGTAATGTCATCATTAGAAAACACTTTTGAAGTTGTGAGCAAAGATGAATATATTTCATCCTCTAAAGAAGAGTTTATTCTAGTCTTCATGATGATAAATGCACATTTTGGAGTTTACACCACAAAATTTCCCAATGATGAAGATGGACTAATGCATGTAGGTTCAACACTAATAGATTCTTTAAGCTTTAAAGAATCCATAGATGGACTACAAATATTCACTCTTGATGACACATCTCCATCGCAATGGAAGGACAAATTCTTGAGTTTTATTCCTGGCTTACAAACATGGTGTTAGAAAAGAATTAACCAACAAATGAAGTTTTCAAAAAGTTTGCCTTAAGAATGACTGGAAGAATTAAAGAATATTGGACTTTATTAGTAGAATACAGACAACTCATATACATCATCCATAAAAGCATTGACAATTTCATTTCGATGTTACATCTAGAGTTTCTTAGTCCAATGGCAGATCTCCAAGCACAAGCAAGGAAAAGATTTTTACAAATGAAGTGTCATTCTTACAAGAGACAACACATTGAGAATCATTACCAAGCCATATCTAATTGGTGTGTTTATTTAGTGAGAGAAGGTCTCTATTTATAGAGTCTTTGATCAGAAAAAAAATTTGAGAAATATGAATGCATTGTACTATCAAATCTCAAGTATGCTTTCTTGGCATCTTTCCCATATCACTTGCCTCAAAAGCAGAAAGAACATTGAAGCAATAAATAAACTCATGCAAAATGCAAGTCTGGGTCAACTCTATCAAGATGTCTTAATAGGTCTCACTAAACCATATGATTATAGAGCCTTCCAAAAGAAGATTAAAGTCACTCCTCTTGAAAAAGACCATGGTAGACTAGATTTGATTATCAGATGCTATTTAACATTCAAAAAGAAATTGAAAGGAAAAATGTCAAAAATAATGATATTCTTCAAAAGAAAAGAAAAAATTATAGGAAAGCAAAATACCAACAGATGCTATATCTATAAGAAGAAAGGCCAATTCACTAGAAAATGGCCAAAGAGAAAGATTCAATAGAACCTTATTAATCAATTTGTGGCTTTGACGCTAATCTTGAATCTCTTTATGAAGAAGAAGAAGAAGAAGAAGAAGAAGAAGAAGAAGAAGAAGAAATCTCACCAGATACAATTTTCTCTATCAAATAGGAGGAAGAGCATAAATCAACATGATTCAAGAAGATCTTATATATTCTCTTCACTAAGCACCAACAATCAAGACTTAAATCCTTCCCACTAAATATGACAAGCCTATCAATGTCATTGAACTTCTTGACACTGGAGCCTCGTATTCGATGATGAATCTAGATATTCTTCCACCATAATTTTGGGAGTCGACTTACAGGTCTTTCAAGGTAGCAAATGGCGAAAGATTTGTAGTAACAAAATTGTCCTAGATAGTTTGCATCAAGTTGCTTCCTGGTCTAAAAATACGACATAAGTTTTATGGCTCTAAGCTCCCAGGAAAAGATGTTCTTATCGGCTTCGACATCATGCATAAGTTTTAAAAGGATCAATGGCTTCCAAAAGGACATAAAATGAGAAATTATTTTCTATCCTGGACACACATCTCAAAGTTATTCACGATTCAAGCCTTTAAGAGATATCTGAAGTCATTAATGGACAGTTACTTGTGCAAAATTACATGAAGAATTATAGAAGAAATGCGATCATCCTTTATGGCTCAATCCTAACTTCAGTAAATTACCTTTCAAAAAAAATGAGGATATAAATCCCACAAAAGCCACTTATTTTGGGATGAATCTTGGTCTTCAAAAAGTTGCAGAAGAATAATTGCTGCAACTGAAAAGACAAGGTCTCATCGAAGAAAAAAACTCTCCATTGGCATGCCAAGCTTTCTATGTCAACAATCTTTTCAGAGGTAAATTAAGACTCTTAATTGATTATAATCCTCCAACTGCTTTCTTAGCAGATAACAAGTTTTCATTATCAAGGAGAGAAATTTTATTGCAAAAAAGCTTCCAAAAGCAAAGATTTTCTCTAAGTTTGATCTCAAACAGAGTAGTTTTTAAAGAGATATACAAAACAACATTCTGTATTTCTAATTCCATTATCAATGAAAAATCATGTCACTTGGATTAAAAATTATACGATCAGAATATCGAAAGGCTATGACAAAGATCTATGAGCCCATACTGCACTAAGCATTGGTCTATATAGATGACATCCTCTTGTTTTCATCAACTATTGAGTAGCATGCGATTCTCTTAGATCATTTTCAATCTCTTTTCTAGAAAAATGGAATCATGCTATCGTAAAAGAAAATGAAAGTTGGCAAACAGTTAATTGATTTTCTTGGACTAATTATAGCAAATGGAAAAATTGTACTTCAACCCACATCTCTTCAAAAATTCAAGAATTCCCAAAAAGAGACTTGAACATAAAGTAGATCCAACAATTCTTAGGCTTAATCAACTACAAGAAAGACTTTTGTCTTGATATATCTCAACATAGGTCAATCTTAGCCCAATTGCTTTCAAAGAATCCATCTCTGTGGTCTCAAGCTCACATTCAAGCAATTCAAGCTTTGAAGAAAAGTGCAAAGAATCTTCATTTCTTGTAGATCCCCTCCAATGGAAAAGGAATATTGTAGACAGATGCAAGCGATCAATATTGCAGAGCAATTTTGCTTGATAGAAAAGATAATTGTAGATTAATTTGTGGATACAAAAACAAAAAGTTCAAAGATTTAGAATGCAATTATCATTCAACTTTCAAGGAAATATTGGTTGTTAAGCCAACAATCGAGAAGTTTGAATTTCATCCTATTGGCCACAATTTCCTCATTAAAATGGATATGACCTCATTTCCCAAGATGCTGAACTTCAAAAGGAAAAATATTCCAAATTCGTAACTTTTGTGATGGGCAAATTGGTTTTCTCAATAGAAATTTGATGTTCATCACATAAAAGGAAAAAACGATTTCTTACCTAATATCCTTTCATGTCCAACATAATTCAATCCAAACCAGATGATAATCCTAGCCTACGACATCACTCCAATTTATTTACCACTAGATATCATGTCACTAATCCTAAAGGAATTTTTTTCAAAAAAGTCACGCTTCAATTCACTCTTATGTGTCTTAGGTGTCATGGACTACATGGTGATATTTGACCGTTGGTTATTCATCTTGATTATCCTTTTCTCACTATATTCTCCATGGATAACCCACATAGCATTCCTCCAGAAGGATATCTTCTCCAAAAATAGATCATTATAGTATGCAAGGTAGCGTGCTTATTTACAATCAAAAGATTTCTTTAGCATTTAATCATTGATAAGGCAACTCAAAAAATTAGACATGATCATCCTATGCTTCTGTCAAAATGGTTATTGATGTTTCAAAGTTTTGAAGATTGAATAAAAGAATTGTGTGAATGTCCACTTGAATACGTCTTGATCACGTTCCTATCTCATTGGAGTCTAAGCTATGAAATAGATGGAATTACATTAATTCCATGAATCATTTCACCATGAAACACAAATATGCATGGAAGAAAATTACATTAGGGAGCCTCGGAATAATCTTGAGCTTTGGAAAAGTGCAAGAAGGAATATGGCTATAATGAATCATGTTAATCCAAATGAGATTCCATCATATCTGTTCCACTATGCATTTTGGATAAATACGTGTTCAATATTTTGGCCTCCTTTTCTAAAAGAATGGTCTAAAAAATGCAACAAACTCATGAAGAATGGCGTATGCATTGCTTTCCAAACTTCAAACTCATCGACAAAAAATGATAGCATAGGATCAGAAGATATGAAGTATCTCAATCCCTAAAATGAAAAGATTGTTGGCACCACAAAATTATGACATATGTAAAAATACGAAAATGTGTCAGCTTTATTTGAGTGTGGCAAATGACTATTTTGCCTTGATATAAAGAAAGTATATTCACCAAATGGACCACAATTAATGGCATGCTCCGGAAAAGATCTTTACTATTGATTTTAAGTTAGTAGCCTAAAATTTATGTAAGCTTGTTTAAAGGGGAAATTACAGTCTACCTCCCTCAAGTTTCATCACTTATCACTTAACCCCTTAAACTTTTTTGTGTGTCACTAAACCCCATAAACTTTTGGTTTAAAGTGAAAATGTAAAATTCTATTAATTTTAATGTCCCTAAGTCCAAAAATAAAAAATCCTAAAATTGTGGCTAAGTTGTAAATTACATTTCACCACCATCTTTGCACTTGAAACCTCCCTTTGATTTGGTCAATGTTGAAAAGGTGGTGTTATAAGGTGAAAACAAATATTGTTTCTTCATCATTTACATGCATCATAATAACTGCCTATTGCATAGGTGTTGCTCTAAAATGATGAAGAGACATGATTTATTATCACCCGCCTACAAAGGCTTCTGTTGTCACTGACTCGCAAACAATACCTAATATGGTGAATGCAGAGGTGTGAACACAAAACACCTATGCAATAACTATGATGCATGTGTTTCCAATTTAGCTAAAGTTTTATCGTGGCTATTCTATCTCTTTTTTCTCTAGGATTTAGAGACGTTAAAGTTAATGTTTTCACTTTAAACAAAAAGTTAATGTTTTCACTTTAAACAAAAAGTTTAGGAAGTATAGTAACACAAAAGAAAAAGTTTAGGAAGGTCGAGTGATAATAGATGAAACTTGAGGGGTTAAACTATAATTTACCCTTGTTAAAAATCAATGATAAATATCATTCCTAGAGTATGCTAGAATTTCTCCACCTACTGAAAAGTTAGGTGCTCCTACCAAAATAATTTGATGCAATCACTCGAAGTGCTAGGTGACTAGACTATTAGGTAGTATCATTAGGTGTGCAAAAATTATCTAGATGTAGGAGGTGTGTCTTATTTGTTCTAACATGAAATCTAGTAGTGAGATTCTCTGTAGCATTGTAAATCCAAAGATTTCTTTATCTAGAAAAATCTTAGATTGTTAATGCTTTGTTAATGCTAAGAAAAAGTGCCAACTTGTAGGAGCTTTATACTATATTTTTATTTTCACATCACTTTTGTATCATTCAAAATTATAGCATAATGGAACTAATTATTGAATATAAACTTATTTATACAATTCTTGAATATAAAATTTTTCACTATGTTTGTATGTTTTTTTATTAATAGAACGAAACGAAATAAGTGAGAATGAACCGAAAAAGAAAGAAAAAGAATAAAACATAGTTACATTTTTCTTTGTTTGAAAGATTAATAAGAGAACGAAACGAAACTTCATTAACTCATGTGTTTCTCTCATTCTATCTCAATTTTAAGAAGAACAAAAATTAGGTATTTGAGGGAAAGAGAAGGAAAATAATTCTTCATATATTTCTTTCACTTTCTATGTATTTTAAAAATCTCAAATAAGAGAAGTTATTTTTCTTTCTCTCATTCTTTTTCCCTTTCCCTCATTACCTATTATCCAAACATAATTTTCAAAGTATGTAAACACTACATAGGAACTCTTTCTTGTGTACGATTTTAAAACAAGAGAGTAACATAAATACCAAAAAAAAAAAAGCACAAAAAAATGAAAGAATAAAAGAATGTGCATCCCTTCCCAATCCAATTGCCGCGTGGATGGAAGTGACATTTTTAATCTGGCTTTGCTGAACCTTGAGTTCTTTTTAATAATACTTCTATCTCTTTCTATGAAAACAATGCTAGAATACCTTAAACAAATATATTCAAGTTTTAGTAATACTATTCTATTAACACGTCAAAAAGAACTTAATTTTGGAATCTCGTTATTTATTCATCTAAAATACTTTAACTTTTTTTTCAACCATCTCACAAATTTATTTTGTATTCAATAAAAATGCTACGATTACATATAATTTAATTTAATATCTCTCTTATATAAATATATAATATAAATACAATGTGTACATTTTAAGTGTACAAAATATTTTCCTTAATTTTAATATTATCTATGTAAAACTTTTTAAAATCTGTGACAGGACAATTTTTTTGTACTTTATACCCTATTTTCTGTCCACATTAGGCCATAGGCCTCTCTAATATATATATATTTTTAAAAAGTACTTGACAAATATTTGTTAAATAATTTAACTCTATTAATGATGTAATAGCATATATTTAATAATAAATATAAAACTTTTTTATTCAAACAATAGATAAAAATTGAACTCCACTAAAAATGTATCTAGTTTCAAATAACTTTTAGGAATGTACTACAAGAAAAATAATTGTTAGGATTAGTTACAAATTAGTTAATCTGTTAAATGTTGTTACAAGTTAGTTAGACAGTTAAGCTAGCTTCCTTGTATATAAGATGTAAAACTCTTCCAGAATTACTCAATGAAAATCAGTTGATTCATTTCCAATATGGTATCAGAAGAAACTCTTCCTTATCTGCGACTCTGAATTCTCTTTTTTTTTTAGAGCTTCCAAGCTCTGTTTTCATGGAGGATTCCGACTCCGATTCTGACTCAGTTGCTACCAATCATAACAATGCTACTCCAATTGATCCTTGTCTTAATCCCTCTTCTCCCTATTACCTACATCCTGGTGAAAATCCAGGAATGCTTCTCATCGCTCCACCACTGAATGGAACAAATTATTATTCATTGAGCAAAGGAATGCGACGAGCTCTTGTTTCGAAGAATAAATTGAAGTTCATCAATGGTGCGTTGCCCATTCCAGATGAAAGTGATCCAGTATTTGAAGCCTGGGATCGATGCAACAGCACGGTAATTTCTTGGATAAATCGAACCCTAACCCCTCAAATTGCACAGAGCGTGGTTGATATTGATAATGCTAAGGTACTCTGGGATGAACTTCGTGAAAGATTCACCAAAGGCAATGCATATCGATTGTTTGCCCTTCTTGAAGAAGTGAATTCGATCAAACAAGGTGAGAGATCTGTTTCTGATTTCTTCACTGACCTAAAAACGATTTGGCAAAATTTGGAAGTTCAACGTCCACTTCCAAATTGTTCTTGTCCATTAAAGGCTAATTGTTGTAGCACAATTAAGATGATTCACAAACAAAGAGAAGATGAATATGTAGTTTGCTTTCTGAAAGGTCTTGGTGAACTTTACAGTCATGTTAAGACCCAAATATTGATGATGGACCCCTTACCCCCAATTAGCAAAGCTTTTTCGATGGTTCTTCAACAAGAAGAACATCTTACTGGTTCATCCGTCCATGATTCATCCATGGGTGATCAGAAAGTCATGTATAATGCCACAAACAGTACCAGACAGCAAGGTAGAGGAAATGGTAATGGAAATAGGGGAAGAGGGAGATCCAATCAAGGCAGAAACTCCAAGCAATGTACTTTTTGCAACAGATATGGCCACACCATAGAGCAGTGCTATTTTAAGCATGGTTTTCCTCTGGCTACACTCCAGGCTATAAGAAAAATAATCACTGCTTGTCAACGATTCGATATCGATGAACGAAAGATACACATTCAATCGAGAGGACCTTGCCTCAAGCAAATCAGAAATTGCCATGCCCAAATCAGTTGATCCGAGCAAATAATGATTCATATAATTGCGGGATTGCTGCAACAATCCAAACCTTCTTCCTCATTGCTTAGCATCAATCAAACTGGTAAACCATTTGTTAGTGACTCTTCAACTCGCAAATAATCTTCTGCACCTGTCTCAGGTAAATCAAATCCCAATTTTAGTTTGTGGATACTTGACACTGGTGCAACTGATCATGTCACAAATTCAATTTCCAATTTTGTTAGTTTCCATTCAATTAAGCCTATACATGTCACATTGCCTAATGGTGCAGTAGTTGTTGCTAAGCACTCTGGTTCTATATTTTTCTCACATGATTTTCAACTATTCAATGTTCTTTATATTCCAGAATTTAGTGTGAACATTATTTCTGTTCAACAACTCATTCTTTCCCTAAACTGTAAACTCACCTTTGTTAATTCTGTGTGTCATATCCAGGATACCATCAATTTGAAGATGATTGGGCTTGTTGAGCTTCACAGTGGCTTGTATCATCTCTAAAGTCCTGCATTGAAGAATTTTCCCTGTAACTTTTCTGTACATAGTCTTCATACCAAATTTACCAATTCTTTGTTTGATCTTTGGCACTATAGGCTAGGCCATCCTTCTAATAAAGTTTTTGACCACATCTGTAAAACTCTTCCTTTTGTGAAATACAATGCAAATAAAGTATGTGACTATTGTCACTTAGCTAAACAAGCCAAACTCCCATTTCCCTCTAGTCATAATGTTTCTGTACATTCTTTTGACTTGGTTCATATGGACATTTGGGGTCCTCTAACCATTCCATCTTTACATGGCCATAAATATTTTTTAACTGTTGTGGATGACCATACAAGGCATACTTGGTTATTTTTGATGAAAGCCAAAAGTGAAACAAGGAAACTTATGTATGATTTTGTTATTTTTGTTAAAAATCAGTTTGCTGCAAATATCAAAACCATAAGATCTGATAATGAGATTGAATTTGTCTATCCCGAATTGTTTGCCCAATTTGGCATAATTCGCCAAACTTCACGCATAGAAACTCCTCAACAAAACTCTGTTGTTGAGAGAAAACATCGCCATATACTTAATGTAGCAAGAAGCCTTCTTTTTCATGCTCATTTACCTAAAAGCTTCTGGTCATATGCTGTAACTCATGCCATTCATCTCATAAATAGATTACCATCTCCTTCTCTTGCAAACAAATCACCATATGAGTTACTGCACACTCAACCACCTACTCTCATTGATCTTAAAGTTTTTGGCTCTTTATGCTTTGCCTCAACCATTGAACAACATAGAACAAAACTTGATCCTAGGTCAAGAAAATGCATTTTTCTTGGTTTCAAATTTGGCACAAAAGGTTATGTTTTGTATGATCTACACACCCGGGAGTTATTCATATCCAGAAATGTAATTTTCCATGAGCACATATTTCCCTATGCACCTCAACCCCAATCCCAAACCATTGAGTCTTCCAATATCCCTGATGACTCTTTCAATTTCCTACTTGAACCCCTTAATCCCCCCAACCAGCAACTTACTCAACCTTCCTCTGCCTTACCACAACCTTCTCCAAACCCTTCCCCACCAATACATCACAATGAACCCACCCAAAGTCCTGTTCTCAGAAGATCCACCCGACCCAAAACAGCCCCTCTTTATTTGCAGGACTTCCACTGTCAGCATATTCACTCAGCAAGTGCCAATCATCCTCCACTTTATGGTAACACTTCTTATCCTATTTCTTCTATCCTATCCTATAATTCTCTTTCCCCTTCCCATCTTAAATATGTTCTGTCCATTTCCATCAATTCTGAACCTCATTCTTATGCTGAGGCTATTAAATCCAATGATTGGATCAATGCAATGAAGGCTGAACTGACAGCTCTTGAAACAAATCACACATGGCAGCTTACTGATTTGCCACAGGGTAAGGTTCCTATTGGTTGTAGATGGGTCTATCGCATCAAATACAAAGCTGATGGCTCCATTGAACGCTACAAATCGAGGCTTGTTGCCAAAGGGTATACACAACAAGAGGGTGTTGATTTTCTTGATACTTTCTCTCCAGTAGCTAAGGTCACTACTGTCCGGCTACTACTTGCTGTTGCAGCAACTCAGAACTGGCATTTGAAACAACTTGATGTTGACAATGCATTCCTTCACGGGGATCTTCATGAAGAAGTTTACATGGAGCTTCCTCCAGGCCTTGAATCTTGCAGAGAAAATCAAGTTTGCAGGCTAACCAAGTCCTTATATGGCTTAAAGCAAGCAAGCCGCCAATGGTTTGCCAAACTCTCCTCTGCACTGCTCACTATTGGTTTCACACCCTCTCATCATGATCATTCTCTGTTCATTAAGAAACAAGACAGCTTCTTCACAGCACTATTGATTTATGTTGATGATCTGATCCTGACTGGAAATTCTCTAGCTGAAATAGATTGTGTCAAACAATTTCTACACACTACTTTCTGCATCAAGGATCTAGGTGATCTTAAATACTTTCTAGGCCTTGAAGTTTCTCGGTCCAAGCTTGGTATCCATCTTTGTCAGCCCAAGTATGCTCTAGACATACTCACAGACACTGGCATGTTAGCCTCAAAACTTGTCAGTACTCCCATGATCAAGGACACAAAGTTGCTTCATAAAACTGATGCACCCCCACATGATTGCACTTCATATAGGCGTTTGATTGGTCGCCTCTTGTACTTAACGACAACCAGACCCGATATTACTTTTGCGGTTCAACAACTCAGCCAGTTCATGTAAACTCCCACCATCTACCATTTTGAAGCAGCCATGAGAATTATGCGTTACATCAAGAAAGCTCCTGCTCAAGGTCTGTTCTTCCCATCTGATTCACAGCTTCAGTTAAAAGCCTTCAGTGATTCAGATTGGGCTTCATGCTCCGCGACACGTAAATCTGTAACAGGGTTCTGTGTGTTCCTTGGTGCATCTCTCATCTCTTGGCGTTCCAAAAAGCAAACTACAGTTTCTCGATCCTCGTCTGAGGCAGAATATCGCGCTCTAGCATCTACAACCTGTGAACTCCAATGGCTGACATACCTCTTAAAGGATCTTAATGTTCCTTTCCTTGAACCAGCTTCCCTCTATTGCGACAGTCAATCCGCTAGGCATATTGCCTCAAATCCTAGCTTCCACGAACGTACTAAACATATTGACATAGATTGTCATGTTGTCCATGAAAAGCTTCAAGCACACTTGTTCCAATTGCTGCCAGTGTCCTCAGCAAATCAACTTGCGGATTGCTTCACCAAACCTTTGGAACCAGCATTATTTTCCAGTTTCCTTTCCAAGCTGGGAGTGCTTAACATCCACTCTCCAGCTTGAGGGGGAGTGTTAGGATTAGTTACAAATTAGTTAATCTGTTAAATGTTGTTACAAGTTAGTTAAACAGTTAAGCTAGCTTCCTTGTATATAAGATGTAAAACTCTTCCAGAATTACTCAATGAAAATCAGTTGATTCATTTCCAATAATAATGTTCATATATCATTTTTTTCCTACCTCTTTTCACACCCATTTTAAATAAGTGTGATTAATAAAAAAATAATCGCTGGCCTGCAAAAAAAAAATATGATAAACAATATTTAAAAAAGTGTAAAAAATATATATATATACTATTTATAATAAGAATACTACAATTGATACTACAATATCCATAATTGCAAGGCAAAGCCAAATGCAGACCTTTTCAGAACACCCTTACACCTCTTGCAACATTAATTAAATACTTTAAATTATTATTAGATTACGGCATATGTCATTTTTCAACACTTTTTCCCTTGCTTCTTGACACTTGTGCCCATAAACCTTTTCAATGTGTTCGTTTGGCATTATTCCATTGCAAGGGCTTTGTTGCTCGTCAGGAAAACCAAAAGGAATTCTTTGGTGAAACTGCTTTTATAAGAGAACCCGAAATAGGCACTTAACAGAACACACAAATTGGTAATCTCACTATAGATTTCTCGAATTGTGTACATTTTGATGCATTGATCTCCGTGGCTGAAACGAAAGGGAGAAAAAAAAAACTCAATTCATTCACTAAATCTTATCTATTCTCAGCTTAAAATTACAATTATGAAGACAGAAACCAAGAATTGAATATCAACAGTGACTGCTACAAAACTTCTGTTAAATGACCAATCACGGCTGCACAATGCTCAGAAATGATACAGTACCTTGTATATCTACCGCAGACCAACCAAAGGCCTGAAAGAAACCATAGGAGAGAACAGAATTCTGATTTAGTATTAGAAAGCTACGGAAAGCTTTTGTATATAATGCTTATCACAACTCATAAATCAGAGATAACATAATTGGGTAGGAAGATTCAACTAATTTCCCACTTGACTATTCATATTTATGAAAACCAATTTACGTCAAGTTTTCTGTCAGGTCTGTTCTTATCCGCCTCAACAAACAACAAAAACCAGTCAAAAGTCTCCAACTAAACACAAGCAAGGGAAGAGGTAAAAGTTATCATTATTTATTACCACTTATCACAATCAGAAAATCACCAAGTTTAAACTCTAGCCTACTATATTGGCCAGTTGGCCTTATACAAACAAAATTAATACAGTCGACTGTCAACCTACCTGCAAGCAAAAATTTAGACTATCCAGTGTGGATATCCCATAATTTTTAAAAATTCATTTTTTATAAGTTATCTATTCAAGTATGTTTGCCTGATAATTTATTGCAAGGAACATTAAATTAAAATTAGGCATACTATTCATCTCAAAATGAAACAACCGGATCCCAAGCATGCCACTGAAGCCCTATTCAAAGTCGAAATGATCAAGAAGATAATAATGATTCATATACATAAGCTACAAGTTAAAAAAATGAAGCAATAACATTACCTCAACTTAGTGTTACACCAAAATGCAGAGTGAAGAAGGTTAAAATCACCCTCACATCCTTCAAAGTAGGTTAGCCTTCCCACTTAAGCAATTGAGTTGCTACTTTACAATGCGATTTACTGAACAGCATCAGTCCCAAATCTTTGCACCAAAAATTCGTCCAGCTGACCCCAGTTTGGGGTATCAGATTTACTCAAATCACCTGATGGTAATGACCGTATGCATAGAAGAATATGTTTGATGTCCCGATATAGCCTGGCAAGTTGGGGAAGTTTTAAGAAACAAAAATAAAATCACTGCAGTTTTAATTGAGTCTTAAAAATATAGTTCCACACCATATAACTTTGGAAAAATAAATACCTATTCTGTGCTTGAGAAGTGCTTATATCGAATCTTGAAAATGCTTCTGAAATTTGTGAATGAAATATAATGACCACTTGCCTGAAAAATAGCAAATTTCAGGAGTGAGTTGCAGTAATGCATATGATGTTAGCATTATAGAATCAATTTCCTTTCTAAGCTGACAATGCAGCAACCTTTCTTTCCATTTAAATGGAAAAATAAAAGAAAATTTTATTTCATAATTCATCATAGAAAATAATACAAATCCAAGAAATTTAACAGCACAATAGATAGCAGTACTAGTCCTAGAGCCTTCTGAGGACAATAATAAGATGCACCCAATGAGCAGGAAGTTCTTGATCTTACAATAGCATAATAGTGCTACGCTACCAAAATATTGAGAATGCACACAACTTCATCTTCATGTTTTAATCAATATTTATTGCAACTGAAAAAAATAATACAACATAATAATTGAGGAAAGAATGTGTGTGTGTGTGTGTGAGAGAGAGAGAGAGAGAGAGTAATAAATGTTATTTGTCTGCCACAAGTAGGGCTGGTAATGAGCAAGCCAGCTCATGACTCGGCTCACGGCTTGGTTTTTAGCAGTTCAATGAGCTGAAAATTTTAGCTCATTTATTAAATAAGCCGAGCTTGAGCTTTCATATGTTCAGCTCATTAACTCATTAGCCAGCTCGATACATATATATATATATAGTCATTTTTTAAGAATAATAATAGTAATAATAATGCTTTAATTTAATATATGTTAGTATTTGATTTTATCCTTGTTTAACTGAATTATTTTGTAACAAAATATATGTAAAAAAAAAAAAAAAAAATATATATATATATATATATATATATATTAGTTACAAATTTGAATCTAACTTATTGAGTCTAAAAAGCTCAATTAATACAAGGCTTGATATTAGCTCATTGAGCTTGAAAAGTTTGTGAGCTTTAAGGTGAGCCAAGCTAGAGCCAATAAAATAAGCTCAATTTCTTAGTAAACTAAGCCTGAGCCAAACCAAGTTCAGAGGCTTAGCACACTTGTCAACCCTATTCTGATAACTCAAAATTCGGTCCAAGGGAAAATTTCCAATACCCATCTTACATGATGGGCATTAAACCCTGGCCTGCCTTCAGTCTGTGCTTCTACAATTCTTTTTGCCCTGGCAGTCTGTCACAATATTCATTGAGAAAATTACCAAAAGGAATTCTCGAAAAAAATATTTAGTTAAGGAACATTTAACCATTGAAGCATTTACTAAGTCAATAAGTGGTTACTCATTAACCACTCTATGAACATCGTTAACTGGTTGAGTGGTTAATTGCTCTTAAACTTGAAATATTTTTACCAAGATTTCCTTTTTTTTTTCTCATATTTTTTTTTTTCTGTGTAGTTGATTTTTAGTAGGATTGTCCAACATATTATTACCCAATAGATGTTTTGCATTACAAGTATATTTAGATTGGCATATTAGGATTTGGTTCTAATCTATAGAGCACAGACACTAACACGGACATGCATTACGACATGAACACTAAGACACACCAAATTCTAAAAATTGTAAGACACAAACGCAATATAATGTGTGTGTGTGTGTGAATATATATATATAAATTTACGGAAAAAATATTCATAATTCATAATATCATATATATAAGCTTCAAGGTTTACAATATTTTGATATATGTCATATGTGTCTATATTTGTTATTTTGTAAGCCCCTTCCAAAAAAACATGGAGCATCATTTCTATTGACATTTTCCAAAAAAATTCCTAAATGAACTTGTCCTAGTAGAACTAACCACGTACAACAAAAAATAATAATACTATAAAGGACTAGCAGTGTCATAGCTGAAAAAAATAATTTTTAAATTAGACATATGCAGACGCGTGTTAGGCACGTGTCGTCAGTGAGTCATATTGGACATGTCCGCAGGACACGGCACCAAAATAGTGTGTCGTGCTTTATAGGTTATAATACCCATTTGCATGCTGCCATGCAGAAAAGCTGAGTGGGTTTTCTGTCCCATTAGTACACTCCAGAGCTGAAACAGATTATTTAGATTTGATCTAATAGGAGTTTATAGTTCACTTATCTTTTTCTGGTTGTTTGGACCAGAAGACCAGCCCCTTTTACAACGAGAATTGATCTCCACTGACCATCCATTAAAATATCTTCTAATAAAACAAGATTTGATTTAAGGGGTTTTTACTCCAGATTAAATTTGGATATCATAGGTGAAAATCATGCTCTCAGTCATGGTTTTGGAAACACCTAGGATAATCCACTTACAATCATAGTTGTCAGATCAAGAATCGTATCGAAAATCATTTGTTTAATTTTTTAATCGTGAATCATAACGTATCGTACTATTCAGAAACACATCAATAAAAACATTTTGATTCCACACCTAAAAGATGATTCTACATCCTTCTTCCCCTTCTTCTTAGCCTTAGGAGCTATACAAAGTGATTGTATGAACACTCTACATTATAAGAACAAAAACAATGTGACCGCATGAACACACTACACGAAAAGAACTAAAATAGAGTGACTGCCTCTGCGTGAACACTCGTTTGAGTGAATGCCCAGTCACTCGGTTAGTTCTTTTTATTAAGCCTCAAAGCCCCTTTGAATTCTCAGACGAGAATCTTGGTGAAAAAAAAGCAAAAAAAGAAAATACCACCGAATCGTACAATCTTGCAAATTGTATCGGTGATACGGAATCGCACTGATTCATATGATACATGCACGATTCAAAGCCATTTGCAATTCACCACATGATTCGAATCGCTGGCCTGCAAAATCGTATTGAATTGTGCAATTCGAATTGTGAATCATGCGATTCTAACAACTATGCTTACAATAGCTAGTAGAGATGAAAAGGATCTAGAAGCAACTTACAAAAGAGGTTAGGAACTAGCATATAGATTGTATAGGAACCTGAACAGAGATATTCTAACAATAGTTCCCAGAAACAGTTGTCAACATTACCAAAAATACTGATGCGTGTTGGACGGTTTCAATGAGTTACAAGTGTCCCACACCCAAGGTACATCATTTCATTGCACCTCAACCACAGTTGTGCCAGACTACTTTAAAAGACAACAGTAAACCATTGGCAGCCATCCAAATTCCAAAGCAGCCAAAATCCACCCATTGTGAAGATTACACAACAAGAGGCACCCTCTCTCCCTTCCCTTAATCCTCTGCTCCCTCCAAGCAACAACTACAACAGACTTTACCAGATGACACTTTCTCCATTTATGTAACTTCTACCTCTGCTACTTTGAAAGTTTATTTCATTGATAGTAAATAAATTAGTGTCACCCACTTCATAATCTTCAGAAAATAATATTTCAACCGTGAAAAAGAGGAAATTACTTCATTAGACACCAGAAATCACAGTGTCGATAACAGCATAGACACCAACGAATTTCCACTCTCACAGAATCATTTACATCGAGGAACTGACTAATTTAAACCCCACAAAATAGTTATAGTGATTAGTTTTCAGTTTTCACTCTGCAGTGTAAAATTCATAAGTAGCTAAGAAACTTCTAAAACCTACCAAGCTCTGCTTTTTCAGAACAACCAAATTTCTTTAAAAACTAATTAAAGCTAAGACCTAGCAGAAAGACAATAATCAGTCGCCTTCCATTGCAAAGAAATCAACATAAAACCCATCATTTTACTAATCACCCCAACATAAGAAACAACAGGTACCACGTACTCTGTTCTGTACTCTTGACTATAATATTTCCACAAAATATAAGAATAAATAAAACACGGAGATTGCTGAGATTCTTACCTGAAAATTGCTTGAACATCTTCTTCATTCAAAGTTCGAGATAGAACACGTTGAAGGTATCCAACTTCCTAACAACAAAATAACAAAATAAATAAGTTCCAATTATGAGTTGCTTTGGGGACGGATGGGCATAAGGGTGGAGCTCAAATATGATACTCAATTTCAAACCACCCCACCTCATAAAATTATGTGTTCTCTTTCTAAATGTCTCAAAGTCAATCAATAGGCGATAGCACAATTCTGTCAAATATTGGTTTATTTTTTATTAAAAAAAAATTCATTAAGACGAAGAGAAAGTCTAGTATTAGTTATGATATTTCTAGTGAGCCACCATATTCTCTTTATAAAGCATTTGTGCTCTTTGGGATTCATACTTATGCTTATCATTCTAAAAACCACCACAAAACATGATGGTCCTACAAAATAGGAAGATACATTTCAATCAATTTTAAAATTCAAGCAAAATGGAATAAAAGGGACAGACACACACATAGCATATGTCAGAACCAAAGTATATTTATATTACAATTTGCTTTAAATTAAAATATCAAAAGTGAAAAGTCGAAGCAGTTTTGATGAAAACAATGGTGGTCTTTTTTTCAAAGAAAAAGAAATATTATTAGAAGAGAGAAGAAAAGTACAAAGAAGGAGGATAAGTAATCCTCACAAAATCACAACTAAAACCTATGAGATTGTATCATGTAAAAAAGCAAGCCAATCTCTCTGCATGTCTAACAAAGAAACACCATCAAAGAAACCATGAGCTGAACACCAAAGAGAAGCCAAAAGGAGAACCCTATCCCAAATAAAGTCTAACTTGAGGAAAGCCCCTTAAAAATTCTAGCATTTCTTTCCAACCATAAACACCACAAAATAGCGAAGATAGAGCACTGCCAAAGGATCTTTGCTTCTTTGCAGGAGCCAAAACCTCTAAACTTAGTTAGAATAAAATGATGCAAATCTTTAGGACAGACCATGCCTCTCCAAAAAAACCAAACAACTTGCTCCAGAGATAATTTGCTGCTGAACAATGCAACAAGAGGTGATCCCCTGATTCCGAAGCAGAGTAGCACATTAAGCACATATCAGGAGACAAAGCAATGAGAGGTATGCGCTTCTGAAGCATGTCGTTAGTGTTAATTCTATTAAGAACAGCAGTCCAGACAAAAGCTTTAACCTTTAAGGGAGCTTTGGACTTCCAAATGAGGTTTTCCCAAAGGGATCTTTCTCTATTAGGAGAATGAGTCAAGAACTGAAAATAAGATTTACAAGAGAAAGATCCAGAAGACTCAAGAGTCCAAGTTCTAGTATCAGGAAGAGAAGAAAAATGGATAGGTTCAAGCAAAGACGAGAGTTTGAAACTCAATAACCTCTCTATCAAGCAAGTTTCTGAAAAAAATGAAAATTTCAAGAAAGATTAATCTGAGAATAAAATTGACAAACAGGGGCATTATGTAAAGAAGAAAGGCAACAAAGCGTCAGAAAGAGTGACACTACCAACCCAAACATCTTCCCAAAACTTTATACGAGATCCATCACCCAGATGCAAGGATGAAAGAGAAGAAAAAGAAGACAATCCCTGAGAAATAAATTTCCAAGGATTAGCATGAGTCGCTCTACCTGCAGAGTTGGTGTCCCACCCATTCGAATGCAAACCATACTTCGAATCACTTGATGCCATAAAGAAAATGGTTGAAGAGGAAAACGCCAAAGCCACTTAGCTGCCAAAGCAATATTCTTAGACACCAAGTTACCAAGACCCAACTCCCCTTCCTTCTTTGGCCTACAACAAACCTCCCAACTAACGAGGTGATCCCTACTATTTTCCCCTGCCCCAGACCCGAGGAAATCCCGCGTAATTCTCTCTATTTTTTGTGCCATTACCACGAGAATGCAAAAAAGGAAAATAAAATATAAAGGGATGCTGGACAAACACGACCGAATAAGAGTGATCCTACCCCTTAGAGAAAAAAAGGCACCTTTCCAACTATCTAACCGCTTGGAAATCTTACAAATCACGGGATCCCAAAAGGATAGGACATGAGGATTACCTCCTAGAGGAATGCCGAGATAAGTGAGAGACCAATGAAGAGATTGGCATCCTGCCAGGGTAGCAAAAGTGATCACAATTTGACTATCCACATTGACACCTGCTAAACCACTCTTGGCCCAATTAATCTTAAGACCAGAGATGATCTCAAAGAAAGTCAAAATAGACAAAATGTTAACAAAAGTCTCAGCGTGTGGCTCCAAGAAAAAAGGTGTCAACAGCAAATTGAAGATGGGAAACAAGCACTCCCTCCGGACCAACTGACAACCCTTTAACCAACCCATTATTAACAGCTCTAGAAACTAAAAGACTAAGCACATTAGCCACAATAGTAAAGAGAAAAGGAGATAATCTTTTAGGGAAAAAGAGAACAATGGTGGTCATACCACTTTTTTTATTAAGGAAACAGTTAATCTTTTAGGGACCAGTTTGAGAACTCCTGTACTTTTCAGGGACATGAAGTGTAATTTCACCACATACATTATTCACTTTCTTTTTTTTTTAATAAATGATTGCCTTGTTTTAACATAGGGATCGCATACCAGATCCATCTGCAATGGCACCGTGGCGGTTTTGGTAATTGCTCACATTGGTATCCCCATGCCATTGAGGACCCTGATAGCGGATGAGGTGGTGTCAATGATAGCAATGGTGGTGCTGGTGGTAGTGGCAGTGACATCATAAGTGGTTGTCTAAGTATCAAATGTAAGTGGTCAGAGTTGTTACATCAGATATGTGTAGGCTGTAAAGTGCTTCTAAATATTTGCTTCTGGAAATTAGATTCTATTGGGTCTTAATTAAGAATTAAGAAGGGCCAGCATTTTTTTTTTCAATTCCTTGGAATTGTTATAAGCAATGAGAATTCCAAATTCTAAAAAGCATACCAAGCATGAAAATTAGACTTGCTAGGCCCAATGTGAATTCTAAGATGCAATTTATGCCCAATTCCAAGCACCAACCAGAGCCAAGCAGAAAATTTAAATAAATCAGAGACACCAACTGCAATAAGGAATACTACCCAATTGCACAACCCACCAGACCCTCCATTAACTGTCACAAAGAGTATCATAGAAATTATTTTACATCACTCTTGTATATCTATTCTATCCCTCTACAAATCCAATAGACGAGAAAACCCACAAAGAAACTAATAGAGTAACTTCATTTCTACAGTTAAGAAATACCTGTTAAAATATGCTGCATTGAGCTTAAGCCAAATACTATACACCACAATGCAGCATAACAAACCACATTTCAGCAAAAACTCACTACACATCCATTTTACTCCCAAGACTTCAATAACCTATAGAAAGGAAAAGACCCAAATTTCGGGGCAAACCAATGGCTCACAAAAGATACCAAAAGAGCCTACTCCAAAGCTACCAAGTAAAAATGACTGCCTGTCTCCAAAGTCCCGAAGCTAAAAACACATGCCAGGGATTATGCGGCCACCACAACTTACCCAATAATTTGTGTTGATAAGATAAAGTTCCATAGTTAAAACAAAAGCTTTGACATCAAGGAGAGCCTTAACCTTCCAAAATGCAGCAGTCAGAGCTAAATTCTGAGAACAGTGGAGTTTGAATCATATACCAAACAAAAGCTTCAAATAAAACAATAGAAGTCCAAGTTCATTTGTGGAGGATACCTATGTTGATGCCCACCCTTCAACAATCCTGTAAGGGTCTCTTCATTATTCATTAGACAAAATAACCCCACATCTAACATATATCAACACAGAAACCTAATGATCATTATATCATTGTTTTCCCTTCACCTCTACAATCTGCAAAAAATAGTCATGGCCTTTTAGTTTGCTCATTCACATTTTCTCCATTACACTTTTCCTTCTCCAAAGTGACTCAGCACTAATGGTTTTTGTTTTTTTCCAGTTATATATATAAAACCAGTATCAGGCCTCTTATGACCAAGTGGTCAAAAGTTCGTTCATTGTTGTCTCCATTCTTCTAAATAAAGTTGAACTTCAACACAAGGTAGAGCGGGCCTATGCATTGTCCATGCTTCAAGTCCAAAGGACTCTTGCGTGAGAGAGTGAGTTAGAGATAGAAAACAAATCTTGGTCCCCAACCTAATAGCTTAACCTTTTAGAAGAGTTGGTATTTCACATTTTCTATTTTTTTCTTCTATTAGGCCATTCTTTTATCCAAGTAATAAAAATAAATTAATAAGATGATCTTCCAAAAGTGAGGCCTTAGGAATGTTTCCCAAGAAGCTAGTCCAGCGCAAATTCCAAAAGCAAGTAATTTTGATAAAAAGACCCATAAGACAACCAAAGAACTTGACACAGAACTAATTTATAACCAGATGCACATATGCAAGTTAGCATTAACAAATAGAAACCAAGAAAGTAGAATTACAAATAACAAGATCAAGAGGGAACTGACACAAACTATAAAATATGAAAAAGCTGAAAGCATGAGTAACTGAAAGCTATATGATAATAAAGAGAGAAAGAAAGGATATCAAAACAATGAGCCAGTAAAAATCTGAGATGCAGAATGCAAGGACCCTAATCATTTACACATAATTATTTACCTTTGTAAGGGACCGAGCAAATTGACTAGGCTGAGGGTCAGCATCCTCAGGTCTATTCCAACTCTCAACAATTTGAGGCAACCCGCGTAAATGGACTAGTAACCTTTCTCGCATTATCTGAACTAATTTAGTATGTATTTCATCTCTGTGGACTTTATAATCCTGGAATGAAAAAAATACAACGGTAAATCAATGTTATAAGAGAAAACATTCTTTAAAGTTCTTGAAATTTTCTTGCAAACAAAATGGAACATGAATGATTTTTTTATTTATACATATATAAAAAAAGAAAAAAATTATTGTAGAGCAAAAAAAAAAAGGAGAAATAAAACTAGGAAGAAACAAATGGTATTCTCCTAAACAGAGAAACTAAAAAGAATAGGAAGCCCAAAAGACTACCACCTAAAACAAACCCTAAACAACTAAGGTTTTATCAATATTTTTGGACACTCAAGGACCAAAAAAATCAATCTTCATTCTCAAAAATCCACTTAAAATGCATCCAGCCCATGCAGTTGTGGATCAGAAAGATGAATTTCAGATTTCTAAACAGAGAAATCTTACAGATGGGGCATGTGTTAGGTTAATGATAACATGAAACAGAATAACAAAAAGGGAGTAAGGGAAGAAAAAGAATTAATTAAGGAAAATTCAAAACAATGAAAACTGAGCAACAATGACATTGGATGCAAATGTATAGAAACAACTAAAATTCATCACAATAAACGGCAGACTGTGTTGAATTCCATGGATGAAAGTGGAAAAAATAATGAATTTGTACATGAAGAAATCAGTGGGGAAAATTAAGTGACTCACTCAGGATTCCTTACTTCTCCTTGTTCCTGCTCCTAAACATTTTGTTAAAACTGTTAAAGAATATTAGGATTATAAGGTTATTACTTATTAATCTTATTGTTAGCGGGCTGAGGCTGGTACTAGTAGTGTTAATACTTGGCCTAATTATTAGCATAGTTGTTAGAATCGCACGATTTGATACAATTCAGAAAGCCAGTAATTCGTATCATGTGGTGAATCGCAGATGGCTTTGAATCGTGCATGTATCATATGAATCGGTGTGATTCCATATCACCAATACGATTCGCATGATTCTACGATTCGGTGATATTTCTTATTTTGCTTTGTTTTCGCCAACATTCTCATCAATGAATTCATAGGGACTTAGAGGCTTAATAAAAAGAACTAAACGGGTGACTAGGCATTCACGCAAATGAGTTTTCACGCAGAGGCAATCACTCTGTTTTAGTTCTTTTCGTGTAAAGTGTTCATGCAGTCACACTGTTTTTGTTCTTCTGGTATAGTGTTCATATAATCACTTTGTATGGCTCCAAAGGCTAAGAAGAAGGGGAAGAAGGATGTGCAATCATGTTTTAGGTGTGAAATCATGTATATTTAAGGTTTTATTGATGTGTTTATGAATCGTACGATACGCTACAATTCATGATTCAATAATTGAACAAACGATTCCCGATACGATTCACAATTGGATAACTACGATTATTAGTATAAATAAATAGGGTATTAGGTTAGTGTTTTGTATCACATTACCTCTTATCAATAATACATTTCAGCATTTTAGTGTTAGCCGTTTTCCTCTCTTTTTCTTTCCCTAACCTTAAACCCATAATTCTTCAACAAACCAATATTTGGACAAAGGCTGCAAGTTGTTACAGATATAACTTCTTGTGCACGTCTTTACTTTTAGTTCTCTCTTAGTTTTGTGGTGTCATTTGGAGGATTTCTTATCATCTCTAGCAGTTTTTCCCTTCCTCTTTAATAATATTTATATTTCTATTCGAAGAAAAAAAAAATTGGGAAGAGTGATTAAATGGAAAAACTCTTTTCACTTATTCAGCTATTTGTAAAATTTCACCCTACATGAGGAATTGCTAACCCATGAATTTCGACATCAATAAGCAACAAAGGAAAGAAATCATCATACTTCCAACAAATGAAACTCATTCAAAAAAGAAATATATGAAAAAGAAAACATCTGAAGAAGACTCCCTCCATCAAAAGGGTGAAAGGTTAAATAGCAATAAAGCATGTACCTGAGCAACTCGATCAATCTCTGCAAGCAATAATGCTTTTCTAGTCTCCGGCACTTTCAGAAAAAGAATCTGCCGAATTTCTTATGCCAGAAATGTAGAACAAAGTTGAAGTCAGACTACGTCAAAATGATATAATAAACTCTTCTGGAACCAACACACTAAAAATTTCTGGTCATTACAACATTAAAAACTTTATTAAGTTCATGCATTTTTACCAGGAATAATAGCATGTATAAAACTAATGACTTGACTTGCCAACGCCAGGTGTTTAGAAGTGATGGACTTCAAACCAGACACCTGCACATAACTTAGGAAAAATTAAAAGCCACAACAATGACAAAGCTCAAAAGAAATTGAAATGGAATCAAGTTAGTTCAGCAAAGTGAAAGAAAGAAAGAAGACGGAGAGGAGAGAGATAGAGGATGTGGGGAAGCAACCAAAATTCGTGGATCTGTTCCATCTTTAAATTAATTGCTGTGGCACATGCTTACTCAGCATTCCGTTAGAGGAAATAATATCCAACATGAGAAACCCGAAAATTCTAAAACCCAGCATCATCTAGTGGTTTTTCCACTTAGCAGGACAGTACACAAGCTGAAATGATTCAAGTATATGCTCCCCAAGCTAGGCTTAATTAATTGAGAAGTTGATTTCTTAAAAACAAGTTCATCAAGTTTTAGCGAACTCCAGCCAATTATTGGGAGGAGGGGATCTTGAAGGTCATAGAAAAGATGGTCACAGAAATAAGGATGTTGCAATGGATGATTGGGTATACCAGGATGGATAATGGTAGTAACGAGATCACCATGAGGTCATTTAAGATGGTTTGGGCGTGTAAGACAACCTGCAACCCAACACAGGCCCCTACAAGATGTGATATTACAGATGCTCCTTGAGGAGGGAGACCAAAAGACACATGGTGTAAGACTATTAAGAAGGATCAAAGGTATGCTAGGCTTTATGAATCTTTCATACAGGATCGAGCACAATGGCGTAATAGAATCCATGCAGCTCACACCATTCGGTGAGAATAAGGCTTGGTTGATGTTGTTGTATTTATGTGCTTGTACAATTTATATTTTTATAATGATATATAAAATCATTAGACCTTTCTAAAAGACCAATAATGCTCTACGGTACTAAATGTTGGGCAGTGAAGTACCAACAAGAGCAAAAATAAATGTATCGGAATCGATAAAGTTGAGGTGGATGAACGGACAAACAGTAGAAGCTCTAGTGAGAAAAGTTGATCAACTAGTCCAATTAAAAGAGGTAGAGGAAGACCTAAGAACTTTAGGAAAAACCATTAAGAGTGCTAGAGAAGTAATAAAATCATTCATCTGCCTTCACCCAACAGCTTCAACTTTTGGTAGAGATCGTTCTTGGCATGGTATCAAAGCCTCTATGACCAAATAGTCTAGAGTTCGATCCTTGCCGCCCCCCATTCTTCTAATAATCTAATAAAAGGTTGAATTTAAGCACAAGGTAGGTGGGCATGTGCATTATCCACGCTTCTAACGCAAATGGCTCTTGCATGAGGGGGCATGTTAGAGAAGTAATAAAATCATTCATCTGCCTTCACCCAACAGCTTAAGCTTTTGGGAGAGATGGTTCTTGACAGAGAGAAGGACCTTGCTCTATATATATAGGATGAGGATCAATTGACACCAACAATAAGTGAGAAATGAGGGAAAGTAAAACTGTTGAATATATGCACAATTGAAAATAGTTTATATATCTAAAAGGTACCAGCAGTCAGAGAACAAAACTAGTAGTACCTGCATAGCACCAGCCCCAAGCACAAGTTGACAAGTTCTTGTGTTGAAAAATTTCAAGATTTCTACTACACGGTGAACAACTTCTGAAGATAGTGCTGGCAAAAGGTTGTTCATATCAATGTACTCTGACAACATCTTCAGCAATATTAAGCCACTGGAAGCAAACAAGAGAAATCAAGGCACTTTAAATGTATTGACAAGCTGACAGCCCAAACAAAAAGAAGATCAAACAAAATCATAAAAATACAAGTGAACCTCACAGATAGGCAACTTCAAATTAAGACTAACAAAAAGCAGTAAATTCAAAGTAGTTAATCCCAGATAGCAGCGCAGAGCGGCCGACCCCAAAAATACTATATCAGTGTAGCAGATTGTGGAGCGGCCGCTACATGGAAGATAGCTTATAGTACCATGCATATAGGTTCTAATATACACATGATAGCTGCTCAAAACTCAAAAAAAGTACTCAAAACTGGAGAAGCTGTGAAACAGAGGTGGGCTTGGCCAGGAAAGGTTGAAACAGAAGCTGAGAAACTGGGAATGCAGAGGCCAAAACAAAGCAAGAAGCTGCTGCTGGGAACTGGCCAAAACAGGTGTGGGCTGCTGGGAACTTGCCGAAACAAAGTGCAGAGACTGCAAACTTGCCAAAATGGGTGGGCTATGCAAACTCTGTTTGTGAGGACAGAAAGGCTGCAAAATCCCTAGGGTTCTCAGCGAGTGATGAGTTTGCATGAGAAAGAAAAGAGGCTGCTAACCCAAAATGCCTCACTGTGTGCGAGAAAGTAGAGAGACCAAAAACTCCTTAAAAAAAAAGAAACAGAAACAACTAAGCATGGGCAAAACAGAGATTTCAATCTCCATGAAGAACCACTCCTCCCGCTACCCAGGCCACAACGCTGCAACTTAGCAGATGCTATGGCTGCAGCAGTGAAACATGACACGACTGGCTTCTGGTAGCAGCAAAGGCCCACTCCACCGCGAAAGTGCTGCTATTGATAATTCTGACCACATTGTAATATTATTATAAAATATGTGAAAAACAGTGTTGTTAGTTTAGGAAAGTTGGTGGACGGTGGCCTCCTTGATGGATGGTGGATGGTAGCCTTGAATGGACGGTGGCCTCTGTTCCCACATTTTCACATTTTTTTGTAGACATTGTTTTTAGTGCTTTATTGTTGCTTATTTTCTAAGCTTGATGAGCTTGTTTTCTAGGGCTTAGTTTAATGTACAGCTCTCTCTATATATTACCTCCTTGTAAACATTCAATTGAAGTAGAAATATACAATTTTCATATTCTTCTAATTTTGACATGGTATCAGAGCGGTTCTTTCTTGGGACCGCCTCTGTTTCTCCTTTGCTCTGAAACCTCTACGTTTCTACTCTAATTTGCCCTGTTAATCGTTTGGCCTTCATTGCCGACGATACCAGCCTTCATCGCCCTGTTAATCTTTTGGCCTTCATTACCGACCATACCAGCCTTCATCACTGGATATTTCTGTTTGAAATACTTGAGGCCTTAATTGCCTAGAAAGGAAAAATATGGAGGATATTCGATCTCAACAATCTGGAGGGTCACAAGGTGCATCAACATCACAAGAACTGGGCAATCTCAACCAAGAAGAGATCGAGAGGGTGAGATCACTCATTAGCAACCTTGAGAAGCCTTCAGGTACTTGTTCTTCAGCATATTCAGGTAAGTTTCCTCTTTCAATTGGACTAAGTGCCTCGAGTACAACCTTTACCAATTCTTGGATTTAAACTCAAGAGCTATTGATCATATGACCCACACATCCAATAATTTTTCCACCTATTCTCCTTGTCCAAGCAGTAAGAAAATAGCCACTACTGATGGTTCCTTGACCACTGTAACCGCTGTAGGAGATGTCCAATTAAGCCCCCTAGTGACCTTAAAAAATGTTCATCATGTTCTTAAACTGTCCACAAATCTAGTTTCTGTTCAAAAATTAACTTAAGATTTATCTTGCAAGGTGGTTTTTTATAATGATTATTGTGTTTTTCAAGATAAGGATTCGGGGAAGATGATTGGACATGCTAGGGAATAGGATGGCCTCTACCTCCTTAAAGCACCAAGTCAGTTAAACAAGACCAAGGGCAGACTTGGACATCCATATTCCTTTACCTCAGAACTTTTTTCAACCAATAAAGACAAAATTTGGCTTGTTCACTGCAGACTTGGACATCCATCCTTTATTATTGTTAAAAGTCTTTTTCCATCTTTGTTTAAAGGTCTTGATGTTGAACATTTTCATTGTAATGTATGTGAACTTACCAAACATAAGCATGTAACCTTTCCAATTAGTAATACTAGAAGTTCTGTTCCTTTTTCTCTCATTTACAGTGATGTTTGGGGTCCCTCTTCTATTCCTAATGTCTTTGGGACAAGGTGGTTTGTGTCTTTTATTGATGATTGTACTCGTTTTACCTGAATTTTTGCTGCTCAGACATAAGTCTGATATTAGTACAATTCTCCCAAATTTTTGTTCCATGATTAAAAATTAGTTTACCCTACCTAGTGGGAATTGACTTGGTTGTTGTTATTGTTGTTGTTGTTGATTAAAAATTAGTTTGGGGTGAGTATTAAGCGATTCAGGCCCGATAATGCTAGGGACTATTTCAATCAAACTCTTATGCATTTTTTTCAAAAAGAAGGAATAATACATGAGTCATCCTGTGTTCATACCCCACAACAAAATGGGCTAGCAGAGCGAAAAAATGGTCAGCTTCTTGAAATCCAAGCCTTACTGTTCCAGAGAAATGTCCCTAAGTCCTTTTGGGGGGAAGCTGTTCTAATAGCTACTCATCTTATAAATCGCTTGCCCACTAGAGTCTTGGAATTCAAGAGTCCAATAGATGTTCTCTCCACTTTCTATCTTGATCTACACACTACCAATAATCTTGTCCTTAAGATTTTTGGATGTGTGTCCTTTGTCCATGTTCATAGTCAAAACAAGGGAAAACTTGATCTATGGGCTCTAAAATGTGTCTTTGTGGGCTATTCTTCAACTCAAAAAGGGTACAAGTGTTATCACCCTCCATCCAGAAAATTTTGTCTCCATGGATGTTACATTCAATGAAGAAGAGCCTTATTTTACCCATCCTTATCTTTAGGGGGAGAAGTCAAGAAGGGGGAAGATTTTCTGCTTGACTTGCCCTTACTTCCTGTGTCTAACGGGCCTTCTCCTGACCTTCCTGGCCTTAATCCTCCTTCTGAATGACTCCTGAACTTGTGCTCGAAACCATTCTCGATCCTGTACAACCTGTGTCCAAAACCATTCCTGACCCAATAGTAGAGTCTGCTCTTGAGGATGTGAGGTATGGCAAAGGCAAGGTGTTTACAAGAAGGAAAATGGTTATTCCTGAACCTGCGCAAGCCCAAGAGTCCAACTCAGAGACTTTGAATGAGGTAATAGTTTCTAAACCTGCTTTGCAAGATGAAACTGAATTTAATGTGGATAGTGATGACCAAAATCTGCCTATAGCCATTAGAAAAGGAACTAGAGAGTGCACAAAATAGCCACTATACCCGCTTGCACACTTGTCCTTTGAGAAATTCTCACCATCCTATAAAGTCTTCCTTGTGAGCGTAAATACCATTACCATCCCTACCACCCTACTCGAGGCTTTGTCCAATGAAAAATGGAAACAAGCCATGAATGAGGAAATGGAGGCATTGGAAAATAATAAAACCTGGGAGCTAGTGCACTTACTGGCAAGGAAGAAAGTTGTGGGTTGTAAATGGGTGTATACTGTGAAATATAGAGCAGATGGATCCATAGAGAGGTGTAAGGCACGATTGGTAGCCAAAGGATATACCCAAACTTATGGAATTGATTACCAGGAGACTTTTGCACCAGTTGCAAAGATGAACATAGTTCGAGTATTATTGGCATTGGCAGCTAATTATGGTCAGGATTTGCAATAGTTTGATGTCAAGAACGCTTCCTAGCATGGAGATCTAGAAGAAGAAATCTACATGGAGGTTCCACCGAGATATAGGAAGAATTTGCATACTAATACTGTGTGTAAGTTGAAAAAGGCCTTATATGTGGCTTCAAGCAATCACCATGAGCATGGTTTGGAAGGTTTGCTAGAATTATGTTGGCTATGGGGTACAAACAAAGCCAAGGAGATCACACACTGTTTATTAAACACTCTCCTTCAGGGGGAGTTACAACTCTCTTGGTGTATGTTGATGACATAATAGTGACAGGACATGATGCTAAGAAGAAACAGATTTTGAGTCAATGCTTAGCTAAGGAGCTAGAAATTAAAGCATTAGGAAGGTTGAAATACTTTCTTGAAATTGAGGTTGCTCATTCTAGGCAAGGTATATTTATCTCCCAACAAAAGTATGTTATAGACCTCCTAAAAGAAACAGGCCAGATAGCATGCAAACTAGCAAGTATCCCTATGGATCCTAATATGAAACTTGGGCAAGCAGAGGAAGACGCTGCAATTGACAGAGAAATGAATTAGCGTTTGGTGAGAAGACTTATTTATCTATCTCACACACGACCAGACATAGCATATGCAGTAAGTGTGATTAGCCAATTCATGCACAATCCGAAAGAATCTCATTTGCGGGCAGAATATCGAATATTACAGTATCTTAAGGGAACACCAGGAAAAGACATTTTATTTAAGAGAAATGGAGGTGTGGTACTTGAGGCATACACTAATGCTGACTATGCTGGATCACCAGTGGACAGAAGATCAACCATAGGATATTGCACTTTTCTTGGAGGAAATCTGGTGACTTGGAGGAGTAAAAAACAGAATGTGGTAGCACGATCTAGTGCAAAGGCAGAATCAGAGCTATGGCACAAGGTGTGTGTGAACTACTATGGTTAAAGATTATTCTTAAAGATTTGAAGATCAAGTGGGATGGACCAATGAGACTTTACTGTGATAATAAGTCTGCAATCAACATAGCTCATAATCCAGTACAACAAGATCAAACAAAACATATTGAGGTTGACAGACATTTTATCAAAGAAAAACTAGAGAGTGGTTTAATCTGTACACCCTATGTGTCTACACAAGGTCAGCTTGCTAATGTACTTACCAAAGGGTTGAACAGTCCAGTATTTCAGACGATTGTATCTAAGCTAGGAATGGAAAATACATATTCACCAGCTTGAGGGGGAGTGTGAAAAACCGTGCTGTTAGTTTAGGAAAGTTGGTGGCGGGTGGCCTCCTTGATGGACGGTGGATGATAGCCTTGAATGGATGGTGGACGGTGGCCTCGTGTTCCCACGTTTTCACGTTTTTTTGTAGACATTGTTTTTAGTGTTTTATTGTTGCTTATTTTCTAGGGCCTAGTTTAATGTACATCTCCCTATATATATTATCTCCTTGTAAACATTCAATTGAAGTAGAAATATACAGTTTTCATATTCTTCTAATTTTGACAAAATAATCATGTACCTACACAAGCTTATTCACAGAGAGACTAGGAGAGAGAGAGAGAGAACAGTGAACATGGAAAAACAAAAGGTGCACATAATGGAAAAATAGAAAAGAAGTTGAATCCAGATAACTAACCAGTTTACCATGTGATAACCAACACCTTTGTAGAAAAGAGCCTGAGACGCAGAATTTTTATAGTCTTTCACATCAGTATTGTTACTCTGTGCCAATGAAATCCTACTATGAGCTCTATTTCTTTCCAGAGAGTCAGCCAGGGGTTTGGATCTATCTAATGCAGCACTATTCATAGACGCTTCAATGGAATTACTCCGTTCAACTTGCTGTTCAGCATTTGACTGTCCAGTGCCCGCCGTTGGCTGAATATCATCGTTAGTTGCCACATCATTGTAATTGGTTGAATTATCATCCTCAGAACCATTAAGGTTCTCAGAAGTCAATTCATCAGATGAAAAAAGTAAATTGATGATAGATTGAAATTCATCAGGAACATCTATTTCCACCCACGTTTCCTGGTCAAGCACTGCCTTAATTTTTGCCATCTAAATGCAAAGAAGCAGCTATTAATAAAGATGTACAAAGATTTCATGATAAATACCACACAAAGGAACCACAAAACTAACCCGAGATTCATGCTGAAAATCAACAAAAGCCTTAGCCTGTGACTGCAGTGTCCCACGGATGCTGTATCCCAATCTTCCACCAATCTGTTAATTTGATAATGGGAATTGCATCATGGAATAAAAACCACAATTTGTAACCTTCAGCTTTAAATCAATATGAAAATATGTACTTTTTCTGTAGCAGTAATGAACTCCTGGGTGATGTTATATATCGTCAGAAACTCCTGCAATTTCAACCTAGGATGGAGAATAGCACGGACTCCAAGAAGCTTCGCCCATCTTCCATGAGCAGCATCACATGCTGCAAAGACAGCTTCTGCGTTTTCCCGCAATACATCAGCTCTGTTTAGGACCAGATTCTTTGAGAACATCAAACAAATTGGACAGCAACTAAAATACAAAAGTTATGCCAGAAAGCAATCAAGATCTGAAACACATCCTATCTTATTTTTTCCGTCTAGGAGTTTTACGAGTAGCCAGTGGATTCCAAACCATGTTCTCAACCTCCATCATGCTCATTTTTTAATAGAGGAAATCCCATAAGAGCCATTTGTTATCAGCAAAAAGAAATTCAGTACTTGAAATGGGTCCTGACAGCCTCCAAGACAGCAAAATGACTACTCAAAGACAAAAAAATGAAGAAAGGATAAAACACTTGACCATAGCATCAGCATGCATACTGATTTAACATTGTTAAGGTGATGAAAGCTATTGTTTTAGCATTGTAAAATAAATAAATTACTCAATATTAATGTAGCAACAAATTTCTAATGCCAATGCTAATTATTAAAATAAGTTAATGTCCATTGTCATCAGGAAGCTTGTGTGTCATCTATCACATACAAGCGAATAAAGGGAGTAAACCTACTACAATTTAAGTTGGCTATAATCTTTTCATAAGAAACTGAATATGTACAAGACAGATTTAACTTGCAAACTATAGGTAGTTTTACTCTAGCTGTGAGAGAGATTCTTCATAAATTGATGCACTCATGTGCCATAGCCACAAGTAATTACCACTTAAGGAAAAAAGGGGGATTTATTAATAATATTCCAGCAGAAATATTTTTTTTACTTTGTTTTTTTTTGTTTCTCTCTTACTCTTTTTTCCCAATTTTGTATTTGGTAGCAGACATTTTCTTTTTTTTATAGAAACAAATATTATTAGAGTAGAGAAGAAAAGTACAAAGAAGGAGGATAAGTAATCCTCTCAAGAAACACAGCTAAAACCTATGAGATTGTATCATGCAACAAAGCAAGCCAATCTCTCTGCATGTCTACCAAAGAAACACCAACAAAGAAACCACGAGCTGAACACCAAAGAGAAGCCAAAAGGATAACCCTATCTCAAATAAAGTCTAAACTTGAGGAAAGCCCCTTAAAAATTCTAGCATTCTTTTCCAACCATAAACACCACAAAATAGCGAAGATAGAGCACTGCCAAAGGATCTTTGCTTCTTTGCGGGAGCCAAAACCTCTAAACTTAGTTAGAATAAAAGGATGCAAATCCTTAGGGCAGACCCAAGCCTCTCCAAAAAAACCAAACAACTTATTCCAAAGATAATTTGCTGTAGAACAACGCAAAAAGAGGCGATCCCTTGATTCCGAAGCAGAGTAGCACATTAAGCACATTTCAGGAGACGAAGCAGTGTTAGGTTTGCACTTCTGAAACATGTCGTTAGTGTTAATTCTATTAAGAATAGCAGTCCAGACAAAAGCTTTAACCTTTAAGGGAACTTTAGAACTTTAGACTTCCAAATGGGCTTTTCCAAAAGGAAACTTTCTCTATTAGGAGAATGAGTCAAGAACTGAAAATAAGATTTACAAGAAAAAGATCCAGAAGATTCAAGAGCCCAAGTTCTAGTATCAGGAAGAGAAGAAAAATGGACATATTCAAGCAAAGACGAGAGTTTGAAGCTCAGTAACCTCTCTATCAAGCAAGTTTCTGAAAAAATGAAAATTCCTAGAGAAATTAATCTAAGAACAAAATTGACACACAGGAGCATTGTGTAAGGAAGGAAGGCGACAAAGGCTCGGAAAAGCCTCAAAAAGAGGGACACTACCAGCCTAAACATATCCATCACCCAGACGCAGGGATAAAAGAGAAGAAAAAGAAGGCAATCCCTGAGAAATAAATTTCCAAGGGCTAGCATGAGTCGCTCTACCTGCAGAGTTGGTGTCCCACCCATTCGAATGCAAACCATATTTACTTCTAACCACCTGATGCCAAAAAGAAAACAGTTGAAGAGGAAAACACGAAAGCCACTTAACTGCCAAAGCAATATTCTTAAACACCAAGTTACCAAGACCCAACCCCTCCTCCTTCTTAGGTCTACAACAAACCTCCCAACTAACCCTACTACTTTCCCCTTCCCCCAACCAGAGGAAATCCCCATAATTCTCTCTATTTTTTGTGCCACAACCACGGGAATGAGAAAAAGGGAAAGAAAATATAAAGGGATGTTGGACAAACACAATTGAATAAGAGTGATCCTACCCCCTAGAGAAAAAAAGGCACCTTTCCAACTATCTAGCCGCTTGGAAATCTTACAAACCACGGGATAGTTCCTACAAAATTGGACTCTGGAAAGGAATAGTCCTCATCACTATTTGTCACCATTCAACGAATAATCAAACTTAAAAGAGAAAAATAAATTGTTTGCAAAAAAGAAGGAAAGCTTTCTCATCAAATCACTTATTGACTCAATGGGAATAAAGTTGGTCAATCCATTGGGTAAGGAGGTAAAGGTGGCTTTCTCGCCTGCCAAATACCTATAGTACGAATAAGATAAAGCTAGAAAAGGAACTTCAAAGATTAGCAACAACAATAAATTATGGAGGACCTAAAGGATTTAAAAGGCCTAATTAGGTTCTTCTTTTGAATCTTTGAAACTGTTTTCTTTGTCAAAAGCAAAAGGGAGTGCTGTTTTGAGTTTATTGTTGTATCAATTTTTCCCTTTTCTTGCAGGTGTTTTGTGGAGGGGGCTTCCAAGGATGATTTTGAGGCAGTTGTGGTGGTTCATTTTTCTGTTTTCTCTTTCGGATGTGTTTGTTTTGTGGTTTCCTATGGGGTGTTTACTTTTTTGTTTTCCTATGTTTCTTTTCAAGGATACCTTATCCTTTCTTGTATTTTCCCTTCTTATCTAATAATATTTCTTTTTCTATCCAATATATATATATATATACACACACACACACACGTGTGTATCAATTCTAGGAAATCTTTACCACATATATCATCTCATTTAAACATAGTTAAAAAATTACAAATCCAACCCTGGGGAGACAACAATTTCTCTCAACTTAATACTTCTTTTTCCATACTGAATGGTTCAGGTGCTTCTGAATTTCACAATAGCAATTATCATTTAACGAGGACCAAAAAAGGATAATTGAAAGAAAAATTTAGCGCCAATCATGAATTGTTTGTTTTTTAAAATCTAAACCAAAAAAATTTTGGAAAAAAGTTTTCCACTACAAGTCTATCAGAACCAAGAAACCAGATTTAACCTGAAATTTTTTGACATGTTTGAGGAGCTCACAGCATCAATTGCTTTTCCCTGAAATGGAGGAGTTCTGCCAACACTCCGCTGTGGTGAATACGGCAAAAATGTAGTACCATGGACCTCGCTTTCTTGGGATTTTTCGGCAGCTGCAGCACCATGAGCAATTGCAGCGGCAACTGAATCAGCTGCATAATGACCATCACGATTGCTCAAAATCCATTCAATGGCCTTTTTCACTTCAGCAGCCCGCACTAAATGTGCCTGCAATCACTAAAAGGAAAACAATCTTATTACATCACTCTTAAAACAACTTATGAAGTTGCAAATCAATCAATGTATAAATTTCAGTAACCTGGAAGTAAGCCTTAACACATAATATCTGTGCTTAGACATGAATTGTAGGCAATACATAGTGTCTCCCTTGGAAAATAGTTAATTCATAACATCTCATTAATAAGTTGTCAATACGTGTTAATGAAGTAAGGTGCAATAGACCAAAGAGACAAAACCTATGTAGCAGAAAGTATACAACATGCAATATGATCTAATGCTATTAAAATAGTAACATTTAGAAAAATTTAAGCCCTATGATTGCAGCACTCACTTATAGATGCAAACCATGTATGATACATTCTACAAGTGATTTAATTTGAATATATTATAAAGTTAAGCTAACACCACTAGATTATCAAGAAAAATACAAGAATTACCATACCAGAGAGCATTTCAGTTCATGTGCGAAATTTCGAGTAATGTATTTGTTGGTCTCAACTCAAGATTTCAGATTCAACACAACTATAAAACAGTAAACACTTATCAAGGTATTAGATTAACATAACTATCGCTTTAAAGATGGCTTACAACAAAATGATTGGGACGTCAATACAGCAATTCAAGCTTCCCATTTTATTTCATGGATATGCAATCATTAGGTCTCATAAAAATTTATGGAAGGACCATCGGGTAGGAGACTTATCTTTTAGAGATGCTTTCTAGGGCTGGAAGTGAGCCAAGCTAAGCCTAGCTCAAGCTCGGCTCATTTATAAATGAGTCCATTTTCTTGACTCAAGCTCAGCTCACCTTAAGCTGAACAGCTACTTGAGCTTAATGAGCCAATGTCGAGCCTTGTATTATTGAATATTTTAGGTTCCGTGAGTTAGACTCGAATTTGTAACTTAATAAAATCTATGTTTTTTTACATATATTCAATTAAAAAAATAATTTGATCAAACCAAAAATAAAATTAAATGCTAACATATCTTAAATTAAATCATTATTATCATCATTATTCTCAAAAATTGTATATGTATTTATATATCGAACCAGCTCACGAGCGTCGAACATATAAAAGCTCAAAGTTGGCTCACGAGCCAAAATCTTCAGCTTATTAAGTTATTAACAAAATGAACTGCGAGCAGGCTCGACTCACTTCGAGCCCTTTAGCTTTCCCATGTCTTTATCATCTTTCTTCCTTACATAACACTCTTATCCACAATTTCTAGGGCGTCCAAGATTCCATTTTTTCTCAAAATTTCCACTTTTTTCGTAACTTAAATAATAAAGGGTAAAGCAAACTTGCCAACCAACTAACTTATGCTGGTCCTAACTTCAAAATATTCTGAGAAATTTATAATGTCATTCAGTACCCCATCCTACACGTTTTGCATTTAGTGATCATATACAGAAATTCAGCACCAGTAGATCCCTTTTCCTCATATATAAATGTCTGCATATTCAAGACAAATAATCAAGTAATTGAGCAAACAAGCAAGGAAAGAGCACAATTTGGGAAAAAAGAGAGAAGGATAAGCAATTTCTTATCAGGTGATGAAACTATAAAATGATCGAGCTTTGATAGTCATCAGTGTTACATGATACCTCTACCTCTAAATAGTCAATTACAAATTATTATAGCTTGGTGATGAAACTATTCTAACTAGATACAGGTTCCAGTTAGTAAAATGTGTTCTCTATAAGTTAAGCATGCTCATCAACTTAGGCTATGCAGTAACCTGGTCTTTGTACAATGGTGAATACATGCATACTGAAAGACATTTTTTCCGTGTTATAACTGATAATGCTGACTAAAGTTGCATAAAAGATCAAAATCACGACTTTTACTCATACTCGTACATTCTATTCTAGATGGGCACAACAATGGTCAAGTACAAATTACCTGTACTATCATGAAAATAGCACTCAGAAGATGCACAAAGCAATCAGATGATAGGCTCCTCAACTTGCTAGCTAGTGATGCACCTATACCTGAGTCACTATTTAGCATTAGAAAGTTGAAAGTAGAACAGAGCACATAAGAACACAGCAGTAGAAGAATATGCAAGAGTCTTATCTTCTAATAGTCAGACATGATCAATTATGCTAATTAAATTCTCACCATCTGCATCTACAGCTCTGTCTCCAGAAAAGAACTCTGAATCTGAACCTCGAGCAGCAAGAACTGGAAGCAGCTCAGCTACAGAGGTCTTAATAGCACTCTTCATATCAGCAGTCAGCGTATCTCGATAGATCCTCAGAACAGAGGGAAGTTTAGCCTGAAAACAAGGGAATCAATTAACCAAATTAAGTTAAATCCCGGAAAACCAATTGTCCTGTTCACAGATAAAAATGGTCAAGGATAGTCGCATATAAGACGAACAATCAAGATTTTAAAGTAGTAATTTGAAGTGGTAGTATTAATATTTTAAAGTGATTGTTGGAATATTGGAAATTAGCAATAGGAGTTAATGAAGATTTATGTATAGCCAGGTTCATGTATAGTGCCATAGCAAATAGCCACACTCATTATTTCTGTCTTGTAAATAGTAGATGTATTTAACCTCTTGATACCTATAAATAAGATGCATGCTAGGTGATCTACACTTAAGCATATTCAGTAAATCTTTTCTTCCCCTAAATTCAAGTTGGTATCAGAGCAGGTTTCGACCCTGCTCTGGTCCGCTATCCCAACCTCGGCCGCACGTCCTACCGGCCAACCCAGCCTCCGCCGCACATCCTACTGGCATCTTTTCCAGTGACTGCCATACTTCTAGCGCAAGTTCAACCACCTCCGTTGGAGACACAGCCACCATATTCAGGATCAGCGTCGACCGATCTATCCAATTGTCTAAGTCACGCCATCATCAGAGCCACCACGCGCCGCCACTGTCTGTCAGCATTGTTCGCCACCGCCGGCACGTTAAGGCGCGTCCAGCGACTTTTCCAGTCGCCGTTCACCTCGTTTGGCTTGCCTTGGTCCACCCCTGTTCTCAGTTTTCACATTGGAGCCACTTCATACCGCAGGTCTCTTCCTAAGGTGATTGGAGTCCTCTCTGTTGTTGTCCAGCGATGAGTTCCTCCATATATGAAACCTCCTCTGATTAGAAGGAGCAATTTACCCTTTCCAACCTTTCTATTCCATCCATCACAAGTAAGAAATTGACAGGTTCTGCCACTTATAAGTCATGGTCATCTATGAAAATTTGTTTTGCTGGGCAGGATAAGTCAGAACACCTTTCAACAAAACCAGAGGATGTTCCCATAGAGAAGTCAGCCAAATGGAAACAAATTGATTCACAATTACTCAGTGTTCTTCTTCTTTCCATTGATCCATCAATTGTGGACCTCTTCCAGCCCTTTGAAACTTGTCACCAAGTATGGCAAGAAGCTTCTAATTGTTATGCAAATGATATTCAGCGTCTTTATTATATTGTTTCTGACATGATAACATTGCGACAACAGTTTACCAAAATGGAAGCTTTTCTTGGCAAGGCTTGTTCTTTGATGCAGGAATTCTCGGTAATGATGCCCTATGCTAAAAATCAAACTGAGCACAAGAAACAACAAGAAACATTCTTTATGGTTCTGACTTTATCATCTCTTCCATCCGATCTGGAGAATGTCTGACAACATATTCTGACAATTGCTAATACTCCTACATTATCCCAGACCTTTCACAGATTACTGAATATTTCTGATATGGCATCTCCTCCTGTTTCTGCCTCCCCAACTATTCCATCAGAATCCTTAGCTCTTGTTTCTCATACTGATAATTATGATGGTCGCGGCCGCGGTCGTGGAAGAGGACCTGGTGATAACAGGCCTAGATGTACTTTTTGCAATAAGCTGGGACACTCGGAAGAACGCTGTTGGACAAAACATGGTAAATCTACTACTGCCAACTTCGCTCAAATTGAATTAGTTTCACCGCATCCGACTGTGACTTTCACTCTAATAGACTATGAGGCCTTCCTTCGCTTTAAGGTCAGCTCACAGCCTTCAACATCTGCCACTGATTGAACAAACTGGTAATCATGTCGCTTGTATCTCTCAATCATCTCTTAGACTCTAGGTAATTGATTCTGGTGCTTCTGATCATTTCTGTGGTAATAAAGAACTCCTTACTTCTCTGTCCTTTTACAATTCCTTACCTTCTGTCACACTTGCAAATTGGACCAAAACTCCTATCCTTGGCATTGGTCAAGCCCAACCATGTCCTCTCTTACCCTTAACTTCTATTCTTTATGCCCCTGGTTTCCCTTTTAATTTGATATCTGTCAGCAAATTAATTTGATCCTTAAGTGTTCAATTACGTTCACTAAAAACTCTATTCTTGTGTAGGATCCAAATACGGGGAAGACGATTGGAGTAAGTTACAAGTTTAAAGGGTTGTACCATCTTGCCATGCCAAATTCCCCAATAGCATGCACCATAACAGAATCTTCAGCTGTCATTCATAGTCGTCTTGGACATCCTAGTCTTTCCAAATTTCAGAAGATGATGCCACAAATCTCTAGTTTAAAATCTTTAGAATGTGAATCTTGTCAAAAAGGAAAACATATTCATACCTCTTTTTCTAGTAGTCTCAATAAAATATATGAGCATCCTTTTTTCTCTTATCCAATCAAATGTTTGGGGACCAAGTTGTGCCAATTCTTGGCTTGGATTCCAGTATTTTGTTACGTTTATTGATGATTTCTCGCGTTGTACTTGGGTCTTTTTAATGAAAAATCGTTCCGAGTTATTTTCCATTTTTCAAAAATTGTGCTGAAATTAAAAATCAATTTGGTCAAACCATTCAAGTTTTACGCAGTGACAATGCACGTGAGTATTTGTCTAATCAATTTCAAGATTTCTTGGCAAAACAAAGTATTTTACATCAAACAACTTGTCCTCATACTCCACAACAGGACAGAGTGGCTGAACGTGAAATCGTCATTTAATTGAAACAGCCAGGACTTTACTCATTCATATGAATGTTCCTTTACGGGTTTGGGGGGATGCTATTCTTACAGCTTGTTATTTAATTAATCGCATGCCCTCCGCTGTTTTGGATAACAAAATTCCTCACTCTTTATTGTTTCCTAATACTCCAGTCTACAATATTCCTCCATGTTGGTTGTACCTGTTTTGTTCACAATCTTACTCCGAGAAAAGACAAACTCACTGCTAAAGCTTTCAAGTGTCTCTTTCTTGGTTATTCTCATCTTCAAAAAGGGTACCGTTGTTATTCTCCCGCTCCAGGACGTTACCTAGTGTTTACTGATGTCACCTTTTTTGAACAACAACCATTTTTTACTTCATCTACAAAACTTTCTGAAGTAAACACTATACTTCATGTCCCTGTCTTTGACCATTCTCCTGTTATCATATCACCTAGCTCAGAGAGTTCATCAAGTCCTAGTCCCTCTCCTGGTCCTCCACAATCCCCTATTGTCTATCGTCGTCGCCCTCGTCCATCGACTAGTACCATGCCTACAGTGGAAGATGTGCCTGACAGCTCACCACCTTCACCAATTACTTCTGCTTTGGATCCTGCATCAGAGAGTCCTCCCATTGCTCTTCGAAAAGGTACACGATCTACCCGTAATCCTCATCCTCTTTATGCTTTCCTGAGTTATGATCGTCTTTCTACTTCATATTATACTTTTGTTTCAAATTTGTCCTCTATTTCCATTCCCAAAACCACAGGAGAAGCACTATCTAATCCCAGTTAGTGACAAGCTATAATTGATGACATGTCTGCCCTATATTCTAATGGGACATGGCAACTGGTTTCTCGGCCTCCTGGTAAGTCAGTTGTTGGCTGTCAGTGGGTGTTTATAGTGAAGGTTGGTCCTGATGGCTCTATTAATCGGTTGAAAGCTCGTTTGGAAGCTAAAGGCTACACCCAGATCTATGGCCTTGACTATAGTGACAGCTTTTCTCCAATTGCCAAAATTGCTTTTGTTTGTGTTCTTCTTGCCTTGGCTGCCATTCGTCACTAGCCTCTTTATCAGCTTGATATAAATAATGTTTTTCTTCATGGTGATTTGCAAGAGGAGGTCTATATGGAGCAACCACCTGGGTTTGTTGCTCAGGGGGAGTCTGGGCTAGTTTGTAAGCTCCGCAAATCTCTATATGGACTAAAGCAATCACCCCGCGCTTGGTTTGGCCGTTTTAGTACTGTTGTACAAACTTTTGGCCTGACCAAAAGCAAAGCTGACCACTCTGTTTTCTACCGATGTCATTCTCTTGATAAATGCATATATCTCGTTGTCTATGTAGATGATATTGTTATTATTGGTAATGATTGTGTTGGTATTGAACAGTTGAAACAATATCTATTCAAGCATTTTCAGACTAAGGATCTTGGTAAACTCTAATATTTTCTGAGTATAGAAGTTGCACAGTCTAGACATGATATTTCTATTTCCTAGAGGAAATATGCCTTGGATATTCTTAAAGAGGCTGGTATGACAGGGCGTAAGCCTATTGATACTCCCATGGATCCCAATGTCAAACTTCTTCCAGGATAGGGGGAGCCATTATCTGATCCTGGACGGTATCGACGAATGATTGGAAAATTAAACTACCTCACAATAACTAGGCCAGACATTTCTTTTTGTTGTAGCTGTGTTGAGTCAATTCCTTGACTCTCCATGTGACTCACATTGGGATGCTGCTGTTCGAGTACTTAGATATATCAAAGGAGCTCCCAAAAGAGGATTGCTCGACGAGGATAAGGGTCATATGGAGATATATGGTTATGTAGATGCTGATTGGGCAGGTTCTCCCTCAGACAGGCATTCTACCTCAGGATACTACGTTCTTTTTGGAGGTAATCTTATATCATGGAAAAGTAAGAAGCAAACTGTTGTTGTCAGATCAAGTGCAGAAGCCGACTATAGAGCAATGGCAGTGGCAACATGCAAATCAATGAAACTTGTGTGTGATAATCAAGCAGCTTTGCATATAGCTTCAAACCCAATATTCCATGAAAGAACAAAACACATTGAGATTGACTGTCACTTTATGAGGGAGAAAGTTCAGCCCGGGGAAATTGCTATCAACACCAATGAGCAACTAGCCGATGTCTTCACCAAATCTCTCCAAGGTCCTCGAGTTAACTATATATGTAACAAGCTTGGAGTATATGACATATATACACCAACTTGAAGGAGAGTGTTGGAATATTGGAAATTAGCAATAGGAATTAATGAAGATTTATGTATAGCCAGGTTATGTATAGTGCCATAGCAAATAGCCACGCTCATTATTTCTGTCTTGTAAATAGTAAATGTATTTAATCTCTTGATACCTATAAAAAAGATGCATACTAGGTGATCTATACTTAAGCATATTCAATAAATCTTGTCTTCCTCTAAATTCAAGTGTGATGTTTCTCAGAAAAGCAACAACAATCTAGTGTCAATAAAGAATGTTCAATCATTTAACATGCACTATCCCCAGCACAAAGAAATACCAAGGGAGATAAAAACACATCGAACAAATGAGTACAGACAAAAAGCTCTAGGAGCCGGAATAACAAGGAAGAAAATAAATTTATAGGGGAAAAAAAAACTTTCCTCTCTTAGTCTCTTATGTTATGAAATCTATGAAAGCCAGAAAGTTTTTTAGGAATCTTAAAAGAGATTTTACAGATCTCTCCTCACAAATCTTGTGAAATTATATCATCCTGCAAATTTTTTGAATAAAAACCTGGAACACTCCATATACAACCTGAATATTCCTTGCCAATAAAGTTTTAATTCCATGCCAGCAAATTCCCTCATAGAAGGAGACACATCAAGGAAGTGTTTAAAGTTCAACTTTCAAAACAATCCTCAAATCGAGAAACAAAGGACAACTACCATGTGGAGGCCAGAATCAATATCAATTAAAGGCCACTAAATGAATAATTATTATTGTTGAAATAGTCTACATGTAAGGGCTAGCTGTCTTATTCATCTTATGTCCCCTATTTTACAAAGCAGACAGCCAACTCCACCTAGTGGTATAAAACTTGGTTGTTGTTATTGTATTGTATACATAGTTGGCCACATTGTACTGCAGCTTGTCCATAGTCCATACTTAAATAAATTGGATAAGCGTAAGACCCCATACTTATGCAGTTCCATAAAGGGATTCTCTCTCTCAATCCATCTACTTTTACAATTAAATGCAATGAGATGCCCTTGAAGTGATGCTAGAAGGTCAACAAATAACTTGACTTCAAGAATCTTAGATTTTCAAACAGGCTTGTCAAGATGTAACCTCTCCGCATTAGGAGAATGAATAAGAAACTGAAAATAGGATTTGCAAGAGAAAACACCAGGAAAATAAAAAATCCAGATTTTCCTATCAGATTAAATTGTAAGAAAGAGGAGAGAGAGAGAGAGAGAGCATAAGGTTTGGAGGCACTAATCTTAAAGATTAGTGATTAATCATTCCTGTGTCTGTATTTATATACATAAATTAGGGTTACAAAAGTATACCAACAAAGGCTCAGCCCAATGACTAAATATTAGAGACACTAATACTTTTTCACTTCTCCTCAAGCTCGTGCATAGATATTGATCATGCCAAGCTTGTTACATATAAAGCTATTCCTAGCTGTGTTGAGAGATTTAGTCAACAAATCAGCTAGTTGGTCACTTGTTCAAACAAAAAAAGTAGTAATGAGATTCTGCTGGATCTTTCTCTAATAAAATGACAATCCATTTCAATATGTTTGGTTCTTCCATGATAGACTGTGTTAGAATTCATAAGCATACAAACTTGATTATCACACCATAGCCACATAGGGGAAGCATTGGCCAATCTAATTTCACACATCAAATATCAAATCCACAAGTGCTTCCAAGTTGTTTGAGCCCATAGCATGGTACTCAGCTTCGGCAACCTTGGAAGTGCATTCTGCTTCATACTCTTCCATGCCACCAGATTTCCACCCACAAGGAAACAATCCTGTTGTAGATTTACGATCAATAGGAGATCCAGCCCAATCTACATCAGAAAAGGATTTAATCTGCATATAACACCCAGAGGCTGGAGCCTTTTACAATTATGTTCCTATGGGTCCCTATGGGAATCAATGATTCCCAATGAGCAGCAGTTGCTAAATACATGAAATAACTCACAACACTGAAAGCAATGTCTGGCCAAGCCGCCAAGTAACTGTCAAATAGTTCAGTTAGCACACTAGTCTTGTGGCACCTTTTCACTAAGCCTTGCTCCATCATCAGCTGTAAGCTTCAGATTAGGCTCCATAGACCTTTCACATGGTGTAGCTCCCAATAGGCCAGTCTCATCAAGCAATTCAAGGATGTTGTAATATATCAGCATTAATATCAGATATGTACAGATATGATTTTATTCTTGTTTTTATTAGGGCTGATTTTTCTCCCTTATTTTTAGGATAGCAATCAATAGCATTAGCCTATATATTGTAACCTTCTCTGTACACAATAATTCAAGGAATAATATTCATACATTCTATATGGTATCAGCAGCCTAGGTCGTTCCTAGGACTTGCCTTTGTTTTTCCTTTCACTGAGCAGCCTTATTGTTGTTTCCTATTGCAGCCTTATTGCTGCCTGAGTCTTCAAACCACCACCCACCACCTGCCGCCACCGTTTTTTGCCTCACCGCCCCCGCCGGCCTGCTTGTCGGCGTTTTTCTGGCCACCTCCGAAAAGCCCACCCCAAACCGACCAGCCACGCGCAGTCCACCGCTGCCGCACTGTACGCGCTTGAGAGCCACACGCCGCCCTCCACGCCGCCGTTCACCGCGCGACCACCTCCGTTCTGCTCGTCGGCTCCTCCCCGTTCCTTTCTAACTGTTTTCGGGTCCAACTGGAATGTCTACAGTAGACACCCAGTCCTCCACCATCACTACAACGCCTCAAGTTGCCGTTGCAGCACTGAATCCCCATGATCTTCTAGTTTTACACTCTTCTTATCACCTCAATGGTAAGAATTATCTCCAATGAGCCCAGGTTATTCACACCACTCTCAAGGGTCGTCGGAAGTTGTCACACATTGTCGAGGATCCTCCGAAGGCTAATGACCCACAGTTTGGAATTTGGGATGATGAAGATTCTTTGATTATGACTTGGCTATGGAACTCTATGACACCAGATATCAGTAAGAATTGTATGTTTTTTACTTCTGCACGTGAAATTTGGAATAGTTTGAGTCAAACTTATTCTATGAAACAAGATATTGATGCGTGTTATGAATTAGAAAACACAATTTTTAATACCAAGCAAGGATCTTTTTCTGTCACTGATTATTATGGTACTCTGAATGGTTTATGGATTGAGCTGGATCAAAACCAAGATTCAAAGATGAAATGCACTGAGGATTCTGCTACTTTAACCAAGTTTATTGAGCGTGGACGGGTCTTTAAGTTTCTCTCTGGGTTGAATTCTGAGTATGATCCTATTCGGGTTCAGATTTTAGGTAAGGACAAGCTTCCTTCTCTCTCCGAGGTGTTCTACACAGTTAAGGAGGAAGAGAGTCGTCGGGCTATCATGTTGAACAATGGTAATTCAAGTGATGGTTCTGCTTTGGCCACCGGCAAAGGTCCTATTGGTGGGTTATCATCTGAAAGGCCTGGATCATCCTCTTGGAAGTCGTCCGCCAAACGTGACGAGCGCTGGTGTCCTTTTTGCAAGAAGTCTGGTCACACTAAGGACACTTGTTTTAAACTCCATGGCAGAGACAAGGTTCTTGGACGCTCTGGGGGTTTTAAAGGCAGCCAACAAAGGCAAGTTAATCAAACAATGTCCGACTTGGTTATTGAGGGTGAAGAGGTATCTGCACCACCATCTGGGGAGGCAATTCCGACGCTTAGTAAAGTCGAGTTGGATCGTTTGCGCACTCTCTTGAATTCTATGAGTAAACCTTCTGGCACTTGTTCTCTAACCATGACTAGTAAGAATTTAAGTTCTTTTTCCTTTAATGTTTCTAGTACTGTATCTGAGGATCTCTGAATTATTGACTCTGGTGCTACTGATCACATGACCTCTCATCCCTCATATTTTTACACTTACTCTAAATTATCTGGTAAACATCACATCACGGTTGCTAGTGGCTCCCATGTCCCTGTTTCAGGATGTGGTACTATTTCACTTCAACCTTCCCTTCCTTTACATAATGTGCTTCATGTCCCTCATTTGTCAAATAACCTTATTTCTATTCATAAGCTTACCACAGATTTAAACTGTACAGTGACCTTCTTTCCCTCTCATTGTATGTTTCAAGATCTTACCTCGGGGAAGACGATTGGGGTTGCTAAGGAACAGAGAGGGTTATATGTTCTACATCGGACTCATAGCAGTACTAGTCAGACGGTGTCCACATCCAGTCATGCGACAAGTTCAGATTCTGCTGCATCTCAGATATGGCTTCACCACAAACGCCTTGATCATCCTCCTTTCAGTCTTATTAGGTCATTATTTTCACAATTGTTTAAAAATGAGTCTGTTGAATCTTTTTTTTGTAATGTTTGTCAGTTTGTGAAACACCATCGCACAACTTTTTCTCCAAGTAATAATAAAAATATTGAACCTTTTGATCTTATTCATTCTGATGTGTGGGGCCCTTCCTCTAATTCTAATATTTCTGGTGCAAAATGGTTTGTTTCATTTATTGATGACTGCACGAGGGTCACATGGATATTTCTTATGAAGGATAAATCTGAAGTGTTTCAAATATTCTTGAATTTCTATCGCATGGTTCAAACCCAGTTTGGAAAATCTATAAAACGGTTACGATCTGATAATGGCAAGGAATATGTGAATCAACATTTCACAAAATTCAATAAAGAGCATGATGTGTTACATGAGTTAACTTGTGTTGATACCCCCCAACAAAATGGGGTTGCAGAAAGGAAGAACCGTTATCTCCTAGAAATTGCAAAGGCTCTTCTATTCCAAATGTCTGTCCCTAAGTCTTATTGGGGGGAAGCTGTCTTAACTGCCACATACTTGATAAACAGATTGCCCTCCTGTGTCTTGGATGGTCTTAGTCCTGTGCAACTCATGACTTCCTTCTTCCCTTCCGTTCCTACCATGAAGAATCCCCTGTGTCGTGTCTTTGGTTGTGTTGCCTTTGTTCATATCCATAGTCAATATCGTGGTAAGTTGGATCCTAGGGCTGTCAAATATATCTTCATAGGGTATGCACCAGACAAAAAGGGGTAAAAATGTTATCATCCTCAAAGTTGTCGTGTCTATGTCTCCATGGATGTCACTTTTCATGAATCCGAGTCTTTTCACGTCCGTCCTCAGCTTCAGGGGGAGAGTGGTCAAGAAGCTGAGTCTCTTGAGTCATCTTTTGTTCCTCTTCTAGCTGAATCTATTGACTCATCTGTTCCTCCTCTGATGAAGGATGTGGCATCATCTTCTGGTACTTCAGAGACACTTAAAGAATCAGTATCTGTTCCTATAGATCAATACAAGCAGGTGTATTATCGGAAAAAACCCAACCTGGTCCAACAACAGCTTCAGTCACCCGAACCAGAGGTAAGCATTCCTGATTCTGAACCTTTGAATAGTTCTTTACATGATATTTGTGAACCTAACCCTGATGACTTGCCAATAGCCTTAAGAAAAGCCAGAAGAACTTGTGCAAAATACCCCATATCTCAGTTTGTGTCCACTAAAAACCTATCAAGACATCGGAGTTTTATTTCAGCAATTGATTCTACCAGAATCCCCACTTCAGTACAAGAAGCATTAATGGATAAGAATTTGGTTCAAGCCATGCATGAAGAAATGAGTGCTTTAAACAAGAATGAGACTTGGGAAATTGTTGAGAAGCCGAAGGACAAAAGGATAGTTGGGTGCAGATGGATTTACACAGTAAAATATCGGTCTGATGGTACTCTAGACCTAAGTATAAAGCAAGGCTGGTTGCAAAAGTACACTCAGACATATGGGATTGATTATGAGGAAACATTTGCCCCAAAGCAAAGCAAAGATGAACACAGTCAGGATCATTCTCTCCTTGGCAGCACACTTTGGATGGGACTTGCACCAATTTGATGTTAAAAATGCTTTTCTCCATGGGAATTTGGAAGAGGAAGTATATATGGACATCCCACCAGGATATGGACCTACCGGTGGAGGGAATATGGTGTGCAAGTTAAGGAAGGCCTTATATGGACTCAAGCAGTCTCCTCGTGCTTGGTTTGGGAGGTTCACCAATGCTATGGTGTCCTTAGGTTATAGGCAGAGCCAGGGAGATCATACCCTCTTTATAAAACATTCCAAAGAAGGCAAGCTTACACTTCTTCTGGTTTATGTTGATGACATGATCATTGCCGGTGATGATGAGGTTGAGAAACAGGTCCTAAAAGAAAAACTAGCTGCACAGTTTGAAATGAAGGACTTGGGGAAGCTAAAGTACTTCCTTGGGATAGAGGTTGCCTATTCCAAACAAGGCATCTTTATTTCCCAAAGGAAATATGTCCTGAATCTTCTTGAGGAAACAGGTAAGCTAGGTTGCAAAACCACAGGGACACCTATTGAACAAAACCACAGGATTGGAAACAATGAGGAGAGCCCAAGGGTGGATAAGGCACAATATCAGAGACTTGTGGGAAAACTGATATATTTGTCTCACACCGGACTGACATAACCTATCTTTGTCAGTGTGGTTAGCCAGTTCATGCATGATCCTCGTGAGAGACATATGCTAGTTGTGAATAGAATTCTCCAGTATTTGAAGACAAGCCCGGGAAGAGGACTTCTATTTCGGAAAGAACAAACATTGACCATTGAAACCTATACAGATGCAGATTACGCCGGGTCAGTTATCGACAAAGTGGTCTACCTCAGGTTACTGCATGTTTTTAGGAGGAAACTTGGTGACTTGGAGAAGTAAGAAATAGAATGTGGTTGCAAGGTCAAGTGCAGAGGCTGAATTCGAGCTATGGCACAAGGAATTTGTGAACTGTTATGGATGAGAATCATACTCGATGATCTCCGAATAAAGTATGAAGTTCCTATGAGGTAACTGTGTGATAACAAGTCGGCAATCAACATTGCTCACAACCCGGTTCAACATTATCGGACAAAGCATATAGAGATTGGCCGCCATTTTATTAAGGAAAAATTAGATGATGGCCTTATAACTACAGAGTACGTCCCTTCAGAGCACCAATTAGCAGATGTTTTCACCAAGGGGCTTCCCACAAAGCAATTTCAAAGTCTTACTTGCAAGCTGGGAATTATAGATATTCACTCACCAGCTTGAGGGGGAGTGTTGTAATATATCAGCATTAATATCAGGTATGTACAGATATGATTTTATTCTTATTTTTATTAGGGCTGATTTTTCTCCCTTATTTTTAGGATAGCAATCAATAGCATTAGCCTATATATTGTAACATTCTCTATACACAATAATTCAAGGAATAATATTCATACATTCTATAAAGGACATGCTTCTTTTCAGATAGGATGATACCTTTCTTTTCTAGGAAAGCGTGACTCCTATTCCCAAATCAAGGATTTACACGTGTCAGCGACTCAGATTCCTTTCCTGACCAGTTTGTTATTTTGTCAACATGAATGCTCGTTTTTTTGGTCATTTAGATAAGGAGATTTTTAGAATGTGATGCTCATCAGATAACCCCAATATACAAAGGCAAAGATGTGAAGAGTGAAGACACAGCACGCGCCTTCAATACAAAGATAAAGGAGATTATAACCATGAAAAAGCTACAGGTATGTTGAAAAGAGGTGGCTGCTCTAATGCAACTGAAGAGCATTTAATTGTCTTAAATCTTAATAAACAAGGTATCAATATCAATTCTTTCTACTTGGAAAATATATGGTGTTTTTTAAGGCTTTGGTGTGAACCTTGACAGTGATCCAACGCTCTGAAAATTTCAATTACTAAGCTGAAAGTGCTGTGGTATTTTATTTTCAACACCACATATATGAAATGATCCACGGGCCAAACTACCTCAGCCACTTGGAGGTTCTCAGATTTCTTGGATGACATCAAATTCTGTTTAGGACATCTTTTTTCTTGGAAAAGAAAGTAGTTCTTGCAGAACAGCGGAACTTATGATGGCATTTAGAATTAAAAACAAGCCATTTCAGGAGGCTGGAATCACATGGGAAGCATTAAAATTGAATTTCCAAGACATTGTTTCTTTGTGTACTGTAGCTCACCAACCTTCTGTATGGCATAGGATCTCATACAAAGTTTTTTTCTGTTTTTCATTTCTTTCCTCTTTTATCTGTTACCTTACCAAATACCAAGTGTTTTCAAATCATGATGAAAGGAGAAGGGAAAACATATCCTCAAAAATACAAAAGGAAAAGCTGACTGCACTAATCTTACTAAAGATTATTCATCAATCAAAAATAATACTCTGATAGGAACCCCCAAGAAAAATGGGCAGCAACTAAGGTTTATTCTAGAAAGAAATGTTTGGGCCCTGAAAATGAGAAAAAAAAAACATACAGGGCTTTAATTGTAACTAACTTGCTGAGCTGGCAGGGAGTAGTGGGGTGAAGATTCTGTTGAGAAAAAGGGTATATCTTGTGGGTTGGTTAGCATACGGGGGGTAGGCGGGAATTAGGCTTGGACTTGGGAGAGAATTGAGCACTCTCTAATTTGCTCATCCTTGTTTTGCTTCTTTGAATTCCTAGAAGTTGTTTTTAAGCATTTCCTTGATTGATATCATCTTGATATCAACCAGAAGATCATCAATATATCAGTGTTTTATCCATTTTCTGTTCTTAATTTTCTGGTACCTATCATTGGTATCAAAGCTTTACAATCTGGGAAGCCTGGATGGTAAACACGAGATCAGTCATAGAGTCACGTTTGGAAGCGGCGGAGAGGAGTTTGCTAGAAAACTTGAAGACGCAGGAAAGAATGGGGGCTCTTCTGGACGAGATCATTCGCTTGCTCAAGGCGCGAAACAATCGAGGTGCAAGAGGACAAACACGGTACAGGCGACGATCCACATTGTGTGATGGTGAAGGAGACGACGACGGTAACCCGAGAAGCAAGGCAGGCTCGGACAGAACTCGTGAGTCGTAAAGATGAAGGCAGAGAGAAAATTGCAAAGGTTGGGCTCATTTTTTAACTTAAGGGGCCAGACCCAATTCATTAAAGAAGGAGACCAGGCCTTTTGGGACGGAATTGGGCTAATAAGATGGAGCTTAATAGTGACCCAACCCTTTAAAAATTCTATCAGTTGCTCTCCGTTTTTGGTGCCCCCACGCAGGACTAGGACCTTCAGTTTACAAATAGGAATAGGCAAAGAAAAAAGAGAATCAAAGATGGGAATGGAGAACCAAGTGGTGAGGCCTGGAATCGGTCCCAAGCCAGTTCCCGGTCAGAACATTACTGTTCACTGCACTTGTTACGGGAAAAATGGTGACCTTTTTCAGAAGTTTTGGAGCACAAAGGATCTGGGGCAGAATCCGTTCACTTTCAAAATCGGGCAAAGATCTGTTATCAAAGGATGGGATGAAGGTGTGATTGGTATGCAAGTTGGTGAAGTTGCTCGTCTCCGGTGCTCTCCTGATTATGCTTATGGTGCTGGTGGTTTTCCTGCTTGGGGAATACAGACCTTCAGTTTAATGGGTCAATGGGACCCAGGTGGAAGTGAAAGGGCTTCCACTTGTTGTTGGACTCCCCCCGGTTTGAGATTAAAGCCGAGCCAAGCTAGTGGTTTTCCTCTATAGTGGTAGTTATGTTCAATATTACTTTGCTTCAACTCAATTGGTCATTATGCTTCAAGCAATGGGACCCGGTGGAAATTTCTTTCAGCTGCTACAAAACCCCTACCCAAACCTTCACCTTGAGAACACGTTCCTATCAGAATTGCAACCACTGTCATCCTTTCTAGCTAAAAAAAAAAACTGAGAATTGAAAGTGCAACCAGCTGATGACATAGACCACCGGAAGAATGAAGAAGGAGAAATAAATGTTTTAATTAAAGGGCAAGATCTCCCTGATTTTGAAAGTTCTTGCCAACCAATGACCTCCATCCAAGAATTTTTTTTTTCTTAAATTTCACCTTGGGAACGAGGTGAGTCTTTGGTGGGGGGGGAGTGTTGATAGGAACCCCCAAGAAAAATGGGCAGCAACTAAGGTTTATTCTAGTAAGAAATGTTTGGGCCCTGAAAATGAGAAAAAAAAACATACAGGGCTTTAATTGTAACTAACTTGCTGAGCTGGCAAGGAGTAGTGGGGTGAAGATTCTGTTGACAGATTGTTTTTGGCCATGCTCTCAATATGAAAGGGTATATCTTGTGGGTTGATTAGCATACCGGGGTAGTAGGAATCTAGGATACTTTAATGTATGCTTGTGACTTGGATACGGATCCGAATACTGAATACTTGATAAATATTAGTTTAATTTTTAACAAAAGTCGAATATCATATGATTTGATTCATCTTGAACAATATCCGATATTATACGTATCCGTGCATCATAGGCGGGAATTAGGCTTGGACTTGGGAGAGAATTGAGCACTCTCTAATTTGCTCATCCTTGTTTCTGTTTCTTTGAATTCCTAGAAGTTGTTTTTAAGCATTTCCTTGACTGATATCATCTTGATATCAACCAGAAGATCATCAATATATCAGTGTTTTATCCATTTTCAGTTCTTAATTTTCTGGTACCTATCATACTCAAACTTTCACAACACAATATAGAAATTTAACTAACATAAACAATAATTTTCTGAAGAGTAAATACAGTTAATTACTCACTGTTCTAAGCAATCCAATTACAGTAGGAAGAAGACGATCTTTGAAATTAGTAGTTTCTTCTTCTTCCAACTTTACCTGGTTATGAATCAAATCCAGAGGTTAGATCACAAACTACATCCTCAAAACTTCAAAATATCACAATTCACAGATAATAGTTTTAAAAAAAAAGTGTACGGAGGCAAAAATAATATCAAGGTAAAGAACACAATAGGTTAAGCTATAAATCATACAACTTTACGTTGTGTGAGACTTTGAGCTGCTCAAATCTTGGACTAAATGCCAAAGCAGAGCACTCAATTAAATGATTCTGAACTGTGTTCAAATTAAGGCATCAAGGATCAACAAGAGCTTCGTTTACCCTTCTATTTTTACTTGATTCTACTCATCTACATTCCAACCCAAATAGAAGAATTTGGACTTTGGATTCTTCTTGTGTGTTCTCCTACAAATCTTTCTCTCAAATTCTAATTCCAATAATCAATCTCATAATCACAAGAAGTTTGCCCCAGACCGTTAGAGATATAACAAAGCCATTCATGTTCATTCACCTAACAGTTTAAGCTTTTGGGAGAGTTGATTCATAACATGGTGCTGGAAATAGATAATTATGTTGGAAATAGGATATAATTATTATTCCACTAATTAGAGTTCATTGTATCTTGGAATTCGATGTACCATTAGGATTCATTGTATCTTGGGAATTAAAGCTAGAATTAATTCCCCTTCTTGTAAATTGTATTGATCATGTATATAAATAGATTATCTGCTGAGTGGATGATTTACTCAAGCAATTCAGAAATCCTTTCTAAATTTCTTTGATATTCAAGTTGGCATCAGAGCAGTCGTGAACAGTGATGTAAATAGTACAGATTGAGCAACCAAAAGTGGGATCAACCACAATGCTCTTATTGTAAACGAATGGGCCATACTCAAGATCGATGCCACACTCTGAATGACTTTCCGGGAAAAACTGTCAATATGTCACAAATGCAGGCATCGGATACCGCAAAAACGAATGATCCTCCATAAGAAAATAAGATTCTCTTATCTGATAATGAGTATAAGGAGTACCTCAAGTTAAAGGCGGCTTCTAACAATGTCTTATCCTCAGTACCTAAATCTGGTAATTCCTTAGTTTGTTTTTCTCAATCTTTGCCTTCTAGATCCTGAATTTTGGACTCTGGTGCAGCAGATCATATTGCTGGTAATCCTTCATTTTTTTCAAATTTATCTCCTAGAACAATCCCTCATTCAATAACCTTTGCAGATGGTTCGAAAGTTCAGGCCACTGGCATTGGCAAGATTTCTCCTCTTCTCTCTTTAAATTTAGATTCTATTCTTCTCATTCCTGGCAGTCCTTTTAATCTACTCTCAGTTAGTACGTTGACTCACTCTTAATTGCTCAGTAACTTTTCTTGCTGATTCTTTCTATATTCAGGACCGGAGTACGAGACAGATGATTGACAAAGGCTCTGAATCACGTGGGCTCTATTACCTTCAACCTTCTAACCTTCTTCCTCAACCATCTGTGCTGTGGCTGATTCTCCAAGTATCCTTCATAATCGTTTGGGTCATCCAAGTTTAAATAAATTGAAGAAAATGTTTCCTAGTCTTTCTCATTTACAGTCTCTTCAATGTGAATCTTGTAAACTTGGCAAACATGTCCGTTCTTCCTTTCACAATAAAGAAACAAGTCGGTCCAAGTCTCCTTTTGAGTTAGTTCACTCAGATATCTGGGGGCCTAGTCGCACTAGTTCAATTCTAGGCTTTCGTTATTTTGTAACTTTCATTGATGACTACTCAAGATGTATTTGGATCTACTTAATGAAAGATCGGTCTGAACTGTTTGAAAACTTTTAGAAATTTTGTTCCGAGATTTCTACTCAATTTGGTCGTACAATTCACATTTTAAGAAGTGAAAATGCTAAAGAGTATTTTTCTACCTCATTCAATTCTTTTATGTCCTCAAAAGGTATGATTCATCAATCTAGTTGTTCACACACACCGCAACAAAATGGCGTTGCAAAAAGAAAACATCGACATCTGCTTGATACTGCCCGTACCTTGTTACTTCAAGCAAATGTTCCTTTAAAATTTTGGGCAGATGCGATTCTTACTGCAGGCTACTTGATCAATAGGATACCATCTTCTGTGTTGGACAACCAGATTCCTCATTCCATTTTATTTCTTGATGAATCTACATATAAACTTCCTCTGCGCATTTTTTGTTGTACTTGTTTTGTTCCTGATCTGTCTCCAGGAAAAGATAAACTCACTGCTCGTGCAATCAAGTGTATTTTCCTTGGATATTCCAGAGTACAAAAGGTTACAGGTGTTACTCCCCTTCATTACATCGTTTCTTTGTTTCTAAAGATGTGACTTTCTTTAAAGATTCTCCATTCTTCACTTCAAAGGAAGAAACAGTCACTTCTTCTACAATTTTACCTGTTCCTTTTCTCAGTCCATCGACCACCACTCAAGAAGATATTTCTCGTCTATTAGTCACTTATCATCGTCGTGAACATGAACCTTCCACATCTCCACCAGATCTCGAGCCCGGTGTTTCAGTGCCTGAACCAACTTCTCAACCGTCTCTAGATCCGCCTTCACCCATTTCTGACTTCCCAATTGCTGTTCGTAAAGGTATTCGTTCCACTTGTAAACCTCACCCTATTTATAATTTTGTTAGTTATCATCGTCTTTCTCCTGTTTAATATGCTTTCACCTCTTCCTTGTCTTCTGTCTCTATTCCTAAAACTGTTCAGGAAGCTCTTTCCCATCCAGGATGGCGGCATGCAATGATTGAGGAAATGCAAGCTTTGGAACCCAACCGTACTTGGTCTTTGGTTCCTTTACCTTCGGGTAAAAGTCCTATGGGATGTCGCTAGGTCTTCAATGTAAAAGTTGGGCCTAATGGTACTATGGATCGTCTTGAGGCTCGTCTTGTAGCCAAAGGTTTTACTCAGATTTTGGGGCAAGATTATGGTGATACATTTTCTCCTATTGCAAAAATGGGTGTTTCTATCCATGGCAGCCATGAATCAATGGCCTCTACACCAACTAGATGTCAAAAATGCTTTCTTGCATGGCGACTTGACTGAGGAGATCTATATGGAACAACCTCCTGGGTTTGTTGCTCAGGAGGAGTCAAGTTTGGTTTGTAAACTTCACAATCACTATATGGTCTTAAACAATCTCCCCGATGTTGGTTTGGACGATTCAGCTTGGTTTTACAAAAATTTGGAATGATCAGAAGTGAAGTGGATCACTCGATATTTTATAAGTATTCATCTAATTTGTGTATCTATCTTGTGGTTTATGTGGATGACATTGTCATAACAGGAAATGATCATGTTGGAATTCAGCAATTGAAGGAGCATCTATTTTGTCACTTTGAAACAAAAGACTTGGGCAAATTGAGATATTTTCTAGGGATTGAAGTTGCTCAGTCAAAATCGAGAATTGTTATCTCCCAAAGAAAGTATGCTCTTGATATTCTTGAAGAAACTGGAATGTTGAATTGTAAACCAGTTGAAACTCCCATAGATCCAAATATTAAGCTCCTTCCTGATAAAGGTGAATTATTTTCAGATCTAAGCAGATATCAAAGATTAGTAGGAAAGCTTAATTATCTTACTGTTACCAGACCGGACATCTCTTTTGCTGTTAGTGTGGTAAGTCAATTCCTAAATTCTCCTCGTATAGATCATTGGAATGCAGTCATCAGAATTTTGAGATTCATTAAAGGATCACTAGGAAAAGGGATAATATATGAAAATAGAGGGCATAAGGAAATTATTGCCTACACTAATGCAGATTGGGCTGGATCTCCATGTGATAGGAGATCCACCTCAGGATATTGTGAAAATATATTCACAAGATCAAGCACTGAAGCTGAATATCGAGCTATGGCTCTCATTACATGTGAACTAATATGGCTAAAGCAACTCATAAAGAATTAAAATTTTGTGAGGTAGGAACTATGAGATTAATTTGTGATAATCATGCAGCTCTCCATATTGCTTCTAACTCAGTCTTCCATGAACGAACCAAGCATATAGAGGTTGATTGCCATTTTGCTCGTGAGAAGATTGTTTCTGGGGAGATTACCACATCCTTTGTCAACTCAAATGACCAATTGGCTGATTTGCTTACCAAAGCTCTTCGGGGACCAAGGATAGTTTATATATGCAACAAGCTGGATGCTTTTGATATCTACGCTTCAGCTTGAGGAGGAGTGTTGGAAATAGATAATTATGTTAGAAGTAGGATATAATTATTATTCCACTAATTAGAGTTCATTGTATCTTAGAATTCATTGTACCTTTAGGATTCATTGTATCTTGGGAATTAAAGCTAGAATTTAATTCTCCTTCTTATAAATTGTATTGATCATGTATATAAATAGATTATTTGCTGAGTGGATGATTCCCTCAAGCAATTCAGAAATCCTCTCTAAGTTTCTTTGATATTCAAGTACATGTTACAGATTCATATACCTTACACAGCTTTTCACCTGACAATTGTCGTGTGCAGTGCAGGTCTAATCAGATACAGTAGCCTATTTCTGCACTGCAAAGTGATTGCTTTTTATGAAATAATCTGTTTGGGGTTCGTGATCAACACAGGATGTGTCCTTTCACCTTGGAGAAATTTTTTATCATATACTTTAGAGAGTGTAACAATGAGGAGGCTGTGATATCATTATCATGGCAGTGTGCTTCTTTTGCAGTTCTCTGGTGTATGTGGTAAGAGAGATATATTCGTAATTTCCAGGGTGTCTGTTTTCCCTTACATTTGTCATGGGGTAGAACTGTGTTTATAGCTTCTTCTCAGTGCTCTGCTTATGGTTGTTTCAAGGGAATTGCTATTATTGATAATTGATATGCAAAGAGATTCCAAAGTTTGGTTACATTTTTTAGCCATTTGGATTGCTATTTTTTCTCTTTTTTATCTTTTGAGGTGGACTTTTCTTATCCTCAACTCAAATGTACATCTTTCCTTCCTAATAATATTATACCTCTTATGTAGAAAAACAAAGATAAAAGTAGTATCTACTTAAAAACAACAACAATGCATTGGCTGGAAAATGTTTATTTAGGTTACAACTTGAAGTTCCATGCAATTACAAATATGAATATACACTTCTATCTTTTGTAAAGTCTAACTTATAGATGAACTCCATCAGGTAATGTTAACTCTAGAGCCTATTGGCCCAGTGACAATTAAGAACTGCTCATTTGGCCATATATTGACTACAATGAACACGAAGCAACCCCTGTAGGAGACAGTAGGCCCCCTAAAACATAGTGAAAAAGATTTGAAAGATTTCCACCACAAGATTCATAGAAAATAAAAGAAAGAAAACCAAAGAAAAGTGCTCAAGATAAAAGTAATCGAAGATACAATCTTACTTCATCATCCTTTCCATTCATGGGAAGGGAAGCCCTTGCTTTAGCTTTGGATAAAATTATCACATCTGTTTCTGCAGCATCATGTAAGGAAGCTCGAATAAACTCTGCTGAAAGAATGCTACAAAAATAATACAATATATTACTAAACACTCAATACAGAATATAACTTCAGTCTTTTCTTTCAAAAATATACAATCCATATTTAGCAATATATCATTACCAAAACTCAAGAATTCAAAGTTCAAATTAATAATGGACAAAGAAAACATGTTTAAAATATTTTAAAACAAGACAATAGGAATGGAATTAGTTCACAAGAAATAATTTACCTTTAGGTTGGAAGAAGAATAAATAAAGTAATTCAGATAAATTTAATTAAAAAATGAATTTAACTTGTTCAGGTCAACCTTGAAACAAAATTTAACGCTTCAAAGGTAAGAGCCCAAAATATGGATATCAACTCTGCATTCTCTTCTTTCTTGATAATTCCTTTTCTCAAGCCACAAGAAATCACAATATCTACCTTCTTTTATCAAAATAAGAACAGAAACGAACAATCAACTGATTCTATCACTCTGACTCTCACGCTCAATAATCTTTGTTACACTGCAAAAGACCATTTCAGCTGGCTTCATATCAGCTTATATATATATATACTACCACAACCTCGAAACAAGTGTCTCACATATTCGTAAATTATTATCAAACTAGCCATTTCAAGATTGTAGGCTTTGTCGTTTAATAACCCTTTACTCTTCTTTAACCAAAAAAATCTCATATGAGTATAATGCTTTGCATCTTAGTATCTATGTGTTGTTCTCTTTTCATTTTTAAAAGGGATGAGCATAACCCACAGACCCATCAAAATCCATCCATACTGAACCATAAATCTCAGTTTTAGTCAATGTTTGAATGGTCCAACTAATAAATTGATTTTTTTCATTCTCAAAAATATCAGCTGTTTTGGTTGGTTCAGGTCCCATGCTCAAAATCCGATTGAACCAGAAATTGACTAAACCTACATAAATTATTTATTATTTAGAAGTTTTTAAACTTACTACCCCAACAATTTTTGCTCAGTCAAATACCCCCTTTATTTATTCCTCACCAAGTCCCCAATGTACCAAGCCTTCTGATGTACCTATACTCTTTCATCTCTCCATCTTCACAGTGCTTCTCTCCCTCTTCTTAATTTAACTACTCTCTTCCAGCAGTCTGTTCTCTCAGTTTCAGAATCTAACCCAAAAAAATGTGTTTACCACTCCTACAATTTTACACTTTTCCCCCACTCTTTTGCATCCTGTTTCCTTCTTAGTAGAGATTATTCTTTTATATTCAAATAATTGTATAAGGGCTCACACCAGAGAGTAGAGACCCAAATCAAGGGCTCCAACAGCAGGATGAAACAGCAGAAGGGTGGTTTTGCAGTGACTTTTAATGGATATCATCAAACTCAAACCAACACAGGCTTGGAATGGGAATTTTTCTGCATTTTTGCTGCATTTGTTGATTTGTTCAAGCTATTTGTACAATTTTCTTGTTTATCACTTATGTAGAATTTGTTCATCATAACTTGACTTCAATCTTTCTCTAACTTTCCATTATATGGTTTTAAATTGTGACTGTGGTCATGGTTGCAGACGCGGTTGCAGCCACTGCGATGTAGATTGTGGCCGTTGCGGCGTGAAATTTTTTGTGGCTGAAGATTGGTTTTTAAAATGTGTTGCGGCCCATTGCAGCCGCAATGCAGTTCCAATGCGGGTGCATCACCGTCTCGTTGCAATCCTTTTCTATGATTTGAAATCATGCCACATGCGGTTGAGGCAATTGCAGCGGTGACCGCAACCGCAATATTGCGGCTGCATCAGGTGATGCAATCCGCAATTTAAAACCATTTCCAATTACCTTTTTTCCTTCTTATAACTAATAACTTGCTTCTTATTTATTCAAAGAATTTTACCTATTGATAATTCAATTATACATTTCTCCATGTTCTATGTCTCTCTTTTCTTTCTAAACAACCCAAACAAACCAAGATGTGTTTTCTTTGGGTAAACCAACCCGAACAATCAGCAGAGGTGGCTTTTCCACCAATTGAACCAGACCCGTGCTCAACCAATGTTTTGGTATCCTCAGGCACCTATTCTTCAAAACCTAGAAGCCAAAACCTCAGCAAGAAGAATATATGTATACAAATTGAGCTGTTAGCAAGTGCTCACACCAAGCTTTCAAAATGCTAAAAATTAAAATTCACTACTTCTGCATCTTCTATGGGATAAAGTAATGTTTTGGCTTCCATATGGTGCTCAGAATGACTTTCTCAGAGGGGTATATTTGATAAATACAAAGAGTGATTGGCAACCCTTGTTTAGTTTATTTCATTATTTGTCTTTCTCTGCTGGTTTATTTTTTACTTTGTGTTTCTTTTAAGATGATATCTTAATTTTCAACTGCTGTACTCCCCTACTTTCTTTTCCTACTAAAATTTCTTTTTCTACAAAAGAGAAAAATATTTCACACATAGGCCAAATGCAAGCCCCAAACATGGTTTCAACCCATCCAAGCCATCAGAAGAGTGCAGATTGCCATTTCACCATCTCAGATAAAAGGAACTAGTCAAACATAAACATTAAAATTCAACCCTATTCTTGTCCAATGACTACTCGGTTCTCAAAAATCAAGAAAAGAAGTAGAAAGCACTGTCAAATGAATTTTCAGATGCAGGCTAATGGAATAAACAATCTAAATGCAAGTAAACAGTAGCATATGTAACGTCACTTTGATAGATCAGGACATCACTAAAGGTGTACCTGTTTATGGATTCCATAAAGCCTATTACATGATCTCTAAGATGACGAAAGCAATGCAGACCAGTGAGCTCATCTCCATCCTACCAAACAGGAAATGAATTAGACCGAAATTAATATAGAATTGTCTCTCCATCTTTCAGTAATCCCATCATATTAAAACATAGAACAAAAAATCAATCATGCTATGTTGTAAACAGACTTCAAAGGAAACTACCTATGTTCAACACAGGGATTGATATCAGCTTAGCATTAATCTCATAAAATATGTAAGTAAAAAGAGGGGCGGGGGACAAAGAGTTCTAATTCTAAAGGCTAAAGCCATGGATCTTGAAAACAGGCATTAAGGATAGTATTCACGAGAGTTCATATAATGATTAAAGGATACCAGCAAATGTTGCAAATCGTCAGTTACATCCAGTGCTCCAGCACAATCTGCAGATGCAACAAGCTGTATCACAGCAAAATATATCAACTTAATCGGGATTTCCAATCATCAACAACAGCAATTTGTAAAGATGATCGACTACTTCACAATAATAATTATCAGATAATGGAAACACAAAAAAACAAAAATACCAGCTGTGAATCAATATGGCATGACAACTAATTAAACGACCAAGACCAACATATAGTTCACAAGGAAACCCGTTTCAATACTCGATTAGATTAATGTTATCATACTCAAGTTTCAAACTCATAAGCTGACAAAAATATAATAACACATCAGAGAAATATCAGTTAAATCTTCATAATCCTATTTAGTATAAAGTTTCTACATTCAAAGCACCAACATGCCAGAGAAGGCACTCTACCCTAACTCTAACAAGAGTATCTTCATAATTTCATTAATCACGCCACCCCTCTAACAGCTAAAGCCACACCATCACCGCAATAAATAACCAATTGCGCAAAAATTAATGTACTTTCAGAATCAAACAAGAAAAAAAAGTACCAATTTGAGAGCAGAGACAGCTTGGTTAACATATAATATAAGCCTCAATTTCTGCTGAAGCGTCAAGAGGTTGGTCCTGGAGCCATTCAGCTCCTGAATCTGCCTCGCGTTCTCGACCAAATCCGAATCCAAGAGCCGGATCGTCTCCTTCAATTCACGAATCCGGCTACAACCTTCCACGATCTTCGCATTCAGGTCCTGCAGCTGCCCCTGCGCCTCGAAGAACGAGCTCGACCTCAGCGAGATCTCCTTCACCAAGTGCAATTCCACTACATCCAAGTAGTGCGAGAGCTTCTCCTGCAAGGCCAAGTTCTCGGAAACATTCGAGAAGGGACACGCGGCGCGGAAGGTGGCGCCATCCTCGAGCCGGAAATCCTCCTTGAAGTATAGCGACGGGACCTCGCGGAGGCACGCGACAAGGGCTTCGCCCTGGCCAGAAACGATGCCACCGTCAGCGACGGAGGAGGAATCGTTGATCTCCTTGGTGGCGTGGTTTCTGATATCTTCGAAGCGGTGGTAGGGTTCGGAGATGGGGGAGAGGTAGGAATGGAAGTCGGATCGGGTGATGTCGGAGGTGGGTTTGGTGGTGAGAGGGGCGAATTCGGGAGGGGAGACGGCGGTGGAGGAGGACCACCAGCCGACCCAGGAGGCGGTGGCGTCGGCGGCGTGGGGGTTGTTGAGAATGGAGGAGAGGCTTTGGATGGCGTCGGAGTTGGATTTGGAGAGGGAGGAGGAGGAGGAGGAGGTTCGGTGATGGTGGGAGAAGGAAGGGGATTCGGTGGTTGGTGACCTTCCCCAATGTTGGGAAGGTGGGGAATCCATGGTTTGTTCAGGAACTGAGGGGCATTACAAATTACAATTACAATTGGAGGTTTTAATAAGTGAAGATCGATGAGTGAGTAGGAAGTGTGGTGTTTGTGATGTGATGAGATGAGTGATTGATTTCAATTTGGTAAAGTTTGCAGGTTAATTTTTGGTTTGGATTGTGTTGTGGGGGAAATTTGAGGTTTGGTTTTTTGGGTAATGCGTGTGTTGTGTGTGAGGGAAATGGAAATGGGGTTGGGATCTGATGGAGGGAGGAACAGAGAGCGAGAGTTGAGGAGGGTGCTGCCGTGTTGGCTTTAGAGCAATGAAATGGAGAAGGAGGATCTTTGTACGGGAAAGCCGGTGGTTCGACCGGGCTGGGATCGGATTTCAACCTGCTACTTTAAGCAGTGAAGTGGGATGGACTATTTCTGTTTTAAATAATGTATCCTTTTTCCTAGAAATATTATTTCAAAGATTATGGAGGACATAATGAGTCCAAAATTGCCGAATTACAAATTACAAATAAATAAAACATTTGAATACACATAATATGACACTTACACAATATCTTACTCATATTTACATACGATGTATTTATTTTAGCTTGGCATACAGTACACAAGGACAGTAAGTCACACTCACATGCAATATGGTGTCCTAAGCTGGTGTCTTAATCTCAAGTTTATACTTTCCCCATCTCCTCCCCTCATAAAACCTAGCTGTCGATCCATCTCTATAATTTTTTTGTTTCTCGTAGTATCTTTTCACCTAATATATGAGAGATTAATATCTCAGAATACGATCAAGTGTTTATACAGAGATTCTTACCAATAATATTATTTTTATACACATAAATCTTATAATCAAACCTAAGACTACAACTTAAGGGATTCGAACCCTTTCGACTTGAACCAACACACGTTGGCATCTCTACAATGATTACTCATTTGTAACAGAATCATCAAGAGTACTACAGTAAAATTAAATGCTAAATACCCTTTTATTAGTCTTTAGCCTAAAGAAACCTTGAGGCTATTAGTCTAAGGGGTTCTTACACTTCTTCTTTCCCCTACCCTCATAAAACCTAGTTGTCAGTCTATCTCTACAATGATTACTCATTTGTAAAAGACTCATCAAGAGTATTACACTGAGGTTAAATGCTACTCAAGCCCCACTCAAACCAGAATCAAGGACTAATGCACCAAAATTAATTTTGTCAACATCTACAATAGGTTGTCTAGCTACATCCAAACGAGATTAAGCCTCTTTGTGGTCATTAAGAACCTTAAGAGCTTGCTTAATGAGGTGTGGCGGTGAGATTGTTTGTAACATTCTCTTTTTAAACATGTTAGATTTGTATATGGTTATTAAGATAGCATATTACTTATTTGACATGTATGTGCAATTTTGTAATAAATTGAGTTAGTTTAGGCACTTTGCTACCACACAGAAGGTAAAAAATAACTTAAAATGACTCAGATAATAATATTAATTGCTCAAATGATGGAAATAAATATAAATAATTTATTTCTAAGTCAAAAATGCATGAAATTAGATGTAATTAAAGTTTCATGATAAACTGAGTTAGTTTGATATTTTTAAGTATACTGGTTATGTGTTTTAATGCCAAATTGACTTGTAGCAGATATGAAAAATCATGAAAATGATGAAACAATAATTTAGATGAATTTTAGTATTTATTCTAAAGTTGTTGGAAGTTATGAAACTTGATTTCATGGAATTTAAGTGTTCCTAACAGATATAATGTTTTCAGCAAAATAACAAGTCATTTATGACTCACTGTTCAAGTAGGTTCTAGTTGAGATTGTTGACTTTGTTGGCTATTTTTCATTCCTTTTCACACTCATTCACTCTTTCTCTCACGTTGAACAACCCCAGCAGCAGCAGACCACAAAAACAAAGAAAAGAACGTAGAAAAAGAAGAGAAAGAAGAGGGAAGGAAGAGAAAAGTCAAAGGAAAAGTCAATGTTTGAATATCATATAAACTACAAGTGAGGTAGGGGTGCTCGAACCTATATGAACATCTTTAACTGTCTTCATCTTTATGTATATTGTATGTTGAGGGATGAATAATGGATTTGAGGGACTTAGGTTATCTTATAGCTTACTTAGTGCCTTTAATGGCTGAGCTTAGATTGTTTTCAGCTTAACCTAGATAAGGTTATGGATTATGAACTTAGAAACTCCCATCTGTAAGCTTAAGCTAAAAGTTGATAAATTAGTATTTCTTTAAACTATGTTAACGTAAATCCATGTTTGATGACTTAGTTGTTGTTATGGAACCCTATCCAGACTAGTTTCTGGTAGCACTTTTGTCGTGAAGTATTTACCTTAGGTTTATATGGGTTGTTGAAGGGAGAAGGGTCATTAGAGCCCTGTTTTTCTACTGAAAATGCAACAAATAACCAGTTAGGCACAAAGCTAATTGATTATCTGTGTGCTTGACAGAGGGTTGTAATGTAGAATAACCGATTAAGGCAAATAGCCTAACCAATTATTTTCATGTGGCAGAGAGTCCTATTGCACAATAACCAATTAGTAGGAAAGTCATAACCGGTTATCGGCTTAAAATAGAGACTCACGTTCAATACCAAATAGTCTATAACCGATTATCAGGACCCTCTAACCGGCTATGGGCAAGTCAAAAATCAGATTTTGCCTTGTCATAGCCAACGTTTCAAGAGGGATAAGGGTTAGGAACTTATGGAAACATAGTTTTTCACCCTTAGGCTTCATATAAAGTTTGTTTAAGCTAGAAAATGACTACCCATGAATCAATAGAGACTTTTATGCATATTTTTAGTATGAAGTTAGATACTAATAGATGTTATAAGTTTCTTTTGGTAAGTTAAGGAATGTATGAGCGTAGTTTCCTTTGATAAACTATGAAAGATAAATAGCAGCTTGGTTCTTAGGTGAGCCATGGTAACCAAAATAGCTTGGTTCCTTAATTAGACCTTACTAGGTTATAGCTTGGTTCTTAAATGAGCTATGAATATGAATTAGCTTGGTTTCCTTCAATGGGCCATGGAAATGCATTTAGCTTGACTCCTTAATGGATCATGGTTATTTAGTAGCTTAAGTCTTTAATGATTCATGAATGTTTATGTAGCTTGACTTCTTTAGTTATTAAAGATAAGTCATGTACGAGTTTTTATAACATGTTTTACTTCATATTGTTGTGACTGTATACTTATTGTTATAAATGATGGTTTTGGAATACTTATGTTGAGGATTATGAATTAGCACCTCGTTTGTGTTTCTATGTAATTTCAAGTCAAGATCCTTCAAAGGGAAAGAGAAAGAAATAGATGATTTAGATATCTAGTTTCTTTTTGTCAAAGTTCTGTATTTTGTTTACTTTGTCTTTGAGATGTACGAAGATACTTTGTATTAGAATTGCCCTTCTGAAGCTAGTTTTGTATAAACATGAATCTTTATTTTCCTTTTAGGCTCTCCATAATGACATGTATGCTATTATGGGTTAAGTTTTATGTTTAATGGACTAGAAGTAGCTCGCTTAACTCTGTTTGTTTGCGTATATCTTGAATATACTATGATATCTAGGGTTAGGGTGTTACATTGTTCCTTTTTTCTGGAAATAGAGCTTGTTACAATTAAGCCACACCCCATAAAGCAAAACACGAAACACTTTTTCTAGATTCCTTGCTTGATGCCACCCAAAAGTTGGTGCATTATTCTAGAAAGGAAATGGATTCTAAGTTATTGCATTAGTCCTAAAGGTGAAATAAACCAAAGCCTTTTGGACCACTCGTAATCTCTTAACGCGTGAGAGATATGCTCTTCTTTCATAAGGCACCATGGACACAAGGAAACTCCTTCTTACTCTTACTTGGCCTAAGGTCCTACAGAAGGTTAGATCTAATAAGTTGATATGTTGATTTGACTCTAAAGAAACCATCTCTAGTACCTTTCCTAAAGAACTTATCTAGTCTATCTAAATGTGTCACAAGGATTTGCTTGGCTTCAAAAGGAAAGAAGACATTATCAATAAGTACTTAGTTCCAACAACTGAATTCTTGATTAAATAGTTCACAATGGTTTTTGGGTTAAGCCATTAGCAGGGACTTCAAGGCTTAAAGCCTGGTTGGTTGGGCAACTACCCATCCTCCTAGATACTCACATCTTCACCATTTCCAATCCTTCATAACCTTCTTTTTTCAAGCACCCATGTTGTGGAAGCAATACTTCTTCATGTGAAACTTGGCAAGTGACTAAGAAGGGTTTTTCAAACAGCTGATATGAGGGAAATATTTAGCCCGCATCACTCTAGAGAAGAAAATTTTTGGAAATTTTAAAAGTAAGCGGAGCAACATTGAAAGCTTCAAACTCCTAGACCAGTATTGTTCTAAATAATGTTGTTACTTGAAATTGAAATATGAAAAACATTTTTCATTTTTCTTGTGAGATGTAGGAAAAACCTAACTACTACATAATACAAATTAAAAATGCTTTTAAGTGAACAAGTAATAGGGCTAGGGTGTCCGTGAATTAGGTTAAGTTGAGTTTTGGTTGCGTGAAATCCGCAAGTGTACGGTTTCGTCGTCAAGTAATAAAAGATCGAATCCACAGGGACTGTGTGTATGAATATCAATTAATTAATTAACTTAATTAAATTAACCAAGAGAAAATATGATTGTTGATTGATAAGAACTTAGTAACAAAATAATTAAATAAAAATTAAGAAAACAGAATTTAGAATAAAAAACAAGTTATCAAGAATGGGGTTTTCGAGAATTAAGAAAGCTTCCAAGATTGGGATACCACAATGATACAAGATAAATCCTAATTGACAATCCTTTTATTAAATCGAAATTCTATTGAAGGTGAATTACCCAAAATTAGTTAATGTTCTCTTTCAAGATACAAGAGACCCCGTGCCCAATTAAACCAATTCCTACTTTCGTGGTAATTGAATTTAAATTGAACCCATTACGCTTTGTGGTAATTCATTGATTCCTCGAAAGGCTAAAACTACTCTCGTGATTTAGACCTTAAGTTCAATTCTAATGGTTCCAACACTTAGGTTCACCTCTCAGTACGTCCCTAAATGCCTATGAGATGCAAATAAGTGGCCAGCAAATTCACATGAATAAAAGCAATAAGAATTGAATCAATGAACAATCAAGATTAATAAAAGGGAAAAACAACGTCAATTAATCATTATCAATGTATCAAAGGGCATTGCCCAATCCTAGAAACAAAAGAAACTACTCAGACATAGAGAAGAAGAGACAAGAAATCAAACTTAAAAACATCTCAAACCAGAAACAATGGAAGAAGAAGAAGAAGAATGAAGAAACCAAGCCTCCTTTGTGCCTCCTTTAGAACTAGCTCCTCCTCCAAGGAGTTGTAGCTGCTCCTCTAGGTCGAACACCCCAAAACGTGCTAAGAATGTTAATAAATAGGCCCCCAACACAAACTTCGCATAGAAGTTTCAATAGTCTTGTCTGCGCTCTGAACCACGGCCGTAGTGGCTACCACGGCCAGGCCATGGTTGGTTCTGAGTTGGAGAATTGCTGCTGCGCGCCCCGAACCACGGCCGTTGTGGCCACCACGGCCAGGCCGTGGTTGGTTCTGGAATGGCCTTCCAAGCTCAATATGACCCGTTAGACCTCCGAATCTGGAAAAGTGCTCAACATGAAAGTTGTAGATTTGGATCTTAGCTATCAACCATCAAAATTTCAGCTCATTTGACAACTTGTAACTCGAGATATGTCATGAATAGTATACAAAGGTCAAGCTGTCAGGATCAGCACCCTAGTTCTTGCTTCAACTCCAATTTGAGTTATCCAAACGTGTGATTGGGCCTTTGAAGTCTTCATGAAAGTTGTAGATAATTGTCTTATCTTTCCCTAAATTAGTTTTATAAAGCTCCAACTTCAATCATGCAAGCATCCATTCATTCCAAGGCCAATTTAGCACCAATCCTACACAATAACACCACAAACACCGCAGTTATTCGAACTAAGGGAAAAATAAACTAAAAAGGGAACTAAAATGCCTACGAAATGCATGCAAAATAAGAATAAAACATGATGTTGTTTCACACACATCAAATCCCCCAAGCTTAAGACTTTGCTTGTCCCAAGCAATAACTAATGCCAAACCAAGAAGCGGAATCAAGAGACAATAATGAATGAGGAACCCAGAAAACAATATCCAAGCAATAGGCTAAGGCAAACAAAGAATACGAGAGGTAATCAAAGTCAAGTCCAATTAGAGGCTAAGTTCTCGAGAAATCATGCATCCTCATTGATTGAATCAAGTTCACTCCACTAACCACACTCAAAGTGTTTAAGGGTGAAAACAATACGCTCAAAATCCTTCAAAGAAAATGCACTTCCATATGCTTGATAAGAAACCAGATTTTCACTAATAATCAGCATGCATGCAAGAATCAAAAGGTCTTTCAAGGGTTGTAATGTGGCCATGAGAATGATGATAGGTAAGGAAGAGAAAGGAAGGCATACACAAAGGGCTCATCAATTTTTTTTTTCAATAAGCACAAGAAATCCAATAGAACATCAATGGAGCAAAGGCAATTTTTCAATCTAAAACATAACTCCACATTTCAAAAATTTTCTTCCTTGCTTTTCCTTCTCCTCTTTCTCCTCTTTTTCAAGCTTTCAACTCATGATGTTTCTTTTGTTTTCCTTTTCTCTTTTCTCTTTTTTTTTTTTTTTTTTTGAGAAAGAGGAAGCTCAAATACATATAATTCCCAACACATCTTTACACAACTTTCAAATCCAAATTGCTCCATTTAAAATTCTAAATGATAACCAACAATGTTTAGCATAGGTATCAAGAAAACAAGTATGCAATAGGCTCAAAATGGACAACTAGAGGATGAAAGTGTAACAATTTCAGAGGCGAGAAAAATACCTAAGATGCCCTAATCATATTCAAGCATGCAACCAAAATTTTCGCCTCAAAAAGGTTTCAAATCAAGTTCTAGAGCACAAGATCAATGAGGAATATCACTCAACACAAAGAATGGGAACAAAATCTATAGTGCATATATCCCATACAGCTCAAAACTCACATTTAGAGGTTTAAAAATTCAATAAGAAGCACAAATTCAGAGAACATATGTTAATTATCAACTATCAAAAGATCACCTCTACTATCAATAAAAACAATGCACTGTAGCCAATCACAAGAATCAACAAATTGAGTTTCAAATCAATATCATCTCAAAATCCTCAAAAGAGAGGGCACAAGTTCAACCAAAAACCCAAGAGATATGATGGTGTGAAAATGCAACATGAAAATGCAATGCAAAACAAGACATAAGAATGCATGAAACTAATGAGAATGAAAATACGAAAATGAAAATGAAAATACCCCCAAGCTTAGAACTTACATTGTCCTCAATGTAAAAATCTTAAACTAGAGAAGGGAGAAAAGAAATGAACTCATCATGCGGTGGTGGAAAATCTTCGGTGTTCAATCCATGACCATGGAATTTTTCATGGGTTTGGTGTGGAACCTTCGACTTCACTCTTCTTCTAATTTGAGCTTCAAAAAAAAAAAGGTCAAACCTAAACAAAATCCAAAAGACAAACATCAAAACAACAATCTAACACACAAAATCAAAAGAATAAAAATAAAAATAAAAAGGAAAAACAAAAACAAAGAAACTTGGGTTGCCTCCCAAGAAGCGCTTGTTTAAAGTCATTAGCTTGACTTTGGTCGGTTTACGTGCTTAGGTGACGTCAACGGAGTAGTGCTCAGTCCCCACTCCTTCAAAGTGTTTCACCCTCTGGCCATTTATCATAAAAGGCTTATGACCTTCTTTCTTCACCTCAAGCACACCGTAGGATAAGACTCGAACAACCTCATATGGTCCAGACCATTTTGACCATAACTTGCTAGGACAGAAACGTAGAAGTGAGTTATTAACAAGAACTTTATTCCCACGTTTAAAGTCACGCTTCTCGTCACACTTGTCACGCTGCTTCTTAGGTCCTTCCTTGCAGGGCTTGGCATCAGTCACTGATTCTTGTATACCTGAAAGCACAACACTATCCACAACTTTAGTAGCATCAATGCGATTACATGAATTTAAGAAATTAGAATTTTTTTTAGAATTAAAAACATCAAAAACTACTTCCTCATTATTCAATCGCAAAGTCAATTTTCCTTCATGGACATCAATGATAGCTCTTCCAGTGGCAAGGAATGGACGCCCAAGTATGATCGGCATTGTAGCATCAGCTTCCATATCAAGCACAACAAAATCCACAGGCATATAAAATTTACCAACCTTAATGGGAACATCCTCCAAGATGCCTACGGGTACTTGGTACCGATCCGATTGAAGTGAGCAGCTCACCCACTTCCAACTTTTTACACACAGAAAGGGGCATAAGACTAACACTAGCCCCCAAATCACACAAGGCTTTATCAAAATTCGTGTTACCAATCAAACAGGGAATAGAGAAGCTACCTGGATCTTTTAGCTTAGGAGGCAATTTATTCTGAATTAAGGCACTACACTCCTCAGTTAAAGCTACTGTCTCATATTCCTCAAGCTTTCTCTTGTTAGACAAAATGTCCTTAAGAAATTTGGCATAGGTAGGCATTTGTTGCAATGCCTTGAAGGGTACATTAATGTACAACTTCTTAAGGACCTCAAGAAACTTCCCAAGCGCTTATCAAGCTTGGCCATGGCCAATCTTTGAGGAAGGCACAGGGGTTGGTATGGCTCGGGGTACATACTTAGACACTCTCTCATTGGTCTCTTTGTCTTCTAAGGGTTGTGTCCTAGTTGTTTCTTTTTCTTCATCCCTCCCATCTTTGTCATTTTCCCCTTTACTTTGGAATCTTCTAGTTGCTTTCCACTTCTTAAACTCACACCTTACAATGTTCATTAGGATTTATTTCAGGCTGTCCTGGAAATTTCCCATGTGGTCTATGTGAAGAGCTAGCTTGTTGGGCAATCTGGGTTTCCAACATCTTATTATGAATGGCCAAATTGTCAACCTTAGCTGACAACTCTCTAATGGCCTCACTAACAACTTGACCATGGTGCCTAAACTCTTCATTTTGCTTGGTTTGACTCTCTACAAAATTTTCAAGGAGAGTTTCGAGTTTAGACTTTTGTACTGAGGGAACGGAAGAGGTGAGCACTACCTTGGCCACTTGATATTGATTGTTAGATAGGAGAAGTTGGGATGAGACCTCCAAGGGATTGTAAGTCTGTGAATATAGATCATTGCGCACCTTTGGTGGAATGTCATAGAAATTGTGGCACGATTCCACTTGCTCCACTTAGGTGCACCATGTGAGGATCCTATTCCAACTTGGCATAAAGCACCAATATGTCCCTGTGCTCCACAAATCTCACAAAAATTGTTTGAGGCACCTATGGCATTTACATGAGCTTTCTCAAGCATGTCAAAACGTTTATTCAAAGAATCAAACTTTGACATAATTAAATCAACACCATCTACCTCAAACTTACCTCCCGAGAGCTTTCTAGGGTTGTTACCTCTTTCACTGGCCCATTGGTGATGATTGAAGCAACACTCTCAATAATCTCATAAGCCTCTGTCACCTTGTTCATCAAAGCTCCACCGGTGCAATGGAGTCAAGAGACACCTTCGAAGAATATTCTAATCCATTGTAGAAGGTGTGGACAATCAACCACTTCTCTAACCCGTGGTGTAAAGGCTTCAAAAAAGCCTTATATCTATCCCAAGCTTCGATAATGACTCGCCATCTTTCGAATGAAGCTTGTGATTTGGGTCCTAAGGTGAGCGGTTTTGGAAGGAGGAAAGAACTTATTCAAGAATGCTTGCTCCTATTGGTTCCATGTGGTTAATGTATCGGTGGGTACCGATTTCAACCAAGCTCTAGCCTTGTCCCTTAATGATAATGGAAACAATATGGAGGCGAATGGCATCAAGCGAGGCACCTTCAATTTTGAGAGTCTCGCAGAATTCTAAGAACATCTCCACATGATCATTTGGGTCCTCAGAGGTAAACCTCCAAATTGGTTTTGCCTTATCATAGATAGTAGGGCGGGAGGTATGGTGAAATGCCTAGCTTCAATGTCTGGCCTAGCAATCCCAGATCGCAAACCCCGAGCATTAGGGGCTGCATACTCTTTCAACGGTTTATTGTCTTCAGCTGCTGCCATGGCAAGTGGTGGTTCAAATAATTCTCTCGCTCTTTGCCTTCGTTGTCTTCTCCTTTGATGCAAGGTTCTTTTAATTTCAGAATCAGCTTCAATAAGAGTCCCAAAACGTCTAGTACTTTGCATAAACCAGAGAAATTACTGCAAAGAGTCAAAGAGAAAACAAGAACGTAATAATATAATAAAAGAAAAAGGTTTAAAATAATTAAATTAAAATTAAACCGATATTCAAGAAAAACACGGTCCCTAACGGCGCCAAAAACTTGATGTGTGAAATCCGCAAGTGTACGGTTTCGTCGTCAAGTAATAAAAGATCGAATCCACAGGGACTGTGTGTATGAATATCAATTAATTAATTAACTTAATTAAATTAACCAAGAGAAAATATGATTGTTGATTGATAAGAACTTAGTAACAAAATAATTAAATAAAAATTAAGAAAACAGAATTTAGAATAAAAACAGCAAGTTATCAAGAATGGGGTTTTCAGAATTAAGAAAGCTTCCAAGATTGGGATACCACAATGATACAAGATAAATCCTAATTGACAATCCTTTTATTAAATCTGAAATTCTATTGAAGGTGAATTACCCAAAATTAGTTAATGTTCTCTTTCAAGATACAAGACCCGTGCCCAATTAAACCAATTCCTACTTTCGTGGTAATTGAATTTAAATTGAACCCATTACGCTTTGTGGTAATTCATTGATTCCTCGAAAGGCTAAAACTACTCTCGTGATTTAGACCTTAAGTTCAATTCTAATGGTTCCAACACTTAGGTTCACTCTTCAAGACGTCCCTAAATGCTATGAGATGCAAATAAGTGGCCAGCAAATTCACATGAATAAAAGCAATAAGAATTGAATCAATGAACAATCAAGATTAATAAAAGGGAAAAACAACGTCAATTAATCATTATCAATGTATCAAAGGGCATTGCCCAATCCTAGAAACAAAAGAAACTACTCAGACATAGAGAAGAAGAGACAAGAAATCAAACTTAAAAACATCTCAAACCAGAAACAATGGAAGAAGAAGAAGAAGAATGAAGAAACCAAGCCTCCTTTGTGCCTCCTTTAGAACTAGCTCCTCCTCCAAGGAGTTGTAGCTGCTCTCTCAGGTCAGAACACCCCCCAAAACGTGCTAAGAATGTTAATAAATAGGCCCCCAACACAAACTTCGCATAGAAGTTTCAATAATTCTGTCTGGCGCTCGAACCACGTAGTGGCTACCACGGCCAGGCCATGGTTGGTTCGAGTTGGAGAATTCTTCTTGCTGCGCGCCCGAACCACGGCCGTTGTGGCCACCACGGCCAGGCCGTGGTTGGTTCGGAATGGCCTTCCAAGCTCAATATGACCCGTTAGACCTCCGAATCTGGAAAAGTGCTCAACATGAAAGTTGTAGATTTGGATCTTAGCTATCAACCATCAAAATTTCAGCTCATTTGACAACTTGTAACTCGAGATATGTCATGAATAGTATACAAAGGTCAAGCTGTCAGGATCAGCACCCTAGTTCTTGCTTCAACTCCAATTTGAGTTATCCAAACGTGTGATTGGGCCTTTGAAGTCTTCATGAAAGTTGTAGATAATTGTCTTATCTTTCCCTAAATTAGTTTTATAAAGCTCCAACTTCAATCATGCAAGCATCCATTCATTCCAAGGCCAATTTAGCACCAATCCTACACAATAACACCACAAACATGCATGATTATCGAACTAAGGGAAAAATAAACTAAAAAGGGAACTAAAATGCCTACGAAATGCATGCAAAATAAGAATAAAACATGATGTTGTTTCACACACATCAAGTTTATGATATTTTTGGAACCATCCCGCTCATCTAAATAGTGGATTGGGTTGAAAAAAAAACTTCTTCAACCAACCCACTATAAGAGGGTCAGGTTGGGTTTAACCCATAGATCCAACAAAATAAAAAAATTTCATTATTAAAATAAAATGTCAAAATACGAAATAAAAAATTCATTGTAAATAATAAATCTTAACTAAAATCAACATAATTCCTAAGTGAGCTGGAAAGTAACATAACAAGTCTTAAAGAAACATAAAAGTGAATGCTTATGTCTTAAAGCATATCAAATGAATTTTTTATGATAACAAAAGCAAAAGAGAAGATCAAGATCAAAAGAGAAGACTAAGATTGAAAAAAGGAAACTAAGAGGTATATAAATATAAGTCTTAGGATTTCATTGTAAAATGCTCTCAAGGTATCTCAATGATCTTCAAATGATTTTTTAAAGATCTTTTTAAATCAACTAATAATTCAAAGTTCATTTTTTTAAAGATATGTTGATTTCAATCTTAGATTTCATAACTCAAATGTAAATATTGTCAAAATCCAAGCTCCTATATGTAAGGATTGACCAATACACTTAATTGGGGTTAAAAAATGTATTCAAAGGACAAGATAATCAATTACACATGTATTACAATCGATTACAAGCTAAACAGAGACCTTGTAATCGATTACATTGAGCATGTAATCGATTACAAGCATGGCTGAAGCCTTGTAATCGATTACATTGAGACTGTAATCAATTACAAGTCTGGCAGAGGCCATGTAATCAATTACATCCTGCCTAGAAAGTCAAGAACATGCTCAAACAGCCATGTAATCGATTACCATTAGTGTGTAATCGATTACCACTAGTATGACAGTGCCCAACGGCTATATTAGGTGCATTAAATGTTAGGTATTAAAGCCCCCAACAACTCTTTTAATGAAAAATAGTTTATATATTTGTGTTGGGGCATCATTAATAGCTGACCTTGAACCTTGAAACATCTTTCTAACAATATATACGAAAATCGATCCTTGAAAGCATTCTTACTCTGTTTTTGTATAAATCTTTGAGATATCTTTGAAGAGCATTCTAGAGCTTCAATTTGTATCAATTACTCTTGTGAGAGTTTCATTCTATCAATCTTGTTTATTATAAATAAGAGGGTGAGGTATCCCTCCAAATTGTAAAAGGTGAGACATCCCTTGTTTGAAGAGGCTCAAGCTACAAAGGGTGAGGTATCCCAAGGTGGTGTTGAGTGCTCCAATTTTTAAAGGTTACAAGCACCTAATTCAAGCTTGGAATTTAGTGAAAAATCTCGAGTGATTGCTTGAGGATTGGATGTAAGCCACATGTGGATTGGTGGCTGAACCAGGATAAAGCTTGGTGTTTGTTTTCTTTAAACTCTACTCTTTACTTTGAGCACTATTTTATTAATTTATCTGAATTCTATCTCCCTTGATTAATTCATTCAAGAGTGAAAAGTTTACATGTCTTCTATCCACTTATCTTTAACAAATAATAGCTTCAATGAAAATAAGAATTCAAGTATGTTGAGAAAGATTTGCGAACTTATTTTATAAACTCAATTCACCCTCTCTTGAGTATTGAGGCCATTTGATAACAAATGGTATCAGAGTTAGACTCTTGTGTAAAGAGTTTAGCAGCTTCAAGGGAAGAAATGACTTCAAATGATTTTTCTAATGAAAGTTCTTCTATAAATAGACCTTCTTTTTTTAATAAGGATGATTATGCGTATTGGAAAGAAATGATGAAAATTTTTATTGAAGCTATTGATTTAGATGTGTGGGATGCCGTTGAAAATTGTGCTTTTGTTCTCACACATATTATTGATGGTGTAAGAACTAATACACCTAGAAGTGAATGGACCGATGAAGACAAAAAGAAGGTTCAATACAATTTGAGAGTCAAGAACATCATCACCACATCATTGGGGTATGATGAATTCTTTAGGGTGTCAAATTGCAAGACCGCTAAAGAAATATAGGATACTTTACAAGTAAGTCATGAAGGTACAAGTAAGGTAAAACGATCTAGAATAAATACTCTTACTCATGAATATGAATTGTTTAGAATGAATCAAGGTGAAAGTATTCAAGAAATGCAAAAGAAATTCACACACATTGTAAATCATCTTATCTCATTGAGAAATAAATTTCCTAATGAAGATCTTATTAACAAAGTTTTGAGATGTTTGAGTAAGAATTGGTAACCCAAAGTATTGGTTATTGCGAAATCAAGAGATTTGTCAACAATATCTCTAGCCAATCTATTTGGGAAGCTCCATGAGCATGAATTAGAACTAAATAGGCTCGATCACAATGAAGAGCATTACAAGAAGAAGAAGGGAATTGCTTTCAAAGCTACCTCCTCCACAATTGAAGATGATGAAAAAGGAGTAGGAAACCTTGAGCTAAATGAAGAAAATCATAGTCTTCTTGTGAGGAAGTTCGGAAGATTTCTTAAGAGGAAATGAACTCAAAGAATACCATCTTTCCCTCCAAAAAAACCTATCACAAAGGGGAAGGAACCTCATCAACTCCAACATGTTATGAATACCGGTAAACTGGGACATATAAAGATGGAATGTCCCGTATATCTTAAGAAGTCAGAGAAGTTTAAGAAGAGACCCTCTAAGGAAAGGAAAGGGCATAGTGCATCAATATATAATATAAGAAAGAATATCAACACCAAGATTGGAACTAAGAGGGCTTGGGTCCGTAAGGGCACCTTGCCTAATGCTAACACATAAGGACCCAACAGAATTTGGGTACCAAAGGTTAAATTTTGAATGTGTGTTGTAGGTATGCTTGAAAACAAAAAGTTCAAGTTGATATCTTGATAATGGTTGCTCCAAGCACATGACTGGTGATGGCTCCAAGCTTTCCTTCCTTGTCCCCAAGAAGAGTGGTCACGTGACATATGGTGACAACAACAAAGGGAAGATCCTTGGAGTTAGTAAAGTTGGTAAGATCCCTTCCTCATCCATTGATAATGTCTTGCTTATTGAAGGACTCAAACATAACTTGTTTAGCATTAGTCAATTGTGTGACAAGGGCAATAGAGTGATATTTGACTCTAATTGTTGCATGATTGAGTGTAAGAATGATAAGCATGTCAAGTTTGTTAGTCATAGAGTCAAAAATATATATATGATTAGCCTTGATAACATTTCCTCAAATGATGCTAAATGCTTTATGAGTAAAGAAAATGATTTATGGTTATGGCATAGAAGAATTGCTCACATTCATATGGATCACTTGAACATGTTAGTTTCTAAAGAACTAGTAATTGGTCTTCCAAAACTCAAATTTGAAAAAGACAAACTTTGTGATACATGTAAAAAGGAAAAACAAGTAAAGGTCTCTTTTAAAGCTAAAAATGTGGTTTCAACTTCTAAACTTTTACAACTTTTGCACATGAATCTTTTTGGTCCTTCTAGAACTATGAGCTTTGGTAAAAATTACTATACATTAGTGATTATGGATGATTTTTCTAGGTTTACATAGATATTATTATTATCTCACAAAAATGATGCTTTTCAATCTTTTAAAAAGCTTGCCAAAGTTATCTAAAATGAAAAAGGTTCTTGTATTGCATCCATAAGAAGTGACCATGGTGGGGAATTTGAAAATCATGAATTTGAAACATTTTGCGATAAACATGGCATTGAGCATAACTTTTCTGCACCTAGAACACCACAACAAAATGGTGTTGTAAAAAGGAAAAATCGATTTTTAGAAGAAATGACAAGAACTATGCTACATGAGGGCAACATTCCTAAGTATTTTTTGGTGGATGTGGTTAACACCGCTTGTTATCTTATAAATAGGGCCCTAATAAGGCTAATTTTAAAGAAAACCCCCTATGAATTGTACAAAGGAAGAAAGCCAAATGTTTCACACTTTCATGTCTTTAGATGTAAATGCTTTGTTTTAAATAATAGAAAGGATAACTTAGGGACGTTTGATGCAAAATCTGATGAGGAGATATTTCTTGGATATTCTATACATAGTAAGGCCTTTAGAGTTTATAATAAACGAACTATGACCATAGAAGAGTCTATACATGTTGCTTTTGATGAAACTAACCTAAATGAGCTGAAAAAGGAGCTTGTTGATGATGTTGCAGAAATCTTGACAAGAACACACTTGAAAAATCAAGAGAAAGAGCCCAAGAAGTAAGAGAAACCCCTTGATCACTCATGGTAAGAGAATTCAGAAATCTTGGATCTACCCAAAGAATAGAGGATATCAAGATATCATCCTCTCGGCAAAGTGATAGGTGATGTATCAAAAGAGGTAATCACTTGAAACTCTCTTAGAAATGCATGCAATCATATGGCTTTTGTATCTCAAGTTGAACCTAAAGACATAGATGAGGTCATAAATGATGATCATTGGATCTTGGCCATGCAAGATGAACTAAACCAATTTGAAAGAAATCAAGTTTGGGAATTAGTTCCAAGGCCCAATGAACATCTAATTATTGGCACCAAATGGGTCTTTAGGAACAAACTTGATGAAACAGGCTTAATAATAAAAAACAAAGTTAGGCTTGTAGCTAAGGGTTATAATTAAGAAGAAAGCATAGGCTATGAAGAAACATATGCTCCCGTAGCTAGATTAGAAGCCATTAGAATGCTATTTGCATATGCATGCATCATGCATTTTAAACTGTTTCAAATGGATGTCAAAAGTGTCTTTTTAAATGGTTTTATACAAAAAGAAGTGTATATGGAACAACCTCCTAATTTTGAAAATTTTGAACTGCCCAACCATGTTTTAAAATTAAGAAAAGCCTTGTATGGATTAAAACAAGCTCCTACAGCTTAGTATGAAAGGTTGAGCAAGTTCTTTTTGGAAAATGGCTTTTTTAGAGGAAAAGTTGACACTACTCTTTTCATCAAGCATAAAAAGTATGACATTCTTCTTGTTCAAATATATATTGATGATATTATATTTGGTACTACTAATGACTCTCTTTGTAAAGATTGTGGTAATAGTATGCAAAGTGAGTTTGAAATGTCTATGATGAGTGAGTTGAACTTCTTCTTTGGTTTCCAAATTTAGCAAACAAAGGATGAGGTTTTTATAAGTCAATCAAAATATTGCAATGAGTTCCTCAAGAAGTTTGGAATGGAGGGTGCTAAGCAAATGGCTACACCAATAGATACTTCTTGTTACTTGGACAAGGATGAATGAGGTAAATTTGTAGAAATTACAAAATATAGAGGTATGATAGGCTCACTCCTTTATCTCAAAGTAAGGAGGCCAGATATTATGTTTAGTATGTGCATGTGTGCTAGATTTCAAGCAAATCCTAAATAATCACACCAAAGTATTATTAAAAGAATCATGAAATATCTAATAGGCACTTCACAAATAAGATTATGGTACCCTAAAGGTGCTTCTTGTATCTTAATTGGGTATTCCAATTCTGATTTTTCTGAATGCAAAATGGATAAGAAAAACACTACTGAGACATGTCACTTGCTTGGAAGCTCACTAGTTTCTTGGCATAGTAAGAAATAAAACAGTGTGACATTGTCTACAACTGAAGCTGAATATGTTGCAGTTGGAAGTTGTTGTGCTCAAATCCTTTGGATGAAGCAACAACTTCTAGACTATGGTCTTAAGCTTGATCACATCCTTATAAGGTGTGATAATACTAGTGCAATTAATTTGTCCAAAAATCTCATTCTGCACTCTAGAACAAAACATATTGAAATAAGACATCATTTTATTAGGGATCATGTACAAAAGGGTGATTGCATACTTGAATTTGTGGAAACCACTAAGCAACTAGTTGACATTTTCACTAAACCCTTGACAAAAGAAGCATTCTTCTATATAAGAAATGAACTTGGCATATTGGATCAATCATGCATAAGCTGAAAATCTGCACAAATTCACCTTGCTGCATCATATGTCACTTTTGCTGCATAATGTATATGGCTGCTGCATAATTTGAAATTTTACTGGATAACATGTGTTTTTATTGCATAATGATGATATTTTGATAGCTAACTTTCTGTTTTTTAATCATTCATGAATCCAATACTAAGTTGAGTGTCAGAGGTTTCCCCAAAGTTATTTTGCAGGTACTTAATCATGACAAAGCCCATCAAGAAGTTCATTCTGTCAAAATGGATCAACTCTTGGTAAAAGTAGTGATTTTGCATGAACATGTGTTTTAGATTAAGAACTAATTAGTTTTTATGCTTGCATGATGTTTGAAATTATTTTGAGACATTCAGGAACTAATTTGAAAGCTTTGATATTAGCCTTTTACTGTTTAACACGTAAAAACTGAGTTTTAGTAAATTGGTAACCGATTACAAGCCCTTATAATCGATTACAAAGGCTCTGTCAAGGCTGGTAATCGATTACACTAACCCTGTAATTGATTACAAGGTTCCTAGAAAATTGGTAATCGATTACACCAAACCTGTAATCGATTACAAGAATTTCAGAGGGCTGGTAATCGATTACACACCCATTGTAATCGATTACACAGTAGGTTTAAAAGAGATTTCAGCGCGGGAGCATCCATTTTCACTTAAACCTTCTCATTTCTCTCTTCTGCTCCACGACCTCTCTTCCGCTCCACGACCTCTCTTCCGCTCCTCACCCCCAAACCTTCAATTTCTCTCTCATTTCGTGGCCAAATCATCTTATTTCACCTCTATACTACTCGAATTTCCTCTCCTCTTCATCCTCAATCAATTTCACCAAAAATCTCCTCAATCTTCATCCCGCATCTCCCTTCATGCTCTCTCTCTTTCCCTCTAGAACCCTAACTTACATTTTCACTCTTCCTCATCAACCTTCCAAATTTCTCAACCACCAAACACCACGTGGGTTCCATCAATGACAGAATCTTCTCAATAAACAAAACGTCCAAGAACAGGGACCAACATTAGAGAATCTTTTAGTGCTCCTCCACGCAATATCTCTAGACTAGAGCTCACACGTCACTTCTCCACCACCAAGAAGGCGGAGCTATTCCAGAAAAACTTCTAGTTGAGGAAAGTCATCTTTCCTAGGTATCTCACTCAATCCTTTTGCTCAAGTGAACATTTAGAGTGCTTCAGATTAATTGAAAGGTTAGGTTTGCTGGGTTTCTTTAGTATTCAAAAATATATTTACGCAAACCTAGTTAGGGTATTTTATGCAAACCTGAGTTATGAAAATGGATGCCTGATATATGAAGTTCAGAAGAAGCAAAATAAGGTCACTAAGGAAGCATGATGCAGGTTGACTAAGCTTGATTATCATGACACAAAATTTTATGAAAATGAGGATGCTTGGGGAGATGATTTCGAGTATAAGGCTGCACTGACCTCCCTGATAAGATCTGGTTATGACATTCCTAGGGATAGGAAGAGGGTGATGGCCACAGGTTTAACCATGGAAAAAAGGGTACTTCATTATCTTGTGACTAGAGGGTTAATTCCTAGGGGAGGAAATTACTCCCAAGTACTAAGAGATTATGTGGTGGTTTTGTGGGCCATGACTACAGGTAGGCCAATCAACTAGGCCTACTATATAATTCAACATATGTTAGATGTTAGGAAGAAGAAGAACTCTGCCCTTCCATATGTTATGTTTGTCACCGCCATATTGGAACAATGCCATATTTCCTTGTCTGAAGAATCAAAGGACACGAGCTCCAAAGGTCCACAATCTATTGGCCTGCACACATTGCAAAAGCTTAAGCTGTACAAGGTAGATGATAGATGGCACTACATTACCCACGGGAGCTATGACCATATCCCTCATGACCCTGAGGAAGGTGATGACGATAGAGGACAACAGCCTCATCCTCCCACAGCTACCATGGAGCTTCTACTACAAGAAATTCGTAGTTTGAAAATGGGGATGGATCGTATTGAACAAATGGTGTTAGCCATGACAATCATCACCCAAGAGAGGGGTGAATTGAGTGATTACAAATTTTAATGAAACTTTGAGTTATTATGCATTTTCATATTTATAATTAACACATGCAGCGACATAAGTCTAACAAAGGCACAACTATTAAGGATTACTCAAATACAACTTGGGATATATGATGAATCAAGTGAATAAGCTAGATATCAAATTATAAGAATCAAAACATCAAGATATGCAATAGATAAATATATTTCACTAAATACCGAATTTAAAGAGTGTAGGGAAGAGAGAATCAAACTCAAGAATTTATCTTGGTTCAGCCACCAACCACTTGTGGCCTACATCCAGTCCCCAAGTTTAACTTGAGATTTTCTTTACTATCTCTTAAACTTCACAGGTGCTAGGAAAACCTTTGTACAAGTAAGAGAACTCCTCACACCTTGGGATACCTCACCCGTGCTAAAGCCTCCAATTCTTCAAGCTTCACAGGTGCTTGATGACCTTTACAATCAAGAGCACTCATAACACCTTTGGGATACCTCACCCTTTGTGTTTGAGTCTCACTACAAGGGATACCTCACCCTCTTATAATGATTTCAAGATGAAGAGAAAAAATAGAAACTCTCAAAAGAGTAGATATACAACTTGAAGAACAAAGTATGGATAATAAGAAAACTCTCTCAAGAGTGTATAATACAAGTTGAAGCTCAATGGGTATAAAGGATTCATACTTTAAAGCTCAAAATATGATTTTGAAGATTCAAGGATCAAACCAAGTGTTCAAGAGTTTCTCCAAGTGTAAATGCTTCAATCTACACTTATTTATAGAGCCCAAATGATAAAATAGCCGTTGATAGGGTTTAATAATGATTTTTTTATAAAAACTAACCGTTTATAGCTATTGGGAACGTTTCTGGGCACTTGGTAATCGATTACACACTTCTGGTAATCAATTACATGGCTTCTGCTAAAGTGGTAATCGATTACAAGACTTGTGTAATCGATTACAGCATTTCTAATTTTCAAAACTGACTTAAAAAGGTCATAACTTCTTCATTTTTTATCCAATTAAAGCGAATGACCACTCATTGAAAAGATATTTGAGTCTATTTTCATATAAAAGAAGTTTTAGAACTAAAATCAAAGTATTTTGAAAGATATGATCAAATTAGTAACTAAAGGGCAGTTTTGCAAAACTCAAACTTGACTGTTTTTGAAAACTGACTTTAAATAGTCATAAATTCTTCATTTCTTATCCATTTATAAAAAATGTCCACTTATCGGAAAGATCTTTGAGTCTATTTTCATATTAAAGAAGTTTCACAACAAAACTCAAAACAGTTTGAAAGTTATGATTAAAAGAGTAACTAAATATCAGTTTTGCAAAACACAAACTTGACTAATTTTCACAGATTTAAAATACCACCAAGGCTAGCTTTCCAAAAATCTTTTGTTTGGCATTTAAGCATTTTAGAAACACTTGTAAAGATGTTTAAAACTTATTTGAGTTTAGTGTGATTCTCATTTACCTTTACACAAGATCTAAGTCCTATAAGTTATTCTTAAAGATGTTGGACTTGATCTTTTGCTACCATCAATTCTTGATGTAATCCAAGTTTCCAAAGAAAATCTTCTCTTCAAAACTTGCAAATGCTTAGAACACCTTTTCATTCTCATCCTTCTTGAGTTGAGCATAGTTGTGATCTTTTTACTTTCTTATTGTAATACTCGTTCTTGGTACTTGGATTATCCTACAAAGTATTGCTCACTTAAACAAACATAGTTAGTCCAAAATCATAACTCAATATCTTCATATGCATGATTCATCAATATATAAATCTAGTTTGTCTAACATGCATATAAGACTTTCATAGACACATCCAAATAAGATATTTATCAATTACTACTAGATATGCTCTATGTAGATGCAACAAAGAATATTTTACACATTTTCATTTAAGTAGAATCAAATCTAATATTAATTAATTAAGACTCATATAAAGCATTATTGAATATATTATATGAAGAATGTTACATATATCTTATCAAGTGAAATATAACTAGATAAAGTACATAATCATACATGATACAATATATCTTGTAACACCCTCCTTAGGGCGCCACATTTTATGTTGCTTAATTACCAAATTATCCCTCAATTAGAAATCGTGCTTGTAATATAAATACGAGTTATAAAATTTCTTGATGATAATAAGATAAACTTAGCAGAAATTAAAAACATAACAATATTGTCACAAATAATTTACATAATATATACATATAAGCCTTTAGTATTGTCATACTTAAATATTTTACAAACTAGACTTTCAAAACATTTAAACTTTAACTTAAACTAACATATTGCCCAAGTCCTACTAGACAGCAGAACCCTCAGACGGGTCCTCCTCAGATTCCTCAGCATATAGGAATCCATCATGATGTGCAGTCCTACGGACAGGTGTCCGAGCAGACGACACAATACTAATCGCACTGGGAGTACGATAGTAAGCTCCCCAATACTGCCTAATAGATATTGGGAACTCTAGTTGTACAAAAATATTAATGGAAAAGTAAGGGTGTCCTAAATGTTGCCTACTCAATCTAATATTTAGGTCTCCCATATAGTAAATACTCTCTCTCTCTCTAAATCCATAGTCCACGCCTCATCTCCTCTAATGAATGTCAGCTTCATGTAGCCAAGGAAACTAGGCATCTCCATTTCTTCAAAACTCAACGTCCTCAGCAGGAATCTGCTCTTCCTTAGCTTCTCGCTCCACTTCTTGCTCAACGTCTTAACAAATATAAATATAATACAGAACATGCATACAAAGAGGTGAGATCACCTACGCTAATACCAGTATGGTAGCAATGAAGATAAACACATACAATATCTCACACAACTATTATACCATAATTACAGTTATACCATCAATATCATTTATCAATAAAATACATGAAGTAAGCAATATTTACAATCATGCCACTAACAATAATCAAATATCCAATAAATCAATTATCATAAATATAATTACGATAATACCCTTAATAGCTACATGTATGCACACAGACTCAATTTCCAACTCCGTGAAGTTACAACTCAGGTCGGAGAGAGTGATTGAAAAGATTTATCGGTACCAATATGCCTCGAACCACGTGCTTAGTCTTGCACATCTAGCATAAACACGACTGTCTTTATCAGATCTTGATTAAGGATAGTGTCTCGGTTAGGATCATTGGTGTGTTGCGTCGGTCTAACTTACGGCACAGAAGAGCTACCAGCTGCCCATTGTAGGCAACCTGCACCCCAATGCCCCAAGGTCAACTAGTGACTTACACTACGCATATCGCACCCACTCAGGAGGTGTAGTCTCTCTTAGGCAACTAGCCTCATACAGTCCATCGAACATTTCCAATGCATGTACTATGCACTATTCAAATTTCCAATTCATATCACGTATTCGGGGTCCACACAATAATCTAACAGTATTATTACTGTATTTTAATCGCGTAGTCATATTTTTGCATTTTCTTAATCGCGACTCAATTCTGTCGCCTTTTCAAATCGCATAGCAATTTTTCAACGTTTTTCAATCGCGTAAATATCTTTCGTACGTTTTAAATCCAACAATACTATTTTTCTCTAAAAATTCACTTTATTTTCCATATTTGCATAATAGTCCCTAAAAAATATCATATTTACATTATAGTCCTTATTTAAATAATATTTTCACAATAGTCTTTATAAAATTTATATTTACGAAATAGTCCCTTATAAAATTCATATTTATGAAAAATAGTGCCTCACAAATTAATATTTATAAAATAGTCCTTTTTATAAAATATTTTAAGATGACCCCTCTAAAAATAATATTTACAATATGACCCTCTAAAAATAAGTATTTATACAATGGCCCCTCTTTTATAAAATATTTACAATTTAGTCTCTCTTTTATAAAAACTTATGGTATAACCCCTCTAAAAATCAGTAAGTGTACTGTTTCCCAAAAATTGTTATTTCTTTTCTTTACTTCACATAAAAATCGTTTTATTTTGCTATACTCAAACTTTTCCAAATTCATTTAGATCTCTTAGTTCTCATTTTAATTCATCAGTTTAAGGACTTTGGTCTTCCTTTCCATGGTAAGGCCGTGAGCATCATTGCTCTTTGAAGTATTCATACAATCGTTTAATCATGTTGTTCACATCCTAAATTATACATACATCCTCATACTTTCATAATTATACATACACACATAATATCAAAGCTTTAAGCATATTATCACACATGCAAGCATAGAAATAAAATCATACACATCACAAACACAATCAAAGAGCATCAAACAATAGGTGAATAAACCCTTATGGGTTTTTCACCGAACAAGACCATCCACACACCACCAAAACTTGGTTGGTGAGGTAAAATCTCCCTCTTACCTCTTGAAGATAAGCCTTTCAAGCTCCTCTCCTTCTCCTTGATTTTGTGTGGCTCACAAACAATTCCTAATAATTCTAAAACAATTAGTAAAATCACAAACAAAGCTTAATAATGATAAACCATGGAACAAACATGGTTTAAAAAATCACTAACATGAATTTAAACCATAAAAACCAAAGTTTACCTCTAGGGAAGTAAGATAGAAGTTGGATTTTGAAGCACTTAGAGTGGAATTTTGGGAAAACTTCCTAAATGAAAAGTGTTTAGAAGATTATCTAGCTTTAGGAAATGATGAAAGTGAAAATTATAGATAATGGATGGTGAATATAGGTGTTGGGGCCGAACCTATGGAGAGAAAATGGAAGGAAAGTATGCTTGGGTTCTTGGGAAATTTTGAGAGGAATAATGAAAGCTTTTTGATATGAGAGAAAAGTGAATATTGCATGCAAAAATTAGAGTGGGCTGCCATGTGAGTGTGTAGGAGAAATGAAAGGATTTGCATGAAATAAAATATCCAATTGGTTTCACACTTGAGAGCACATGGCTTATGTCACATTTGGTTACTTAGATGAACCTAGAACAATGGAGAACATAGTGGAACAAGGCCTCTTGGCCGTGGGTTTCAAGTGGGTTTAGGGGCTTAATTTAATTTCACTTTAAGTCTAATTACTTGCTAATTAATTAGTTAATTAATTAGGTTAAGTTTCCTAATCAATCTTAATTAATTATCCAATTACATAATTAATTAATTAGACATATAATTACCTATATCATAACCTCTAATTAAAATTAGGATATCTAATTAAGAATTAGATTATAACTAATTAATAATTAAGTTAGTTTACTTAGCTTGCTAATTAGGCCATTAGATTAACCAAATTAGGTTTAATTAGTTACTAAACAAAGTTAAGCCACTATTGTTGACTTCATCTTAGCCATTGAAATCAACTTGGTAAGCCGATCAATAATTACCCATATAAAATCGTGTCCCTTCCGAGTCTTCGGTAGTCCCATGACGAAATCCATAACTATGTCATCCCATTTCCACTCAGGAATAGGCAGAGGTTGCAACATTCCTGATGGTCTCTGATGTTCCATTTTGGCCTTCTGACAAATCAAACAGGATGATACATATTCAGCTACATCCCTCTTCATTCTTTGCCACCAATATATTTGTTTCAAATCTTGGTACATCTTTGTGGCTCCTGGATGCATACTCAACTTACTTCTATGAGCTTCATCCAAAATCGATCTTCTAAGTTCCGCATCGTTTGGTACACAGACTCTCCCTTTGAACTTCAAAATTCCATCAACACATTCACTGAATTCCAATTCTGCTCCTTGACTTCTTGCTTCCTTTGCTTCTTGAAAATACTGATCAATGTTTTGCCTTCTCGTATTCTATCCATCAAGTCATTCAAAATAGTGATCATATTCAAACGTATCTTCCCCGGTGTCAACTTCACAGATAACTGCATATCCCGAAACTCTTCTATTAGTTCCTTCTCCTTCATCATCATAACAGAAGCATTAAGCGTTTTCCTACTCAAGGCATCCACTACGACGTTTGCCTTTCCGGGATGGTATTGTAACTGAAAGTTATAGTCTTTCAGAAACTCGAGCCAATGTCTTTGTCTCATGTTCAACTCTTTCTGGTCAAACAGATACTTCAAACTTTTATGGTCACTAAAAATAGTGAACGTTGCCCTATAGAGAAAATGTCTCCATACCTTCAATGCAAATACTACTGCTGCCAACTCCAAGTTATGAGTCAGATAGTTCATCTCATGCACTTTCAACTACCTCGATGCATACGCCACAACCTTACGGTTCTGCATAAGGACACAACCTAACCCTTGATACGAAGCATCACAATATACTTCGAAAGATTCGTTCGGATCAGGCAGAATCAAAACGGGTGAAGTAGTCAGTCGTCGTTTCAACTCCTGAAAACTTTCCTCATATGCTTCAGTCCATGTAAATGGTTGATTCTTTTGTGTAAGTTAGGTAAGAGGTCCTGCAATCTTTGAAAACCCCTCTATGAATCGTCGATAATAACCGGCCAATCCGATGAAACTACAGATCTCCGATACAGTCTTCGGTCTCTCCCATTCAACAACTGTCTCCACCTTTGAAGCATCAACTTCAATTCCATCTGCCGATATGACATGCCCCAAAAATTGTACTTCGTTTAACCAAAATTCACATTTGGACAACTTAGCATACAACTTATTCTCCTTCAAAATCTAGAGAACTACTCTGAGATGTTCAGCATGCTCCTCTTGACTTCGAGAATAAATTAAGATGTCATCAATAAAGACAACTATAAACTTATCCAAGTATGAATGGAAAATCCAGTTCATGAAGTCCATAAATATCACAGGTGCATTAGTCACACCAAAAGGCATCACTTGATACTCGTAATGCCCATATCGTGTCCAAAACGCAGTCTTTGGGATATCCTCCACCTTTACACGTATCTGGTGATAACCAAGACATAAGTCAATCTTAGAAAATATTGCGGCTCCTCACAATTGGTCCATCAGATCATCGATTCTTGGTAGTGGATATTTGTTCTTGATTGTAATCTTGTTCAATTGTCGGTAGTCTATACATAGACGAGAAGTCCCATCCTTCTTCTTTACCAACAACACTGGAGCTCCCCAAGGTGATACACTTGGTCTCACAAACTGCTTCTCCAACAAATCCTCCAATTGTTTCTTTAGTTCTGCCAACTCTACTAGCGACATCCGATAAGGCGCCATAGATATAGGTCCAACTCCAGGTACCAAATCAAAAGAGAATTCAATTTCTCTCTCTAGTGGTATTCCAGGTATATCTTCAGGAAACACTTCAGGAAACTACAAAAATATCCTTCAGAACGTCTTCACACTGAACCTCCATAGAAGACATCAACAAGTACCCTTGATCTCCTTCCTTCAAACAAGCCTCCACTTGAGTAGCCGTTAGGAATCTAGAATCCTTAACCTCAGGAAAAACTAATGTCTTATTCGAACAGTCTATCAAGATATGGTTGGAAGACAACCAATCCATTCTTAAGATTACATTAATCTTGGAAAGAGGTAAACAAATCAAATCCACATGAAAGATTCTATCCCTAACACATACAGGGCAATTCAAACACACTTTTGTAGTTATCACAGGTTTATTAGTAGGAGTACTAACACTCAAATCATACGGCAATGTAGTCACAGTTAATCCCAAACGCTCCACATAATCACATGCAATGAAAGAATGTGTTGCTCCCGATTCATATAATATTGTTAAAGGATTACCTTCAATAGCACACTCCTCCATTATCAAGTCCTCGGATTTAGCGGCTTCCTCCCCGCTCATAGTATACACTCGACCACCCACCTGTGGCCTTGCAGTACGAACACTGCCCATTGATGGCTCCGCCTTTTGCTGATCACACTCCTAGAGAAATGTCCAGGCTTCCCACATCTATAATAAATCACCCCCTTATACTGACAGTCCCTGGTGAGATGTCCTTTCCCATACTTAAAACATTTAAGCGCAGAAGTTCCAGTTGAAACTGCTCTACTACCGCTTGAACTTCCTCCAAATGATTGTTGCTGATTCTGACTTACTGCTGGTTTAGTATATGGTTTCTGTTGGTAATGGTTACCACCGCTACTCTTCCCCCTTTGGAATTGCGCTGGTCCAAAATTCTTATTTTTTGCTTCACGGAGATGATCAATTTCTTCCACCTTTCGGCACTTATCTAGCAATACCGAAAACTGATCGATATCTACAGTTGCTAAAGCTCGCTTGATGTCAAGCCTCAGCCCCTCTTCGAACTTCCTACACTTCCACTCCTCATCTGGATGCATTTGGAAGTACCTTGAAAACTTAGATAAGCTTTCGAACCTTGCTGCGTACTCACTCACAGTCATCGCCCCTTGCCTCAGACTAAGGAACTCCATCTCCTTAGCATGTCAGACACTGGCTGGGAAATACTTTCCTAGAAACTTCTGCCTAAAGAGCTGCCATGTCACAACTCTCCCTTCAGCTTGTATTAACCTCCGGGCTCCTGCCCACCAAGCCTCTCCATCACCGACTAACACGAACGTTGCAAAAGTAAGCTTTCGCTCATTAGTACATCCCATGCCATCAAATATCTTCTCCAATTCCTTGATCCACAGATCAGTCTTCTCTGGAACAAACTCTCCATGAAATTTCGGTGGATTGTTCCTCCGAAATTCTGACAAGTTGTGAGCATCATGCTCTTTGGTTTTGCTGTGCAACAACCTCGGCCATTCGTTGTATTGTTGCTACAGCTGCAGCCATATTTTGATTGTCATCGCCGGTATTTCCAACTGCTGCCCTCGCATTCATGCGTCCTCTTCCGCGTCCAGCCATTTCGTTCTATTAATCAGACTGAACAACACAAAGAAAAGTGAGGGTCAGTCTTCAAACAATATTGTTTTTCTTTCGAAAAATAATTACAGAGAATCACACAACTTAGACAAGACAGACCTAACCACAAACCCAAAAGACTCTAACTTGGGCTCTGATAGCAACTAATGTAACACCCTCTTTAGGGCGCCACATTTTATGTTGCTTAATTACCAAATTACCCCTCAATTAGAAATCGTGCTTGTAATATAAATACGAGTTATAAAATTTCTTGATGATAATAAGATAAACTTAGCAGAAATTAAAAACATAACAATATTGTCACAAATAATTTACATAATATATACATACAAGCCTTTAGTATTGTCATACTTAAATATTTTACAAACTAGACTTTCAAAACATTTAAACTTTAACTTAAACTAACATATTGCCCAAGTCCTACTAGACAGCAGAACCCTCAGACGGGTCCTCCTCAGATTCCTCAGCATATAGGAATCCATCATGATGTGCAGTCCTACGGACAGGTGTCCGAGCAGACGACACAATACTAATCATATTGGGAGTATGATAGTAAGCTCTCCAATACTGCCTAATAGATATTGGGAACTCTAGTTGTACAAAAATATTAACGAAAAAGTAAGGTTGTCCTAAATATTGCCTACTCAATCTAATATTTAGGTCTCCTATATAGTAAATACTCACTCTCTCTAAATCTACAGTCCACGCCTCATCTCCTCCAATGAATGTCAGCTTCATGTAGCCAAGGAAACTAGGCATCTCCATTTCGTCAAAACTCAACGTCCTCAGCAGGAATCTGCTCCTCCTCAGCTTCTCGCTCCACTTCTTGCTCAACGTCTTAACAAATATAAATATAATACAGAACATGCATACAAAGAAGTGAGATCATCTACGCCAATACCAGTATGGTAGTAATGAAGATAAACACATACAATATCTCACACAACAATCATACCATAATTACAGTTATACCATCAATATCATTTATCAATAAAATACATGAAGTAAGCAATATTTACAATCATGCCACTAATAATAGTCAAATATCCAATAAATCAATTATCATAAACATAATTACGATAACACCCTCAATAGCTACATGTATGCACACAAACTCAATTTCCTATTCCATGGAGCTACAACTCAGGTCAGAGAGAATGATCGAAAAGATTTATCGGTACCAATATGCCTCGGACCACGTGCTCAGTCTTGCACATCCAGCATAAACACGACAGTCTTTATCAGATCTTGATTAAAGATAGTGTCTTAGTTAGGATCATTGGTGTGTTGTGTCGGTCTAACCTACGACACAAAAGAGTTACCAACTGTCCATTGTAGGCAACCCGCTCCCCAATGCCCCCAAGGTCAACTAGTGACTTACACTACGCATATCACACCCACTCAGGAGGTGTAGTCTCTCCTAGGCAACTAGCCTCATACAGTCCATTGGACCTTTCCAATGCATGTACTATGCACTATTCACATTTCCAATTCATATCACGTATTCGGGGTCCACACAATAATCTAACAGTATTATTACTGTATTTTAATCGCGTAGTCATATTTTCACATTTTCTTAATCGCGACTCAATTCTGTCGCCTTTTCAAATCGCGTAGCAATTTTTCAAAGTTTTTCAATCGTGTAAATATCTTTCGTACTTTTAAATCCAAAAATACTATTTTCTCTAAAAATTCACTTTATTTTTCATATTTGCATAATAGTCTCTAAAAAACATCATATTTACATTATAGTCCTTATTTAAATAATATTTTCACAATAGTCCTTTATAAAATTCATGTTTATAAAATAGTCCTTCATAAAATTTACATTTACAAAATAGTCCCTCACAAATTAATATTTATAAAATAGTCCCTCACAAATTAATATTTACAAATAGTCCCTCATAAATTAATATTTACAAAATAGTCCCTCCTTTATAAAATATTTACAATATGACCCCTCTAAAAATAATATTTACAATATGACCCCACTAAAAATAAGTATTTATAAATGGCCCCTCTTTTATAAAATATTTATAATTTAGTCCCTCTTTTATAAAAATTTGTGATATAACCCCTCTAAAAATCAGTAAGTGTACTGTTTCCCAAAAATTGTTATTTCTTTTCTTTACTTCACATAAAAATCATTTTATTTTGCTATATTCAAACATTTCCAAATTCATTTAGATCTCTCAGTTCTCATTTTACTCTTATTAACAAGCATAGAATGTAAACAATTAGAATCATTAGCTTTGGCAAATTCAGAATATAAGTCATCAACTTGATTTTCTAAATCAATGCATTTTTCACTAGAAGTTAAGGTTTCATATTTCAAAGGCATTTCCTCATTAAGCAAAACATATTCATTTTTTTAGATTTCAATTTCATTTTCAATGGAGGAAATGTTTTCCAAACAAGAAGAGTTTTTCTTTTCTAAATTCAACAAACCATCATGCAATTCATCATATGCACATTTTAGCTCATCATAGGAAGGACTATACTATGGTTTAGCATTATTTACCTCAAGGTCCTTTTTAAGGGAATCACCATATTCCTCATTGTTGTCCATCAAGCATTGAAGAATATATACCATTTGGTTTTGCTTTGCCACCTCTTCAAATTGAGCATCATTTTGAGGATATTTTTCACAACAAGATTTCTTCAATGACTTTTACTCTTCTTACTCTCTATGTACAACTTTATGCAAAAAAATCATTGTTAGCAAGATAGATAACATCATGAGCATCTCATATATCTTTAGCACTCGAGCAACTCTTAATTTTATCATAAACATCATCATTCAAACCATTTCTCAAGATTTGCAAAGCTTTAATGTTCAATGAAAAGCATTTCTTATCATAGACATTCCAAGTATATTTTGATTTGTAAGTAAATCCATCAAGCATAATATCCCACAAATCAAGATCAATAAATTGCATATAAATTTTCATTCTAACTTTCCAATAAACAAAATTCACACCATCAAAGAATGATGGTTTATTAATTTCAAAATCTTTCATTTTGAAAAGCTTTTAATGGTTGCCAAACGAACAAGGATCATTAACTCCAAGCGGTTAAGCTTTTACTAGAGCACGAAACTTTGATACTACTTATTAGCCATGACAACCATCACCCAAGACGGGGGTGAATTGGGTGATTACAAATTTTAATATAACTTTGAGTTATTATGCATTTTGATATTTACAATTAACACATGCAGCGGAATAAGTCTAACAAAGGCACAACTATTAAGGATTACTCAAATACAACTTGGGATATATGATGAATTAAGTGAATAAGCTAGATATCAAGTTGTAAGAATCAAAACATCAAGATATGTAATAGATAAATATATTTCACTAAATACTGAATTTAAAGAGTGCAGGGAAGAGAGAATTAAACTCAAGAATTTATCTTAATTCAGCCACCAACCACTTGTGGTCTACATCCAGTTCCCAAGCTTAACTTGAGATTTTCTTCACTATCTCCTAGATTTCACAGGTGTTAGGAAAACCTTTGTACAACTAAGAGCACTCTTCACACCTTAGGATACCTCACTCTTGTGCTAAAGCCTCCAATTCTTCAAGCTTCATAGGTGTGTGATGACCTTCGCAATCAAGAGCACTCACAACACCTTTGGGATACCTCACCCTTTGTGTTTGAGTCTCACTACAAGGGATACCTCACCCTTTTCGCTCTTGAGGGATACCTCACCCTCTTACAATGATTTTAAGATGAAGAGAAAAAATAGAAACTCTCACAGGAGTAGATATACAACTTGAAGAATAAAGTATGGATAATAAGAAAACTCTCTCAAGAGTGTATAATACAAGTTGAAGCTCAATGGATATAAAGGATTCACACTTTAAAGCTCAAAATATAATTTTGTTGATTCAAGGATCAAACCAAGTGTTCAAGAGTTTCTCCAAGTGTAAATGCTTCAATCTACGCTTATTTATAGAGCCCAAATGATAAAATAGTTGTTGGTAGTATTTAATAATAAATTATTTTATGAAAACTAGCCGTTTATAGCCATTGGGAACATTTTTGGGCACTTGGTAATTGATTACACACTTTTGGTAATCAATTACATGGCTTCTGCCAAAGTGGTAATCGATTACAGGATTTATGTAATCGATTACAGCATTTCTGGTTTTCAAAACTAATTTAAAAAGGTCATAACTTCTTCATTTCTTATCCGATTAAAGCGAATGACCACTCATTGAAAAGATATTTGAGTTTGTTTTCATATAAAGGAAGTTTCAAAACTAAACTCAAAGTATTTTGAAATATATGATTTAATTAATAACTAAAGGTCAGTTTTGCAAAACTCAAACCTGATTATTTTTAAAAACTGACTTTAAATGGTCATAAATTCTTTATTTCTTATCTATTTAAAACAAATGACCACTCATCAGAAAGATCTTTGAGTCTATTTTCATATGAAAGAAGTTTCACAATAAAACTCAAAGTAGTTTGAAAGTGACAATCAAAAGAGTAACTAAATATCAATTTTGCAAAACACAAACTTGACTAATTTTCATAGATTTGAAATACCACCAAGGCTAACTTTCCAAAAACATTTTATTGGGCATTTAAGTATTTTAGAAACACTTGTAAAGATGTTTAAAACTTATTTGAGCTTAGTGTGATTCTCATTTACTTTTACACAAGATCTAAGTCCTATAAACTATTCTTGAAGATGTTGGACTTGATCTTTTGCTACCATAAATTCTTAATGTAATCTAAGCTTCCAAAGAAAATATTCTCTTCAAAACTTTCAAATGCTTGGAATACCTTTTCATTCTCATCCTTCTTGAATTGAGCATAATTGTGATCTTTCTACTTTCTTATTGCAATGCTCGTTCTTGGTACTTGGACTATCCTACAAAGTATTGCTCACTTAAACAAACATAGTTAGTCCAAAATCATAACTCAATATCTTCATATGCATGATTCATAAATATATAAATCTAGTTAGTCTAACATGCATATAAGACTTTTATAGACATATCCAAATAAGATATTTATTAATTACTACTAGATATGCTCTATGTAGGATGCAACAAAGAATATTTTACATTTTCATTTAAGTAGAATCAAATCTAATATTAATTCATTAAGACTCATATAAAGCATTATTGGATATATTATATGAAGAATGTTATATATATCTCATTACATGATTATTAAGTGAAATATAACTAGATAAAGTACATAATCATGCATGATACAATATATCTCATTAAGCACATTTATGTAACATGATCAACATTCTTTTGTGATGCATTTGTCATTTATTAAGCACAACTATAAAGCATAAGCATCATTCTTTTTGTCTTGTATTTGTCATCATCAAAACTTAACATATTAAATCATTGGGGCAAACCTATTTCCACAAAAGGTGGATCACTTAGAGCTGAGGATGGATTACTCCGATCAGGAGTTAGCCTCTATCCGATCCTTCTTGGAAGGATCGGGATATGTACTAAGGCAAGCAGCTCCTGCTCCTCCTGCTTCTTTTGCTCATTCTGCTTCTTCTGCTCCTCTTGCTCCTCTCTTCTTTACTGGACCTTTTGGTACTCATCCTGATGATGGTGAGGAGATCCTAGGTTTTGGGGATGATCTTGACACAACAGACGATGACACGGATGATGTGGCAGATGATGACACAGATGATGTGGCAGACGATGATGATAGTGACAATGAGGTGGCTATATGACTATATTGTCCAGTCATTATCTTTTTTATGTATTTTTTTTGTATATGACTTTGGATCCTTCTTTATATTAATGATTATCAAAACTTGATATATTTCTTTTCATATGCTCTGAAATCATTATGTTTGGTATACTTACTATGATTGCAAATTAGTTGGGCTGAAATGTTTATGTTTTGATAATTATGGCTGAATACTTTTTTTTTATAATGCCAACGGGGGAGAGATTAGTGAAATATATTGCATGCGTACATGTGTACGGGAGAGTTTTGCGCTTTTACATATTCTCACATATTATATCTCATGCATACATTACGGGAGAGAGTTGCGCTTAAATATCTTATAATCAAATAAATGCACATATTTCTCTTCCTTTTCAATGTTTAGTTTGTCATCATCAAAAAGAGGGAGAATGTGAATGCTTATGTCTTGAAGCATATCAAATGAATTTTTGATGATAACAAAAGCAAAATAGAAGATCAAGATCAAAAGAGAAGACCAAGATCAAAATAAGGAAACTAAGAAGTATATAGATATAAGTCTTAGGATTTCAATGTAGAATGCTCTCAAGGAATCTCAATGATCTTCAAATAGTTTTTTAAATATCCTTTTAAATCAACTAATAATTCAAAGTTCATTTTTTTAAAGATATGTTGATTTCAATCTTAGATTTCATAACTCAAATGTAAATCTTGTCAAAATCCAAGCTCCTATATGTAAGGATTGACCAATACACTTAATTGGGGTTGAAAAATGTGTTCAAATGACAAGATAATCGATTACACATTTGTTATAATCGATTACAAGCTAAACAGAGACCTTGTAATCAATTATGTTGAGCATGTAATCGATTACAAGCATGGCAGAAGCCTTATAATCGATTACATTGAGGTTGTAATCGATTACAAGTCTGGCAGAGGTCATGTAATCAATTACACAAGGCTGGTAATCGATTACATCCTGCCCAGAAGTCAAGAACACGTTCAAACAGACATGTAATCGATTACCATTAGTGTGTAATCGATTACCACTAGTCTGACAGTGCCCATCGACTATATTAGGTGCATTAAATGCTGGGCATTAAAGCCCCCAACGGATCTTTTAATGAAAAATAGTTTATATATTTGTGTTGGGGCATCATTAATGGCTAACCTTGAACCTTGAAACATCTTTCTAACAATATATACGAAAATTAATCCTTGAAATCATTCTTGCTCTGTTTTTGTACAAATCTTTGAGATATCTTTGAAGAGCATTCTAGAGCTTCAATTTGTATCAATTACTCTTGTGAGAGTTTCATTCTATCAATCTTATTTATTATAAAGAAGAGGGTGAGGTATCCCTCCAAATTGTAAAGGGTGAGGCATCCCTTGTTTGAAGAGGCTCAAGCTACAAAGGGTGAGGTCTCCCAAGGTGGTGTTAAGTGCTCTAATTTGTAAAGGTTACAAGCACCTGATTCAACCTTGGAATTTAGTAGAAAATCTCGAATGATTGCTTGAGAACTAGACGTAAGCCACAAGTGGATTGGTGGCTAAACCAGGATAAAACTTGGTGTTTATTTTCTCTAAACTCTACTCTTTACTTTGAGCACTGTTTTATTGATTTATCTAAATTCTATCTCCCTTGGTTAATTCATTCAAGAATGAAAAGTTTACATCTCTTCTATCCATTCATCTCTGACAAAAAATAACTTCAATGAAAATAAGAATTCAAGTATTTTACAAAAGATTTACGAACTAATTTTATAAACTTAATTCACCTCCTCTTGAGTATTTGGGCCACTTGGTAATAATAAATAAGTCTTAAACAAACTAAAGTAGCATAGCAAGTGTTAAATAAAAGCAAGTATCAAACAAAGGTAACATAAAAAGCTCCAAAAACCATAAACAATAAGTTACATAAGCCAATTGAAGTTAGTCTCATTATTGATAGCATGTGAATTGTTGTAATCATTGACTTCACTGTTAAATTTTTCAAGAAACGTGCCATCCTTCAACTGAAAAATGACGCCAGTTGCAATATTTTAGAAAAAGTAATGTGTAATATATATATTTTTTAAAAATGTGAGTTCGGTTAGGGTTGGACTTTTCCAACTCGTAACCCAACTCATTCCTTGTAAGTTGAGTATTTTTTGGGTAATAAGTTTCACAGGACCCAAGGGAAGCCTATAAGGGACTTCACCGGGAAGGGGATAGGAAAGGTGAACAGTGCAGATTGGGGGAATCGAACCGTCCTACGCTCAGTACGTGAAGTGCGCAAATACCACCAAGCTACAAGCTCAAGCGAAAGTTAAGTATTTTTACCAACATACCATTTTTTTGGTTGAATTAGGTCAAAATCTATAAGTTTGCACATTGACCCAACCTGACAGATATCCTTAATTAGGATATTATACAAATACAAAATTTATTTAATTTTTAACTTTCTCACTCACTGAGACCGCAAATATGGAATTGTGAATACAAAATTAGTATTTGAACAAGAATATGTTAAGAAGTAAGTAGAAATAATTGCCAAAAAAAAAAATACAAAGTGATGGGTATGTAAATTTAATTTTAGTGAAATTGTTTAATTATGCCTTTAAATTATTTTAACACAATATTTTTATTTTCCTTAGAAACTGTGACATCGTGATATACTGTCAATATTTCTTTCACTAACATACACATCAATAAATAAAGTACTAAGATTTGTTTAAATTATTATAGTACTAAAATTTGTTTTACATGTTCTTTTTTTTTATAGAAATTATATTTACATTGAATCCTATGTGATAGTCACATTAGTATTTTCAACTATTATTTGAAGAGCATATAGATTATTTAATAGCTAAAAATTATAAGCTATGATTTGAAAATAGTAGTTTTGTCTAGATTATGTTAGTGCTTAATGTACCTATCTTGAAATCACGTAGAAGAATTTAAGCTACGCAAAGAATCATGAATGAAATTTATTGAACTCAAGTCTCATCTAAATTTAGTTTGTTTTCAATATATCTATCTTGAAATCATGTGAAGATGAAAATACTAATTTGGATTTTGAGCAAATTTGAAAATTACTGTAAATGTAATCTTGACTAACGCTATCTCCCTTTTGTGGTGTTTTGATGCTTTCTTTTGGGTATTTTTCTAATAGGGGCTGCCGCCCTTGACCTTTTCCGGTAGCTCTCTCCATTTCTTTTTTATTTATATAGTAATTTTTTCAATAAATTTTTCTATATTTTTTAGATGTTATTTTTTTGGATAGATATGAAGAGTTTGATTATGAGTTTATCATATTTGCCTCATGTTATGGTAGATTTTAACTTTTTAGCTTTGATTTTATCAAATTGGTCTCATGTTTTTGCCTTATGCAACACTATGACTTTTAGATCCAGTGAAAAATGTGTCATTATCGATAATCTCTGGATCAGGAATAAAGTTATGAATCATGAGTTAGTATTGTGTGAAGTTTGTATCTATTTTTTTTCCAAATAGATCTATTGTATTTTTACTAGAATTATAAGTGCCACCGAGCTATTGTTTCAATGAATACTAGTTTATAATAAAAAAATATAGAAAAATTACTAAGAACATTTATTGTGTTCAAGTCTTTTATTATTATTATTGTTGTTATTGTTGTTGTTGTTAATGATGATGATGATGATGAAAGAGTTCAAGTCAATTTTACTATATGTATAGATAGAGAGAAAAATATATAGATTTGTTTAGCTTTTATTCTTTTCTTAATTTCAATATGAGAGTATAATCTTTAAAAAAAAATTGCATCCTAAATAATTTGTAACACAGTAGTAGGCAGCAAATCAAATAAGTATTTAATGTAAAAAGGATGAGTACAATGATTTAAGTTACATATCAAAACTATATTTTTTTTATCTTTCAGAGAAGTTGAAGAACATTTTATCTTTCAAAAATATCATCAGATGTTTAAATCTCCATTTCAGTGTTTCTGAAAGAAAAAATGATAAAATGAAAACTTTACTCCCCTTTTTGCTTTAAAATGTTAAAAAGAAATGAATGATAAATGTTTTAAAAAAATGTAAAGTCAAATTTATTTTAAATTATCTAATATTAAAACTACAACCTGGTCAAAAATCTAGACCATAGATGTTGTTTAAGAGCATGTTTGGCTCAGCTTAAAAGCTGAACCAACAATTTTTTTTTTTTTTGGCTTTAAGTTGTTGAACGTAACATGCAATATGTTAGACATTTTGCTTACCAAAATCAGCAATTTTTTTTGGGAGAAAAAAACTGTTGAAGGAGAAGCAAAAATTTGAGCATTTTTGGTGTAGTATGGATTGTGATTAAAAATTAAGATCAAAATCAGTTGTCAAGTTTCACTAAAAATATAAAAACCTTACAACCAATTGTAATTAGTAAGGGTCGATCCACAGAGAACCAATTCAATTGACACTATAAATCGATTCCTAATTTAAACTCTAAAGAACAATCAACAGTAAATGAGGGTTTTGTTTGTTAAAACTAAGAAAAGAAATTAAATTTAAAACAATAACAGTAAACACGATTTGAATTACCAATTAAGAGATATTGATTAAGAGATAGAATCCACCACTAGACATTGCAAAGATATGCACCATAATTTCAATTAAAATCATTTCGCCCCCCCACACTTAAAGTAGACATTATCCCTAATGTCAAAGCATACACACAACAGAAATTAAACTCAAGTAAACCAAGTAAAACATATTCAAAGACATTAAGAAAGAAATTGAATCCGTAACCAGTAATCATCATTTATATTCCAAAATAAAATTCAATTACAATGCTAAAATATTAACATTCAGATTCAAAACATAAGTGAAGGTTGCGCAAATGGACGGCACAAGAGAGGGAGAAATTGGGGCTTCACCTTGTTGGAAACATGGGTAATCATGAAAGAAACACACCAAGATCTACTTAACTTAAGAAACTCATCAAGAAAACAATAAAGAAACATAAAATAAGAGAAACAAAGAAAGCAAATTTGATTTTCTTGGTGATGGGTTGCCTCCCATTAAGCGCTTAGTTTATTGTCCTCAGCCCGACATTGTGCCACTTTTTAGTGTTCTTCATAATGTGGATAGAGTATGTTCATATTTTCCACTTCTTCATTATCAGGAAGCTCATGGTACAGCTTGAGGCAGTGTCCATTAACTTTGAATATTTTTCCAGATGCCTCATTCATGATCTCCAATCTTTGAAAGGTTCCTAGTGCATTGCAAAGTCCAAAAAGCATTCGCCAATATGCAAAAGTGCTAAAGGGACAAGTGAAAGTGGTCTTGTTCAGATCTTCTGGAGCAATAGCAATCTGGTTATATCCTGAAAATCCATCCATAAAATAGTAGTGAGTATGACCAGCTAATCTCTCTAACATTTGATCAACAAAAGGCAAAGGAAAGTGATTTTTTCTAGTAGCATCATTTAACTTTCTATAATCTATACAAACACGCCACCCTGTTTGTAACCTAGTGGGAATAAGCTCATTTTTAGCATTCCTTACCATAGTGATTTTAGATTTCTTTGGTGCTACCTGGACCGGGCTTACCCATTGCTGTCAGAAATGGGGTAGATCACTCCCACACTTAGGAGCTTCAGTATCTCATTCTTCACGACGTCCATCATAGGAGGATTCAACCTCCTCTGGGGATCTCTCATTAGTTTAGCCCCATCCTCCATTAAGATTCTGTCCATACAAATGGAGGGGCTAATACTCTTAATGTTTGCTATAGTCCAACCAATGACCGTCTTGTGCTCCATCAAAACAGCCACCAACTTCTCCTCTTGTTCTTGGGTGAATGACTTAGCAATTATAACTGGAAATGTGTCATTCTCTCCCAAGAATAAATATTTGAGATGATCAGGTAATTCCTTCAGGTCCAACTCCGGTGCCTACACAACAGAAGGTTTAGGTGCATCATTAGTAATTAGTAGCTCAACATAAGAAACCTCATGTCCTTCTGAAGTGGAAGAGCGCTCATGCAAGACTGCTATTACATCATGAATATCTTCACTTTATGGTTCTCTTTCATCATCCCTCTTCTCTTCCTATAAATTTAAGCTATGAGTCAAAACTGTATCAAGAGCATTAAAATGATTGACTCAAAAGCTACAGAAATTAAAGAATCAAAAGTATCAAAGGAATCAATCAAATAGGCAGAGTGCACATCACTCGAGTATCTCATAGCCTAAAAAATGTTGAATTGGATAATTTTCCCTATCAAATTCCATGGTCAACGTCCCTGAGTGAACATCAATCTTTGTCTGTGTAGTCTTCAAGAATGGTCTCCCCAACGAAATAAGAGCAGAATTGGTGGATTTATCCTCCTCCATGTCCAACACATATAAGTCTTCCGAAAATACTAATTCATTCACCTACACCAACATATCCTCAACAACACCATTTGGGTATGCGTTAGATTTATCAGTCAATTGAATAATAACATCAATTGACTCTAAAGGACCTAGATATAAAGATGCATAAATTGAATAAGGTATGACATTTATGGATGCACCTAAATCTAGCATTGCATTCTCAAACCTTGCGTTACCTATAGTGCATGGTATGATGAATGTGCCAGGATCCTTACACTTTGTTTGGAGCTTCTTTTTAATTACTGCTAAAACATTTGCTCCCACTTGGACTCTCTCATTACCTTTTAACTTTCTTTTGTTAGTGCATAATTTCTTTAAGAACTTGGCATACCTAGGCACTTGTTTAATGACATCTAATAAAGGAATGTTAACTTTCATTCTCCTAAAGGTCTCTAAGATCTCTTCATCTACTTCATCTTTCTTATTCTTAACTAACCTACTAGGAAAAAGGGGGGCCTTAGTGACATACTTAGGAAGTGGTTTAGGAATACTTACCTTAGGGGCCTTAGAGTTTTGCCCCTTCTCATCTTTCTCATTAGGCTTTTGATCTTTCTCTTTAGTGACTTGTGGAGAAGATGTAGGTTCATCTAACGTCTTCCCACTTTGCAATGTGACAGCACTAGCATTTTCCCTCGAATTCACTTCCGGTTGTGATGGAAGTTTCCCAGAAAGTTAGCTCTAAACCTTGTTGATTTCTGTGGCTAACTGCCCCACTTGGTTCTGTAAGTTATTGATAGTGGCTCTTATTTCTTATTGAAATTGGATGTTATTAGTGACCATTTGCCTCATTAACTCCTCTAATGAAGGCTCAAGTTGCCTAGGAGCTTAAGCTTGTTGTTATCTTTAAAGGAAAGATGCTTGCCTCTGTTCCAATCTTGGAGGTCCATAGGCTGGAGGTTGATTTTGGGGCTGCTTTCCATAACTCAAATTAGGATAATCCCTCTATCTCGGATTATATGTATTAGAGTAGGGGTTGTAGTTTTTGGAAGGTCCAGAATATCTCCCTATTGCCTCTATCTCCTCGCTTGTGTCCTCTTGTAGAGTGGGACACATATCAATAGGATGTCCCGAAGAGCAACAAATCCTACAAGCATTTACCGGTACTTTCCCATTATCTATTAGCCACTGAACCATGGCAGTCAACTGGGTCATTTGTTGCTGCAAAATGGCTGTTTCTACCTTTTTAACTGCTTTCACTCTAGTATCATTCATGGTGAATAATCGTTGAATGTTTGTAGCCATTCTTGATATCAAGTTCCTAGCTTCTTGAGGTGTTTTATCAACCAAAGCTCCTCGACTAGCAGCATCAATCATGTTGTGGTCCATCACTAGCAAACCCTCATAGAAATATTGAATCAAAAGTTTCTCACTGATTTGATGTTGAGGGCAGCTAGCACACAGTCTCTTAAACCTCTCCCAATAGTCATGAAGTCATTCCCCATGCCTTTGTTGGATGCCGCAAATTTCTTTTCTGATGGTTGCGGCCTTTAAGGCAGGGAAGTATCTATCCAAGAAAGCTTGAGCCATGTCCTGCCATGAACTGATGGATCCGGGTGATAAATAGTATAATCACTCCTTTACAAAATCTTTCAGTGAGAATGAAAAAGCTCTTAGCTTGACTTGTTCTACTAGAATTCTCGTTGGCTTCATGCTAGAACAAACCACATGGATCTCCTTCAAATGCTTGTTGAGGTCCTCCCTAAATCCATTGAAAGATGGATTAGGGCAGACTTCAATTCAAATGCCTCTTTATTTTCTAGAATTTCTATGCACATAGGTTGTTGGTCCAAGTCTGGAGCACCCAACGTCCTTAGAGTAAACTCTGCCATCACCTCTTCTTCAGATGTCGCTTTATCTCAGAACTTGTTAGATCTATATGGCGGGCAGCTTCAATTTCAGCAGGTGTGAATTGGAAATTAGATAGATGGAAGGGAAACTTAGGATGTGAGTTGACTTGATCAAAGTAGCACCCCAAATTCCTTAATTTCTCGTCAAATCCTTCAGTGGACATAAACACATGCGAGAAGTCAGAAAGAATCAATTAAAGTATTACAAAAAATAAAAACAAAACAGAGTGAAAAATAGGAAAAATTTAATAGCACAATTGAAAAATTAGATTCCTTGGCAACGACGCCAAAATTTGTAGTATGGATTGTGATTAAAAATTAAAATCAAAATTAGTTGTCAAGTTCGACTAAAGATATAAAAACTTTACTACTAGTTGTAGTTAGTAAGGGTCGAGCCACAGAGAACTGATTCAATTGACACTATAAATTGATTCCTAATTTAAACTCTAAAGAACAATCAACAGTAAAAGGGGGTTTTGTTTATTAAAACTAAGAAAAGAAATTAAATTTAAAGCAATAGCAGTAAACACAATTTGAATTACTAATTAAGAGATACTAGTTAAGAGATGGAATCCACCTCTAGATTTATATGAAAATGCTAACCTGCATATCATTTATACCAACATAGTCAATCATGTTCTTATGTGATTATGAGATTAATTCTTTGTTTTTCTTAAGTTTTGGTTAATTTAGCAACTGCTCAAATCAAGTCTTAATCATTAGTTAATTGTAAAGCAACTGCTCTTACACCTACCTAATAATTGCATTAAGATTTAGAAAACTAATCACACTATGGTCCAATCACACACCGGGATTGAATTACTTAGATCATAAGTCTCACTAGTTCTACCACCGCAACTGTGCATAGCAATCCTAGTTTTACCACTTTCAAAAATAGCAAAGAGTATAAAAACCTTTATACTGAATTAAGATCAGAAACATATGAATAAAAATATAACTGTATTGAAATAGAGAACTATGTAGGATTCACAAGATCAAAACTAGGGGTTTCATCTTCCCTTAACCAAATAAAAAACTTAGCCATAGATGACAAATTCAGAATCAAAAGATAAACAAAAGAAAGACATCGTCATGAATATAAGTGTGAAAGAAAACTGAAGATCAAACTAGTTTTCAATGATCGAGGTTGATGGATCTCCGATGGCTCAGACCCAAACCCCAATCTTTGATCGAATCTCTCTCTCTCTTGTTCTTCGTATTCTCCTCAGTTCCTTGGCAGCTTCCAGCCCAGACTCCCCTTTTGGAACCCTAAGCAATCCTATTTATAACTTTGGATACCTAGCTCCTCGTCCAAACTCAAAACTAATTTCCTGATACGCAGACATGGGTCGTGTCTGATTACACGGTCCCCCCATGTTTGAGTCTGCCAGCGTAAGTTTCACAGAATTAGAAGTCAGAGAGGAACATGGCCAACCTCGTGTCTTTAGACACGGGCCGTGTCTTTGGTCATACTCAGAACTGGATCCAATTTGTGATGTCAGAGAAGGACACGACCCCCTTGTGTCTAGGGACACGGGCCGTGTCACTTAATTTCTTCATATTCAGCCCTGATTCTTCACAGATTGTTTCTCCCTTTGCTTCTAAGGGTGATGTTGATCTCCTTAAATCTTTAGCTCTCTACTAAAGTGGATAACAAATTTGGTTTGATGCTAATGGACTCCGTTACTCAAAAATCTCCTGAAAAACACAATGCAATTATGAGTGCTTATAAACACACTTAAGCATAGTTTCACAATAAGGATCTAATTAATCTTCATATCTAGAAACTTAGCTAAAAGTTGACAATTAAGCATATATGAAATCCAATTAGATCAAAGACAAGACATTCAAGATATAAAAATAATCAACAGATCAATTTTGTAAAAAAAAAACTATTAGTATTTATTTTTCACTTTAAGATGTAAATACTATTTTGTCCTCAATCAAATAATTTTTTAATCAATCAAATAATTTTTTTAATTTTTTATACATATATTAGTAATTTAATACATAAAAGTGATTCTTTTTTATACCATCCAAGTAAAACAGATTAGTTTAAAATCATTTTTCAGCTAACATATCTAAACATAAAACTTTTTTCTTATAATTGGTTATAACAAAAAACTTTTATACAATAATTGATTATTAAAATAATCAAGTTTTCACAGCTATCCTAAATACGCACTAAATTGGACAAATAAAAGGGCATGTGTGGGGACCATCCCATTGGGTCCAGCCTCTTTGTTTCTATTCGGTTAAGTTTGGGTTGTGCTCATTCGAATTTTTTAAGTTTTTTTTAGTGTATGTTTGGGATAGTTGTGAAAATTTGTTTATTTTAATAATCAATTATTATATAATTTTTTTTGTTATAATAAATTATAATAGAATCAATTTTATGTTTTGAATATGTTAATTAAAAGCGATTTAAAATTAATATGTTTCGTTTGGATGATATAAAAAAATCGCTTTTATTTATTTAATTATCAAAATAAGTATAAATAATTAAAAAAGTTATTTGATTGAAGACAAAATAGTATTTACATCTCAAAGTATAATAAATAATTTATAATCTAGAATCATAAGTTTCAATTTTCAAAGCATTATAAAAAAATCTTTTATAATACATTGAATTTTATGTAAAAATTAAAGTTAATTTTACCAAATATGTCAGAATACTATTACGATAACTTTTTTTTTAAAAAAAGAACTGTTGGGAACGAATAGTTGAATAATTTTACAAATGATTTTACAATAATAAAATATATTATTTTTCACAGATTAAATATGTATAAATCATTGTCAATAATCGTCAAATTTTATGGCATAGACATTTCCTCAAAGAGGAAAGTCTAGATACAAGATGGTAAAAATGTAACAAACAAATAGTTGATGTGGGATTCTATTGTCCAAGAGTTAGATTTCACCCTTAAGTCAAATTTCGTGTTGTTTCATAAAGCAGGCTCTTCAAATCAGTTCCTCTAAGGATGAATGGTCCATTTTAAAAGGTAAAATAACACTCGAAAAGTAAAATGAGGTTAAATAACAAGGAGTAAATTGTGCAAAATACTAAAGAGTAAAGACAATAATGCAAAACAAAATATAGCTTTTATTAGTGATTTGGGCCAAAAAAAAAAAATCTTTTAGTGTGCATAGTTAGTTTATATATAGGTCAAATTGGCAATGATTGTATTGCTTTTCATCCTGCATGTGTGCTTCATCTTATGGCCTCCCTATTCTTAGGAACTGTATTACACAACCCTCATTTCATCGCTCTCAATATTCATAAGTGTTTTTCTACTTTGAATGACTGTTTATTGACTTGGATTTTTATTGGTCTTTTCTTCCAATCCCAAGAAGCAAGTTGTCCTCCCACTTCTTCAACTAACCAACCTCTTTATACCAAGGTAACTTGCACTTAAAATCATGCCTTATCATTACGATTACTTAGCTTCATCATAATTGACTTGTAATTAC